>CM066032.1:773725672-774927459 GCA_033557465.1 Ichthyophis bannanicus | reverse complement strand
CTCCACTCAAGGGCACTTGGTCTCCACAGGAGACCTCTCTAACATATCAACCAACTCTTGGAGCTCCGAGCAGTTTTTCCTAGCTTCTCAAGGTCTTTCCATACCCCCTGCTCAGCTACAAGACAGGTCCTCATTCATTACGGACAATCAGGTAGCCATGTTTTACATAAATAACGCAAGGAGGAACTGGCTTCTCTGGTCCGCTTTGCAAACGAAGCGTTAGCTTAAGATTGTGGGCCCTTCGCCAGGAGTAGCATCAATCCATCTTCCTGGCCGTATACCTTCCAGGAATCCAAGTGACTCTTTGGGCAGACAGACCTCATCTCAAGTCGAAAAGTGTCGCTCCACACGAATGGTCCCTGCACATGCGACCAGGGTACTCAGAAATCTTTCAAAGAATGGGGGAACCCGTACATATAGCCTCTTTGCAAGAGTCCGCGGAATGAACCAAAACTTCCCCGGTTCTGTTTCCAGAATTCCGTGTCAGGGAGTTTCAGAGGCCAAGGATGCCTCCTCCTCCTTCACTGGGGGGTCAAGACTTCCTGTATGCCTTTCCACCCATTCCCTTGAGTCCCCAGACTCTGTTCAAGCTCCCCCCCCAGAGAGGATCAAGGATCTATGATCCTCCATAGCTCTCCACGCTGGCCACGCCAGTGTGGTACCCTCTACTTTCTTGCATCTCTCTCAAGCTCCCTCCCTAGACTTGGGAGCTGCTCCAGACCTTCTGTCCCAGAGGAGGGGACTTTGATTGGGGCCACCCCCAAAACCCCCAAACCCAAAAGTCCCTTCACCTCAGCGCTTGGTTGCTGAAGGCCTATAGAACCTTCAAGGTTGGTGGAAGCCTCATTCTTCAACAAAGTGAGCGATATCCTCCATGCTTTCCAGGAAAAACCTTTCGTACGTATGAACGTTCCTATGCTTTTAAATGGAAAAGGTTTTCCATTTGGTGTACTGAGAAGGGTCTTGACCCTCTAGCACTACCCTTTGAATTCTCTATTGGAATATCTCCTGCATCTCTCCTACAATGCAGGCCTTAAGACAAATTCCAGTAAGGGGTCCATTTGAGTTGCTATTGCAGCATCCCTTAAAAGCCTATCAATGGACAGCCTATTTCACTCTCATCCTCTTATTGCAAGATTCATGAGAGGCCTAACTTTAAACTAAGTTCCTCCCATTAGTCCTCCTCTGGTGGCATGGGACTTAAATCTGGTTCCTTGGTTCAGCTTATGAAGCCACCTTTTGAACCCTTAGCCACCACCTCCTTGAAATTTTCTTTCCTGGAAGGTTATTTTCCTTCCTCATTGCAGTCACCTCAGCTCGCCGCATCAGTGAAACTGCAAGGCCTTAGTCGGCTAATCCAACCTTATACAAGGTTTCCATTCATGATAAGGTAGTCCTTAGGACCAAATCCACACTTTATGCCTAAAGTGGTCTCACCCTTTTCATCTTAAATCAAGAGGTGTATTTTACGCTGTCTTTTTTTTTTCCCCAGGTCCTCATGCATCAAGTGCAGAGAGGATCTTCATACCCTGGATTGTAAGAGAGCTCTTGCCTTTTACTTACAAAGGGGACACAAGGCAACATAGAAAGTCTTTCTCAACTCTTTGTTGCTTTTGATCCCTCTCATTTGGGACTTCCAGTTCCTAAAGAGGACACTGTTCAATTGGATTGCTCAGTGTATTTCTTCTGCAGCCTACCAGAGTAAAAGAACCTTTCTCTGGAGGGCCATGTCCACAGCTCCATAATGTGAGGGGGGGGTGGGCCATGGCAATGCCTCTATGGCTCATCTAAATTCTGTGGTCCATCAACCAAGATCTGTCGAGGCAGGCCACCTGGGCCTCGGTTCATACCTTCACAGCCCATTACTGTTTGGCGGACTGAAGGACTCCCGCCAAAGGATGCCTTGTTTGGTCAGGCTGTTCTCAAAACACCTGTTCCATTCTTAATCCAACTCCTGCCCTCCTTCCCTGGATGGATGCCTGAGTTCCATAGGAGGAGGTAGAGCCCATTTCTCAGGGTCTCATAACCTTGGGGATCTCCCAGGCATCTCTAGCCTAGGGAGTCCCCATATGTGAAGACTCATTCCTGCTTTTTTCCTGGAGATTAGCACAGTTACTTACCTACATAAAACAGGTGGATCTCTGGGATCAGCAGGAATAAGTCTTCACAACCCACCCACCTCTCCCTAGGAGTTGTAATCTCTCTATCTATCTTTCCTTTCCTCTCTCTCTCTTTGTCTCAGCTTTAAAACTCGAACTGGGGAGAGGGCGGTTAGGGAAGGCAGGAAGGCAGCAGCGTCAGGCGCTGTGGGATGCTCCCAAAAGCTTTCCTTTTTTGGAAGCTGGGGAGCGTTCCCAGGTTGGGGGCCCGCGCAGGCTCCGTCGGTACCGACGTACCCATATGTGGAAGACTCGTATTCCTGCTGTTCCAGAGATCAACCTGTTACAGGTATAGTGAACTGTGCTTTCCAGGGGCCTACAGCGGCAGCCATGGGTTAGCTTAAAACAGTCTCCCATGGCGCTTACCTCAAAACTTTGATGCCGCAGGGCTATGGCTTCTTCTTGGCTTTCCATCGGTGCCGACTTCCATTTGTATGATTCCCACTCCTGTTAATCTCTTGCACCAAGTCTGTACCACTAAGCACTAAATTCTATGGGGAAACTTCTCTGGTCAGTTTTCCTGGGACGGACTGGTTCATGAAGCACTCCATTTATTGCATTCTAGAAGCGTTTCTCTCAATAGCATGTTTCCAGTGGAGAGACATAGCCAATCAACATTGGGGAAATTGAAATCTCCCATTATTATATGTGTTTTAATTTGTTAGCCTTCCCAATTTCTGCAAAGGTTCTTCAGTGTCTCTTCATCCTTTTGGATGTGGAAACTAGTATACTCCACCACCTGAGCTCATCCCTGGCCACACATCAAATTTCTATCCATAAAGATTCCACATTGCATTTTTGTTTTCTTGAAGAGATTTTGTTCTTTTTTTTATTCTGTGCCCGTCCTTAATATATAATGCCAAACTTCATCACTAGTCTTGATCCAATCCAACCTATTATTTTCATCTAATTTGTACCGCCCTGGTTTTGCATCATAAACCTGAGCACCCCAAAGTCTCGATACAGATTTGGTCAAGTGTTCAGAATCCTGAAGTTAGCATTCTCTGAGCAAAAAAATATGGCAACACAGACAAGCTTTCACAACAAAGGGATCAAGTTAATGTCATAGTTACTAGAGAATCCATTTCATTTCTCCCAAAATGGAGATTAATCTCTGCAGATGACTAGTTGACCATATTTCCTCAGATCAATCCTCCATTTAGAATGGACTCCTCAGTCCCTTCTTCTATTGACCTAATAAGTGCATTTATGTCTGCACGCTGCCTGACTACCTTTCCTCTCGGTTATCTCACTCATACACCCCTCCTCAGGAACTCTGCTCCTCTGGCAGATCTCTTTTAATCTACAAAGCAAACTTGGGACCTCTCTGTCACTGACAACTCCAAACTTTCGTTTCATTAAAACACCACACCACCTTGCTGTCGCACTCCCACAATCAACCAGAACTTCATTCATTCCCACCTTGCTGGTTCCATATGCCCTGGAACAAAAACTAAATGACTCAGTATATTGGGCTCCTTCTCTAGCCCTATTCAAATCCAGTCTAAAAACTTTCATCTCGTCTAGGCTGCCTTTTGGATCCTGATGCCCCTCACTCTCCTGTTTGCATACTTATGTGTTATCTTACCATATTCTAGACTCCAGTTTTGTGGTGAATGTTCGTCTTGATTAGATTGTTAAGCTCTGATGAGCAGGGACAGGCTTTTACATCTATATGTACAACACTATACAAATAAGTAGATGTGGTAGTAGCAGTAAGTAAAAATGATGGGGTGCCACAGGTTTGCATATTACACAAATGACTAAATGACTAAATGAATAACTTAACCTGTTTAAAAATTATAGCTACCTATTTGGTCACTGGCATTTACTACACAAATATCTTGTATTGTAGAGAGTGAATTTCACCACCTGGAAGTAATTTTATAAGGAGGTCCTCTTCCTCTTTTGAAGTCCATTCCATCTGCCTTTTTAATCCTTGGCCTCTCTGGATAACCTTGTTAGTTACAGACCTCCTAACAAGTCCACCTCGACCTTTCTCATTGACTTTGACTCAATAGCTTTTCCTTATTTCTGGAAATTTCATCTTCCCTCCCTTATTCTCAGCGACTTTAATATTCATGTTGATTCCCTATGCTTCTAAGCTCCTTTCCCTTACCCTCCTCTTTCAGCTTCCAGCTTTGCTCTATTTGCCCCCACTCAATCAGCACAGTCACTGTCGTGATGACCTTGGTTTTTTTGTTTTCCTTGACTTGTTTAACACCCTTTAATTTCCGTACCTCATTTCTTCCCTTAGTTGACCATCACCCTGCTGGGAGCTTCATTCTTCATCACTGCCCCTACCTTCAATTTCACACAGTCTACTCTTACCTTTTTTCGGAATCTTCTTCATGTATCGATCCATCGGCTTCTCTCCACTATTGCCTTCATCACTCTCTTTCCTCCACTTTGTCTTCTAAGTCTGTTGATAAGGCTGTAGTTTCCTATATTCCTCCAGGACCAAGCAGGAAGTCAGTCCTCACTTCATGGGTAACGTTCGCCGACGGAGCCCTCGCGGAGTCAATTTACCAGCTTTCGAAGAAGAAAGCCTTTGGGAATTGCAAGCGCTCATTAGCCGCGGTCCCCTTCCCGCCCGACGGGTGTCCATCTTGCTCAGGTCTTCATTTTTTTTTCTTTTTTCCGCGGAGCCCTACAGACGTAGTTTATAGCCGTTGAAAAAGTTTGATTAATTTCTTTAGTTTGTTTTTTCTCGGGTTCGCGTTGTCCCCCGCCCGGCCCTCGATTATCACTTTATTGAGCCCGTTCACATTTCCTTTTTTTCAGTTTTTGTCCCTTCTAACTGGCGTTCCTGCCACTTTCCTTCCTTTCTTCTTTCACCCCCTGGCAGCACGGTCTTTCGACCTCGCCGGGGCCCTCTTTCCCCCCCATGGCCTTGCCAGCGGGTTTTAAAAAAATGTGATCGTTGTTCCAAACTGATGTCTCTTACTGACCACGCATGACTGCTGCCCTCCGTTGCCTCGGACCCAACCATGGACTCGGAGGGTTGTGGTCCGTTTTGCCAGCAGAATGGTCCTCCAAAGTCACTGAGGAGTCGACATTCACAAAAGGAACGAATCTTCTCCTGACCCCGAGTATGGTCAGGGCCCGGACCTCGTCGGAGGCTTTCGACGTCTCGTGGCTCCGGCCATGAGTATCATCGGAAGTTTCCTTCCTGAACGGGGGTCCCCCGACCGGGAACATCGTCGGAGAGAAGAGAAGAAAAGGAAGAAAAGAAAACTCGCTCGGGCGGCGTCGGAGGGACGCACCTGGTCCCCTCGAAGGCCCGGGTCGCATAGCCCCGTCAGCCGCCCTGACGACCTCGGAGGCGGAGAGGACTTCCAAACTTCCTCGCTTAGAGCTGGAGCCGCCTGGACACGTGAGTGCTATAGTTCACCTCCTGGACTCCCCTCCCCGGAACCGATGGTCGGGCCCGACGCCGTCGGCGGCCCGAGTCGGAGAGGGGCTGCCGGGTCTTCTCTTCTGAGTTTGGTCTTCAGGTTGACTGAACTTGGAGCGCAGTATCGCTGCCTTCATGGACCAGCAGCGGGCATTGATGACCGGCCTCCGCCAGTGCATCTGCCCTTACCACCGGGGAACGTCGACACCCAAAGTCGACCACCGGTTTGGCCGAGTCGATCCTCGAGTCCGTACATACTCGAGTCGATCCTCGGTCGAGGTCTCCCTCGGCCTCCCGTTCGGGACCGCGGTCCGTCCCCGGCGTCGGGGGCGAACCCTCGCCCGCATGGAGCCTCTCGACGTCCTCCACGGAAGGCATCGGGCTTGGACACGTAAGGGGACGAGTCACCCGGTTCTTTTCAGACTCGGTGCGTCCCCTCCGACTCGCCCGAGGCGGAGCCATCCTCGGAGGCGATCCCCTCCGGAGGATACCCGCCTTCTCCCGATTTTGTGAGGGGTATGCTGCAAGGCGTTGGCCTTCCCCGCGGATCCCGAGGAGGAGCCCCGCGCCCGAAGAGGCTCGAGGGCCCTCCAGTATGACTCTACCCCAAAGGACGGCTCTTTTACCCTGGTACCGGTTCCCTCCTATGCTGGAGCAGGCTGCTCTTTCGCATTGTGGGAATGCCCGGCCTCGACGCCGGTGTTTGAGCAAAGCGGGCTCGATTCAAATGTATCGAGTCCGCAAGAGTCCTCGGGTTCCAAAAGGCGCAATTACCGCACCACTCTATGGTTGTGGAATGGAACGGCCATACATTCGACTTAATAGGTCAAAAGATGCACTCCTCGGTGCCTCCGGGTAAGGGGGGGGCCCGTAACCTGGATGCCCTCGGTAGGAAGTGCTTCCAGGGGCTCCCCATGCTTGCCTGCCGAAGTCCAGACATGACCAGCTAGAATTATGGGCATGTTCCTCCGATGACCTGGCAAAATAAATCACCGGGTTCTCGGCTGGTTCTCTCTGAGCGAACCCTTGCGAGAGGTTTCCAGACCTTGTCCGACTAGTATTCGAGAGTGCTCGAAGTTTATTTCTCGGGCCAGCATACGATAGGCTTCAAGGCGTCAGCCCGAGTTGCGGGAGCCGGCAACGGTGCCACCACCCGACAGGACTGGCTTCAGTCAACGACTTTCGAGGGCCGTGGGTACCGGACAAGTTGGTACGATGTCCCCTGGCAGAGGTGAAAACCTCTTTGGCAAGCCCATGGCTGATAAGGCGGCGGAACTCGGAGTCCGAGACTCTCACTTAGGACTCGCATTATCCAGAAAGAACCTCTGCTCCTTCACAAAAGAGGAAGGGCTCGGGGAAAAAACCTTTTGTTACCACCCGAGGAAGGGTGGCCCCCGCCTATAAGCAACAGCACCTTCAATACCAAGCGTCTGCAGCCCCCAATCAGGGTCCGCCGGCTAAGAGTTCAGGGTAATGGGCCCCCTTAGGCCGAGGGCCCCCCAAGCCCACTACACAGCCCACTGCTCAGCCAGGGTGGGGTTTTTTTTGACTATGCCAGCATAGCCCCTTTACTCTGCACGGGGGGCCAGGGATGATCCACTTTGCCCACCGCGGTGGTCAGCCATAACCTCCTATTCCTGGGTGATGCTGCAGGTGGTTCAAAAGGGCTACTGTGCTCAACTACATTTTCCACCAGGTGGCCTCCCCCCATACTTCCCAGGGGAGCCTCCAAGGCCCCCTCTGCACAAGGACCTTACTCCTTCAGGAGCTGCAGGGGTCTGCTGGGGAGCGAGGCTGTGGAGCCAGTTACCCCAACACCTCTGGCGGTCAAGGGTTCTTCTACTCGAGGGTACTTCCTGGTGCCAAAAGCGAACAGGAGGCCTCAGACCCATCCTGGACCTACCGACCTCAACACAGTTCCTCAGCGGGGAAAAGTTCAGGGATGCTTACCCTTGGAAATCCTACTGCCCATACCCTCCTAGCAGGGAGATTGGCTATGCTCCTTGGACCTTAAAGGATTGCCTATACCCACATCCTTATCCATCCGGACTCACCGGCAATACATGAGATTTGTGGTGGCAGGAAAGACATTCTCAGTACGCGCGTGCTGACCCTTCGGCCTGGTCCTCCGCTCCCAGGGTGTTCACCAAATGCCTGGCAGTGGTTGCGGCCTTCCTGAGGCTTCAAGGCCTCTTCGTCTTCCCCTACCTGGACGACTGCCTCATACGGGCGGCAGTCCTCCGTAAAGGTCACTCAGGCCACTTCAATGCACAGTGGCTTTGCTTCAGCACTTGGGCTTTCGTCATAAACTTCGGAAAGTCCACGTTGCGCCCCTCTCAGGATCTCGAGTTCATAGGGCAGCTAAGCAGCTGGACACCTTCTGCGAGCTCGTGCCTTTCTTGCCTCGGGAGCCGGCCGACAAGCTCATAGCTCGGGCCGGCAGGTTCAGCAGGACAGCGCGTCGCCGGCCCCGGCCAGGCGCTTTCTGGCAAGCTGCTCGGTCCATATGGCCTCCACGGTCCATGTCACCCCAAATGCCCGCCTACATATGCGGCCTGTTCAGTAGAGCCTTCGTACTCAATGGCAATCAGGCCACAGGGAGTCCTGACTGACCTGCTACAGATCTCCGACCGTCTGGTCTCCTCTCTGCCATGGTGGCTTCACCTTCCCAACCTGAGTCTCGACATGCCTTTTCAGCCGCGCCACAACCCTCCCAGGTGCTCACGACGGATGCCTCTCATCCTGGGGTGGGGAGCGCATTGCCCGGGAGCCGCGCACCCAAGGCCTTTGGACCCCTTGGTATGCGGCTCAGCAGCTAAACTTCCGGGAGCTGCGGGCGATCCGCCTAGCTCTGGCGGACACTCTTCTAACCTCACTTCTCGGCAGTCTGTACTGGTGCAGATGGACAATCGGTTTGCCATGTTCTCTATTCAACGTGAACAATCAGGGGTGCAACCGGCTCCCTCCTTCTCTGTCAGTAGGCCCGGAGACTGTGCTCATGGGCAGGTCGCCCACGACATCCTCCTCAAGGCTGTTTACCTGCCCGGGCAGGAACATTGCCGGGCAGCGACAAACTGAGTCTGATTCTGCAGCCACACGAATGGATGTTGCACCCCTTAGTTGTCCGGCAGATCTTCCGCCGGTGGGGTGTCCCCACCGTGGATCTCTCTGCCAGTCCTCTGAACCGGCAACTTTCCCAGGTTCTGCTCTCGGCACACCGCCTCCGCTCAGAGTCGGCGCCGTATGCTGTCCTCATCTCGGGGTCCACTGCCTACTGTATGCCTTTCCCTTCCACGCCACTTGTGTCCCGGACGCTGTTCAAAAGTTGTCCAGGACAGGGCCCTTAGTGATCCTGGTAGCGCCCAGGTGGCCGAGACAACCCTGGTTCTCCTCTGCTCCTGCAGCTAGCGGTGGACACCCCTCTTTCCCTCCGGGTTTCAGCCCGATCTCTCTGACCCAGGATCAGGGCACCTTCTACACCCCAGCCTCCGGGCCCTTTCATCTGATGGCCTGGCTGCTGAAATGGTAGTCCAATCTCCGCTCTTTTACCTACTCCTCACGGAGGTGAATGCTGCCGTCCTGTCCTCTCGGCTACCTGCCACCCGGAAATCATTACGCCCTTAAATGGCGTCGCTTCTCGGTCTTGTGTTTCTCAGCGCATCTGAGGACCCCTTCGCCTGCTGAGTATCGGTGGTACTGCAATATTTGCTTCACCTCTCCGAACCGAGGCCTCAAGTCCAATTCTGTCAGAGTCCACCTCATTGCTCTCTCTGCGCAGCACTCGCCGGTGGAGGGCCCCCTCTGTCCTCGCCCCCCCTTGGTGGCGCGTTTCCTCAGGTGCCTGCTCCTGCTTAAGCCCCCTCTGCGCCCTCCGGCCCCCGACTGTGATCCCTCAATGTTGTTTTGACAAATGCTTACTTTGCCCGCCTTTTGAACCCATGGCCTACCTTGCTTTCCCTTAGTTTCCCCCTCCTCTCATGGAAAACTCTCTTCTTGGTGGCTCTTACCTCCTCTAGGCTCGTTAAATGAACTACAGGCCCTAGTGTCGGAGCTTCCTTATACTAAGTTCTACAAGAATAGAGTTGTCTTACGGACACACCCTAAGTTTCTTCCGAAGGTGGTTTCCTCTGTCCACATCAATCACGAGGTGGTTCTTCCTACCCTTTTTCCAAGGCCGCATACCTCCGAGCTGAGACTGTTCTGCATACACTGGACTGTCCGAATAGCCTTGTCTTTCTACCTTGAGCGGACGCGAGATCATAGAAAAGCTGCTCAGCTTTTTCGTCTCTTTCGACCCCAATCGGTTTGGGGGTACCTGTCTCTAAGCGTGCTTTGTCCACCTGGGTAGCTGACTGCAATCGCCTGGGCGTATGGGGGCGTCTTGCCTCATCTCTCTCCTGGAGAGTCAAGTCAACGGCGCAACGTGTCAGGGCGAATCTGCGTCAGTTGCCTCACCTCCGCTCTGTTACGTTGGCGGACATTCTGCCGGGCCGCGACTTGGTCCTCCAGCCAGACTTTTTCGGCCCATTAACTACTGCCTGGAGAGGGAGTCCCGCAGGGACAGTGCTTTCGGACAGGCAGTCCTCCACCATCGCTTTGATGTTTCGGCAACTCCTCCTCCCTCCGGCCCCGGTGTTTGCCTACCTGCCGGATGCGTATTCAGAGAAGATTCCTTCCTTCTGTGCTGTTGAGCTTGATGGAGCTCATTTTTGGCTTGAGGCCTCCGGTAGCCTTGAAGCTGGGGAGTCCCATAAGTGAGGACTGACTTCCTGCTTGGTCCTGGAGAAAGAGTAGTTACTCCCCTGTAACAGGTGTTCCTGGCCGGTCAGCAGGAATCAGTCCTCAACTCCCCTCGCCCCTCCTCCCCTTGGAGTTGCAGCCAGGCTGTTATGTTTTGCTGTCTTCGCTCTGTCATCTGACTGAGCAAGATGGCACCACTTGGGCGGGAAGGGGACCGCGCATGCGCGCTGCAATTCCCAAAGGCTTTCTTCGAAAGCTGGGGAAAATTGCTCCGCGAGGGCTCCGTCGGCGCCGACGTCACCCATAAGTGAGGACCGACTTCCTGCTTGGTCCTGGAGAAGAGGAGAACTCCGCACTGGAAAAGTAAGAAACTAGAGAGGCTGAAGAAAAAGCCCTCCAGTGAAGCAATACCGCTCTTACAGAGGAAAACTTGGTAAGAGGGTAAAAAGAATGGAGCTGAAGAAAACTTACAAAGTAGTAAGTTTATAGAAAGGAAAAAAGACATGCTGGCACAGGAACTATCGTTTGATAGTGGATAGACCTCTTTTCCTAGCATGTGACCTAGAAGCATGAACATCCTGACAGCTCATAGAAGATAGAAAGAATGGATGTCTTTCGGGAAGAGATCCATGTTTAGGATTCAGAATGACAGCAGTGGATTGCCTCTATTGAGAAGAAGCAACTGCAGATTCTAATCCTAAGAGTCACAAGCATCTAATGGATTGATCAGAAACCCTGTGGTTGCTGGGTTTGCTGAGCCTGGTGAGAGGTTGAACTCTGCAGACCAGGACAATACTTCCCCTGTTTGGGAACATCTGCATGATGGGCAGATGATGCATAAAACCTTCTTCTCCTAAGGGAAGAAAGTTTGGCAGGATAGTTCCTACTTACTGGGACAGGTGGTGCAGAATAGCCCCTAGGAACAGGTAAATCAGTGGAGAACTAAGTAACCTGACGTAAAGACTCCTTGTTGAAAAGATTGTCTCCAGTGCAAGGAGTATGTCCCAGTCTGTGCTGTGCCCATTTGTCCAAGTCTGAAGCTTGGAGCCAGGCTCTACATCGTGCCCCTATAGTTATAGCAGAAGTCCTGCTAACAGACTCAAAAGAGTCTAGGGAAGCACGAGTAAGAAACCAAGAAATATTCTGGAGATGCTTGAGCAGTGAAGAATAGTTTGCACTCTTGAACTCTGGAAGGGAAGGAGTCAAAAGATGTAATTGCTTTGTGACCTCATCAAGAGATAGACTCATATAGAAAATATATGAGAGAATTCTTGCAGAAAGCATAGATGTCTGGAAGATTTGTCCAAAGGCATCAAGTGTCCTAGACTCACGACCTGGCGGATAAGAAGAGTGCTTTTTCTTGCTCTTTATCCGCCTCATTGCTGATTCCACAACTATGGAATGAGGAAGTTGAGTCTTTTGAAACCCTGGAGAGGGGGGCACCTGATATAAGAGATCAGTTGCTCTGGAAGGTGGGGGTACCCTTAAAGGTGTTTCCCACATTCCTAGAAGGAGATCCTGCAAGGAATGATGCAAAGGAAGCATTATGTTCTCCTTTGCTTTGGTAGAAAGAGAACCCTGTGCAGGATCATGTCCTGGGATAGGAATGGCAAGAGATCTTGCTATATCCAGGAGGAAACTCTGAAAGGAGAGTTCCCCAACAGTAATTTCCCTTGGACAGGTTAGATCTGAAGAACTAACCTGAGCACCGAGAGAGCTATCCAGATATATAGGAATAGAAGATCCTGCACAGTGCAGTGTGGAATGCTTAAAGGATGGTCGCCGGTACTGGCTGTCAGGAGCAGCGACCGTCATTACCACATTGTCCATGCCAGGTATCGACTCCAAGCTTGGCATAGAAGGGAGCGATCCTGTTGAAAAAAGCATGGCAGGAGTTGGCCACGATGCTACTGTGGATACCAGTACCGATGCCAATAACGGTACCGATGTCGGAGTTGAGCCCGACAAAGACATCGGAGCAGTCATCGGTGATAGCTCAATCGGTACCAAGGTAACTGAAAACCTCCGGGTGCTATCCTCGGTACAGAGCCACCGGTATCAATCGGTGTCAGTACCAAAGTGTATTGGTACCGAGTCTTCCAGACTAGAGAGCGATTCTAAACTCGGCATCGACAAGCGAAGCATGGAAGGCACCGACCGTAAGGGTAATGGGGACATCGGTACCGTGTCCGATACCGGTGAATGAAGGTCAGCTAGTGGCAACTCAATCGGCCTCGGGGGAACCGAGAGTTGCGGATCAGAATCATCGGAACCGAGCCTTCGATACCGCCGAGAGCCGGTACCAAGGCGAGTCGGTACCCAGTCCTCCAGACTGGAGATCAATTCCAGACTCAGCATCGAAGGAAGCGAGGCTATCAATGCACGTCTGGAGGGTACCGACGTCGGTGGTAGGATCGATACTGGTACCGATACTGAAAGGTCAGTCTGGAGTGAATCCACCGATCCCGAAGGCACCAAGGACGCCAGATGACCATCTCTGGTGTGGAGTGTTTCATCCAACACCAGTGCCGATGTCGGGGTATCTGTACCGCTCGAAGCAGATGCCACCACCGGACACGGCTCAGGTATGTTCTGTGAGGGGTGAACCCCAGGAACAACCTGAAACCCTTGAGGCTTAGAGACCGAAAACTCTCGCCAGGGTTTTGAAGCCAGTAAGCCCTCGAGGGCAAGGCCGGAGCCGTCTACATGCTGTGCATGAGACCTACCACTCGAGGGCTGGCTAGTCTTAACAGACTGTTTGTGGGTTATCTGATCCTGTGTAGAAGCAGCAGGGGACGGTGCCCCGAAGCTGGAGGGAAACCGTGTATCGAGGGAACCTCGATATTGAAGACCTCTTCTCACCAAACTGTTGTCAGGACCCAAGCAGATTAGACACCGACTTCGAGGGTCTAAAAATAAAGTTGTACCGCCAGTTTGAACATTTCTTGGAGAAAGTGGCTGGCGGTTCCATGAAGGAAAAAGAAGAGGCCTAAGACACAGAAGAAAAAATATTCCTTGAAAAGGGAAGATTTTACAAGGTACCGGTGGCGTCGGGAAGACAGCCGCGACCACAAGAAAACTAAAGAAATAAAACAAGAATTTTCTGCGGCGACAGGACGTCCTGCCGGCTCCGCGGAAAAATGAAAAACTGAGGAGAGGCAGTTGGGAAAGGTGGGAAGGCAGCACGCAGGCGTGGTGGGATGCTTCAAAAAGCTCTTTGATTGGACGCTGGGAAGCGTTCCCGCGCAGACTCCGTCGGTACCGACGTACCCATATGTGAAGACTCATTCCTGGAGATAGCCCTTTTTGGCCCCTTTAATTGTGAGCTCCCCAGGTTGTCACCTCAAGCAAAAAGCCTTATGCATGAGGAGAACAAACTGACAAAAAGGCGCCTGACAACTCCCCTAGCTGTTCCTTAGAGTGTGCTTTGAGGACTTAACGGACTTCGACTTTTGTCCCTTGTGCTGTGGGAGTCGGGGTTTCAGTGATCTCTCTCCCCATTCCGGCCTGTACTATAGGGACTGTTGCCCTGTGAGCCTCTGCAGTTGAAAAGGAGTCTTCTTTCATCCCAGAGGGATCTGGCATGCTTTCCCCACTTCCTGCAAGGAATCCCTCCTCCACTGACCTGGCTTCTGCTTCAGTTACAGCAGAACCCAGCACTGGAAATAGAGCCCCTGTGTGAGCCACCAGAACGTGTTCTTAGGGGGCATCACTTGCCTGCTTCCACTTTCCTATTTAACTATGTTTTTTAAAACAAAAAAAAGCCAGTACCGAATGCTTGCATGAATTTCATTATGTACCGTCTTATTTTGTTTTGTTTCTTTTCTAAAAATGCAGCCTGTGGCAGATAAAAAAAGCCACCATGAATTAAACTGCCCCAGAGTCGGCCAATGCCTTGCTTCTGCCTCAGCAAAAACAAACTGGCATTAAAATGAAAATAAAATGACATGCCGTTTACAAAATGGTACCCAGTCCCATGCTGAGTGGGAAGCTGCTAACAAGGCTGCCTGTTTTTCTTGCGCTTGGCTGACAGGCTGACTGCATTTGCCTCCCTTACTGCTTGTCACCCATTGCAGACTGCCCTCCTGACCTGATGCTCAGCTGCCAGAGCTTCGGTGTCGTTGGGAGTGCTCAAATGAGGCAGCCGACTCACCTTGGGCTCAGTAAATTCAGCGGGAGGGGCTTGCAGAAGCAATTCTGTCTCATCCCTGGAGTGCCTACTGCCTGTTCTGTGGCCCCTGGCCCCAGGATCCCTTTTTCCTTTTAGCACTTTTTAATTTTTATTTTATTTTTAACGTTATTGAAAGTTAAGCCCTGTGATTAAAGGGCTAAGATAACGGAGAAAACTGAAGTGCACCTCTTTTTCCACCGCCCCCCCCCCCCCCCGATCTGTTCCTACAGCAAATCTTTCCTAGTGGATTCACCTCACCCCCAGCTGCTTGGAGAAAATACTAGCTGTGGTGGGAGGTGCCACTGGTAAATCCTGATGTCAATCATGACATGCTCAGTCTCCAAGCTGCTGATGAGGTGACACTACCCATCTGTGCAGGACTGGACTGGAGGAATGATAAGGAAGGGCCCTTTTATGTTCATCTCTCTTCCTCTGCCACCCTGGGTCCCTCATTTCTTTTTCCCCAATCTTGAGAGTTTTCAACCCCAAGGAGCCCATTTCCTCCAACCCTAATGCCCTTTTGATACCTGTCTCCTGGAGAATGTGCTGCAACTCCTCTTGTTTCGCATACAGGCTCTGCAGGATTTTCAAGCTCTCTTTGCTCACATCTCGGTGACACATGATGAAGCCAAGCAGCGTGGCTATACCCACTGCAGTAGACACCTTGCGCACAAGGCTAACCCAAAAGGAGACCCTCTCCTGAGAACACAGGAAAGGAAGCAAAACTTAGCACCATGAGGAACAGGAGTGCACTCAAGTGGAAGGACGACAACACAGCATAGGCATAATTTGGAGGGGCAATATCCTCTCCACAACAAATATTCCAAGTGGTAGTAATAAATCTGCCCTCTTCCCACTGCCCTTCTAAACTAGAGACAAACTACAGTTATGGTGCACAGGTAAGGAAGCCATGCTCAGCACCGCAAAAGATTCTAGTATATAACTAGAACAGTAATCCGTATCATGACACAGCAAGCTATTAGGGAACAGGAGTAGAAATACAGGCATCTCTTTCAGGAAATAGCCAGGATGGGGAAGACAGAGCAGCACTTGGCATTAACACAGCATACTCAAAACTGCATGTGCATGCAGAGAAACAATGGGGAGAGAAACAAAGAGGAGAGAAACAACACAGATGAGGGAAGACAGCTAGGGTAGCAGAATTTTGGGGGCGGGGCCCTATAAACCTGTTCAGGGCAGTGCAGGCTCTTTCAGTACAGGTCTGCACTTGCTGTCCCTTCTAACAGAAGTCTGCATTGAAGGCGGTGGGACATAGCAACACTAAAGTGTAGGCCTGTGCTTAAAGGAACCACACTGCGCTAATTTAATTGATGCTTCTTCACACTCTTGCTGATGTAGGGCATGATGGAAGAAGTCCCAATAATGGGAACAGGAAGACGTTGACAAGGAGGGGGTGGGTAGGGAAGGGGAGATCCTGTATCATAAAGGGGACAGTAAGTGTAGGCAAGGAGAAAAGGGACATGCTGGACTAAGGGGAGCAGGGTAGGTGCACAACTGAAGGTTTGCCTAAGATGTCAAGACACCCTTGGATCAAACCTGAATACAGCACATGGAAAGAGCCGAAGCACATACAGGGACTGGGAGCGAATGAACATGAATGCACAGTCAAGGAGTGAAAGTATAACAGTACAAAGATGAAAGGAAGGGAGCACAGGGGAGGAGAAACAGGAAGTAGGTAAGGATGGCAATGCAATGCAATGTGTGCCTTCGAACTCCAAGTGCTCGAAAACAAAACACACACCTTAGTTTGGCTCATGGTAATAGGAAAGAGGAGGAGGAGAAGAAGAAAGCAGCACAAGTTTAACCTATCCTCTTAGGAAAGAATCATGGAGTTTAGCCTGGCTCCTGAAGCTAAAGAGGGCTTTTAGAGGCAGTTAAAGATCAAACAAGATAAGCATGGCTCCTGGAGGTAGAGAGAGAGAGGGTGGATAAGAACCCTTACCGCGGCTTCGTAGCTGGATTCAGAATTCCTCAGAATAAAGGTTGTGATGCACCTCTCCACATAAATATTCACAGCCACCAGTCCAAATAAGATCAGCCTAGGAAAAAGCCAGAGGGACCTCACAGACCTCATTTCCCTTTTGTACTCTTCTCCAAAAGGGGCATGTTATGGACCACACAAACAGGGTGAACTATCCAATGCTTCAAAGACAGGCAGGGAAACGCTTATACGGTAGTGCATACTGCTGTCAAACTGATGACTATTACATCCTTACAATCTCCCTGCACCCAAAAGCTTACAGTCTGCATTTGAGCACAGAGGGAGGGGGGATGACAGGACCAGGATCTCCATGGTCATGGTTTCATGCCCCAATTTCTGTACTATGCTCAGCCTATACTGACTTCTGGACTCTGCATTAATCTAGATAATGTAAGCTGCTATCTGGGAAGGGTCAAAATATACATGCGACAACATGGCCTGCTCTAAAATTGCTTCCTCACAGAGAAGACAGATGCTTTTCCTGTCCTTGCTCATGGTGCCTGGGGGAAGAGAGAATCAGTCCTGACCATTAGGAGAGGTCACAGGAACCACACCAGGAAACCTCATCCCAGCAGATTTCTACAGCCCTCACCCCACACTCTGGTGAGAGAGAAGCAACATAGTGGTTAGAACAATGGGCAGAGAACCAGAGAAACCATGGTTCAAATCCCATACGTTACTTTATCTCCCATTGCCTCAGGTCTGTGAGCTTCCTGGGGCAGGGACACAATGTACCTGAATACATATCACCATTGTACAGTGCTGCGTAGTATTCCCAGCAGCACTATAAAAATGTTGATTATAAGGAAAGGCAGGCATGGTGCTTACCTGGCGCCAGCAGTGCGCTTTGTGGATGTGAGCAGGAAGGCTGCTACACTGGCCAGCAGGCTATAAAGGAAGGAGTAGAGCATGTTGGATTCACCCACCACAAACTGCTGCAAGTATGCCATCCGGTTAAAGATCTCTGCAAAGAGGAGGCGCTGCTCAGTAGTGGCTTGCTGCATATCCTGGAAGGCCTGTTTCACACCTGCAGTGCAGGAACAGAGGGTCAAGAGTCAGGGGGCACCCTCTCCCTCATCTTACCCTTAAGGGAACCTGTCTCAGTGGCAAACAGACCATATACAATGAACTCACAAAAATGAGCAGAGTATTAAGTTTACTATACTGCCTTATCACAGATCAAAGAGGTTTACTTAAACTGGAACCTTACATTGAACAAGGAAGTTTAACTTGGAAGCTTAAACAGGGAACACTAGTGGCAATACAAGTACTTCAGTATAACAGTGTTAAAAACAAGAGCTGTTGTATAAAGCATAGGATTACATTGTCCCAGCCTCACCTCTGGCATCTCAGAGACCTGGTGGAAGGAGAACCACCAATAGGACACACTGATATCTGGGTACAAATTATATCACAATGAAAGCATAGATGAAATTGGTGGAGGGGGCTATGTTAGAGAACATTGAGTTACAGGATAAAAATTTTGCAGAAAAGAAAAACAAATTACACCACTGAAATTCTTTCCTAGAGATTCTATGTAAAAAGGGAAGGCAATGGCAGTGAGGGTGTACTACCATCTGCGTGGCCAGAATGAACAGATGGACAATGAAATGCAAAAAGAAAATCAGGGAAGCTAACAAAAAAGTTACAACAGTAATAATGGGTGATTTCAATTACCCCGATATTGGCTTGGTCAATATCATATCAGGACATGATAGGAAGAAAATTTCTAGATGAAGTAACTGCTTCGTGGGAGCAACATGGTTATGGTTATTTGATATACCGCCCTTCTTTGAAAATCAGAGCAGTTTACAAAATACAAAGATTCAGAGTGGGCACAAGGCCAGAAAATTGAAAAGAAATTACAATTTGTGACAGGACAGTGAAAGTGAGTAGATAAGACGGAGGACAGAGTAAACGTTATATTTGGGAGGACAGGATCAGACAAATAGGGGAAGGAAGGTCAAAGGCTAAGGAGAAAAGGTGGGTTTTAAGGTTCTTCTTGAAAGTGATATGATGGTGTTCTAGCCTGAGGGAGGAAGGCAGTGAGTTCCAGAGTGCAGGGCCAATGAAAAAAAATGCAGATGAGTATGTAGATTGGAGGTGGGCATAAGTGGTTCCGCTCTTTTCTTTCTGCACGCACTTTGTCTGTTCACTCTGGCTCCTCCACCTCTTTGCCATCCAATGTAATTTGTGGTGTTCCTCAGGGCTCTATCCTTGCCCCATTACTCTTTAACGTCTTTCTTGCCCCACTTGCCCTGCTCATACAACAATCTGGTATTTCTGCTTACATCTACGCTGATGATATTCTCCTGGTTCACCACACTTCATACACCTCCCCCGACATTATCCCACTAAACCTGTGTCTTTCCTCTGTTGCTTCCTGGTTCGATCTCAACTTTCTACAGGCTAATCCCGTTAAATCCTCCGCAATTTGGTTCTCTTTTGGACTCCCCCCTCCTGTTCTGTCTCCTATTATGGCCTCCCGCCCTATCCCCCTGGTTTCAACTCTCCGCTACCTGGGGGTTACTCTGGATTCTTCTCTATCTTTTCACCAGCACATTTCCTCTATTGTTCAAACTTCCTTTTTCCATCTTCGTCAGATTAGGGCTGTTCGGTCATTTCTTCCTCCCCCCCCCCCCCCTCGGTGGTGACTCTTGTCTTATCACTTGTAATCACCAGATTGGATTACTGCAACGCTATCTATGCAGGCCTCCCCTCCTCTCAGCTACGCCGTCTTCAACTTGTCCAAAATGCCGCTGCCCGTCTCGTCACCTGTTCCCCCGCCCGTTCACATATCACTCCTTGCCTCCTCTCTCTCCATTGACTTCCGGTTAAGTTCAGATTTATCTTCAAAATACTTATTGCGCACAGGGCTCTTCTTACCAGCACTCCTCAGTACTTGGCTGACACCATTCATCTCCAACCTTCTCCACGCCTTCTTCGTTCAGCTTTCGGTAATCGTCTCTTTCTCCCCTCCCCTTCTCAGGCCCATCTGGAATTTACTCGTCACTCTGCATTCTTTTTTCTAGGCCCCACTTTATGGAATTCGCTCCCGCTCCGCACTGAACTATCCCACTCCCGCTTTAAAGCTCTCCTCAAATCCCATCTCTTCTGTCAAGCTTTTGATCTCCCTTCCCCTGCCGGTGGTGCCTTGTCCCCCAGCCGCGCCGCCCACCCCACATAATCTCCTCTCAACCACTTCACACCCGCCATTCCTCCCGCTTCCTCTCTCCGTCCCCCTTTGCCCCGCCCCCTCCCTAGACCTTTTCTGTTCTCTACCTTTTTGACTGTCTCTCTCTGTCTTATTATTATTGGCGTTCTTTTCTGTCTTTATTTTTTAGTGGCCTTTACTGTCTTTGTATTGTACACTGCCCTGAAGCCTTGGCCTGGGTGGTCTATCAAATGTCGCAAATAAAGATAAAGAGGGGGAGGGGAGGTAAAGGCGATTTACATGGAATCTTAGTTACTCACCCTGGGAAGCGTAGTTACTCACCTGTAACAGGTGTTCTCCAGGGACAGCAGGAATCAGTCCTCACATATGGGTGATGTTGGTGCCGACGGATCCCACACGGAGCAAATCCCCAGCTTTCAAAGAAAGCCTTTGGGATTGCTACCATGCATGCGTGGTCCCCTTCCCGCCCAAGGGTGCCATCTCACTCAGTCAAATGACATAGCTAAAAGATGGCAAAAACAAATAAGATATTATGACTGCAACTCCAAGGGGAGGAGGGAGGGTTGTGAAGACTGATTCCTGCTGTCCCCGGAGAAGAGGGAATTAGACTTACCTGCTAATTGTTGTTCCTTAAGGAACTCTAGTCCAGTCCCGGAACCATAGAGTTTAGAATCTCCTCCAGCAGCTTTGGAGACTGAAAGATGTCATTGCTTTGATGTCACCAGCATAAATAGGCAAGGACTGCCCCCTTCCTCCAGTACCTATTGACAAAGCCAACTCAGCAGAGCCACAAATACGTAGTTAAAATAATAATGCAATTAACAGACAAACTTATCAAACTTTATACAGAAAAGCTATATACAGAAAAGCTTTCCCCTTTTTTTTTTTAAAACAATACCAGCTAAGTGCTGCTGTGAATGGGCTCCCTCCGCAGATTTACTCTTTGCCTTACCGAGGACCCCATCCACCATCCCCCATAAGAACTTCAGGCTGATCAACCCTTGCCAACCCTGGGTGGGATCCGGGACTGGACTAGAGTTCCTTAAGGAACAACAATTAGCAGGTAAGTCTAATTTCCTCTTCCTTAGCGTCCCTCTAGTCCAATCCTGGAACCATAGAGGATGTAACAGAGCATTGAATATCAACAGGAGGGCCCTGCAAGCCCAGCCTGAAGTACCGCTGAGCCAAAACGCCCATCCTCTGCCGCTTGCACATCTAACCTATAGTGTTTCACAAATGAGTACGACGACGACCAAGTCGCCGCCCGACAAATGTCCCCCACCGGAACCAAACTGAATTCTGCCCAGGACGCCGCCTGTGCCCTGGTCGAATGAGCCCGTAGGCCCTGCAGAACCACCTTACCCTTCAGCAGGTATGCCGACGCAATCACCTCCTTCAACCATCGAGAAATAAACGACTGTCACCACCTCTCCTTTCCGTGGTCCCCCCAAAGTACACAAACAACCTGTCCGAATTCCGAAAGGACGCAGTCCTGCGGAGGTATCTTCTAAGCACACGCCGAACATCAAGAAAACGCAGCCACCCTCCCGACTCCGCCTTCATTTCTTCTGAAAACGCTGGAAGCGACACTACCTGGTTAACATGAAACATCGAAACCACCTTCGGCAAGAACGCTGGAACCATACGCAAAACAACCTTGTGATTGAAAAAGGACAAATACGGCTCCTTATAGGATAAAGCCTGTAACTCCGGAATCCTTCTCGCAGAGCAAATTGCCACCAGGAAAATTGTCTTCAACATCAGATCCTTCAGCGAGGCCCTGCCCAACGGTTCAAATGGCACCCCGCTTAATGCCTCCAACACCAAATTCAGATCCCATGGAGGCACTGAACTTCGCCTCTGAGGCCGCATGAGCAACACGGCCCGCAAAAACCGCCGAACATCGCCATGAGACCCTAGCAGCAGACCCCGAATCCTTCACCGGTAACAGGAGATGGCTGAGAGCTGCATGCGCAAGGAACTAGCCGCCAGCCCCTTCTTTACGCCATCCTGCAAAAACAAAAGAACCTGCAACACCGAGGTCTTCAAAGGCCGTAGACTGCGCTCCGCACATCAAGCCTCAAAAATACGCCAAACTCGAATGTACGCCAACGAAGTGGAGCGCCTTCTCGCCTTCAGCAAAGTAGAAATTACCGCAGCGGAATAACCTTTGGCTGTCATCCCACTAGAGGACAGCAACCTTGGGCCGGAAGGACTGGTGTTTCTAGTCCCACAGGTGGTCTTGGGCAAGCCACTTAACTATTTTACAGGGAACATGGGCTATGGAGGGTTATCTCCAAGTTATAATGCCCTGTTCAATATAATTTCAGTTTGTTCAATGTAAACCGCACTGATGCAGAATAGCGCAGTATATAAGAGAATGTAAATAAAATAAAAATAAAATAAAATCCTTGCCCTCAAGAGCCATGCCGTAAGTGAGAATCGACTCACTTGGGGCATGCATAATGGCCCTTGAAGCAAGAGATCCTCCCGCTGTGGAAGCTTCCACGGCCTGTCCGCCAGCAGGCGCACCAAATCCACATACCACGGTCTTCTGGGCCAGTCGGGCGCTACCAGAACCACCAGCCTGTGATGCCTTTCTATGCGCTGCACTACCCGGCCAATGAGAGCCCAAGGCGGAAACACAGAGCAGCCCCCCTTCTGGCCACCTCTGTGCTAACGCATCGAGACCCTCCGCCATTCGTTTGCGCCGCCTGCTGAAGAACCACGCTACCCTCGGTCTCAAAGATCGCCATTAAATCCATTAGCGGAATCCCCATCGCCGCACTAGCAGCGCAAATACCTCCGGGTGAAGAACCCACTCCCCCGGGTCCACTCTGCGTCGACTGAGGAAATCCGCTTTGACATTGTCCACTCCGGCCACATGCTGTGCCGACAGACCACTCAGATTTCGTTCGGCCCAACTCAATAGCTGACTCGCATCGGTTTCCAGCACCACACTGCCGATTGATGTAGGCCACGGTCGTCACATTGTTGGAAAGTACCCATACCGCCGCCTGACGTAAGCACTCCTGAAACTCCCGAAGAGCCAACACAGCCCTCATCTCCAATCTGTTGATGGACCATTCCTTTTCCTCCAGCGACCACTGCCCCTGGGCAAATCTTCCCTCGCAATGTGCCCCCCACCCGAGCAGACTTGCATCTGTTGTTAACAGTCTCCAGGTCGGAGGCTCCAGAGGCACGCCCGCTTCCAAGCTTCCTGGCCGTAACCACCAGAGAAGCTCCCGATGCACCTCTTGAGGACAAACCAGCCGCTGAGACAATGCATCTCTCTGATGAGACCAACGCCGGAGCAGGGCGCTCTGCAACGGTCGCATATGAGCCCTGGCCCACAGCACCACCTCAATCGTGGCTGCCATAGTCCTGAGCACTTGCAGATACTGCCATGCTGTCGGCACCCTTCGTGTCAGAAAAGCCTTCACGAGCTCCTGCAACCCTTGTGCTCGCTAGTCTGGGAGAAACACCGCCGCTCGCTTCGTCTCGAAATGCGCCCCCAAATACTCCAGGGACTGCGAGGGAACCAATTTGCTCTTTGCAAAATTGACTACCCAGCCGAGGCTCTGCAACATCTGCACCACCCGGGCGGTAGCCGCAGTACTTTCCTCTCTTGACTTTGCTCGAATCAGCCAATCATCCAAGTACGGATGCACTAGCACCCCTTCCTTGCGGAGCGCGGCCGCCACCACCACCATGATCTTGGTGAACGTCCGAGGCGCTGTCGCCAAGCCGAAGGGCAGAGCTTGAAACTGAAAATGCCCCATCGGTACCGCAAATTGCAGAAATCGTTGATGTTCCTGCCACACTGGAAAGAGTAGTTACTCACCTATAACAGATGTTCTCCAGGAGCAGCAGGAAGTCAGTCCTCACTTATGGGTGACATCGGCGCTGATGGAGCCCCCGTGCGGAGGATTTCCCCAGCTTTCTAAGAAAGCCTTCGGGAATACTGCACGCATGCGCGGTCCCCTTCCCACCTAAAGGTGCCATCTTGCTCAGTCCAATGACATAGCTAAAACACAGCACACAAAAATGTAAAAATGAACTATGTACAACTGCAACTCCCAGGGGAGGAGGGAGGGTTGTGAGGACCGATTCCTGCTGCTCCTGGAGAATACCTGTTACAGGTGAGTAACTACTCTTTCTCCAGGACCAAGCAGGAAGTCAGTCCTCACTTATGGGACTCCCCAACTTCAGGCTACCGGGGACCCAAAGCTGAAAAAAATGAGCTCCCTCTAACCTCAGCATCAGAGAAAGGATTTCACTGAAACATACCTCTACTGGTAGCTCAACCAGAGGGCTTGAGGGTAGGAGTTGCCTAAACCTCGAAGAGATTCCGGAGCACTGCCTGACCGAAAGCATTGTCCCTACGGGACTCCCTCTCCAGGCAGTAATGGGCCGCAGAAGTCTGGCTTGAGGACCAAGTTGCAGCCCTGCAGATGTCTGCCAACAGTACAGAGCGGAGATGAGCTACTGAGGCAGCCATTGCCCTGACACGGTGGGCTATGACCCGACCCTGCAACGGAAGGTCAGCTGCCCTGTAAGCCCAGGTGATACATTCAGCCACCCAAATGGACAAGGTACGCTTGGAGACAGGCACCCCCAAGTTATTGGGGTCAAAAGATACGAAGAGCTGAGTAGCCCTCCTATGCCCCTGCGTATGCTCAAGGTAGAAGGATAAGGCCCTCCTACAGTCCAGGGTATGCAGGACTGTCTCAGCCCGGCTGGCATGGGGCCTAGGGAAGAACGTTGGAAGAACCACCTCCTGGTTGAGATGGAAAGAGGAGACAACCTTTGGGAGGAACTTTGGATGAGTCCTAAGGACTACCCTGTTCCTATAGAAGCGAGTGTAGGGTCTGCCACAGACCAGGGATTGAAGTTCACTCACTCGCCTGGCCGAGGTGAAGGCCACTAGGAATAGAGTCTTCCAGGAAAGGAAGCGTAGCCATTGGCTCAAAAGGTGGGTGAGTCAGTTGCTGCAAGACCACATTCAACTCCCACTCAGGGGCCGGTGGACGGAGAGGAGGCTTGAGCAATAGTAAGCCTCTGAGAAACCGGGACACCAAGGGATGAACCGACAAAGAGTGTCCCTCCACCATTGAGTGGTGAGCTGCCAGAGCAGAGAGGTGGACCTGAACAGAATTGGACTTAAGGCCCTGAATGGACAAGTGCAGAAGGTACTGGAGCACTACCGGCACAGTGCAGCTGAAAGGATCTTCCTTGCGCTGCTGACACCACAAGGAGAACCTCCTCCATTTCAGGGCATACATTTTCCTGGTGGATTGCTTTCTAGAGGCCAAGACCACCTCTTCTACTTCCTGAGACAGGCCTCAGGGAGCCAAGACTACCCTTGCAGCCTCCAGGCCATCAGATTGAGAGATTTGAGATTGGGGTGCAGAAGGGAACCCTGATCCTGAGAGAGAAGGTTGGGTTGGAACCACAGAGGCAGTGGTGTTTCCACTGCCAGTTGAAGTAGGAGTGGGAACCAGGGCTGTCTCGGCTACCTGGGAGCAACCAGAAGGACCGAGGCCTTGTCCCTGAGAATCTTGAATAAGGTTCAGGCCATCAGAGGCGTGGGAGGAAACACATACAGTAGGCCCTGGGACCAGGAAATTAGGAAGGCATCCGCCGCTACCCTTAGGGGATGCAGTTGCCTGGAACAAAACCTGGGCAGTTGGTGATTCAGGGGACTGGCGAAGATCCATGGATGGAAGTCCCTATTTCAGGAAAATCTTTTGAACCACTAACTGGTACAGCTGCCACTCGTGGGGCTGCAGAATTCTGCTTAATCTGCCTGCCAGAAAGTTCTCCTGGCCAGGAAGATAAACAGCCCTCAGCAACATCTGGTGCCTGAGGGCAAGAGCAAAGGGCCTGTGCTTCCAGGTATAGAGGCCTGGATCCAGTGCCGCCCTGTTTGTTCACATAGAACATGGCTACTTGGTTGTCCATCTGAACTAGAACAGACTGGTGAGCCAAAGTGTGAGAAAAAGCCTTGAGGGCTAAGCGAATAGCCCGCAGTTCTATTAGGCTGATCTGTTGCCTGGCTTCCCATGGGGACCAGAGGCCTTGAGTGCAGCTCTTGACTGTGTGCACCCCAGCCCTGTAAGGAGGCATCTGTCGTCAACACCACTGTAGGGACAGGCACCTGAAATGGCACCCCCTGAAGCAAGTTGGGGGGGGGGGGGTGTAGCCACCACTGAAGGGAAGCCAGGAATGGCTTGGACACCCTGACTTTGTCTGCTAGGTTCCCAGTGGCTTGCTTCCACTGAGTTCTGAGGCACCACTGTGCAGGCCTCATGTGGAGGCAAGCATTGGGGGTCACATGTACAGTCGATGCCATGTCCTAGGAGCTGCAGACAGAGTCTGGCAGGAACCCTTGGCAGGCTGAGAAACCGGGATGCCAACTCCATGAGCCTTTGAGCTCTGGCAAGTAAGCCCTTGCTTGCAGAGAGTCCAGCCGTGCTCCTATGAACTCTAGGTTCTGGGAGGGGAGCAAAGTGGACTTTGCGAAGTTTATGACAAAGCCTAGGTCTTGAAAGAGTGATACAGTCCTGAAGGTGGCCTGCCTGGCCTCCTGGTAAGTCTGACCTCGGATGAGCCAGTCGTCCAGATAGGGGAAGACAAAAACACCTTGAGTCCTCAAGTAGGCCGCCACCACAGCTAGGCACTTTGTAAAGACTCGTGGGGCGGAAGTTAGGCCAAAAGGCAGCACTCTGTACTGGTAATGGTTTCCTGAGGTACTTTGTGGTCTGGATGAATGAGGATGTGAGTGTATGCATCCTTTAGATGTAAGGAGCACAGCCAATCTCCCTGCTGGAGGTAGGGCAGAAGTGTTCCAAGAGTAAGCATCTTGAACTTCTTTCTCCAAGAACTTGAGGTTCCTGAGGTCTAGGACAGGCCGTAGGCCTCCGGTTCTCTTTGGCACCAGAAAGTACCTGGAGTAGAAACCGTGCCCCTTTAGGCGAGGAGGTACAGGCTCCACCGCCTTGTCCAGAAGCAGACCTTAAAGTTCTTGAAGGAGGAGGTTTGTGTGCAGGAGAGGCCTCAAAGGCTCTCCTGTGAAGTAGACAGGAGGTAACTGCTGGAAATGAAGCATATAGCCCTGGTAGACTATGCTTAATACCCAAGCATCCTCTGTAATGGGTGGCCACCTGTGGGCAAACAGGGCTAAGCGACCTCCTGTGCAGGAATGGGGCAGAGGCGGAGAGGCTATGCTGTGGGAGTCAAAAAAACCCTCCCTGCTGGGTAAGAGCAGGAGGCTTGGGGGTCTTCTGCCTACGGGGCCCATGTCCCTGTCCCTGTTGGGGAGCTGGGGAGGCCTGGTACTGAGAGAAAGGTTTGTAGGCAGCCACCTTTCTCGGGTAAAAGGGCTTTTTACCCGAGCCCTTCTTTTTGTGAGAAGGGGCAGAAGTCTTTCTGGACAGCCTTGTCCTAGTCAGGTGCTCGGTTTCGAGCTCAGCCGCCTTCTCGGCCATGGGCTTGCCAAAAAGGTTTTCACCCTGGCAAGGGACATCGACCAACTTGTCCTGCACCCAGGGCTTGAGGTCAGATGACTGCAGCCATGCCTGGCGTCAGGCTCAGATGCCGGCTGCCGCCACATGAGCCGAAGCCTCGAAGCCATTGTAGGCCGCCTGGGACATGAACTTGGAACAGTCCCTGATTCCTGAGGACAAAGACTGGAACCTCTGCAAAGGTTCCCCAGAGAGGCCAGCAGAGAACCCGGCAAGCTCTTTCGCCAGGTCTCGTAAGTACATGCCCATGTACAGCTGGTATGACTGGATACGGCAAGCAAGCATCGAGCTCTGGAAGCACTTTCTGCTGAAAGCATCCAGGTTCCGGGCCTCCCTGCTGGGGGGCACCGCAGAGTGCATCTTCTGGCTCTTCAGACGATGCATGGCCGATTCCACCACCATGGAATGGTGCGGCAGCTGCGCCTTTTGGAAGCCAGGGCTCTTACGGAGTCGATAGATGGAATCGACCCGCTTGCTCAAGACAGGTGCCGAGGCTGGTGCCTCCCACATCCGGAAGAGGAGCCGTTCCAGCATCTGAGGAAACGGAACAGTAAAGGCCTCCTTCGGAGGAGAGTCATACTGGAGGGCCTTGAGCTCTTCGGCTCGAGGCTCCTCCTCGGGGTCCACGGGCATCGCCAATGCTTTGGCCATGTCCCTCACGAACTCCGAGAACAGAGTGTCCTCCGGAGGGGACCTACTCTGGGGCTTGGACTGCGGTGAGTCCGAAGGGATGCACCGAGTCCGGAAGGTGTCAGGGGACTCCTCGTCCTCCATCTCCCACGCTGACTCATCCGAAGAGGAGTCGAGGGGCTCCGACCGCACAGGTCGAGGTGGCACCTGCCCCGACGCTGAAGGCACCGGCGTCGACGCCCTTGGTTCCGAGCGAGAGGTCGAGGGGGACCTTGACAGAGGATGACTGACTTCGAGCCTTCATGGTCTCGAGTATCGGCTCGGTCTCTGGGGTCGACTTCGACGTCGATGGCCCAGTGGTTGGGGCAGATGCACCAGCGAGGCTGGCCATCAGTACCCGCTGCTGATCTATGAAGGCAGACAATCTGCACTCCAAGGCTGTCAGCCTGAGTCCAAGCTCAGGAGACTCAGCAGCCACCGACTCGGGCCCTGGCAGTGCCGGGCCCGACGTCGGCTCCCTCAGAGGAGAGTCCACGAGGACTACAGGACTTACGTGCCCGACGGTCTCCGGCTCCACACGAGATACTTTGGACGGCTTCTCCTGTTAGACCTGGCCCTCGAGGGACCAGGGACCTCTTCCGACGCCGCCCTCACGAGCCGCTTCTTCCTCTTGCGTTCCCGGTCGGGGGATCCCCCTGTTCGAGGAACCCCGGCAATGCTCGGGATCAGGACTCCAGAGACGTCGAGGCCTCAGACGAGGTCTGGGCCCGGCCGGAGGCAGAATCTGAGAAAATCCTTTCCTTCTGGTGTTGACGGCTTCGAAGTGCCTTGGTGGACATTTTGCCACATGGGCCACAGATCATGGGATCATGATCTGGGCCGAGGCACCGAAGGCAGCAGTCGTGCGTGTCGGTGAGAGACAGTTTCTTGCACCGATCACTTCTTGAAACCACTGGAAGCCATCGGGGAAAAAAGGGCCCCCGCGAGATCAAAGGACCGGCCTTCCAGGGAAAACAGAAAAAAGGGCTCGAACGCCAGCCACGAAGGGCAAAAACCGAAAAATAGAAAACGGGCTCGATACCGGTGTACTCAACCCGGCAGGAAGGGGAACTGGCGTTGAACTATGAGAAAAAGACGAAGAAATCTGCGAAAAAACGTCAACTTTTCCGGGTGACTCAGACAGACGTCCGATGGGCTCCACGGAAAAAGAGACTGAGCAAGATGGCACATTTAGGCGGGAAGGGGACCGCGCATGCGTGCAATATTCCCAAAGGCTTTCTTAGAAAGCTGGGGAAATGCTCCACACGGGGGCTCCATCGGCGCAGATGTCACCAATAAGTGAGGACTGACTTCCTGCTTGGTTCTGGAGAATATGGAGATATGCTTCCGTGAGGTCCAAAGATGTCAGGAATTCTCCCACTCTGACCGCCGCAATAACTGACCGTAATGTTTCCATCTTTAAATCCAAAATCGGCCGAAATGTGCCTTTTCTTTGGAACCACAAAATAGATGGAGTATCGACCGCACCCGCACTGATCCGATGGAATGGACGCCGCAGCAGCGTGTCTGAGACCGCTCAAACCTTGTGCAGTGCACGGCAGGGAGATTGGACAAAGGAATCTAACACAGGTCGATGTAACTTGAGTGCATAACCCCCTCTTGAATGACTTCCAAGACCCACAGGTCTGATGTAATCCGGACCCAGGCAGGGTAAAACTCCGGTAAACATCCTCCCATGGGTACCTCCCCCGCCTGAGTCCGCCTCATCTCATTGTGACTTCTTAACACCTGAGGACTGGAAGGGCGCAAAACCCCTGCCCGCTCCCCGGAAACCTCGAAATCCCTGGGCTCGCGCTGGAAACCTCCCACGCTGAGGCTGTCCAAAGCGAGAGGACCGAAACCTACGAAACTCTTTGCGCTCCCCGGGACCCCGGAGTACTCCGGGCCTGTTTAGGCTTATCCTCCGGAAGACGGCCCCCCTTAGACTCTGAGATCCTTGACCAACTTTTCCAAATCCTCCCCAGCTTCCCTCAAAATGGAAGCTTGCTGAGGCAAGCTTTAGACGAATCGTCTGCTGACCAGTTTCGCAACCAGAGATACCGGCGTGCTGCCACCACAGACACCATGCTCTTCGCCAGACCCCGGATAAGGTCATAATGAATGTCCGCTAAATAAGCGGTACCGGACTCCAGCTGCGCTACTTCCTCCAACAGCCCATCTGAGGAGTCCCCCTGGAACCTCTGAGACCACCTCAAGCAGCCTCTCGCCACTCACGCCCCCGCTATCGAGACCTGCATCGAGAGGGCACTGATATCAAAAACCTGTTTCAGCAAGGTATCCAACTTCCTATCTTGCACATCCTTCAATGCTGCGGCACCCTCAACCAGAATCGTCGTTTTCTTAGTCATCGCTGATACTGCCGCATCTACTTTTGGAGAGTGAGAAGTTCTCTATCCTGATCCGAAAGCGGATAAAGGCAAGCTAAGGCCCTTGAACCTCTCAGGGCCGACTCTGGCACATCCCATTTCTTCCTGAATCATATTTCGAAAAATTCTATGAAATGGAAAAACTCGCTGAGACGTTCGAACCGCCTGCAACAGCGGATCCTCCAACGCTTCCTCCACTGCCATCCCCCCCCCCCAGGGTATGTTCAGCATTTTCAGAGTCTCGGTAATCAAGGTTGGGAGTTCTTCGCGACAAAATACCCTGACTATTCTACTTTGCTGCTCCGAGTCAGGCAACTCCCCCTCCTCTAATTTGTCTTCCGAGATCTCTGCCAGCTCTGCGTCTACCGCCGCTAGGCTCTCTTGCTGTGGAGACAGCGGATTGTCTTCCCCCGCCACCTTGCTCCTCTTGGCTGGGGTCTCGTCCTCCACAGACCGGTCACAAGACTCCGGCCACTTCCGCCCTAGCGCCCCTTGAGATGGAACCGACAACGCGGGCTGCAGCAGGGCAAAAGCCTGCTGCATAAGGGAAAAGAAATTAGGTGGAATAACCGTAGCATGCCCTGCCTGGGACATTCCCAGAGACCGAGAAGCTCCTTCCCCCGAGGAAGGCCCTGCTCCCAGCTCTGCGGGATCCAAAGCCGGAGGGCAGAGCCTCACCCCCATCCGAAGGAACGGTCCCCAAGCCTTCCGAGGACCCCTCCAGCGCCTTATTCACAACCGATGCCCCAGGGTGCAGCTTGCACACACACTTGAGTCTAGCACCGCGCCAAGCTTCATGCCACACAACAAACAACGCGATTTCGCGGGCATCATCCTCCTGAAACCAGACTAACCAAAAAAACAACCGCTAGATCCTAAAACCCCTCTACGGAACCTCCTCCCACCGAGGGATATTAGGAACTGTATACAACCTTCCTCTTTTCAGCACATAAAAGAGGAAAGAATGGCTCAGAGCTTCCTACAAACCTTCTCTCCTCTTTTTTTTATTCCCCCCCAAAAACGGAAAACAACTCCTCACCACCAGGCAAGGTTAATTGCCTCCACCTACCAACGAAGCTCTCAGACGGGGCTACAGCCCAAAATGTAAAAGCCCTGCTGAAATCGCAGCTCCCCAAAATGGCCACCGCCGCGTTTCCCACGCGGCCGACCTAGCCACTCCAAATCAACACTGCTTTCCACAGTGGCCTGTGAACTCCCCCCTCCTCCAAAGGAAGCGAAAAATGCGGCTAGCCGCTATCAAGACAACGCTCTGCCCCCTCTGACAGCGCTGTGAGCCGGCACACCAGCGTCGGAGCACAGCCAGACCACGGCTTCAGCTCCGGCGCTATGAAACACCTCGTGTCCCCTGAGGCTATCTTTGACACTGCGGCCCAGCCTACCACCTGCTCCTCACCCTTCGTCGCGGGTTCGGGAGCAGGGAGGCTAAGATCTCCCCATCTACCCTCTACTGCTCGTTTCAGCGATGGGGAAGAAGAGAAAAGAGGGGGGGAGAGAGGGAGGGAGAGGTGGGAAGGAGCCAGCCAGAGCAACTCAACGGAACACCTTCCAGCAGCAGCACACCATCTACAAAGGAAACACCCGAAATCTCCAATCACTACTAAATCAATATTAAATTAGAATTAAAATTAAATTTAAAATTTAAAAGCTAAATCTATAATGCTAGCTCTGCTTATTTGTGTCAACTGAGCCCAGCCCCAGGCTCAGAACCTCCTCTAGCTGCTTGGAGACTGAAAGTACTGGAGGAAGGGGGCAGTCCTTGCCTATTTATGCTGGTGACATCAAAGCAATGACATCTTTCAGTCTCCAAAGCTGCTGGAGGAGATTCTAAACTCTATGGTTCCGGGACTGGACTAGAGGGACGCTAAGGAACACCTGTTACAGGTGAGTAGCTACTTTCTCCAGGAACAAGCAGGAAGTCAGTCCTCACATACGGGACTCCCAGCTACAGGCTACCAACCTATAGCCAAAAAAGGCTCCCTCGTGGAGAGCCACAGCAGCAGCAACGAAGTCCATATAACAGACCAAGCAGGACCCCTGTTGTCCGATGGAACTAGAACTCCGGTAGCCTGAACACAGAAGGGTTGGAGGGTAGAAGTTGCCTAGACCCCAAAAAGATTATGGAGCACGGCCTGACTGAAAGCACTGTCCCATCGGGACTCTATCCATGCAGTAATGAGATGCAAAGGTATGGACTGAAGACCAGGTGGCAGCCCGGCATATGTATGCTAGTGGGATCAAATGTAGGTTAGCTACTGAGGTCGCCATAGCCCTGACCCAGTGCGCCGTGACCCGGCCTTCCAATGGAAGCCTTGCCTCCTTGTAGGCCCAGGCAATACAGTCCGCCACCCATGTGGACAGCGTACGCTTGGACACCACTTCCCCCAGCTTACTGGGGTCGTAGGAAACTAAAAGCTGAGAAACTTTCCAGTGGCTTTGAGTGCGTTGTATATAGAAGAACAAGGTCCTCTTACAGTCCAAGGTATGGAGGACTCTCTCTGCCCTACTGGCATGCGGTCTGGGAAAGAAGGTAGGAAGGATTACCTCCTGGTTGAGGTGGAAGGGGGACACCATCTTCAAAAGGAATTTAGGATGCGTGCGAAGCACCACCCTATTCTTGTAAAATCTGGTGTAAGGTGCCTCAGCCACAAGTGCCTGGAGCTTGCTTACCCTATGGGCAGAAGTGAGCACAACCAGGAAAACCACCTTCCAGGAGAGATAGTGAAGGTGGCATGTAGCCAGGGGCTTGAAAGGCAGAGTGAGCTACCCCAATGCCACAATGAGACCCCATTCGGTTGCTGCGGGGCGAACCAGGGGCTTAGACAGGAGCAGGTCCTGTAGGAAGCAGGACACCACCAGATGGGCTGAGAAGGGCTTTCCGTCCACCTGATGGTGGTTTGCTGCTAGGGCACTGAGGTGTAACCCTAAGAGTTAGACTTGAGCCCCACCTGATAGAGGTGGAGCAGGTACTGCAACACGACCACAGGGCAAGAGAAGGGGGTCGGCCCCCCGCTTAGTGCACCAAAGTGTGAATCGGTGCCACTCAAAGGCGTAGGCCCATCTGGTAGACACCTTGCTTGAGGCCAGCAGAACATCTTCTACCTCTCTAGGGAGGTGGAGTGGGGCTAGGGTCACCATCTCAGCAGCCATGTCATCAGCAAAAGGGAGCCGAGATTGGGATGCAGGAGTGCGCCCCCCTCCTGGGATGGGAGTCGGGGGGGCAGACCCCAGGGGTATGGGGTCCTCCACCTCCAGTTGCAGGAGCAGTGGAAACCACGGCTGCCTGGGCCACCTTGGAGCTACCAAAATGAGAGGCCCTGTCGTGGAGAGTCTTGAACAGAGTCCTGGCGATCAGTGGCATCGGAGGGAAGGCGTACAGAAAGCACAGTTACTTACCTGTAACAGGTGATCTCTGGGAACAGCAGGAATAAGTCTTCACATATGGGTACGTCTTCACATATGGGTACGTCGGTACCGACGGAGTCTGCGCGGGAACGCTTCCCAGCGTCCAATCAAAGAGCTTTTGGCAGCATCCCACCACGCCTGCGTGCTGCCTTCCCGCCTTTCCCAACTGCCTCTCCTCAATTAAGTTTTAAAGCTGAGACAAAGAGAGAGAGAGGAAAGGAAAGAATGATAGAGATACAACTCCTGGGGAGGTGGATGGGTTGTGAAGACTTATTCCTGCTGTTCCCAGAGATCACCTGTTACAGGTAAGTAACTGTGCTATCTCCAGGAACAAGCAGGAATGAGTCTTCACATATGGGGACTCCCAAGCTGAGATGCCTGGAGTCCCAGCATGTCAGATTGGAACATGCTATCCCCCACAACACCAGGCATCCCGAGGATGGAGGGTAGGAGTTGAAGAAAGAAAGGTGCTGTGGAACAGCTAACCTAGCATAGGATTGCAGACAAGGAGTCCATGTGTGGATGATAATTGTCATCAATGATATTGCAAAGAAAAAAATATTGCAATATGGACCTCCCCTAACAGGACTTCAGAGAAGTACGGAGGTTCATGGGATCTACTGGGGAACCCAGTAGAGGAACCTCGAGAAGGACCTCACTGTAAGTGGAGGTAGTAAACCTGTAGGAAAAGCAATGGAGGTCAGAATCCTGAAAGGTAACAGGTAACCCCAAGTAGGAAAAACTGGGGTAGTACAAAAACGGTGGGCCTTCAGCGGAAGGCTTTATGATAAAATCCGAACTCTTTTGGCGGCAGAGTAGCTCACTCTTAGGAACAAAAAGAGAGAGGCTAACCAATTTGGACAAACAGGCCCAGTCCTTGTGGGGAGAAAGGGTATGGGAACCCCTTGTATCCCAAAAGAAAGGACAAACGCCGGAGGCGTTAGAGCCTGTGATGAGCTGAAGATCCGCAATGTCTCTCCTAAATGAAGTCAGCTGGGAGAGATATTGGAACATGGAGAGCTTCAGAGGTACTTAATCTTACGGTTATGGTAGGTGTTAACTACCACCAAAGCGGTTGTCAGTGTAGGACCCCAAAACATGCTGGATAGCATAAGTATGGGTAGAGCCCATCTGTCAGAATCATATAGCTATATGAGCCTCGACAGTCAGGTAGATAAAGCAGAATACATATCTACCGATAGTAGAATATCTCGACAGATACATATATCTACATATGAGAATATATCTATAGTGAGATATGAAGGGCATAAAATACACACAAATGATAGACAGACATCTGTAAGATGTGTGCTATAGGTATGAATATATAGGCCTCTATATGGAAGTCTGCAATGAAGCAGAGAGATATGCCTACAAAAAGGTATTCACATAGGAAAATGTGGAGAGGAAAGATTCATCTAACAAGAAGGTGGAACCTACTTGAGAAGATATATAGAGAATCAATTCCCACTGGTTATGGCTACAGGGATGCTAGGTAGTAGAATAACCAGGATGGTTACGTGACAAGCAGAGGATGATATCAGTCTGCAGCCAGCAAGTCCCGAGTATTCTAGAACTCTAGCATGGTAAGTGAACAGAAGAAGCATAGGAATGAGATACCATGCTGACCTACTTAAGGGCAAAAAGGTATCATGCGTTCTTACCATGAGGACGAGCTGAAGGAGAAAACATATTCCCGATTGGAAATACTATGGACCAAAGCAGGGAATTAGCAACTCCTTAAGCTTTCACGTAAGAGGAGGCCTATGTCCTTTATATTAAAAAGGAGAACTTTTCTAGTCATGGGAGACATGACTGAAAAAGCCTTTTTCAACCATCTAGTATAGCTGTTGGAGAAAAAAAACACCCCATGCTCTCTGGCAAGGGCCCATAGTGGAGAGCTTCTCTGTAGAATTGCAGAGAGCATGATGCAGGAGAATGAGGAGATAGAACTGGCTGCAGGAGAGCCAGTTCCTATGTCAACTATGCTGCCAAACCCAGGGGAATGGAGATGGCAGAAAGAGAAGACAATCCAACAAGCTTGTAGTGAAAAAATTCCAAGACAGATGACAGCACTGACTTGGAGCCACTACTAAGACCAGACAGAATGTTAGTGGAGGACAAATCTGGTTGCTGATGGACAAGAACCAGTGGTCCAAACATTAAGGCTCCTGCATTGGCAGCTGCTTGCCAGACAGCAGAAAGAATGGTACTGTTTAAAAACAGAAAGAACAGACAAAGCAAGAGTAGAAAACTCTGGACGTGTCTGATGAACTGCTTCAAAGCAAGATTGAAAAAGAGGAGTCAACTCAGAGAACTCTGCATTGGAAAAGTAAGAAAACTAGAGAGGCTGAAGAAAAAGCCCTCCAGTAAAGCAATACCGCTCTTACAAAGGAAAAACCTGGTAAGAGGGTAAAGAGAATGGAGCTGAAGAAAACTTACAAAGTAGTAAGGTTATAGAAAGGAAAAAAGACATGCTGGCACAGGAAACTATCGTTTGATAGTGGATAGACCTCTTTCCCTAGCAGGAAGAAGAGAAGAACCCTGTGACCTAGAAGCATGAACATCCTGACAGCTCACAGAACATAGAAAGAATGGATGTCTTTCGGGAAGAGATCCATGTGTAGGATTTAGAATGACAGCAGTGGATTGCCTCTGAGAAGAAGCAACTGCAGATTGTAATCTCCAGAGTCACAAGCATCTGATGGATTGATCAGAAACTCTGTGGTTGCTGGGTTTGCTGAGCCTGGCGAGAGGTTGAACTCTGCAGACCAGGACGATGCTTCCCCTGTTTGGGAACATCTGTATGATGGGCAGATGATGCATAAAACCTTCTCCTATGGGAAGAAAGTTTGGCAGGACATTTCCTACCTACTGGGACAGAAGAAGGTGCAGAACAGCCCCTAGGAACAGGTAAGTCAGTGGACAACTGAGTAACCTGACGTAAAGACTCCTTGTTGAAAAGATTGTCTCCAGTGCAAGGAGTATGTCCCAGTCTGTGCTGTGCCCATTTGTCCAAGTCTGAAGCTTGGAGCCAGGCTCTACGTCGTGCCCCTATAGTTATAGCAGAAATCCTGCTAACAGACTCAAAAGAGTCTAGGGAAGCACGAGTAAGAAACCAAGAGATATTCTGGAGATGCTTGAGCAGTGAAGAATAGTCTGCACTCTTGGACTTTGGAAGGGAAGGAGTCAAAAGATGTAATTGCTTTGTGACCTCCTCAAGAGATACTCATAGAAAATATGAGAGAATTCTTGCAGAAAGCATAGATGTCTGGAAGGTTTGACGTCCAAAGGCATCTAGTGTCTTAGACTCACGACCTGGCGGATAAGAAGAGTGCTTTTTCTTACTCTTTACCCGCCGCACTGCTGATTCCACTACTATGGAATGATGAGGAAGTTGAGTCTTTTGAAACCCTGGAGAGGGGGGCACCTGATATAAGAGATCAGTTGCTCTGGAAGGTGGGGGTACCCTTAAAGGTGTTTCCCACATTCCTAGAAGGAGATCCTGCAAGGAATGATGCAAAGGAAGCATTATGTTCTCCTTTGCTTTGGGAGAAACAGAGCCTTGTGCAGGATCATGTCCTGGGATAGGAATGGCAAGAGATCTTGCTATATCCAGGAGGAAACTCTGAAAAGAGGGATCCCCAACAGTAATTTCCCTTGGACAGGTTAGATCTGAAGAACTAGCCTGAGCACTGACAGAGCTATCCAGATATACAGGAATAGAAGATCCTGCAGAGTGCAGTGTGGAATGCTTAAAGGATGGTCGCCGGTACTGGCTGTCAGGAGCAGCGACCGTCATTACCAACATTGTCCATGCCAGGTATCGACTCCAAGCTTGGTATAGAAGGGAGTGATCCTGTTGAAAAAAGCATGGCAGGAGTTGGCCACGATGCTACTGTGGATACTGGTACCGATGCCAATACCGGTACCAATGTCGGAGTCGAGCCCGACAGACATCGGAGCAGTCATCAGTGACTGTTCAATCGGTACCGAGGTAACCGAAAACCTCCGGGCGCTATCCTCGGTACCGAGCCACCGGTATCGATCAGTGTCGGTACCAAAGCGTATTGGTACCGAGTCGCCCAGACTAGAGATCGATTCCAAACTCGGCATCGAGGGCAGCTTAATCGGCCTCGAGGGAACCAAGAGTTGCGGATCCGAATCATCGGAACCGAGCCTTCGGTACCGCCGAGAGCCAGTACCAAGGCAAGTCGGTACGCAGTCCTCCAGACTGGAGATCGATTCGAGACTCGGCATCGAAAGAAGTGAGGCTATCGATGCACGTCTGGAGGGTACCGACGTCGGTGGTAGTATCGGTGCTGGTACCGATAATGGAAAGTCAGTCTGGAGTGTATCCACCGGTCCCGAAGGCACCGAGGACGCCAGATGACCATCCATGGTGAGAAGTGTCTCATCCAATACCAGTGCCGATGCCGGGGTATCGGTACCGCTCAAAGCGGCTGCCACCACCGGATACGGCTCAGGTATGTTCTGTGAGGGGTGAACCCCAGGAACAACCTGAAACCCCTGAAAGGCTTTGGAGACCGAAGACTCCCGCCAGGGTTTTGAAGCCAGTGGGCCCTCGAGGGCAAGTCCGGAGCCGTCTACATGTTGTGCATGAGACCTACCACTCGAGGGCTGGCTAGTCTTAACAGACTGTTTGTGGGTTACCTGATCCTGTGTGGAAGAAGGGGACGGTGCCCCGAAGTTGGAGGGAAACCATGTATCGAGGAAACCTCGATGTTGAAAACCTCTTCTCACCAAACTGTTGTCAGGACCCAAGCAGGTTAGACACCGACTTCGAGGGTCTAAAAATAAAGTTGTACCGCCACAGTCTGAACATTTCTTGGAGAAAGTGGCTGGCGGTTCCATGAAGAAAAAGAAGAGGCCTGAAGGCCTAAGAAACCGCAGGACACTATGAAGAAAAAATATCCCGTGAAAAAGGAAGATTTTACAAGGAAAGAAAACACCGGCGGTACCGGTGGCGTCAGGAAGACAGCCGCAATCACAAGAAAAATAAAGAAATAAAACAAGAATTTTCTGCGGTGACAGGAGGACGTCCTGCCGGCTCCACGGAAAATGAAAACTGAGGAGAGGCAGTTGGGAAAGGCGGGAAGGCAGCATGCAGGCATGGTGGGATGCTTCCAAAAGCTCTTTGATTGGATGCTGGGAAGCGTTCCCGCGCAGACTCTGTCGGTACCGACGTACCCATATGTGAAGACTCATTCCTGCTTGTTCCTGGAGATATCCCTCTGACCATGAGACCAGGAAAGCATCGGCGGCCACCCTGGCAGGATGAGGCTGCCAGGAGCAGAAGCGGGGTAACTGGTGATTGTCTGGGCTTGCAAACAGGTCCATCACTGGTTCCCCCCAGGTCTGGAAAAGCCTGCTGGCTACCCCTGGGTCCAGCTGCCACTCGTGCAGCTGGAGAATCCAGTTGAGTGTCAGCCAGCAAGTTGTCTTGGCCCAGCAGGTATACCACTCTGAGGAGGATGCCCTGTTGGACTGCATAAGAGCACAGATCCAGGGCTTCCTGGCAGAGGGCATGGGACAGTGTCTCCCTGCTTATTCACATAGAACATGGCCACCTGGTTGTCCGTCTGAACTAGGACTGACCGGTGGCCTGGGTGATAATGAAAAGCCTTCAGTGAGAGATGAATGGCTCACAGCTCCAGAAGGTTGATCTGCTGAGCACTCTCGTCCAGGGACCAAAGTGCCCTGGGTGCAGTAGCCCTCACAATGGGCTCCCCAGCCCAGCAGGGAGGCATCTGTGTTGAGGACCCTTGTTGGGGGTCTGGAAAGACATGCCCACCTCCAGGTGCTGGGGTGACCGCCACCAGATCAGGGACTTTACCAACTGGCGGGTCACTCTAATTCTGTCCTGGAGGTGACCTGTGGCCTGGGCCCATTGGTCCTGGAGGCACCACTGTGCTGTTTGCATATGGAGGCAGGCATCTGGAGTGACATGCACCATGGAGGCCATGTGCCCGAGAAGATGCAGAAGATGCCTGGCTGGCAGAGGGACGGTGCTGCATATCCCGAGCTAGTGCCATGAGTCTAGCTGCCCTGTCTGCAGGCAAGAAGACCTTCAACCGAAGGGTATCGATTCTTGCCCTGATGAATTCCTGCCCTTATGTCGCGCAAAGGTTCGACTTGGGGTAGTTTATAACGAAGTCCAAGTATTTAAGGACCTGGGTGGTGCATGTCGTGGCCTGCTGCACCTCAGGGGCTGTAGGGCCCTTGAGCCAGTTGTCGAGATAGGGGAAGACAAATATCCCCAGGAGCATGAGAAAGGCGGCGACTACTACCAGACACTTTGTGAATACCCTGGGGGCCAAGGTTAGGCTGAAGGGAAGCACCCTGTATTGGAAATGATTGCCTCCCACCACAAAGTGTAGGTATTGCCTGTGGTCTGAGTGGATTAGGATGCGAGTATAAGCATCCTTCAGGTCTAAGGAACATAGCTAGTCTCCCTGGTGGAGGTAAGGCAGCAATGTTCCAAGGGAGATCATCTTGAATTTCTCCCTTACCAGGAATTTGTTGAGATTGCGCATGTCGAGGATGGGGCTTAGGCCCCCCCGTTCTTTTCAGCACAAGGAAGTACCTGGAGTAGAACCCTTTGCCCTTGAGATGGTGGGACACCGGTTCCACCGCTGAGTCCTCAAGATGACCTGCCAACTCCTTCAGAAGAAGGTCCCAGTGAAGGGGAGACCCGAGGGGCTCTCCTGGGAAGTAGTGGTGTGGAGGTACTTGGCTCAGATGGAGGAGGTAACCCTCCCTGACCACCTTTAATGCCCAGGAGTCAGTGGTTATAGCTCCCCACCTGCAAGCATAAAGCGTGAGGCGACCCCCCTGTAGGCTGATCTCCATGTGGGGGAGGGGCTATGCTGTCGGAGTCAAAAACTCCCTCCTGGCTGAGCCAGAGCCTGTGGCTTGGGAGCCTTCTAACATGAGCCATGACCTTGTCCCTTGGCCTGCTGCCCTTGCTGGGGAGCCAGGGTGGCCTGGTAAGGTGGGTAGTTTCTGTAAGCAGTGGACTTCCTTGGGTAAAAGGGATTTTCACCTGAGCCCTTCCATCAGGGAGGGGCAGTGGTCTTCTTGGAGAGCCTAGTCCTTGTCATTAACTATCTCCAGCTCTGTGGCCTTGTCGGTCATGGGCTTGCTGAGGACACTCTCCCCCTGACAGGGGACATCGACCAACTTGTCCTGTACCCATTGCTCAAGGTCAGACGACTGGAGCCAAGCTTGACGGTGTGCATCGATGCCTGCTGTGGCTACCCAGGCTGCCAACTCGAAACCATCATAGGCCACCCGAGACAAATTTGGAACACTCAGACGGCTTTGAACAGGCTCTTGAAGCACTGCAAAGGTTCTTTGGATAGATCAGCTGAGTACCTGGTGAGTTCCTTTTCCAGGTCCCTAGGTACATGCCCATGTACAGCTAGTAGGCCTGGATCCAGCAATTCAGCAACAAGCCCTGGTAGCACTTTCTGCCAAGGGCATCCAAGGTGTGGGCCTCCCTGCTGGGGGCACCATGTGTCTTCTGGCTTTTCAGTCGACTCATGGCCAACTCCACAATCATGTAGTTGTGTGGCAGCTGTGACTTTTGAAATCCAGGGCTCTGGCAGACTCAATACATAGTTGAGCCACTTGCTGACCACCGGCATTGATGCCAATGTCTCACATGCAGAACATAAGCCGCTCAATGATGGGAGGAATGGGCATCATGAGCGATTCCTGGGGAGAAGCTTTGTATTGGAGGATCTCAAGCTCGTCGGCCTGAGAATCCTCCTTGGACTTAGACATGTCCAAGGCCTTGGCCTTTCCTACCAAGATGAAGTCCAAGAAGCCCATATCCTCCAGTGGGGATCTTCTGAGGTTCAGAGACTGGGGAATCAGAAGGAACATCTTGGTGCCGACGGGTGTTCGGGGACTCATCCTGTCTCCCAGTCGGAATACACCGAGGACTCATGGTGTTCCTTGGGCCTCAAGGGCTCAAGCCATACACCCCAGGCCTGGAAGACTCTGTAATGACCTCGGACCTGACGAGCGGGAGACAGAGTGTGATCTCGACTGAGGATCTACTCAGACCCGCATGGCTGAGGATCGGCTGGCCTCCGGGGACATCTTTGACATTGAATGTCTGGTGGTCAGGGCGGAGGAATTGTACATGCCGGACATCAGCACCCGCTGCTGGTCAAATGACTCAGACATCTGGGGCTCCACGACTCAGCCAGGGTTCTCCCAGGCCCATCGGAGCCATCCAAGGATGCCGCCTTCGAGGGCTTCTTACTCTTTGGTTTCCTTGAGGGAGAACCCCTCTCTGAGGGCCCACGATGATGCTCGGGTTTGCAATGCTCCTCCCAAGGTGTCAAGGCCTCAGATGAGGTCCTGGCTCTGAGTCATCGGGGAGTTGGGAAATGTCACGCTGATGCTGGTGGCTCCTCAAGGCCTTGGAAGACATTTTCTTACACAGGCCACACTTTTTGAAGCCGCTGGTCGCCATGGGGGAAAACCCCCCAGCAAGGTCAAAGAACCTTGCTGGGAGACAGGGAGGAGTAGCCTAGTGGTAGGGGCAAGGTACTTCAGGCCGGAAGGTCAGAGGTTCAAATCCCACTAGAGGACAGCAACCTTGGGCCGGAAGGACTGGGGTTTCTAGTCCCACAGGTGCTCCTTGTGGTCTTGGGCAAGCCACTTAACCCTCCATTGCCCATGTTCCCTGTCAGTATTAGTGTATGTCTCTCATATCCCCGCGTGTTAAATGTATCCCCCAATTGTGTTGTGACCGCTTTGATTGAAGGATAAGGCGGTATACAAAACTGTCTAAATAAATAAAATAAACCTTCGGGCTGCCAGTGGAGAAAAAGGGTGCAAAGATACCAAAAGAAAAATAAAACAAAGTAAAAGGAATCGATCCCGATACCAAAGCACGGAGGTCGGGGCGGGAAAGATACTGGTGCAAGACCAGAGACGAGTAAAACCCTTGAGAAAATCAACTTTTTCTGGGGGAAGAACAGAAGTCTGGTGGGCTCTGTGGAAAAAAGGAGACTGAGCAAGATGGCACCCTTGGGCAGGAAGGGGACCACGCTTGTGTGGTAGCAATCCCAAAGGCTTTCTTTGAAAGCTGGGGATTTGCTCTGCGCAGGATCCATCAGCACCGACTTCACCCATATGTGAGGAGACTTCCTGCTTGTGCCCTGAGAATCTATTTTAGACCTAGTCCTTAGTGGAACACAAGATTTCATGCAAGAGATAACTGTTGGGGCCACTTGGAAGCCCTAACCAGATTTATTCCATGCTTTAAGAAAAAGGTGGAAAGACTACCGGTAACTGCCAGCATGGTTTAAAGTTGAGGAGGTCAGAGGCTGTTGTAATCAAAACAATTCAAAAACCCCACATCTTTCATGAAATGGAAAAAGGAGCAAACAAAACCAGGAAAACATAAGCACTGGCAAGTTAGATGCAAGGCATCGAAAAGGTAGGCAAAGAATTTGAAAAGCTTGCTGTGGATGCAAAAATGCACAATCATTTTCAAGTACATTTATGGCAAAAATCCTGCAAGAGAGAGTCAGATGGACCATTAGATGACTTGAGGGGCTAAAAGGGGCACTAAGGGAGTACAAGGCCATAGCAGAGAGCCTGAAAGAATTCTTTGCTTCAGTTCTTATTGAAGATGTAGGGAAGTTACGTCACCTTTAAATATTTCAGGAATGGGTATCAGAAATCGAAACAAATCTTGATAAACTGAGACGATGTAATACAGCTATTAGATAAACTTAAAAAAAGGAAAAGAGTACCAAATCACCTTTGACCAGATGGTATACATTCCCAGGTACTGAAAGAATTGAATACTAATAGTAGGTCTGCAATCTGAACGATCATCTGTAGTACCTGAAGTCAGAGAGTGGCCAATATAATGTCAATTTTTAAAAAGGGTTCCAGGAGTGATCTGGGAAACTAGACCAATAAGCCTGATGTCCATACCAGGCAAATTGATAATTATAAAAAACAAACAAAGTTAATGAGCATGTAGATAGTCTTGGTATAATGGGAGAAAGTCAACATGGATTTAACCAAGGTAAGTCTTGTCTCGCTAATCTTATTTTTCTTTTGAAGGTGTAGACAGACAAATAGATAAAGGTGTGCCGGTTGATATAATGCATCTGGACATTTAGAAAGCCTTTGACAAGGTCCCTCATAAGAGAAGCCTGGGGAAATTAAAAAGTCAGAGGAGACAGTGTACTATTGTGGATTAGAAGTTGGTTAAGAGATAAAAAGACTAGGGGGGGTATGTTTACTAAAGGGCGCTATTTGCGCTGCTGTCACGTTATTGCACGATAATGGCGCTTTACCGAGCAATAACGGCGCTTTACCGGGCGATAACACGCGCAGCGGCGCAAACAAGCGCTGAAGGCAGAGAAAGGCTCCCGGAGGGCGGAGGAAGGCTCCCCAGGGGCGGAGAGAGAGGGTCAATGGGCGGAGAGAGAGGGTCAATGGGTGGAGAGTGGGAGGGGAGAGGCTCCCTGCACACTAACGCTGTGGATTCCTGTGCTGAAAACTAACGCGAGTGACAGCCTCGCATTAGAGCAGATTTAAAGGGAAGAGAAACCATTTCCGTCAGCAATGTACAGCAAAGCCAGGGAAACCTACAAAAAGTGATAAGTGTGATACATGTGCACGGAACAAAAGGGCAAACAAACATTGAAAATGACCTGAACAAACTGGCAAAAAAAAAAAAACATAACCAAGCTGGGCAATAGTGATATTAATGGGAAACAGCAAAAAATACTACTGGGAAAGCTCCACAAAAAGGATATCAATTTTGGAAGGGGCTATGCTCTGTCCCCATACAAGGTGAATGATCCCACAATGAAATAGCACTGATCATGGTTTTCCCTTTCTATTGGACAGGTTTCCTATGGCGTGCACATGTCCCGCAACAGCAGGGTGGGCATGTCGGAATGGGAAACTGGACAGATGCTGGAAAAGGGGATACAGAGGGCTGCAGGCAGCACATGCTGTGGTGCAGCTGGGCCACAGTGCGGACTAGGGTGATGCCTAGGTGGCCCATAGGAATGCTGAAACAGTAGAGCCGCCAGACAGCAAATGATGAGGGCCCAACATGGGCACGAGTGTGTTTCCCACAGTGTCACAGGGGATAGTACCCAGCAGGTACCCCCAAGGGCACAGAACATTGGCAGGCGGTGCTGGGGGGGGGGGGGGGGAGGGAGCGTGGACGTCTATGCAGGCACCCCTACCCCAGAACCCACACCATAGGCAGCCACCTACCGGCACACTGGATGACTTGAGACTGCACACCACCAGCAGAAGGGCATGTCAGCATGGTGACAGAGGGATACTGGTGGTGGAGGGGCAGTGGCAGCTGCCCACAGCAGACCATGGCCTAACCCTGTTTAGGTGGGTGCCATGCACTGCAACAGACAGGCCCTGCCTGACGAATAGTCATGATATCCCCAGGGAATGAACTGTCCCTGTGGCAACAGTGTGGTGCAGTATGCACAGCCAGTGTGTTCAGGAGCAGGTGGTCACAGGTTCAAGTCCCAGCTGTGGCTCCCACCAACCCAGTCCCCATATTTTACCCAGTACTAAACTGTGGTAATAAAGAGGGAACCTTTATTGCAGATAACAAACATGCCTGAAATGCCTATATTTTACCCTACAGAGCACAGACACCATAGACATGTGCAATACCTAGAGCAGAGTTTCCCAAATGCAGTCCTGGAGGGACAAACTCCATTCAGGCATCATGCTGTCCCTAATAAAGATGCCTGTGCTGCATTTCTATGTGCCGCCCCCATGGTATGCAGATGTAGCCATGCATATTCATTAGGGACAGCATGAAAACCCGAACAGTGTTTGGTCCACCAGGACTGGAGTTGGGAACCTCTGCCCTACAGCAGTGTCCAACAGGGGCAGAAACACCCGCACCCACAGGCGCCATTATCCAAAGCCTCCTGGAGAGGCAGGATGTTGGGCCCTGCGTGCAGCACCATCTCCCAATACTAGCACTTGCATATCATAGCACTGCCACCCTAAATCTGGGAATACGGTACACATATATCAAAATGTTGCTATATTACTGGCAGATAGCAATCCCTAGGTTAAGCACAATCTGCTCATTGAGCTGTATCATAGCAACCCCTCTGATGTCTGTGGAATGTGTTTCAGGTCTGATGCCTGACAGTGTTTACTACCCTGGGGAGTGACCCCAACAGTATTGCGTACCATAGCCATGCCTGCACTGTGCCCAGGACTGGTGCGGTGGCCAGGGCTGCCAAAAGCCTCTATAGTTGCACAATGCTGGCATAGGTGTGGGAGTGTGTCTACCCAGTGTGTGGTGGCTGCCAACACCTTCCTCAGCCCACACTGCTTGCACTGTTGCCAGTGTCAGCCTGCCAATGTGCATAATGAGGAGCAAGGTACCATGGGTATAGCCCGGACAGGGTGGCCTGGCCAGGATGCATCTGCACAGGGCAATGGCTCGGACACTGTAGTGCCCGGCCACCACCTGCACGGACAGGGTGGCCACAGCATGTCCTGCTGGGAGGTCACTCTCACCCTGACTGAGCGGTGACCACAGCATGGCTAGGTTCCCCCATAGTGCTATATAGTATTTCTCTCATGTGATATTTATGGGCTCTCTTTTGGGGTCCAATTACTGACTTATCTGCTTGGTGTGTATGCTGACATCCCAGTTCTGGGTACACGCATCTCCTTCAGGAACATGCACTATGGACTAGCTAGCAGACTGTCTGCAGCTAGTATGTGTCTGGCTGGAACACCTTGCAGGGTGCAGCAGTTGGAGGCTTGCTGCTGGAGAATGTCAGATAGTGGTGGGGGCAGCTGAGCATTTCCAGGCCTACTGTGTCTGCTATTGCTTTATGGATGTGTACAGATCTGCACTGACTGCCCTGTAGGGTGTCTGTTCCCCAGCAGGACTGGGGTTGATGGTCCCCCTCTACTGCCACCATTGCAGGGAGGTAGAATGTGGATCTGTTGGTGGGAGATCCTGTTTTCCACCCTGAGCCACAGAGGGTGGGTTGGGTGGTGATACATAATCCACCTATGGGTCCAAACACCCCCCCCCCCCTTCACCTATATCATGTGACCATGGCACCAACACAGGATAGGCACTATTCTGGGTGCATCATAGCCCATAAAGGGCTATACATGACTGAGAAATACAGATGGATCCTAGGTGTCTGCAGGAACTACTTATCACACACACTAGCACTGATGGGGACCTGCATCATGGCGTATTTCAGCCATGAAAGGTGCTGTGGACCTGGTGCTGGGCGCCCCATCTCACTCTCAGGGTGAGCACAGTACCCGCACAATGTGACGGTCTGTAGCTACTCTGTGCCAGTAACACACACGGTCAGTATCCCCTACCAGGCTGAGGTGCTGTGGGGGTGCACACAGTCAGTACCCCCTACCAGGCCGAGGTGGTGTGGGGGTGCATACCCCATCTTGTGATCATCTGTAGACTGCTGATTTGCATGTGCAGTGCATCATGGGTACGGGTGGGTTAACCCTATCCTGGTAACCACAGCAGTCTGTGTGGTGACCTGCAGTCCTTCTGTAGCCAGCCAGGGGTTTGTTAGTAGCTGTAGCCCACTGGTTACTTCACTGCCTGTGGAGCCAGAGGTCATGGGTTTGATCCCACAGTGGGGTTATTTGATAGGGCTGTCTGAGGCATTTTCCTTTAATTTAAATTAGTGCTGCCAGCAAAAACACCCTCACAGTGCTGTAGCCTTAAGGTGCCTCATAAGGCGCCCTCTAAAGTGCTCTATAAGGCACCCTATAAAGCGCCTTATAGGGAACATTATAAGGTGCCTTTGCGGACAGTGCACTTTATAATGTGCCCTCTGGAGTGCCTTATAGGGCGGGCGCCTTATGCGGCACCTTAGGTTACGGCACTGTGAGGGTGTGTTTGCTGGCAGCACTAATTTAAATTAAAAAAGAAAATGCCTCAGACAGCACTGATTTAAAGTAAAGGGTAATGCCTCAGACAGCCTTACTCATCAAGCCCACTGGGGGATCGAACTCATGACCCCTGTTTCATCAGTCAATGTATTAACCATTGTGCTACGCCTCTGTTGCTGTGTTTGTAGGTCAGCACACCTAATTAAGGCTAACGCGCATTAATGTGCCATGGCTCCCTCTATCACACGAAAAGTACCTTATCGCACGATAACCCTAAATGCTACCTTAAGACCGGAACACCCACTACCTTATATGGCATCCTGCACACTAACGCCGGCTGCACGTTAAGACTGCTTAGTAAACATACTCCTAGGGCTAAATGGCCAATTTTCTCAATGGAGAAAGGTGAACAGTGGAGTACCCCAGGGATCTGGTGCTGGGCCCGCTGCTTTAACAAAATTCATAAATGAACTGAAAATGGGAATAATGAGTGAGGTGATCAAATTTGCAGATGACAAAATTATTCAAAATTGTTGAAACAAGTGGATTGGGAAAAATTGCAACAGGACCTTGAGAAATTGGGAGACTGGGCATCCATATGGCAGTTGAAGTTTAATGTGGACAAGTACAAAGTTATGCGCTTAAGGAAGAACCCAAACTACAGTCATACAATACAAGATTCCACATTAGGAACCACACTAACACCATTTGGAGAAATTGCTGAGTGGAACCACCACCCAGGAAAAAGATTTAGGCGTCATTGTGGATAATACGTTGAAACCTTATGCCCAGTGCACATCGCTGGCCAAGCAAATAGAATGCTAGAAGTCATAAGGAAAGGAATGGAGAGTAAGATGATATTATAATGCCTCTATATTGCTCTATGGTGCTACTGCACCTTGAATACTGTGTGCAGTTCTGGTCACTATATCTTTAAAAAAGATATAGCGAAATTATAAGTTTGAGAAGAGCCACCAAAATGATACAACAGGATGGAAGGATACCCCGATAAGGAAAGGGATAAAAGGTAGGACTCCAATTTGGAAAAAAGATGGCTGGAAGGTATGATAGAGGTCTATAAAATAACAGAGTGGAACAGAAACAGATCTGTTTACGCCTTCAAAAAGGTAGAGAGACTAGGGGACATGCAAGCTACAATGTAGCCCCATTTAAGACTAATAGGAGAAAATACCTTTCCACTCAACGTAAAATTGAACACTGGAATTCAACACCAGAGGAAGTAGTAAAAGCTGTTAGTGTAGCTGGGTTTAAAAAAGGCTTGGATAAATTCCTAGAGGAGAGTCCATAAAGCGTAGCTACACACCCATAACAGGTGATCTCTGGGAACAGCTGAAATCAGTCTTCACATATGGGGGTGAAAATCACCAGAGCTCACCAGGAATGTTCCCCAGCATCCAATAGGAAAGCCTTTGGGAGCATCCCATCACACCTGCATACCTGACTTTTCACCTTCAACTCCTCCTCTCAGCTGAATTTGTAGCTGAGAAGAAAAAAAGAACCCTACAGCTCCTAGGGAAGGAGGGCAGGTTGTGAAGCTCGATTCCTGCTGTTCCCAGAGATCACCTGGTACAGGCGAGTAACTATGCTATCTCCAGAAACAAGAAGGACTGCAATCTTCACATATGGAACTCACTAGTTCCCAGGTACTAGACTGGTATGGGGGGGGGGGGGGGGGGGAAGAATAGTGTGATCCAAGACAAACGTCGTGTAGCCAAAGGAGGTTGACGGCTTTCTATCCAGCAGAAGTGTGTCCACCACAGCACCCAAAGTAACCCCTCTCTCTCAGGCATGCCCTTTCAAGAGCCAGGCTGTAAGCTAGAATTGATCCACCCGACGCATGAGAATCAGATTTGTAGCAGCAAGTCCTTTCTGGCCAGCAGATGCCAAGATGACGTGGACAACCACCGAAGGTCTGTGTACCAGTCACCATGGCCAAACGGGGCTATCAATATTACTGGACCCGGGTGTGTCAATCAGTTGCAGTAGCTGACTGATGAGGCCAAGGGGGAAATCCATATACAGTAAGTCTGCTGCCAGCCACTTCTGCACCAGTGCATTGAAGCCCTCTGACATTCTCTCTGCTGAAAAAAAAAAAAAAAAAAAAAAGTGTTGGCCTTGGCATTAATGGTAGATGCCATCAGATCCATGGTGGGTTTGCCCCAGTAGCTGACTAGGTCTTGAAACTCTGTAGGATTCAATTCCCACTCTCCTGGATCGAGCTGGTATCAAATGAGAAAAACTGGCCTGCAGATTGTTCTTGCCTGCCACATAAGTAGCAGAGAAGGCTAGGAGATGTGTCTTGGCTAAGAGCAGAAGGGGTTAAATCTCCTGTGCCCCCTTGATTTATGTAGGTCACCATGGTCACATTGTCTGAGCAGACTCATACTGCCTGATGGAAACTAGCAGGTGGAATGCTTGGAGCGCAAGAAACACCGCTCACATTTCCAGTTGTTTTATGGACCATTTGGCCTCTGCTGGAGTCCAACATCCTTGTGTTACTTGCAACTTGCAATGTGTTCCCCATCTCACGAGGCTGGCATCAGTCATCAGCAGAATCAAGTCTGGCGGCTATAGGGACAGCCTTGCCTCCAGATTCTTTGGCTGCAGCTACCCCGAAGACAGTTTCTCGTAAGCAATGGACAAACCAGTCTCAACAAGGGATGGTGTTGAGGCAACTAATGGGAGAGAAGGGTCTGTTGCAATGGTGTCTCATATGCTTCTGAGCCCACAGGACCAGGTTGTGTGCTGCCATCATGAACCTGAGCACCTGCAGGTAATATGCTAACTGAGCTGCCAAGGTCAGGAAGCATTGAATCTGCAACTGTATCTTTTGAGCTCGTTCAAGTGGCAGAAAAACCTTGCCCTCCTTCCTTGGTGTGGAGGCATACAGAGGTAGGAAGTGTCCCGGGAAGGGTTGAGCTTGCTTTTGGACATGTTGATAACCCAACTGAGCTCCTGTACGAAAGATGCCACACAGCAATCATCTAAATAGACATGAACTAAGATCCCTTCTTTTCGCAAGACGGCTGCCATGATTACCATCACTTTGGTGAAAGTCCAAGGCACTGTAGTGAGGCCAAACTGCAGAACTCTGAACTGAAAATGACTCACTGACAAAGCAGTTACTTACCTGTAACAGGTGATCTCTGGGAACAGCAGGAATACGTCTTCACATATGGGTACGTCGGTACCGACGGAGCCTGCGCGGGAACGCTCCCCAGCATCCATTCAGAAAGCTTTTGGGAGCATCCCACAGCGCCTGCGTGCTGCCTTCCCGCCTTTCCAACTGTCTCTCCTCAGTTGAGTTTTATAGCTGAGACAAAGAGGGAGAGAGAGGGAAAGGAAGAGAGAGAGAAAGAGAGAGACAACTCCTAGGGGAGGTGGGTGGGTTGTGAAGACTTATTCCTGCTGTTCCCAGAGATCACCTGTTACAGGTAAGTAACTGTGCTATCTCCAGGAACAAGCAGGAATGAGTCTTCACATATGGGGACTCCCTAGCTTTTGATTCCAAGGAGAGCGCCCAGTTGTGTGTCCCTGGGACAGGGCTGCACTTCCCCACCTGGATCTCTGGCATCTCATGAGGGATGGTGGGTAGGAGTTGATTAAGTATGGAACAGGTGTTTGAGAATAGCCTGACCAAACAAGGCATCCCGGCGGGAGTCCTTGTCTAAGCAGTAATGGGCTGTGAAGGTATGAACTGAGGCCCAAGTGGCTGCTCGACAGATGTTGTCGATAGACACAGAGTTCAGATGAGCCATTGAGGCTGCCATGGCTCTCACATTGTGAGCTGTGACATGGCCCTCCAGAGAAATGTTCTTGCTCTGAAAGGCGAAAGAAATACATTGGGCAATCCAGCTGGAAAGAGTTCTCTTGGAGACTGGGTGTCCCAAATGAGAAGGATCAAAAGCAACAAAGAGTTGGGAAGACTTTGTGTCCTCTAAGTAAAAAGCCAGAGCACTTTTACAGTCCAGGGTATGAAGATTCCTCTCTGCAGGTGATGCATGAGGTCCTGGAAAAAAAAACAGGTAGGTAGACTTCTTAGTTGAGGTGAAAAGGCGAGACCACCTTAGGCATAAAATGTGGATTAGTCCTAAGGACCACATTGTCATGATGGAACCTTCTATAAGGTGGATTAGCTACTAGTGCTTGCAGTTCACTGATGCGGCGTGCTGATGTGATTGCAATGAGAAAGATAACCTTCCAAGAAATGTATTTCAAGGAGGTAGTAGCTAAAGGTTCAAAAGGCGGCTTCATAAGCTGACCAAGAACCAAATTTAAGTCCCATGCCACCGGTGGTGGTCTAATGGAAGGCTTTGTTAAAAGGAGGCCTCTCATGAACCTTGTTACAAGGGGATGAGAGGAAACAGGTTGTCCATTTAGAGGCTTGAGAGAAGCTGCAATAGCACTCAGATGGACTCTTACTGAATTTGTCTTAAGGCCTGCATTAGACAGATACAGGAGATACTCCAGCAACGATTCCAGAGGTATGGCACGAGTGTTAAGACCCTTTTCAGAACACCAGATGGTAAACCTTTTCCACTTGAAGGCGTAAGAACGTCTAGTGGAAGGTTTTCTGGAAGCTTGAAGAATATCTTTTACTTGCTGAGAAAGAGGAAGATCCTGGAGATCTAAGCCTTCAGCAACCAAGCCCTGAGATGCAGAGACTGGGATTGGGATGCCACAACTTTCCGTCCTCCTGAGAGAGGAGGTCTGGAGCAGACCCTAACTCTAGGGAGGGAGCTTGAGAGAGATGTAGAAGCAGAGGATACCACACTTGCCGTAGCCAATGTGGAGCTATGAGAATCATGTGGCCTCTCTCTCTGAAGCTTGAATAGGGTTTTGGGAATTAGGGGGATGGGTGGAAAGGCATACAGGAAGTCTTGACCTCAGTGAAGGAAGAAAGCATCCCTTGCCTGAGCCCGGGTTCTGGAACAGAACCGGGGAAGTTTGGCATTCCACAGACTTGCAAAGAGGTCTATGTCCGGGGTTCCCCAAATTTGAAAAATTTTGGAGACCTGGGCCATATGTAGGCACCACTTGTGTGGAAGCAGAACTCGACTGAGTCTGTCTGCCCAAGAGTTTTGAACCCCTGGAAGATAGACTGTCAGAAGATGAATGTGATGCTCTCTGGCGAGGGCCCAGTCGCAGAGCTTCGTTGCAAAGCGACAGAGAGCCAGTTCCTCCCTGCTTGTTTATGTAGAACATGGCTACCTGATTGTCCGTGTGGACAAGGACTGTCTTGTGGCTGAGCAGGGTGTGGAAAACTCATAGAACAAGGAAGATTGCTCTGAGTTCCAAGAGATTGATGTGGAGACCAGATGCCCTGGGTGGAGAGGTCCTGAAGATGAGCTCCCCAGCCCATTGGAGAAACATCTGTTGTAAGAGTTGCCTGGGGTAGAGGCTGTTGAAAAGGACACCCCAGCAAGAGGTTCTGAGGGGACTTCCACCACTGGAGGGACAAAATGAGGCGACTTGTGTTTGCTATTTTGTCTGACAGACAGCTTAATGCCTGGGTCCATTGGGTGGATAAAGTCCACTAAGCTGCTCTCATGTGAAGGCGAGCACATTTATTTATTTACAGTCTCTTATATACCGCACTATTCAGCATCAGCGCGGTTTACATGGAACAAAAATGCTCAGTACAATTAACACGTATGAGTTTACAGATAACAGGGCAAATAACTTGGATAACAGGGGTAAACTATTTACAAATCTTGCTACATAGAGTCATATGAACATGAATTCCATAGAAACATATGCACCACTAAGGGTTAGAGTATCTTTCTTGGCATGTTGTTGGGAAACCATATATTTGCTTAGCGGATTGCATCTCTGGTCTCAATGGGGTGGGGTTGGGTTCTATGAGGTACTTATTGAAAAGGTGGCATTTGAGGGCTTTCCTAAACTGTGTAAGGCTCTTAATAGCCCGGATATCTGGAGGTAATGCGTTCCAGCATCTTGGCGCACTGATACTAAATGCCCTATTGGCTGTGGATGCAGTGCAATCTGTTAATGCTTTCGGGACCTTTAGGGAGTTTATAGCTGTGGATTTTCTTGCTCTATTTGGAGATGTGGTATGGATGAGGGCAGTTATTGATTCAGAGGAGAGCTTGTTAATAGCTTTAAAAGTGAGTAACAAAGTCTTGAAAACAATTCTAGCCTGGATAGGTAGCCAATGTAATTGTATCAGCAGAGGTGTCACGTGGTCACTTCTGGAGGCTCCATGGATGACCCTTGCTGCCGCGTTCATGGCGAGCTGCAGCGGGTTCAAGGTGGATAGGGGCAGGCCTTGTAGGATGGCATTGGCATAGTCAAAATGAGGTATGATCAACGCCTGGTATATAGTCCTGAAGTCATTTGGTTCCAGCATGGATCGTAAATGCCTAAGTGAGCGGATCTTGTAGTATACTGCTCTGACTGTGTTCCCTATGTGGGCTTTCATGTCCAGGCGTTGATCCAAGGTGACTCCCAGGTAGCGTATTGATGGTTTAGATTGTAACTCTGCTTCTTTTACTTTAAGGAATTGTGGTGGGGTGAAGTTAGGGTTCCTCGTAATGAAGAGTACTTCCGTTTTCTTATGTTGTATTCGGAGGTTTTGGGAGAGAAGCCAGTCAGATATTGCATTGAAACAGCTCGTCAGTGGAGAGAGGTCCAGATGTTCTGTAGAGAAGGGTATGTACAGCAGGACATCGTCAGCGTATAACATGCAGTCAACATTGAAGGATCGGATGATCTTGCAAATTGGCTGCATGTAAATGTTGAACAGGAGGGCTGAAAGGGAGGAACCTTGTGGGACTCCCTGGCTTTGGTGGAAAGGTTCCGAGGTTATCCCTCCAGAACGAACATGCTGCCATCTTCCGGACAGGTAAGATCTGCACCATTCAAGCGCTCTTCCATTAATGCCTCTCTCAATTAGTCATCCTAAGAAAAGCTCATGACTTACTGAATCAAAAGCTGCAGCGATGTCCAGAAAGATGAGAGCAAATCCTTGACGGATGTCATCAATGCCAGTGATTATCTTGCAGAAGAGGGTGGTAAGAAGAGTTTCCACTCCGTGGAATTCCCTAAAACCATGTTGGCAGGGGTCTAATGGTGCAGCAGCGTCGATGTGATCCTGTAGTTGTCGTTGGACCTCTTTTTCAATGATCTTCGCAAGTAGAGGTATATTGGATATAGGTCTGTATGAATCTACTTTTTGGGAATCGAGCTTGCAGTTTTTTAGAAGAGGTCTGATAGAGGTATGCTTAAGAGCTGAGGGGAAAAACCTGTTGTGAAGGAGAGGTTCATTATTTTGGATAGTATTGGGCTGAAGTGGCTGCGGAGCTCCTTAATCCAGAAGGCTGGGCATGGATCGGACTGAGATGTGGTGGTGTTAAGGGCCATAATAGTGTCTTCAATTCCTTTCTTGGTAGGGGTAGAGAATACGGTTAGAGCTGTAGGGCAATCTTGTTCCGGGGTGGTGGTTGTAGTCGAGATTTTGATAGTCCGGCATATCTTGGATTGTGCATAGTTAGCAAAATCCTGTGGGTGAATCTCAAATTGAGGCCCGGGGGTTGGTTCCTTTGATAGAGTCTTGACTAGGTCAAAAAGATCGTGAGGTTTATTAAGTGATCTCTTTAAGGTCTCTGAGTAGTATTGTTTCATTGCATCAGTGGTTGCCTTGCGGTGTGCAGCCAGATGACAGTTGTATGCTGTCTGGTCATTTGAAGAGTGAGATCGGCGCCAGCGTTTCTCGAGTTTCCGTAATTGGGTAAGAGAAACTCTAAGATCGGCTGTGTACCATGGAGCGCTCGTTCTTTTCCCTGGGGGCTTGTTGGTTGGTGTGCGTAGGGCGATTGCACTGAGGCAGTTGTTCCAGTGAGTAATTAGGTCGTCAAGGTTCGAGGTGGTTTCGCTGATGAGTTGTTGCGTTTCCATGAGGATAAGGTCTCTGTTGAAAGGCTTGAAACATCTGGAGTGTGGTCTTGCAGTGTTGCTCGGTATCTTGTTGAACTTTGAATCGATTTTGTGCGAAGGAATCTGGAGGATGATCAGCTTGTGATCTGACCAAGGAACAGAAGTTATGGACGTTATGGGGTCCTGCGATGTGTTAAGAGATATCTGAGGGGCGAATACTAAGTCCAGAATATTTCCCTTAGTATGGGTTGGTTCCTTTACTAATTGTTTGAAACCGAGATTTGTAAGGGCATCAAGGAAGGATGACACTTGATTGTCCTGCAGCGTTGGCAGGTTGAAATCGCCTAGGATCCAGTTTGGGATGCTTGGGTTATGCGTGTTGGAGGCGAGATCAATTATTGCAGCAAGATCATCCGGAGAAGCTGAGGGTGCTCTGTAAAGCAGGTTGATTGAGCAGCGTTTGTTGGAGATGGTGACGGTTTCAAGGTGATTAGTGTTGGTGGCGTCCACCGTCTGGAAATGGAGGTCTGTCCTGGTGAGGATGAGCACCCCTCCTCCTCTTTTGTCTCGTCTATGACTTGTATGAGCTGTGAAGTTAGGGGGGAGGAGCTGGTTGAGTATGACGTTGTCTTCGTCTGATAGCCACGTCTCGGTGACCAAGAGTATATCAAGGTCGTGGAGGGAAATTATGTCAGTGACAGCTGGCCACTTCTTCCGGATAGAACGGGCATTGATGAGGGCACATTTTAGGTTATGAGGGTAGGAGTTTTCCACCTGCTTGGATTTCATAGAGTGCTGAAGCGCAATGTGTAGCAGATGTGGGTGATGTGCGCGGGTATCCCAATTTATATTGTTACGGGATGCACCAGACCATCTCCTTCCATGGCTCTGTAATATTGGGATCTGATTGGAAGGAGGGGTTAAGGTAAGAGAGCAGGAGAACCAACTAGCAAGGATGATATAACATCCGATTATGGTGGTAAAGGGGGAACCCATTGTGGCAGGGCACTGTGTGATTGTGAAACGGGTAGTTTAGGGCAGAATTACTTGTGATTGTGGACGAGTATTGTGGGGAGAATTACTGACAACAGTACAATGGTAACTGGCTAGATAGCAGTAAGGAATTACTGACAACAGTACAATGGCTAGATAGCAGTGGGGAATTACTGACAACAGTACAATGGTAACTGGCTAGATAGCAGTGAGGAATTACTGACAACAGTACAATGGCTAGATAGCAGTGAGGAATTACTGACAACAGTACAATGGTAACTGTCACCGATAAGGCTGCTGACGACAGTATGGAGATTAAGTAGCAGTGGTATACGGTGGTTATAATTGTGAGACTATACTTGCGGTAAGCAGCATGAGAGCATGATTATCTGATGAGAGAAGTTTGTTCGGTTCCTATCACGTGGTGACTTTCGCTAGCACTGGGCTGTTCGAGGAAGTGTGAATGTGCTGCTGGTGCGCGAGCTCAACCACGGGGGAGCTCAAGCTGCTGGATTGCTGGGAGATGATCTTTGATGTAATGGCCGCTGTGTTGTGTGGGCCAGCTGCCTAAGGGCCACGCCAAAGGGCCCTCTGGCGAGGCCCTCAGGCGCGGGCCCGCAAGGCGCTGGCGCGGTCTTTTTAAAGTTGCAGGCGGCTGCCCCGATTGGTATGGTACCACATGAACGGTGGAAGCCATGTGGCCTAGTAACTAACATCTCTCGAGCAGTGAGTAGGGGTTTCAACTCTGCTTGAGAAGCTAACTGCATCAAGCGAAGGCAACGGGCCTGGGGAAGAAAGGCCTTTGCCTTTGTGGTATCCAGCAATGCCCCTATAAACTCCAGGGACTGAGTTGAGATCAAATTGGATTTTGGGATGTTTATTACCAGCCCTAAGTATTGAAGGATACGCATTGTGCAGGTTAGACCTGGCCTCTGATAGGGTGGGAGCTCGAATGAGCCAGTCGTCCAGGTAGGGGAAAACAAATATTCCCAGGGTGCGCAGAAAAGCAGCAACCACTGCCATGCATTTTGTGAACACCCTTGGTGCAGAGGCCAGGCCAAAGGGGAGCACTCTGTATTGATAGTGCTTCTCCTGGAAAAGGAACCAAAGGAACCTTCTGTGAGTTGGATGGATGAGAACATGAGTGTACGCATCCTTGAGATCTAGAGAACAAAGCCAATCCTGACTCTGAAGGTATGGCAGCAGAGTTCCCAGAGAAGCCATCTTGAATTTTTCTTTGACTAGGAATCTGTTCAATTCTCTGAGATCTAATATGGGTCTGAAGCCCCCTGTTTTCTTTGGGATAAGAAAATAGAGGGAGTAGAACCCTGTGCCCTGTTGTTGTGAAGGCACTTCCTCTACTGCCCCTTGGGCTAGAAGAGTGGCAACCTCCTGCTCTAAATAGGCTGAGGAGGGAGGTTGGAGAATTGAACTGGTGCACTCTTGTGAGAGGGGGCAAGCTGGAAAAATGAAGTTTGTACCCCTCTCTTATGATGGAGAGTGTCCACCGCTCTGCTGTGATTTGTTCCCATCTGGGAGCAAAGTGACATAGCCTTCCTGGAATGGTGGAGGGCTCTGGTCCTTCTAGAGCCAGAAAGGCTAGCAGAAAGTCAAAGGCCCTGAGGTGGCTGAGACTGCTGGGCTGGAGCAGGCCTCGCAGCCTTTGCCTTGGTCTGTCTGGAGGATTGCTGACGTTTGGAAGGGAACTGAGCTGCAGAAGATGCTCTCTGACTATAAGCAGGATAGGATCTTCCCTTCTTTGAAAAAGGTGTTTTCTTGAACAACCTTTTCTTAGCAGGAGCAGCTGTAGATTTGGATAGTCTATCCAAAGCAGAATTTTCAGCATCCATTTGATTGGCTTTTGCTTGCCAATCTTTACCAAAGAGATTTTCACCTGTACAAGGGATATTTCCCAATTCATCTTGGACCCAGGTCTCCAAATCAGAAGCTTGAAACCAAGCAACCCTACGTGCTGCTATAGCTATAGCTGAGGCCCTGCTTACGCATTCAAAGGAATCGAAAGCTGCACGGTTGGAGAATTTGGAGAAATCCTGGGCCTGCTTGAGCGCAGAGAGAACAATTCTTGCCTTTTATTGTCAGACATAAAAGGAATTAAAGTCTGCAAATGGTCAGTGACCTCTTAAGAACATGCCCATGTAGACTATAAGAATTAATTCTTGCAGCAAGCATGGAAGCTTGGAAGATTCTTCTACCAAAAGCATCCAGGGTTCTACATTCACGTCCTGGAGGATTAGAGGCATGTCTCTTGGCACTTCTAATCTTTTTCATTGCAGACTCAACCACAGTAGAGTGGTGAGGAAGCTGAGTCTTATGGAAACCAGGACAAGGAGGGACACGATACATGGTGTCCAACCTGCGAGAATGAGGAGAGGTGGTTAGAGGTGCTTCCCACATCCTCAACATGAGATCATACAGAATCTCATGAATAGGCAAGGTAGCTGCCTCTTTAGGAGTTTTAGGATATTGTAAAATATCTAACTCCTTAGCTCTAGGCTCTGACTCTGGGGCTACTGTAATAGAGAGACCCCGAGCCACCTCTCTGATAAAGTTTAGGAGAGGACTCCTCCTGTGGAAGAAGCATCGCTGCATCGACAGACTGTTCAGAATCCTCAGAGTCAGAGGAATCGAAGTATCGTCTGTCGGGATGCTCTTGCAAAGCCAGATACCCGTACCGACCGGGGTCGGTATCGGGAATCATTGGTACTGGGGTATCGGTACCAGAAGGCTGCAGAGGGCAGGGTACCGGCATGGCTGACACCAATGCCGATGCCACCGGTACCGGGATCGGTACCAATGGCGATACTGGAGCCGGTACCTGTGGAGTAGTCTGATGCGGTACCACGGGCGTCGATGCCACAAGGAAAGCCGCCAGACTGCGTTCCATGGACAGAATCCTCTGATCCATGGATGCTGCCAATGCCTGGAAGTCGGTACCGGTGGAGGCCACCGGTACCCCAGAGCATGGTACCAGGAGATCGGTTGAGGCCACGCCATCTAGATCATCCTGGAACCCCGATGATGATGCTTTAGAAGCCGAAGCCTCCCGCCGGGGTAATTTTGCCGGTGCAGAATCCTCGAGGGCAAGGCCAGAGGCATCTCGATGCTTAGAAGGAGATTTGTCCTTCGAGGACCGGCTGGATTTATGTTTAGTTACCTAAGATCCATGTGAGGAAGAAGAAACCCTGGAAGACGTCAATGCCACCGAAGCTGCATCAGAGGGAAACAGGGTACTGAGCTTGGCAGCTCGGTTCTGTCGACCTCTTAGACATCATGGAACAGGACATACAATCTTTGATGGAATGGTCAGGGCCTAAATATTTGAGACACCAGTCATGGGTGTCGGTGACAGATATAGTACCGCCACATTTTGTGCACTTCTTAAAACCTGAGGCAGGTTTTTCCATATTTGAGGAAAAAGGCTTTGGGCCTAAGGCCCAAAATTGAAGTACACCTGAAGAAAAAATAGAAGGGTTTTTTTTTTGTTTTGTTTTTTTAAGGAAAAGAATAAGAACCGGCGGTACCGGTATAGCGTCGAGGAAGGCAGACGCGACAGAAAAGAAATAAAGAAAAAAATAAGTAAATTCTTCTGTGGTGACAGGAACACGACCTGCTGGCTCGCGGAAAAACAACAACTGAGGAGAGACAGTTGGAAAGGCGGGAAGGCAGTACGCAGGCGCTGTGGGATGCTCCCAAAAGCTTTCTGATTGGACGCTGGGGAGCGTTCCCGCGCAGGCTCTGTCGGTACCGACATACCCATATGTGAAGACTCATTCCTGCTTGTTCCTGGGAGATCACAAATTTCAGAGAAAGATGTTCTGGCCTGATGGAATATGCAGGTACTTCCTAAGGTTGTGAGGAACTCGCCCCTCCTGACTGCACAAAAATCGATCGCATTTCCATATGGAAGTGTGGCACTCAAGGCACAGTTTATCTGCTTGTGGTCCAGAATGGGTCAAAAGCAGCCTTCTGTCTTGGGCACCACAAAGTAAATGGAGTACCGACCGGAGCTGAGCTGGTCCTGGGGTATAGGCATTACCACCTCCAGCTGCAGCAAGTGCTGTAAAGCGTAGTTACTCACCTGTAACAGGTGTTCTCTGGGGACGGCAGGAATCAGTCCTCACATATGGGTGACATCAGCGCCGACGGAGCCCTCATGTGGGGCAAATCCCCAGCTTTCAGAGAAAGCCTTTGGGAATTGCATCACGCATGCGCAGTCCTCTTCCCGCCCAAGGGTGCCAACTTGCTCAGTCAAATGACAGCTAAAAAGATAGCAAAAGTTAGCAAAAACAATAGGACTGCAACTTCAAGGGGAGGTGGGAGGGTCACGAGGACAAATTCCTGCTGTCCTCAGAGAACACCTGTTACAGGTGAGTAACTACACTTTCTCCGGGAACAAGCAGGAAGTCAGTCCTCACATATGGGACTCACCAGCTATAGGCTACCGAGAACCCACAGCTGAAAAATAGGTTCCCTCTATGAGAGCCACAAGCAGCCACAATAGGAATCTGAGAAAGTAGCACTCCGGTAACCTGACACAGAAGGGCCGGAGGGCAGGCGTTGCCTAGACCTCAAAAAGGTTACAGAGTACAGCCTGGCCAAAACCACTGTCCCGTCGGGACCCCCTATCCAGACAGTAGGCCAAGACCAGGTGGCGGCCCAGCAGATGTCTGCCAGTGTAATAGAGAGGAAATAAGCCACTGATGCTGCCATGGCCCTGACCCGATAGGCCATGACAACCCCCCAACGGAAGCTTGACTGCCCTGTATGCCCAGGTGATACAGTCTGCCACCCAGGTGAACAGCATACACTTGGAAACAGCCATCCCCAGCTTACTGGGGTTGTAGGATATGAAGAGCTGAGAAGCCCTTCTATGGCCCTGCGTACACTGAATATAGAATGCCAACGCCCTCTTACAGTCCAGGGTATGCAGTACTGTCTCTTCCTGACTGGCATGCGGCCTGGGAAAAAAGGAAGGCAGCACCACCTCCTCGTTGAGGTGGAACGAGGAGACCACTTTCGGAAGGAACTTGGGGTGCATGCGAAGCACCACCTGGTTCCTATAGAACCTTGTGTAAGGCCTGTCTGACACAAGGGCCTGAAGCTCACTCACCCACTGAGCCGATGTGAGTGCCACTACCACCTTCCAAGAAAGGTAGTGTAGATGGCAGGTTGCCATTGGCTCAAAGGGCGGCTGACTAAGCTGCCCTAAAACCACATTCAAATCCCACTCGGTCGCCAGAGGGCAAACCGGAGGCTTAAGCAGAAGCAGACCTCTCCAGAACTGAGACCCCAAGGGATGGGCAGAGAGGTTTCCCCTCTACCAGGAAGTGGTTTGCTGCAAGGGCACTGAGGAACTCTGATGGAGTTGGACTTAAGGCCCAAATCCGAAAGGTGGAGAAGGTACTGTAAAACCACTGCAACATGGCAGGAGAATGGATGTACACTCTGCTCCTAACACCAAGTCACAAACCTATGCCACTTCAAGGCATACGTCCATCTAGTTGACAGCCTCCTTGAGGCCAGCAAGACCTCTCAACAGTTTTTGGAAGGAGGAGTGGTGCGAGTATTACCCTTTCAGCAGTCATGCCATTAGGTTGAGGGAGCTGAGATTGGGGTGCAGGAGTGTGCCCCCCTCCTGGGACAGCGGGTTTGGAAGAGGACCCCAGGGGAATGGGGGCCTCCACTGCTAGCTGAAGTAGAAGCGGAAACCAGGGTTGCCCTCGGCCACTTTGGGGCTACCAGGATGACCGAGGCTTTGTCCTGGAGGATCTTGAATAGAGACTTGGCCACCAGAGGCGGAGGAGGAAACCCATACAGAAGGCCTACAGACCATGATATCAGAAATGCATTGGCAGCCACCCTGTGCAGGTGTGGCTGCCTGGAGCAGAACTGGGGCAACTGGTGATTGACCAGACTTGAAAACAAGTCCATCACTGGCCAACCCCAGGCCTGAAAAAGCCAATGGACTACTCCCCTGTCCAGCTGCAACTCGTGGGGCTGGAGAATCCTGCTTTACCTGCCGGGCCAGGACAGGCTAACTGCCCATAGATGAATGCCATGGTGGACTGCAAAAGAGCACAGATCTAGGGTTTCCTGACATAGGAGGCAGGACCCCGTTCCGCCCTGCTTGTTCACACAGAACATGGCTACTTGGTTGTCTGTTGAAACCAAGACAGGTTCGTAAGCAGGGTCCACCAGAATACTCCTAGAGATAGGCGGATGGCACAGAGCTCCAAGAAATTGATTTGTTGTGTTCTCTCGTTTGGGGACCATACTCCTTGAGTACAAAGCCCCTGGCAATGGGCTCCCCAGCCCAACAGAGATGCATCTGTGATCAGGATCCATGTGTGTTGAAGAGCCTGGAAAGGCATTCACGCATCTAAGTGGAGTGGTTGAAGCCACCAGTCCAGGGACTGTACTAGTCGCATGGACACCGACTGTCTGAGGCAGCCTGTGGCCTGGGTCCACTGGTCCCTGAGGCACCACTGAGTAGTTTGCATGTGGAGGCGGCACCTGGTGTCATGAACTGTGGACACCATGTGCCCGAGAAGACACAGAAAGTGTCTTGCTGACACTGTGGATCTGTGACTCACCTGACATGCTAGAGCCAGAGGCTTTTTGCACTGTCTGCCGGCAGATAGGCTCTTGCCTGAAGGGTACCGAGTCTGACCCCAATGAACTCTAGTTGCTGAGTGGGAACAAGGCTGGACCTGGGGTAATTTGTTACAAACCCCAGGTGATGGAGCACCTGGATGGTGCGAGATGTGGCCTGATGGACCTCTGACTGAAGTGCCTCTGATGAGCCAGTCTAGGTAGGGGAAAACAGACTCCATGAAGTCCGAGAAAGGCAGTCACCACTGCTAGGCACTTTGTGAATACCCTGTGTGCGGAAGCCAGGCCAAAGGGGAGTAACCCTGTATTGGTAGTGATTGTCCCCCACCACAAAGCGCAGATATTGCCTGTGGTCTGGGTGTATTAGAATGTGTATACACATCCTTTAGGTCTAAGGAGCATAATCTGTCTCCCTGGCAGAGGTAAGGCAGCAACTCTTCAAGGGAGAGCATCTTGAACTTCTCCCTCACCAGGAATTTTGTTTAAAGTTGCGCAGGTCGAGGATGGGTCTGAGGCCTCCTGTTCGTTTTGGTACTAGAAAGTACCTGGAATAGAAGCCCTTGCCCTGTAAGTGGTGGGGAACCGGTTCTACCGCCTGAGCCTTGATAAGACCTGCCAGCTCCTTCAGAAGGTGGTCTTGGTGAAGGGGAGACCTGAGGGGCTCTCTTGGGAAATGAGAGGGTACCTGGGCTAGATGAAGGAGATAGCCCTGATGGGCTATCTGCAGGACCCAGGCATTGGTGGTAATGGCTGTCCACTTGTGGGCATACAGGACAAGCCTTCCTCCTGTGCATTGCCTGTCCCCTATGGGGAGAGGGGCCATGCTGTGAGAGTCAAAAGCCACCACCAGGCTGGGCCGGAACCTAGGGTTTGGGGGCTTTCTGCTTATGCGGGCCATGCCCCTGTCCCTGTCCCTTGGCCTGCTGCCCCTGTTGGGGAGCTGGGGAGGCCTGAAAATGGGGGTAGCTTCGGTAAGCAGCACCCTTCCTCAGGTAAAAGGGCTTCTTACCCAAGCCCTTCTTGCGAGAAGGGGCAGAGGTCTTCTTTGAGAGCCGTGTCCTTGTCATGTACTCTATTTCCGCAGCCTTGTCGGTCATGGGTTTGCCGAAGAGGTTCTCTCCTTGGCATGGGACAGTGACCAACTTGTCCTGAACCCATTGCTCAAGGTCTGACAACAGTAGCCATGCTTGGTGGAGTGCACAGATGCCCGCCGCAGCTACACAGGCCACAGACTCAAACCCATCATAGGCTGCTCGAGTCATGAACTTCAAGCACTCACTCATGGATGGCAGTGGACAGGCTCTTGAAGTGCTGCAAAGGCCCCTCGGAGAGACCAGCCGAGAACCTAGTGAGTTCCTTTGCCAGGTCTCAGGTACATGCCCATGTAGAGCTGGTAGGCCTGGATCCGACAAGTCAGCATTGAACCCTGGAAGCACTTTTTGCTGAGAGCATTAAGTTGCGGCCCTCCCTTAATGTTCCCTCTAATTTTCTGTAGGCTGTGTGCGCATAAAAGATCAGCTGTGTGCAGCTTTTGAAGGAAGGTTAAATTTTTGTGCGCCACATAATGACACTCGGAGTTATATACTTTAAAATTTGACTACACGTCAGAATACAGTATGTACACCACATTGATTTTAATCAAATTAAATGAAAATAGACGATTATTAAATGAAGCGGGAAATTTCTAGTAATTACAATCATAACTTAGAAAACACAGACATCTTAAAATTTATCAGAATCAGAGCCGTAATTTTTGTGCACTCTGTTGTAAAGTATGTGCGCTTGCTCGGCGAGGTGTGTGCGTGCGCACACGCGCACAGCTTAGAGGGAACAGTGCCCTCCCTGCCAGGAGGCACTGAGGAGTGCGTCTTCTGGCTCTTCAGCCTGTGCATGGCTGATTCCACAACCATGGAGTTGTGCAGCAATTGTGCCTTTTGAAAACCAGGGCTCCAGCGGACTATCAAGTCGATCTGCCTGCTGATTACCGGCATCGATGCTGGTGTCTCCCACATGCAGAGCATCAGTTGTTCCAGGATAGGAGGCATGGGTACAGTAAGGGCATCCCGAGGGGGAGAATCATACTGTAGGATCTTGAGCTTGTCGGCTTGAGGATCCTCCTCGGACTCCATGGGGAATACCAAAGCCTTGGACATATCCCTCACCAAGTCCAAGAACCTCGTGTCCTCCGGAGGAGACCTTCTGAGGTTCGGACACCAGGGAATCGGACGGGACGTCCCTGTGCCGACAGATGTCTGGGAACTCCTCTTCCTCCGTTTCCCATCTCGATGCCTCCAAGGAGGCATCGATGGGCTCCGGCATCAACCGCCCCGACGCCAGGAGGACTGGCAGAGACGACCTCGGTCCTGAACGGGAGGCTGAGAGGGACCTTGGCTGAGGACTGAGTCTGCATGGTCTCGAGGATCAGCTTGGCCTCTGGGGTCGACATAGATGTCGGTGGCCCGGTGGTTGGGGCAGAAGAACCAGTCAGACCGGCAATCAGCGCCCGATGCTGTTCCATGAAGGCAGACATACTGTGCTCCAGGGCCACCATTCTGAACTTGAGTCCAGAAGGCTCTGCAGCCACCAGGTTCGGTCCCGACACCAGTTCCCCTGGAGGGGAGTCCTCAACGAGGACAGTTGTTACCTGCCTCGGCTGCTCCATCTCACGGCAAGGAAGCTTTGCTGGATGTTCCGTCTTAGAAGATCCAGGCCAGCACTCGGGACTCCATGACCAGTGCCATCCAACAATGCCACCTTCGAGGATTTTTCCTTCCTTTGATGTTCATGTGAGGGAGACCCCCTCTCCGAGGAACCCCTACGACACTTGGGCTCAGTGTTCCCCCCGAGACAGAGGTCTCAAACGAGGTTCAGGCTCGTGAAGATACAGACTCAGGAAAAATCCTATCATGCTGCTGCTGGCGGCTTCTCAGGGCCTTAGAGGACATCGTCCTACACAGGCCACAGACTGTCGGGTCGTGGTCAGGCCCAAGGCACCGGAGACAGCAGTCATGTGTATCAGTGAGAGACATTAGTTTTGCACACCGATCACATTTCTTAAACCCGCTGGCAGTCATTGGGGGAAAAAGGGCCCCTGCAAGGTCAAAGACCCGGGCTGCCAGTGAAAGAAAAAGGCACGAACACCAGTCACAAAGGACAAAAACAGAAAATGTAGCCGGACTCGATACTGGTGTACCAAGCCAAGGGCAGGAAGAGGAACCGGTGTCGTTCTGATAAGGGAAAAAAAGAATTTCTACACTACTTAAACTTTTTCCACGGTGACACTAACATCCGGAGGGCTCTGCAGAAAAAAGGAGACTAAGATGGCACCCTTGGGCAGGAAGAGGACCATGCATGCGTGATGCAATTCCCAAAGGTTTTCTCTGAAAGCTGGGGATCTGCTCCACATGAGGGCTCCGTTGGTGCAGACATCACCCATATGTGAGGACTGACTTCCTGCTTGTTCCCGGAGAATGTATCCTGTACTTGGCTGGGGTAGAGCAAGGTGACAGAAGGCAGGCAAAGGGGTTGTGCAAATTAAGTGCATATCCTTCATGAACAGTTTCCAGAACCCACTGATCTGTTATGGAAACCCAGAGTGAATAAAAAAATATAGTTTTCTGCCTACCGGCTCCAGCTCAGTCTGAGCCTGCCTTGCTTGATTGGGACTTGAGGGGCTGGGATCCCGATGTAAAAACCTCTACTGGTGCCCCTGTAGCCTCAAAATGGCTGGCCCCAGGAGGGTAACAGCCCATCTGAAAGGAGGGAAAATGTGCCATGTGGAACCTGCGATAGCTCCTGGGCATGGCCCCTGGATTTGGAGCATTTGGCCAATCTTCAAGGAAGCTTAGACCCCTTAGAGTTGCCCAAGTCCTTAACTATCTTCTCCAGCGCTTACCCAAACAATAGCTTGCCCTTGAAAGAAAGCTTACTGAGAGATCTTTGAGGAGACATCCACAGACCAGTTGCACAGCCACAAAGCACCTGGCCACAATAATGGAGGCCATGTTCTTGGCCAAAGCCCAGACCTGGTCATGCAAGGCATCAGCCAAGTATGCCAAAGCAGTCTCTAGTTTGGCTGCCTCAGGCAGAGGGAGAGCGGATGCTCCCTCAGCACTCAGAAGCCTCTGGGACCAGTGGATAGATGCCTTTGTAACATAAGCTCCACAAATAGAAGATTGAAGAATCAGAGTGCTAGCATTGAATGCCTGCTTCAAGAGTTGCTGAAGCCTATGGTCTTGAACGTCCCACAACACTGCTCCACCTTCCACTGGAACTGTGGTCTCTCACCACAGAGGCCAGTGCGTCCACTTCCAGCATTTTCAGGAGCTTCCTGTCCACCCAAGGGATGGGGTAGAGACAGCCTATAGATTTACTACTCAATCTTGTCTCAGCAACTTCCCATTCCGCTTCAAATCATTTATCATTCTATGTACTGGGAACACCAGATTTAAACCCCTGGAGGAACAGATCCCCTAAAGGCTCCTCTGTTGGGAGGAAGAGACTGCATCATATTAAGAGCTGCCAACAAGAGAAATCAGAGGGGAGAACTCTTCCCTGCTAAAAACCCACACCACATATGGGATCCTCCCCAAGAGGGATTTTTCCATCTTACAGCTCTGAAGCCCCTGCCTCCCCCCAGAGGCCTGATGAACCCTCTTCCAGGGTCTTCAGGAGTTCCTTCAATCGGATGCTTCAGATCTCCCCCCACAGGACACCCTCCACGTGCTGTTTGCAAGACAGTTCATTCTGACAGAGCTCCTCATGAGCAGGAGCCTCTGTCTCCTTGCCCATCTCTATGGCATTTTTTCCCCCAGGGCCGAGCTTTGCTGCTGCTTAATATGCTTTGTAAAAGAGTAAAATAAAGTCTGGAGTGAAAAACCCCTCTGCGGATCCATCCCCCCTCTGCGGATCCATCCCCCCCCCCCCCCCCATTTAGGCTGGTCTGAAGCAAAAATTATGAAATTAAACTTACTTGCTAATTGTTGCTTCTTGAACTCCAATCCAATCCCGCACCTCTGGGTAGTGTACCTCTTCCAGAAGCTTGGAGACTGAACATGTCACATATTGATGACACTGGTACTTATTCTGTGGGACCGCCCACACTCTCCAGTAACCTACTGACAAAGCAGACTCACAGGAGCAACAAATAAGTAGACAGAAAAAAAAAAACTTCCCTTGCAGAACACAAAATAAACCTTCTCCCCTCCCCCCAAAAGAGGGAGTGTACCTGCCACCCTACTGGGTGCCCTTGAGCAGACGTGAACACGAGACAGACGTCCCCTTTAGCACAACCTCCGCCTCGTCCTTGCCAGAGCTCATGAAACCCACCCCCATCCAGGGCCAGTAGCACCTTAGACACCCCTTCAGGCCCCGGACCCCAAAAAACTTGCACTCTGGGTGGGATCCGAGACCGGACTGGAGTTCCTCAAGAAAATTAGCAGGCAAGTCTAATTTAGTCTTCCTTATTGTCCCTCTAGTCCAGTCCCGCACCTCAAGGATGTATCAGAGCAGTCAACCTAATGGGAGAGACCTGCCAGGCTGGTCTGAAGCACTGCTGACCCAAAACAGGCATCCCCTGCCGCCTGGACATCCAGACGATAATGTTTAGCAAAAGTGTGCAGCAAAGACCAAGTTGCCGCCTTACAAATTTCAACTTGTGGCACAAAGGCAAACGCCACCCATGAGGCCGCCCGAGTCCTACTAGAATGGGCCCACAACCCCACCGGCACCTGCTTACCTTTCAAGACATACACAGATGTAATCGCCTCTCTAATCCATCTGGAAATTGAGGCCTTGGCTGCCGCCTCACCCTTCTGTGGCCCTCCAAACACCACAAACAGGCGATCCAACCTGCGGAAGGCAGATGTCCTCCGCAAGTATCTTCTCAGGACACGACGCACATCCAGACAACAACTGACCAGACTGCACCACTCCCCGTGTTATCCAGAACTGGCAGAGAAAGACTGGTTCAAATGAAACACTGAAACTACCTTGGGCAAAGACGAAGGTACTGGCCGAAGCACCACCTTCTCCCTAGAAAAGGAGAGATATGGCTCTAGGTAAGAAAGGGCCTGCAGCTCAGAGATTCAGTGTGCCGAACATATCACCACGAGGAACACCGTTTTTAAAGAGTCAAATCCTTCAGTGAAGCTCGACTCAGCAGCTCAAAAGGCTCTCTACTCAACGCCAACACCAAATTGAGATCCCATGGCAGAACCACCGGACACAGAGGTGGACGAAGATAACTCGCCACTCTCAGGAAACGTACCACATCCGGGTGCATCCCCAAAGCCACCCCTTGAACCTTTACATGACAGCAGGCAATCATTGCCAACTGCACTCAAGGAATTGGCCGCCAGGCCCTTTTTGAAACCAGCTTGCAGAAGAGCCAAAATGTCGGGCATAGTAGCGGAGGATGGACGAATGAGCTTCTCTGCACACCACACCTCAAAAATGCACCAGACCCAAACATGCGCCAGAGAGGTAGACTGCTACCTTGCCTTCAACATGGTTGCAATCACAGAGGTCAACTAACCTTTCTTTCTCAGCCTCACCCTCTCAAGAGCCAGGCTATAAGTGAGAACCGATCCACCTGAAGCATCAGCTGTAGGCCCTGCCTTAGAAGATCCACCCGCCCTAACAACCGCCACAGGCCATCCGCCAGAAGCTTCACGAGGTCAGCATACCACAGACTTCTTGGCCAATCTGGAGCGATCAGAATGACCAACCACTGATAAGCTTTGATTCTCTGCACGACACGACCTATGAGCACCCACAGTGGAAACAGTTGTCCCTCCACGGGCCACCGCTAAACAAGGGCGTCCAAGCCCTCCAACATCCGCTGGCATTGTCTGCTGAAGAACTGGTTCACCTCAGAGGTTGTGAACGTTGCCATCGGATCTATCACGAGGACCCAAGCGATGCACCACCTGGACAAACCTCCTGATTGAGCATCCACTTGCCAGGGTCCACGTGCACCCGACTCAGGTAGTCTGCTGCCACACTGGCAACCCCTGAGAGATGAGCCGCCAAGGCCTGAAATGAGCCACCGACAAGGCCAATAGCTCGCCAGCCTCCTCCAGAGCCACGCTGCCCATACCACCCTGCCAGTTAATGTAGGCCACCGTGGTCGCATTGTCAGAGAGAACCTGTACTGCCTTCCTCTGCAACCCTGGCTGGAAGGCCCAGAATGCCAGGGCCACCACTCACATCTCCAGATGGTTGATAGATGAATTTGCCTCCCATGGAGTCCACTGCCCCTGTGCCATATGTACCTCGGAATGGGCTCCCAAGCCTGACAGACTCGCATCCGTTGTCACCGGAACCCATGCTGGAGCTTCCAGGGGCATAACATTCTGCAGATTCTTCAGAGTCAGCCACCATCAGAGTGACCATCTTGCCTCCTGCAAGCACGATAGCTTCCAGGACAGAGGATACGTCTGGTGTGACCAGTGCTGGGGTAACGCCCTCACCCAGAACAAGATCGAGGATGGCTGCCATGGTGCTTAGAACCTGCAGATAATGCCAAACCATTGGCTCGGACATCCCCAGAAAGCCTCACTTGTCACTGCAGACTCTGGGCATGTAGGTCTGGGAGAAAAACCTCCTTACTAGGGTGTCGAAGCACGTGTCCAAGTACTCCAAATCTTGCTATAGATTCAAGTGACTCTTGGCAAGGTTGACAACCCAACTGCGACTCTGGAGGAACTGCACCACTTGTGACGTCACATGCTCGCTCTCATCCCTGGACTTTGCCCAGATGAGCCAGTCGTTGGAGGTATGGATGCACCATCACCAAAGAGGGGGTGCAATGGCGAAACTGAAGAGCAGCGCCTGGAACTGGAAATGCCCCATGGGCATTGTGAACTGAACAAACTGCTGGTGTTCTGGCTGCAAAGGAATATGCAGATATGCCTCTGTGAGATTGAGGGATGTCAAGAACTTCCCCCTCTAGATGGCCACTATGACTGAACGCAAGGTTTTCTGTATGGAAATGCAGAATGCGCAAGCAGCAATTGACCCATTTGAGGTCAAGAATGGGACAAAAAGGACCAGTCCTCTGGCACCATGAAAAGCATACTCATTCACCTGTAACAGGAATTCTCTGGGGACAGCAGAAATCAGTCCTCACATATAGGTTACGTCTGTGCTGACGAAACCCGCGCAGAGCAAATCCCCAGCTTTTGAAGAAAGCCTTTGGGAGTTACCACCACGCATGCGTAGTCCACTTCCTGCCCAAAAGGAGCCATCTTGCTCAGTCAAATGACAGCTAATGACGGCAAAAACAACAAAACAGTAAAGCACAGTTACTTACCTGTAACAGGTGATCTCTGGGAACAGCAGGAATAAGTCTTCACATATGGGTATCATCGGTACCGACGGAGCCTGCATGGGAACGCTCCCCAGCGTCCAATAAGAAAGCTTTTGGGAGCATCCCACAGCGCCTGCATGCTGCCTTCCCGCCTTTCCCAACTGCCTCTCTCCAGTTCGAGTTTTAAAGCTGAGACAAAAAGAGAGAGAGAGAGAGAGAGAGAGAGAGAGAGAGAGACAACTCCTAGGGGAGGTGGGTGGGTTGTGAAGATTTATTCCTGCTGTTCCCAGAGATCACCTATTACAGGTAAGTAACTGTGCTATCTCCAGGAACAAGCAGGAATGAGTCTTCACATATGGGGACTCCCTAGCTGCAGATGCCAGGGAGAGACCCCAGAGTTGTGTGTCCTTGAAAAGGGCTCCACCTCCCCCCATGGATCTCTGGCATCCAACCAGGGTAGGTGGGTAGGAGTTGATTAGGAATGGAACAGGTGTTTGAGAACAGCCTGACCAAACGAGGCATCCCGGCGGGAGTCCTTGTCCAAACAGTAATGGGCTGTGAAAGTATGAACCGAGGCCCAGGTGGCCGCTCGACAGATTTGGTCAATGGACACAGAGTTTAGGTGAGCCATTGAGGCTGCCATGGCCCTCACATTGTGAGCAGTGACATGGCCTTCCAGAGAAAGGTTCCTACTCTGGTAGGCAAAAGAAATACACTGAGCAATCCAGTTGGACAGTGTTCTTTTAGAAACTGGAAGTCCTAAATGGGAAGGATCAAAAGCAACAAAGTTGAGAAGACTTTCTATGTTGCTGTGTTCTTTGTAAGTAAAAGGCGAGAGCTCTTTTACAATACAAAGTATGAAGATTCCTCTCTGCACTTGATGCACGAGGTCCTGGAAAAAAAAAAAAAGACAGGTACGTATACCTCCTGGTTCAGATGAAAAGGTGAGACCACTTTGGGCATAAAGTGTGGATTGGTCCTGAGGACTACCTTATGATGGAACCTTGTATAAGGAGGATTAGCCACCAAGGCTTGCAACTCACTGATGCGACATGCTGAGGTGACTGCAATGAGAAAGATAACCTTCCAAGAAAGAAATTTCAAGGAGGTGGTGGCTAAAGGTTCAAAGGGTGGCTTCATAAGCTGGTCAAGAACCAGATTTAAGTCCCATGCCACTGGAGGTGGTCTAATGGGAGGTTTAGTTAAAAGAAGGCCTCTCATGAATCTTGCTATAAGAGGATGAGAGGAAACAGGCTGTCCATTGAGAGGCTTGAGGGACGCTGCAATAGCATTCAAATGGACTCTTACCAAATTCGTTTTGAGGCCTGCATGGGAAAGATGCAGAAGACACTAGTAAAGAATTCAAAGGTATTGCAAGAGGGTTAAGACCCTTCTCTGAACACCAAATGGTAAATCTTTTCCATTTGAAAGCATAGGAACGTCTAGTGGAAGGCTTTCTAGAAGCATGAATAATATCTCTGACTTGCTGAGAGAGATGGAAAACCTGAAGGTCTAGGCCTTCAGCAACCAGGCCCTGAGATGGCGAGACTGGGGGTTTGGGTGCCACAACGTTCTGTCTTCCTGGGAGAGAAGATCTGGAGCAGAGCCCAACTCCAGGGATGGAGCTTGAGAGAGATGCAGAAGTAGAGGGTACCACACTTGGCGTGGCCAATGTGGTGCTATGAGGATCATAGAACCTTGCTCTCTCTGAAGCTTGAACAGTGTTTTGGGAATTAGGGGAATGGGTGGAAAGGCATAAAGGAAGTCTTGACCCCAGTGAAGGAGGAAGGCATCCTTGGCCTGAACTCCCTGACACGGAATCCTGGAACAGAACCGGGGAAGTTTGGCATTCCACGGACTTGCAAAGAGGTCTATGTCCGGGGTTCCCCAAATTCGAAAAAACCTGGCTACCTGGTCCCTATGGAGGGACCATTCGTGTGGAAGCAGAACTCGACTGAGTCTGTCTGCCCAAGAGTTTTGAATGCCTGGTATACTGCCATAAGATGAATCTGATGCTCTCTGGCGAAGGCCCACAGTCGCAAAGCTTCGTTGCAAAGCGACAGAGAGCCAGTCCCTCCCTGCTTGTTTACATAAAACATGGCTACTTGATTGTCCGTGTGGATGAGGACTGTCCTGTAGCTGAGCAGGGAGTGGAACACTCAGAGCTAAGAAAATTGCTCTGAGTTCCAAGAGATTTATGTGTAGTGAAGTCTCCTGTGGAGACCAGATGCCCTGGGTGGAGAGATCTTGCAGATGAGCTCCCCAACCCATTGGAGAGGCATCTGTTGTAAGGGTTGCTTGGGGAAGTGATGTTGAAAAAGGGACCCCAGCAACAGGTTTTGAGAGGACTTCCATCACTGGAGAGACCAAAAAAGGCAACTGGAGTTTGCTATTTTGTCTGACAGGCAACCTGATGCCCGAGTCCATTGGGTGGACAAAGTCCATTGAGCTGCCCTCATGTGAAGGCGAGCATATTGAACCACATGCAGTGTATGCCATGTGGCCTAAGAGTTGTAACATTTCTCGAGCAGTTAAAAGGGGCTTTAACTGTATTTGGGAGGCTAACTGCACCAAGCGTAGGCAACGGGCCTGAGGAAGATAGGCCCTTGCAGTTGTGGTATCCAACAAGGCCCCTATAAACTCGAGGGACTGAGTAGGGGTGAGATTGGATTTTGGGATGTTTATTACTAGTCCCAAATACTGAAAGACACGCATTGTGCAGGTTAAACAAGTCTTGGCCTCTGCTTGAGATGGAGCTCGAATGAGCCAGTCGTCCAGATATGGGAAGACGAATATTCCTAGAGTGCGTAGAAATGCAGCTACTACTGCCATGCATTTCGTGAACACCCTTGGTGCAGAGGCCAGACCAAAAGGAAGCACCCTGTACTGGTAGTGCTTTCCTTGAAAAAGGAACCTTCTGTGAGTTGGATGGATGAGGACATGGGTGTACGCATCCTTGAGATCTAGAGAACAAAGTCAGTCCTGACTCTGAAGGTATGGAAGCAGAGCACCGAGAGAAATCTTGAATTTCTCCTTGAACAGAAATTTGTTCAATTCTCTGAGATCTAAGATGGGTCTGTAGCCCCCTGTTTTCTTTGGAATAAGAAAATAAGGGGAGTAGAACCCTGTGCCTTGTTGAAGAGGTGCTTCTTCTATTGCCCCTTGGGCAAGAAGGATGGCAATCTCCTGACTTAGAAGGTTGAGGAGAGATGTTGGAGAATTGAACTGTTTCACCATGGTGTGAGGGGGAAGGCTTAAGAAATGAAGCTTGTACACTTCCCTTATGATGGAGAGTGTCCATTGCTCTGCTGTGATTTGCTCCCATCTGGGAGCAAAGTAAGTCAACCTTCCTGGGATGGTAAGGGGCTCTGGTCCTTCCAGAGCTAGAAAGAGTAGTTACTCACCTGTAACAGGTGTTCTCCGGGAGCAGCAGGAATCAGTCCTCACATATGGGTGTCATCAGCACCGATGAAGCCCGAGCGGAGCATTTCCCCAGCTTTCCATGAAAGCCTTTGGGAATGCTGGCACGCATGCGCGGTTCCCTTCCCGCCTAAAGGTGCCATCTTACCTCAGTCAAATGACAGCTAAGAAGAGCACACAAAAATGTAAAAACACAAACTATGTACAACTGCACCTCCAAGGGGAGGAGGGAGGGTTGTGAGGACTGATTCCTGCTGCTCCTGGAGAACACCTGTTACAGGTGAGTAACTACTCTTTCTCCAGGACCAAGCAGGAAGTCAGTCCTCACATATGGGTGACTCCCTAGCTCTGGGCTACCGAGGAACCCAGGCTGAACAAGAGAACTCCCTCTAGTCCCAGCAGCAAAGAAAGGCTTTTCAAGGACACAACCTCCACCGGTAACCCAACAGAGGGCAGGAGGGCAGGAGTTGCCTAAACCTCAAAGAGATTCCGGAGTACTGCTTGGCCAAAAGCACTGTCCCTACGGGACTCCCTCTCCAGACAGTAATGGGCTGCAGAAGTCTGGCTTGAAGACCAAGTTGCAGCCCTGCAGATGTCTACCAAGGGCACAGAGCGGAGATGAGCCACTGAGGCAGCCATTGCCCTGACACGATGGGCCGTGACCCTACCCTGCAAAGGAAGGTCGGCCGCCTTGTAAGCCCAGGTGATACAGTCAGCCACCCAGATGGACAAGGTACGCTTGGACACAACTAACCCCAACTTATTGGGGTCAAAGGAGACAAAGAGCTGAGTAGCCCTTCTATGCCCCTGCGTACGGTCAAGGTAGAAGGATAAGGCCCTCCTACAGTCCAGGGTATGCAAGACTGCTTCAGCCTGACTTGCATGAGGCCTAGGGAAGAATGTTGGAAGAACCACCTCCTGATTGAGGTGGAAAGAGAAGAAACCCATAGGGAGGAACTTGGGATGAGTCCTGAGGACTACCCTGTTCCTATAAATCCTGGTGTAAGGCCTATCACAGACCAGGGCCTGAAGCTCACTCACTCGCCCAGCCGAAGTAAGGGCTATCAGGAAAAGTGTCTTCCAGGAGAGGAAGCTCAGTGGACAAGTAGCCATCGGCTCAAAGGGTGGGCGAGTCAGTTGCTGCAAGACCACATTCAGCTCCCACTCAGGAGCAGGACGACGAATGGGGGGCTTGAGCAAAAGCAAGCCCCTGAGAAAGCGGGACACCAAGGGGTGGCCTGACAAAGAATGTCCCTCCACTAGTGAGTGGTGAGCTGCTAAAGCTGAGAGGTGGACCCGAACAGAATTGGACTTAAGTCCCTGATTGGATAAGTGCAGCAAGTACTGAAGCACTACCTGCACAGTACAGGAGAAAGGATCCACTGTACATAGCTGACACCACACAGAAAACCTTGTCCATTTGAGGGCATAGGCTTTTCTAGTGGATTGTTTTCTAGAGGCTAGGACAACCTCCTCAACTTCCTGAGGCAGGCCCCAGGGAGCCAAGACTACCCTTGCAGCCTCCAGGCCATCAAATTGAGAGTCTTGAGATTGGGGTGTAGTAGGGAACCCTGCTCCTGAGAGAGAAGGTCGGGTTGCAACCCTAGAGGCAGTGGGGGATCCACCGCCAGTTGAAGCAGAAGAGGAAACCAAGGCTGTCTCGGCCATCTGGGAGCTAGCAGCAGGACAGAGGCCTTGTCCCGAAGAATCTTGAACAGAGTTTGGGCCACCAAGGGCATGGGAGGAAACGCATACAGGAGGCCCTGAGAACAGGGCACCAGAAAAGCATCTGGTGCGATCCTCAAAGGATGTGGTTGCCTGAAGCAGAACTTGGGTAGCTGCTTGTTTAGTGGACTGGCAAAGAGATCTATCCAAGGGAGACCCCACTTCAGGAAGATCTTTTGAACCACTAAGGGATGCAGCTGCCACTCGTGGGGCTGCAGAATCCTGCTCAACCGGTCGGCCAGGCAGTTCTCCTGGCCTGGGAGGTACACCGCCTTGAGAAGTATGTGGTGCTTCAGGCAAAGGAACAAAGGTCCTGAGTCTCTCGACAAAGGATCTGGGACCCAGTGCCGCCCTGCTTGTTCACATAAAACATGGCCACCTGGTTGTCTGTTTGAATCAAGACTGAGCGGTGAGCCAGGGCTGGAGTAAAAACTCAGAGCCAAGCGGATAGCTTGAAGTTCCAGCAGATTGATCTGTTGGGCTGCCTCCCAGGGAGACCAGAGGCCTTGGGTGCACTTGTCCAGACAATGAGCCCCCCAGCCCTTTAGAGGCGCATCGGTGGTGAGGACCACTGAGTATTCTGGCATTTGGAAGGGCATTCCCTGGAGTAGATTGGGTGGATGTAGCCACCAACTGAGGGAGGCCAAAAGGGGTTTGGACACCCTTATCCTGTCTCGTAAGTGGCCTATGGCTTGAGACCACTGAGACCGAAAGCACCATAGTGCAGGACTCATATGGAGCCTGGCATTGGGAGTCACATGTACTGTCGAAGCCATGTGACCCAGAAGCCTGAGGCAGAGTCTGGCGGAGACCAGGGACCTGTTCAGAAACTGCTTTGCCACGTCCATCAGCCTTTGAGCCCTGTCTTCTGGCAAGAATGCCTTTGCCAGCTGAGAATCCAATCTTGCCCCTATGAACTCCAAGTTCTGGGAGGGGAGCAAAGTGGACTTTGCGAAGTGTATGACAAAGCCCACCTTTTGAAGCAGAGCAATGGTGTTGAGAGTGGCTTGTCTGGCCTCCAGGGACGTCTGACCCCTGATGAGCCAGTCGTCCAGATGGGGAAAGACAAAAATGCCTTGATTTCTCAGGTAGGCCGCAACCACTGCCAGGCACTTGGTAAAGACCCTGGGAGCGGAGGACAGGCCAAAAGGTAGTACTCTGTACTGATAATGGTTTCCTCCCACAATGAACCTGAGGTACTTTCTGTGGTCTGGATGAATGAGGATGTGAGTGTACGCATCCTTTAGATCTAAGGAGCATAGCCAATCTCCCTGCTGGAGGTAGGGCAGAAGAGTCCCAAGAGTAAGCATCTTGAACTTTCTCTAGGAACTTGAGGTTTCTGAGGTACAGAATGGGTCAAAGGCCACCGGTTCTTTTGGGTATCAGGAAATACCTGGAGTAGAATCCGTGACCTTGCAAGGGGGGAGGCACAGGCTCCACCGCCCTTTCCACCAACAGACCATGAAGCTCTTGTAGCAGGAGGTCTGTGTGCAGGGGAGGCCTTGGAGGCTCCCCTGGAAAATGTGGAGGTGGCAGTTGGTGAAAATGGAAGGCATAGCCATTGTGGACTATGTCCAGCACCCGGTGATAAGGGGCCACTGGTGGGCAAAGAGGGAGAGGCGACCTCCTGTGCAGGGTAGGGAGAGCAGTGGAGGAGAGGCTATGCTCAAGGAGTCAAAAACCCCCACCCTGCTGAGGGGCAGCAGGGGCCTGAGGGTCCTCTGCCTACGGGGCCCATTACCCTGGCCCTTGGCTTGCTGACCCTGGGGGGCAGCTTGGGCAGCCTGATAGAGGGTACTGTTTGTAGGCAGTGCCCTTCCTCGGGTAAAAGGACTTTTTACCCGAGCCCTTCTTATGTGAAGGGGCAGAGGTCTTCCTTGACAGCCTTGTCCGGGTAAGGTGCTCTGTCTCGAGCTGAGTGGCCTTCTCGGTCACGGGTTTGCCAAAAAGGTTCTCACCTCGGCAGGGGACATCGACCAACTTGTCCTGAACCCATGGCTTGAGGTCCGATGACTGCAGCCACGCCTGGCGTTGAGCCGCGATGCCGGCAGCCGCTACTTGGGCCGAAGCCTCGAAGCCATCGTAGGCGGTGCGGGAAATGAACTTCGAGCATTCCCGAATCCCCGAGGACAAGGTCTGAAATCTCTGCAAGGGTTCCCCGGAGAGACCAGCAGAGAAGCCGGCCAGTTCTTTGGCCAGGTCCCGCAAGTACATGCCCATGTACAGCTGGTAAGACTGGACACGGCAAGCAAGCATCGACCCCTGGAAGCACTTCCTACCGACGCCATCAAGGTTGCGGGCCTCCCTGCCGGGGGGGGCACCGCAGAATGCATCTTCTGGCTCTTCAGACGATGCATGGCCGATTCCACAACCATGGAATGGTGTGGTAGCTGTGCTTTCTGGAAACCAGGGCTTTTGCAGAGTCGATAGATGGAATCGACTTGCTTGCTGAGAACCGGCGCCGAGGCCGGGGCCTCCCACATTCGGAAGAGGAGCCGTTCCAGCAGTGGAGAAACCGGGACAGTAAAGGCCTCCTTCGGAGGAGAGTCGTACTGTAGAGCATCGAGCTCCTCGGCTCGAGGCTCTTCCTCAGGATCGGCAGGCATAGACAAGGCAGCGGCCATATCCCAGACGAACTCCGAGAACCTAGTGTCCTCCGGAGGGGATCTACTCCGGGGATCAGACTGCGTTGAGTCTGACGGGACGCACCGAGTCTTAAAAGTATCGGGAGACTCCTCGTCCTCCGTCTCCCAGGCAGACTCGTCCGAGGAGGAGTCAGGGTTCGACCCCACGGGGCCCCGAGGCACCCGCCCCGACGCCGGGGGCACCGGTGTCGACACCTTCGGTCCCGAATGGGAGGTCGAGGGAGACCTTGATCGAGGACGACTTCGAGCCGCGAGGGTCTCGAGTATCGGCTCGGTCTCCGGGGTTGACTTCGAAGTCGACGTCCCGGTGGTCAGGGCAGATGCACCAGACAGGCTGGCCATCAGTGCCCGCTGCTGCTCCATGAAGGCAGACAGTCTGCACTCCAAGGCTGTCATCCTGAGACTCAGCTCGGGAAACATCTGTATGATGGGTAGAAGATGAATACAACTTCTTTCACCTAGGGGAATAAAGCTTCTTAGGAGATTTTTTATTAGCTGGGATAGAAGAAAATTTTGACAATCCTCTGAAAGTAACATTATCAGTAGTTAACTGATTAGCTTGAAATAAAGCATCCTTGTTAAAGAGATTCTCACCAGTACAAGGAGTATTTCCCAGCCTTTCTTGTACCCATTTGTCCAAGTCTGAAGCTTGGAGCCAGGCCATGCGTCGTGTTCCTATGGCTATAGCAGAAGTTCTGCTAATAGACTCAAAACAGTCCAGGGAAGCACAATTAAGGAACCTAGAGATATCTTGAGCATGATTGACTAATAAGAAATAGTCTGCTCTTTTATGTTCTTGAAGAAAAGGGTTCAAAAGCTAAGTTGTTTGTGACCTCTTCAAGAGAGAATCCCATATAGAATATATATGAGATAATTCTTGCTGAAAGCATGGATGCCTGGAAGCATCGACATCCAAAGGCATCTAGTCTTAGACTCAAGACCTGGCGGATAAGAGGAGTGCTTCTTTGCACTCTTAATACGCCTCATTGCTGATTCTACAACAATAGAATGAGGAAGTTGAGTCTTTTGAAAACCTGGAGAAGGTGGCACCTTGTACATAGTGTCAAGTGTTTTAGAATGTGGGGGTACCATTAAGGGAGTTTCCCACATTCTTAATAATAGATCTTGTAAGATCTGATGCAAAGGAAGCATGATCACCTCCTTTGGAATCCAGGGGAATTGCAGGGTTTCTGAATTCCCTGGTATAGATTCTTTACCAGGTATAGAAATGGCAAGTAACTTTGCCATATCAAGCAGAAAAGCTTGAAAAGAAATCTCTGAGGAGGACTCTCTGAAATGAGGCGTAAAAGCTGGAACTGTTGAAAGTTCAGCCTTGGTACCGATGGATTCATCCGAGTGATCGGGATCGGAAGACTTGAAAGGATGAAGCATCAGATTTCACAGGTCTGCAAAAATTTTTTTTGAGAGCTGTTTTGGTTATTCCACGTAATATTTATGTTTTTTGGTGCGCTGAATCCGAAAATGACCTTCATTTTGTCATAGGACATCACATTTCCTGACAATTTAGGTAACTATGTTAAATAAGGCAATACCTCAAAATAAATGGAAATACTTATAAAATTAAAGTTTTATTACAATATTTTCATGAAAATCCTTTTTTGAACTGAAATGAGCTCACCTACACACACTAAACTCAATTCTTCTTCCTTGTGAGGCTCCTCTTGGTGCATTTACACTTGTGAGTAGCATCTGGAATGTCTCTCTGAAGCATCCAACAGTAGTCTGCCATCATTGTAATGCTCCATTTTCCCTGGTATCTCCTTTCCATCTCTTTAATGTCTTGGTGGAATCGTTCACCTTGTTCCTCACTCACAGCTCCCAAATTTTCAGAAAAGTAGTCAAGGTGGGACTGGAGGAAATGCACTTTCAAACTCAGACAACCTAAAGCTTGAAATGCTTTCAGCATTCGTCCGACGATCTTTTTGTAGTGAGGATCTTTGTTATTGCCTAAACGTTTCTGTACGACTTCTTTAAATGCAATCCACCCTTCTTTTTGAGGATCCATCATGGTACTGACAAACTCTTGATCAACTAAGCCTTCTAATGTCTGGTCCGACGAACACACCTTCCTTCAATTTTGCCTCCGACAGGCCTGGAAACTTGGTGACCAAGCATTTGAAGCATTCTCCATCTCTTGGAAGTGATTTTACGAATTGCTTCATCAATCCCAATTTTATGTGGAGAGGTGGTAGAAGAACATTATGGGAAGGTACCAAAGTTTCTCGGAGGACATTTTTTTCACCGACTGTTAGCACCCGCAGCTGCCAACTCTTCTTTGTCCAGTGATTTTGTTGGTCTCAACTGTCCCATAGACACAGAAAACAAGGATATTTGTTATACCCAGCTTGTTGCCCGAGCAGCATGCACAAGACCTTCAAGTCCCCACACACTTGCCAACCATGGTCTTCATATTTAAGTTTACGAAGAACCAATTCCAAGTTCTCGTAGGTTTCCTTCAAGTGTACGGAATGACCTACAGGTATGGAAGCGTAAAAACCGTTGGAGTAAAACTGCTTTGAGACTTTTTTGAAGAATCTATAAAAAGACGCCATTGCTCTGAATCATATTGGATTTTAAATTGACCCATCAGACCTTCGACATCGATGCAATAAACCAACTTGTCTTCCTGGGAGAAGTAAGGAACGAACTCCTTTTCACAATGTCTGAACCATGAAGATGACACTCCTGGCAACAATAAATTCCTGCTTTTCAGCCTTGATCCGAGTAACTCAGCGGCATCTTTGGGAAGATTCAAGTCTTACCAAATCATTCATCTCCTCCTGAGAAAACAATTTTGGTCTTGTATCATCTTCAAAGTCAGAACCTGATTTGTCATCTGGTTCAGGTATGACTTCACCTTCATTGGAGCTAGGTATCTCTTCCAAGGTAGCAGGGGGCTTGGGTACTGGTATATCCTGTGCCATGGGGAATGGGACGAATTGCCGAGTGAAGATTGGGGTATGAAATGGAATGCTTCCATTTGGAATTAAACCCTTTCACGTCGCATGAACAAAAGTAACAGTCGTCACTATGGTTCTTTTGCTCTCGCCATACCATAGGAATCTCATAACGGAAAGATTTTTTTCTTACCCTTGAACCAGTTTCGGAGGTCCTCAACACACCGTTTGCACACTTTATGAGGCGCCCAGACTTTTATTTATTTATTTGCATTTCTTATATACCGCACTATTTGCGATCAGCGCGGTTTACATTAAACAAAAACAGCATCCGACAATAAACAAAAGTCAGGTCATTACATTGAACAGGAACAAGTAACTTGGAGAACAGGGTAAACTATATACATGTGCAGGTGCCTTGAACTGGGTAATTATATACGTGTAAAAATGAGATGAAAGCAGATATTATTAGGTATTGATCATACTTGGGGATACCCTATTCGAGGGTGGCGGGGGTTCAGGGCAGTCAGTGAGGTATTTGGTAAAGAGAAAATGTTTTACGGCCTTCCTGAACTGGCTCACGTTGAGGATTGCTCTGATATGTGGTGGTAGGGAGTTCCAGAGACTTGGGGCGCAGAGTCTGAAGGCTCTATTAGATGTTGTTTTGGTGCATTTTGTCATGTCTATCGGTATCAATAGCATATTGGCCTCTGCGGTTCTCCTTAGCCTGTTGTGTGCGAGTGGTTGGATGAGGTCAAATAGTGAAGAGGAGGAGAGCCCCTTGGTGGCCTTGAAAGTCATCACCAAGGTCTTAAAACTGATCCTGGCTTGAATGGGGAGCCAGTGCAGCTGCTTCAGGAGGGGTGTGATATGCTCTCTTCTGGAGGCTCCAAAGAGTACCCGAGCTGCACTGTTCATAGCCAGTTGCAGGGGGTTTAAGGTGGCCTTGATCTCCAATTTTGAGTCCAAAGTATGCAAAGTATACTTTTTTCACAAAGTCTGTAATATTCTGCTGTTGCTTCAACACTGTATATTCACCACAGATGAAAAACTGTCTGGCGAATTAATACACTTTCGCGGAGCCATAACATAATGGTTGAAGAATGATGAGCTAACACGAATTGCGATGAAAAAGTGTGAACAGCCTAGAACCAAGAACCTGATGATGAATCGTGCACAAGTGTGGCATGCAGGAGACAGCAGCTGTCTGTACACGAGATGTCACAGTGCTGGCCACGCCCCCCTGCACTGACTGGAGCTGCTGCTATCTGCCCTGTGTCTCCCTCCCACTGGATTCTTCAGGAAAGATTAACCCCTTCTACCATTAGAAGCTCGGACTTAAAACTTGTTTAGCTTATGTATATATTGCTGACCATCAGATTTACAGTGCTATTTTATTTTATATAACTTGGACAACTCCTTTAAGGTTTTTTTGGCATTTTATATCTTAAATGCACTTAAGTGAATTAATAGTAATTTAAAAACAATTTGATACATTTGAAGACAATTTTGCATGTTGTGGCAAATCATGATGTCTAGGAGTTTTTTCGATATTTTATTTGTTTTCAGCACACCAAAATACATGGAAATTAGATGAAAATAATCAAACAGCTTTTTAGTTGCAGACCTGTGTTTTCTTTAAAGAGATGTTTTCGGTACCGCTCAAGGCCTGTCCTGAGACGAGTCGGTACCGAATCCTACATGCTAGAGAGCGATTCCAGGCTCGGCATTGAAGGAAGCGAGCCTGTTGAAGAAAACATCGATGGTACCAACACCGGTGATGTCGTTGATACCGGTACCGAAGCCGATACCGATACTCGGGGAACAGTCTGCAGCGACTCTAGCGGTACCGAAGTAGCTGAGAGTGCTAGACTACGTTCATCGGTGAGGAGTGTTTCATCCATCACCATAGCCGATGCCGGGGTGTCGGTACCACCCGAAGCAGCAAGAACCACTGAGCAAGGCCCAGGTACGTCCATGGAGGTAAGAACCTCGGGAACAACCTGGAGCCCCGTTAATGCTTTGGAGCCCGAAGACTCCCGCTGGAGCTTTATTGCCAAAATGTCCGAGGGCAATGCCAGAGGCATCTCGATATTTAGGAGATCTACCACATGAGGACTGGCTAATCTTAGACTTTTGTTTGGTTACCTGATCCTGGAAGGAAGAAGATATTCTGGCTGGTGACATCGAGTCCGATGTGGACCGGGTATCGAGTTGTGCTCGATTCTGAAGACTTCTATCTAAATTCCTGCAGGAGAGACACTCCAAAGGGCAATGGTCAGGACCTAAACATTTTAGACACCAAGTATGAGTGTCTAAAAATATATTTGTACCGCCACACTTTGGGCATTTAAGGATAGTGGCTGGCTTTTCCATAATGGAAAGGATAGAGGCCTAGTGGCCAAAAAACAGTCAGGCACTAAACAGGAAAATATTTCCTAGAAAAGAGAAAAGATTTTTCAAGAAAAGAAAGAAAAGCACAGGTGGGTGTCAAAGGCAGGCAGGTGCGACCACAAAAAATAAGAATAAAAAAAGAAGAATTTTCTGCGGTGACAGGGATACGTCCTGTTGGCTCCGCGGAAAACAAAGAACTGATGAGAGGGAAGTAAATAGGCGGGAAAGCAGTGCGCATGCATGTGGGATGCTCCCAAAGGCTTTCTTCCTGGACACTGGGGAGCGTTCCCGTCGGTACTGACGTACCCATATGTGAGGACTCATTCCTGCTTGTTCCTGGAGATTAAATGGAGTACCAACTGGACCCTCATTGGTTGGGAGGAAGAGGCACCATGGCTTTGAGCTGCAGCAGCCGAGACAGGGTTGCTCCTACCACTGCTGTTTGCAGGAAGATAGCACGAAGGAGTTGCCCACCGGCTGAGCTATGTCAAGGGCATACCCTTCGCAGATCACCTCTGACCAGGTTGTCTGGGCCCAGACTGGGTAAGATTCCTGCAGCTGACCCCCCTACAGGCTGCACTGCAACCTGGGACCCCCTAGCTTCATTGTGTCTTCTTGGCTCTGGAGGGAGCTGCAGAGGTAAACCCCTGCCCTGCTCCTCTGAAGCCTCGAAACCCTCGTCTTCTAGCCAGAAATATACCTTTCTAATAAGGCACAAACTGTGTGGAATGAAAATGATTGAAATCACGCAGTTGCCCTCGGGCTGCCGAAGCGCTGCAAGGCTGCTTCTAATTATCCTCAAGCAACCATCCACCTTTGGACTCCATGAGCTCCTTGACCAGTAACCTTCCTCTGAAGGGGAGCTTACTAAGTCGGGCCTTGGAAGAAGAATCTGTCACCCAGTCTTGAAGCCACAAGTAACGGCAGGCTGCTACAATGGAAGCCATGCTAATCGAAAAACTCCTAAATGAGGTCATAGTGAACATCCGCCAGATAAGCTGCCCCCGACTCCAATCTGGCCGCCTCCCGCATCTGGTCTGGTTCCCCTTGTAGCTGAAGCCGTTGTGACCAACATAGACAGGCTCTAGCCACCCAGGCTCCACACATCAATATAGCATTCACATCAAAAGCCTGTTTCAAGAGGCTGTCCAACCTCAGATTCTGGATATCCTTAAGGGCTGCACTACCTTCCACTGGGACAGTCTTCTTTTTGGTAACTGCTGAGACTGCCACATCCACCTATGGAGACCGGAAAAGCTACCAATCCTGATCTGCCAGTGGGTAGAGACATACCATGGCCTGAGTGCCTCGCAGGCCAGCCTCTGGGAGATACCACTTGTCCTATATCATCTGCCAAACAATGCAATGCAGAGGAAACACCCTCTGCGTTTTATGGACCGCCTGTATGAGAGGGTCCCCCAAAAACTTCCCATTCAGGGAGGCCCAAGGCAATATTCAGAGCCTTCAGCGACTCCGATATGAGCGCCGGTAACTCCTCCCTCTGAAAAACACACCACTCATGCCTGGTCCTTCTGATCTGGGATCCCCCCCATTCTCCAGCTCATCCTCTCCTTCAAACTCAGTGTTGAGGTCCTCTGGATCTCTGGACAATGAGGGCTGACCATGTCCCTCCTCCTCGGACCGAGCCCTCTTTGTCAACAGCATGCCCAGCTCATATTCACTCAGTCTCCTGGCCACTTAGAGCCTTGCTGACGCAAGCAGAAGGCCCTATGGAGAAGGAGCACAAATTCTAGTGGAACATAGCCAGGAGTCCCATTTCTGCCAGATTTGAGGCTGCAGAGGGACCTGGGATTGCTGCAGGGCAAACAGCAGACTCCTGTCCTATCTGCCCAGCCCCTGACTCCTGAGTCACCACTAGGGAAGCAGATGTCTCCCAACCCCCTTGTCCTGCAGAGATTGCTTCAGAGGTGGCGGCCTGCGCACAGGCCCTACAAATGCCTTCCTCAGTCTGTGCCCCGAAATGATCCACAGACGAGGCACTGTGGTCTAGCCGGCATAATGCTACAGCGACAGGTATTGGCCCCAAGCCGGGACCCAATGAACTCCAGAAAGGGAATTCAGTTGACCAAGCCCCAATCAAGGCTGCTGAAGGCTAGAGCTGACTGAACCATCCCCTTTTTTCTTTTCTTTCAGAAGTATGGGCCTTCGGCAGCAAGTGCCTCAAACCGCACAGAACACACCCCCAGGGCCCCGGAGCCTGCTCTCACTGCAGCAAAGCGAAAGCAAAGGCAAAACCGTGGGGAACAAAAAAACTGAAGCAACCCGGCAATCCTCAAACCACACTGTCCTGCAGTGCTCACCAAGCAGCTGCAGGCCTCAGTGGGAAATGGGCCGTTCGAGTCAGCTGTGTCCCGCCACTCCAACAATGCACAACAGCAGCAGCCAGCCAAACAAGCGCCCCCCCCCCCGACTCACCTTCCAGGCACCAGCACCTGCACACACGCCCGAGCTCAGCCGTCAGCACAGCTTCGGCTGCAGGTGGGGCCTTGGGGGGAGGACAGCCTCGGATCACTTCCTTGTCGGCTCCAGCAGCTCCTCACCCACCGATGGGTTTGGGAACCACCACTGCCCCACTTAAGCCTCACCACCACCACCCCCCCCCCCCCGAACAGCAAGGGAGGGGTGAGAGGGGGACCACTCCTTCGCCAAATATGCTTTTTTTTTTTAAACTTTAAAACTAGCAATCTGTGCAAAAGAAAAAGAAAGCCAACAAGGAAACCAAATTAAGAAAACCCAAAGTAACTGAACTCTAGCTCCTTAGTTGTTTCTACAGTGAGTCCAGCATCCTGGAGACTGAGTATACAGGTGAGTGTGGGCAGTCCCACGGAATAAGTACCAGTGTCATCAAATATGACTGTATACTCAGTCTCCAAGCTGCTGGCAGAGGTACAATATCCAGAGGTGCGGGACTGGACTGGAGGGATAAGGAAGCAAGTTTTGGCTTTTACTTGTTTCTTTCCCAAGCTGGAGACCGTCTTTGGAGCTGTTTTCAAAATGGCCATAGTTCCTGCCGAAGCCACGAGAACTGCTGGTTCTGCAGGGCCTTGCTTTTGCAGCCCCAATGCTGAATCCATCTCTCCCTTTGACATTTGAGCTTCCAGAAACTTGCCTTCCCTTACTCAACAGCAAACCCCTGCCGCAGCCAAAGTACTTCTACTGCTGCCGCACACTGCAGGCAGGCTTAGACTGCTACATGAAAAAGCGCCCACAAATAAAAATTAAAAATTGCAGACTTGCCGTACATGCGCTCTGGAGAAAAACTCCTTGGGACCCTCCTCATGGAGGGCTCTATCATCAGAGGGGCTCCTAAACTGAACAAAACAAAACTGCTTACCGCTGAAGAAAAACCTCTTGTTTGTCAGCACTGGCTGCTCACTTAACTCAGGCAGGATTTGCTTTGTGGGGTATTAAAAAAAAAAAAAAGTATAGCCCTTATGTGGTAGCGAACTGAAGGTACAGAAAAACCCTGGTTATCCCATTCAAGTGGCTACTGGGGATTCTGGTTGGGGGAGGTAAGGGAGCTGGAAACACCAAGTAGTTGACCCCTTGGGCCCACCTAGTCAACCCAATGACTCTGGTGGAGAGAAGAGCAGCTCCTGACTCCTGCTCAGCCAGCTATGCCTCAATAGCTACCCCAGCCACCAAATCTGCTTATGTTGCTCCTGTTTAGACAGTTTTCACCTACAAAAGTCTTTAATCTAATTACTAATAACTATCCCTGATCTTTAATGGAACATTTGATATACCACCTGTGCAGAGGCATCTAGGCAGTTTACAAGAGTAAAAATGCTACAAACTGTGTCGGAAGGAAGAAACGCCAATATTAAGACCAGAACGGAAAGAGACGATGAGAGGTAGTAGGGCCTTGGCGTTGCATCTAGTAGGGGAGGGGGAGGTTGAATGCAAAAACAAAAATGGTGAGTTCAGTAGGGTCTTAAACGGGAGAACTAGAGCACCAAACAGAGGAAAAAAACAAGGAAGGTAGGCAGAGAAGAGTAGATTCAAAATGGGCATGCGTGGCAGATGGGAGGAATAGGTGATTAGCATGACTGTCTAAGGAATGGTGAGAGGTGTGCAGATGGATTAGGTCAGAGAATGTGGGGTGCTAGTGTGAATGGAGCTGTGAACCAGTGTAAGGATCTTATATTGAATGCGGTAGGATACTGGTAGCCAGTGCAGATGAATAAGTACCAGGGCAATATGATCAAAGCAGGAGTGGGTAAGAATGCATGCTGCAGTGTTCTGGAGTAATTGGAGACTATGCAGTTGGTAATGGGGAAAGTCCAGCCGGAACATTACAGTAGTCGATACGGGTCATGACCAGAGAGAGGAGGAAGGTAGTCAGTGAGTGGGGTGAAAGAAAGGGACGAATGGAGCAGATCTAACAGAGATAAGAGCATTGAACAATGGATGAGAGCTAGTCATGGAAAGAAAGGGATGAGTTAAAGGTGACACCGAGGTAACGAAGAGAGGTGACCATAGGATAGGATTGAGGGAAGGGGCACAGGTGGAGAGAGAAAACCAAATGGTGGCAATCTTAGAGAGGTCGATATGGAGATAATTAGAAGCCATCCAAGAAGCTACAGAAGAGGCAGGCATTCAGATGAGAAAGGTCTGGAGTGGAGGGGTTAGTGTGGTGGATAAGGAGAATTTTATCTGCACAGTACTAGGCCAAAATGCTGTGTTGCTGGATGATAAGGGTGAGGGGGGCCACAAAAAACGTTGGAGAAAAGGGGCAAGAAAGTGAAATTAGACTTACCTGCTAATTACTTTTCCTTTAACTCCAGTCCAGTTCCAAACTTCTGGGTAGTGTACCTCTTCCAGAAGCTTGACGACTGAGCATGTCATCTTTTGATGACACCGGTATTAATACAGCAGGGACCACCCACCAGCTCCAGTACCCTATTGACAAAGTAGACTCACAGGTGCAACAAATAAGTGGTTAATTGAAAACCAAATAAAACCTTAAAATACACGATTACCCTTCCCCAGGAGTAGGGATTTCCCCCTCTTAAAGGCGTGGAGACTTGCCTGAGGTGTCCCAGAATAAGGCTGACCGTACCAAGCATGCCCCTTGAAAGGATACTCTGGACCACCCTTTCACTGTTCTTACCCCCTCTCCCCCTCCATATCCTGGTCTCCCTGGAACCTCTTTCAGGCTGCAGTCCCAGGCAACTGGCACTCAGACATTCCAGGAGGGATCCGGGACGGGACTGGCATTCCTCAAGGAAGAGCAATTAGCAGGTAAGTCTAATTTCACTTTCCTTATTGTCCCTCCAGTCCAGTCCCACACCTCTGGGATGTAACAAGCAGTTCAATTTACTGGGAGGGACCTGTCAGACCTGCCAGAAGAATTGCCGAGCCAAAACAGGCATCATTCGCCACCTGAACATCTAGATGGTAATGCTTGGCAAATGTGAAGCGTTGACCAGGTTGCTGCCTTGCAAATCTCCCAGCAGTGGCACCAATGCACACACTGGGCACAAGGCCACCTGTACCCTTGTGGAATGCGCCTGCAACCCCGCCGATATTGTCTCCATTTTAGGATATAGGCAAACGCAATCACCTCCTTGATCTTTCTCGAAATGGAGGCCTTTGCAGCTGCCCCCCTCTGCATGGACCACCAAACAGAATGAATAAGCAATCCGATCTGCAGAAGACCACGGTTCTCTTGAGGTAACAACTTAGGACGCGCCAGCCATCCAGGAGGCATAGCTGAGATTCTGTGGAGGGACCTTCCAGGTTCCCCAGGACTGGCAAGGAGACGACCTGATTCATGTGAAAAGTCGATAGTACCTTGGGGAGAAAAAGTCGTCCTACGGCCGGTGCCATCCTATCATTTGATAAGGAGAGAAAAGGTTCCTGGCAAGACAAGGCCTGAATCTCTGAAATACTACGCACTGAGCAAATGGCTACAAGAAAAAACACACTGAGGGTTAAATCCTTTAATGGAAGCCCTGTTGAAGGGCTCAAAAATCTTGCCCACTAAAGCAGATAACACCAAATTGATACACCAAGGTGGCACCTCTGACCGTCTGAGGCCTGAGCAGCATCATTGCCCTCAAAACATGCCACGCCTGGGTGAGACCCTAGGGATACCCCCTAAACCTTTCCATGGTAGCAGGAAACTGCTGCCAGCTGTACTCTCAAGGAGCTAGTTGCTAGCCCCTTATCGAACCCTGCCTGCAGAAAGGCCAAAATGTCTGGAATTGAAGCCTTGGATGGGTGGATCTGTCGATTGCCACACCAGGACTTGAAGATTCACCAGACCTGAACATAGACTAGAAAGGTCGAGCGCCTTCTGGCTCTTAGTAAGGTAGAAATGACATGCAGTGAATGGCCTTTTTTCTCCTCAATCTCGCTCTCTCAAGGGCCATGCTGTAAGCGGGAATTGATCCACCTGGAGCATACACATTGGGCCCTGCATCAATAGGTCTTCCCAAGCTGGTAGGTGCCATGGGCGATCTGCCAGAAGCTGCACCAGGTCGGCATATTACGGATGCCTCGGCCAATCTGGAGCTATCAATATTACCAAGCCCCAGTATGCTTCGATCTTCTGCATGACCTGACCCGAGAGCCCACAGAGGAAACATGTAGAGGAGCCCCTGCTTGGGCCATTTTTGAATTAGTGTGTCCAGGTCTTCTGACATCCGTTCTTGCTACCTGCTGAAGAAGTGGCTTGCTTTGGCGGTCTGGAAGGTTGCCATCAAATCCATCACTGAAGAGTCCCAGCGGAGTACCACTTGGGCAAACATCTCCTGGTTGAGCACCCACTCCCCCGGGTCCACTCATACATGGCTCAGGTAGTCTGACGACAAGTTGTCGGTTCCCGCTGTGTGTGTTGCCAACAGAGCTTGGAGATGGCTTTCTGCCCAACTTAGCAACCCCTCAGCTGCCTCCAAGGCTGCATTGCCCATGCCACCCTGGTGGTTGATGTAGGCCACCATGGTTGCGTTGTTTGAAAGTACCCTCATCGCCTTTCCCAGCGACCACTTCTTGAAACTCCGGAGCACCAAGATTAGCGCATGCATCTTTAGTCTGCTCGACTGACCACCTGGTCTTCTCCATGCTCCAGAGTCCCCGAGCAATGTGCCCATCAGAATGAGCTCCCCAACTGGCCAGACTGGTGTCAGTGGTCACTGGAATCCAGGCCAGTGACTCTAGGGGCATTCCCCCAACCAGATTCTCCAGGCAAAGCCACCACTTGAGAGCTTGTTTGGTCGTTGCCAGGCAAGGGAGCCTCTGGGACAATGGCTGAGATTGGTGGGACCACCTCCGAAGCAAGGTTCTCTGCAAAAACCGCATGTGCATTCTTGCCCAAGGTACAAGTTCAAGAGTGGCTGCCATGTCCCAAGAAGCTGGAGATAATGCCAGGCTGCTGGCTCAGTCCTTCTCAGAAACTGATACACTCAAACTTGAAGTCCTCAAAATGTGCTGAGCCGGTAGAAACACTCCCCGCGTGGGTGTTGAACAAGCCCCCAGGTATTCGAGCTCCTGGGAAGGGACCAGGTGGCTCTTGACCAAGTTGACCACCCAACCTAAACTTTGGAGGAACTGCACCACCCAGTTTCTCGCTCTCAACCCTGGACTTTGCTCGAATCAGCCAGTTGTTGAGGTACAGATGAACGAGAATGCCTTCTTGGTGGAGCACCGCCACAACCTTGGTGAAGGTTTGTAGTGCTGGTGCGAGACCGAACAGCAATGGCAGAAAGCGTAGTTACTCACCTGTAACAGGTGTTCTCCAGGAGCAGCAGGAATCAGTCCTCACTTATGGGTGACGTCGGCGCCGACGGAGCCCTCGCGGAGCAATTTTCCCCAGCTTTCAAAGAAAGCCTTTGGGAATTGCAGCGCGCATGCGCGGTCCCCTTCCCGCCCAAGGGTGCCATCTTAGCCAGTCAGATGACATAGCTAAAAAAGACAGCATAAAAATTTGCAAAACTAAAGCAGATGATTGCAACTCCACGGGGAGGAGGGAGGGTTGTGAGGACTGATTCCTGCTGCTCCTGGAGAACACCTGTTACAGGTGAGTAACTACGCTTTCTCCAGGACCAAGCAGGAAGTCAGTCCTCACTTATGGGACTCCCAAGCTCAAGGCTACCGGAGACCCTAAGCACAAAAATGAGCTCCCTCTAGCTCAGCAGCACAGAAGGAAAGAATCTTCGCTGAATTATTACCCACCGGTAGCCCACATCCGGGATGGAGGGTAGGAGTTGCTCAGACCTCGAAGAGATTACGGAGGACTGCCTGTCCGAAAGCACTGTCCCTGTGGGACTCCCTCTCGAGACAGTAATGGACCGCAAAAGTCTGGCTCGAAGACCAAGTAGCGGCCCGGCAGATGTCTGCCAGCGGAACAGAGCGGAGGTAAGCCACTGACGTAGCCTTTGCCCGAACGCAGTGAGCCGTGACTCGACCTTCCAAGGAGAGTCCGGCTGCCCCATAAGCCCAAGAGATACAGTCCGCAACCCAGATGGACAGAGTACGCTTGGAGACCGGGAGTCCCAATTTATTGGGGTCAAAAGACACAAAAAGCTGAGCAGCTTTACGGTGCTCCCGCGTACGGTCAAGGTAGAAGTTCAAAGCCCTTCTACAGTCCAGGGTATGGAGGACTGTTTCAGCTCGGCTGGAGTGTGGTCTGGGAAAGAAGGTTGGAAGTACCACCTCCTGATTGATGTGAAAGGGGGAGACCACTTTTGGAAGAAATTTTGGGTGAGTCCGTAGGACTACCCTATTTTTGTAGAACCGAGTGTAGGGGGGATCAGACACGAGGGCCTGCAATTCACTTACGCGTCTAGCGGAAGTGAGGGCTATCAAGAACAATGTTTTCCAAGAAAGAAAACGGAGAGAACAGGTAGCCATAGGTTCAAAAGGCGGACAGGTGATCCGCTGTAAAACCACATTCAGATCCCAGTCGGGCGCTGGCGGGCGCAGAGGTGGTTTAAGTAGAAGGAGACCTCGGAGAAACCTCGCTACAAGAGGGTCGCTGGAAAGAGGTCTGCCGTCCACCGGCACATGATGTGCTGAAAGAGCACTGAGGTGAACTTTGACAGAGTTGGACTTAAGTCCCAGATTAGAGAGGTATAGCAAGTACTGCAGGATCACCGACACCGGGCAGGAGAAGGGATCCTGAGACTGTTGGGTACACCAAACGGAAAAGCGACGCCATTTAAGGGCGTAGCATTTGCGGGTAGAAGGTCGCCGAGAAGCTAGGACGACCTCTTCCACCTCTGCCGGCAGGAGAAGGGGAGCAAGGACTACCCTCTCAGCAGCCAGGCCATTAGATTGAGAGACCTGAGGTTGGGGTGTAGCAGAGACCCCTGATCCTGAGTGAGGAGATCCGGTTGAAACCCCAGAGGGAACGGATCCTCCACCGCTAATTGCAGCAGGAGTGGAAACCACGGCTGTCTGGGCCAGCGAGGAGCCACCAGGATCATGAAGGCTTTGTCTCGGAGAACCTTGAAAAGAGTCCGAGAGACTAGCGGGATGGGAGGGAAAGCGTACAGAAGGCTCCCCGACCATGAGAGTAGAAAAGCGTCCGCCGCAACCCGAAGGGGGTGTGGCTGACGAGAGCAGAAGCGAGGAAGTTGCCGGTTGTGAGGACTGGCAAAGAGATCCACCGTGGGGAGGCCCCACTTTAGAAAGAGCTTCTGAACTACCAAGGGATCCAGACGCCACTCGTGCGGCTGGAGGACCCTGCCGAGTTTGTCCGCCAGGCAATTCTCTTGGCCTGGGAGATGAACTGCCTTGAGGAGAACGCCGTGACTGACGGCCCAAGAGCAGAGCTTCTGTGCCTCCCGGCAGAGGAGGAAGGAGCCCGTGCCCCCCTGCTTGTTCATGTAGAACATGGCACCTTGATTGTCCGTCTGGACAAGGACGGACTGGTGAGAAGTCAGGTGGGAGAAGGCCTTGAGAGCCAGGCGGATCGCCCTGAGCTCCAGGAAGTTGATCTGCTGAGCAGACTCCCACGTGGTCCAGAGGCCCTGAGTACGTGCCCCTTGGCAATGTGCTCCCCAGCCCAGGAGGGATGCATCTGTTGTCAGCACCCGGGCCGGCTGAGGTGACTGGAAAGGCATGCCGAATATCAGGTTCGGCCGCTGAAGCCACCACCGGAGAGACGAGATCAGCGGCTCGGAGACGCGCACTAGGTCTGCTAGGCCGCCTGTGGCTTGTCGCCACTGCTGGCGGAGACACCATTGAGCAGGCCGCATATTCAGGCGGGCATTGGGGGTCATATGGACGGTGGAAGCCATATGGCCGAGTAGTCTCAGGAAGCGCCTGGCGGAGACCAGGGGCTGGCTGCGAAAACGGTCGGCTAGGTCCATGAGCCGTTGAGCCCTGTCGAGCGGTAGGTACGCTCGTGCCTGAGGAGTGTGCAGCCTTGCGCCGATGAACTCGAGATCCTGTGAGGGGAGCAAAGTGGACTTTGCGAAGTTTATAACAAAGCCCAAGTACTGCAGAAGAGTCACCGTGCGGCGCGTGGCGTTGGTGACCTCCAGAGCGGACGCTGCTCTGATGAGCCAGTAGTCGAGGTACGGAAAGACAGAGGCCGTGAAGCCGGAGATGGGCCGCCACCACCGCGAGACATTTTGTGAAGACTCGCGGTGCGGAGGACAGGCCAAAGGGTAGTACTCTGTATTGGTAATGATTTCCTGCCACCACAAACCTTAGGTATTGGCGGTGGCTTGGGTGGATGAGGATGTGCGTGTAGGCATCCTTTAGATCCAAGGAGCATAGCCAATCTCCCTGCTGGAGGTAGGGCAGAAGGATTCCAAGGGTAAGCATCTTGAACTTCTCCCGCACGAGGAACTTGTTGAGGTTGCGCAAGTCCAGGATGGGTCTGAGGCCTCCTGTTCTTTTTGGTATTAGAAAATACCTGGAATAAAAGCCTTGACCTTTCAGGTGGTGGGGCACCAGTTCCACCGCCTGATCCCGTAGAAGACCTGCTAACTCCTGAAGGAGTAATTCCCTGTGCAGAGGGGGTCGTGGAGGTTCTCCCGGAAAATAGGAGGGAGGGACCTGGTGGAAGTGGAGAAGATAGCCTTCTCGCACGACTTGAAGCACCCAGGCATCTGAGGTGATGCTGGACCACCTGTGGGCGAAGTGAACCAGCCGGCCTCCGGTGCTGGGAGGAACCAGCGGGGGGGGAGAGGCTATGCTTAAGGAGTCAAAAACCCCCACCCTGCGGAGCAGGGGCTGGTGGTGCAGGCTTGGGGGCTTGCTGCCTACGGGACCCGTTACCCCGTCCCTTGGCCTGCTGGTCCTGTTGGGGAGCTGCAGGGGCCTGATAGTGGGGGTATTGTTTGTAGGCAGCCGCCTTCCTCGGGTAAAAGGACTTTTCCCGAGCCCTTCTTTTTCTGGGAAGGGGCGGAGGTCTTCCTAGAAAGCCTAGTCCTGGTGAGAGTCTCTGTCTCAATTTGTGCAGCCTTATCAGCCATGGGTTTGCCAAAGAGGTTTTCGCCTTGGCAAGGGACATCGACCAACTTGTCCTGCACCCAGGGCTCAAGGTCAGACGACTGAAGCCAAGCCTGTCGGCGGGCACCGATGCCGGCTGCGGCCACCTGAGTCGATGCTTCAAAGCCATCATAGGCTGCTCGGGACATGAATTTTGAGCATTCCCGAATGCCAGTGGACAAGGCCAGGAACCTCCGCAAGGGTTCCTCGGACAAACCAGCGGAGAAGCCGGCTAGCTCTTTAGCCAGGTCTCGGAGATACATGCCCATGTATAGCTGGTAGGTCTGGACACGACATGCGAGCATAGAGCCCTGGAAACACCAAGGCCATCCAGGTTACGGGCCTCCCTGCCAGGAGGCACCGAGGAGTGCATCTTCTGGCTCTTAAGACGATGCATGGCCGATTCCACTACCATGGAATGGTGTGGTAGCTGTGCTTTTTGGAAGCCAGGGCTCTTGTGGACTCGATAGATAGAATCGACCCGCTTGCTCAGGACCGGCGAGGTGGCCGGACTCTCCCACATGCGGAAGAGTAGTCGTTCCAGCATGGGAGGAACCGGTACAGTAAAGTGTTCCCTGGCGGGAGAGTCATACTGGAGGGCGTCGAGCTCTTCGGCTCGAGGCTCCTCCTCGGGGTCCGCAGGGAAGGCCAAAGCCTTGGCCATATCCCTGACGAAGTCCGAGAACCGGGCATCCTCCGGGGGGGACTGCTTCCGAGGTTCGGACTCAGGTGAGTCCGAGGGGACACACCGAGTCCGAAAAGAATCAGGCGACTCTTCCTCTTCAGACTCCCAGACCGACTCCGACGAGGACTCGGTGGGGTCGGCCCGGGCAGGGCGCGGTGCCTGCCGCCCCGACGCCGAGGGAGTCGGCGTCGGCAACCTCGGTCCCGAACGGGAGGCCGAGGGCGACCTCGACCGAGGATCGACTCGAGTTCGCATCGACTCGAGGATCGGCTCGGTCTCCGGGGTCGACTTAGACGTCGACGTCCCGGCGGTCGGGGCAGCGGCGCCAGCGAAGCCAGCGAGCAGTGCCCGCTGCTGGTCCATGAAGGCAGACAGTCTGCTCTCCAAGGCCGTCAACCTGAGTCCGAGCTCAGGTGACCCAGCAGCCCCCGACTCGGGCCCCGACGGCGTCGGGCCCGACGTCGGCTGTCGCGGAGGCGAGTCCAGAAGGACCACAGGACTTACCCGAGCAGGCAGCTCCGACTCCAGGCGAGGTCGCTTCATGAGGTGCTCCTTCTCCAAGGACCCGGGGCGGCTATCGGGGCTATGCGACCTGGCCCTCGCGTAGCCAGGAGCGTCCACCGACGCCGCCCTCGCGGGTTTCACCTTCCGTCGATGGTCCCCGGAGGGAGAACCCCTGTCGGAGGAACTCCGGCGACGGTCCGAGCTGGAACCCCTGGACGCGGAGACCTCCGACGAGGTCCGGGTACGGCTGGGGTCAGCGAAGATTCTATCCCGCTGATGCCGCCGACTTCTCAACGCTTTGGAGGATAGTTTGCCACAAGGCCCACAGATCATTTCTTCATGATCCGGGCCCAGGCAGCGGAGGCAATTGTCGTGTGTGTCAGTTAGTGACATATTTCGGTCACAGTGACCACACCGCTTGAAACCACTGGCAGCCATCGGGGGAAAAAGGGCCCCGGCGAGGTCAAAGGACCGGGCTGCCAGGGAAAAACCGAAACGAAAACTGACTAAGTCAGAAAAACCGAAAAATAAGAAGAGGACTCGTGACCGGCGTCGCGAGTCCGGGCGGGAAAAAGACCGGCGTCGAACCGAATGGAAAAAAAGAGTAATTCTAAAGAAAATCAACTTTTTCGCGGGGACACGACGGGTACGTCTGTAGGGCTCCGCGGAAAAAAGAAGACTGAGTGTAGACACAGGTGCTTTATTGAAATACCCCAACGCGTTTCGGCAAACGCCTTCCTCAAGGGGACTACATAACTTGTAACAAAGATAAAATAAACACACATTAAAAACATATAATAAAGGAACAAGATTAAAAACAAAAGGGCATAACATTAAAAAAGATAATGCAAATCATTGCATAAGATGAACACTCAAAGCAATAAATAAATACATAAATAAGCAGTAATACCATATCTATAGAAAAAAATTAAAAAGGTACCATGTATAAAATGTACTATTATAAACTTAATATTGACAAATAAATAAACTCAAAAAAGAGTTTATTGCTCCCTGTGTATCCTTGATCGACTCTGCAAGAGCAGTTTGCTCTTTTTGTGCCTGCCAGAACTGGAAGTGCCCCATCAGAACCGCAAACCTGAAAAACCACTGGTGCTCAGGCCGTATGGGGATGTGCAAATATGCCTCAAGTCTAGGGATGTTAGGAATTCCTCCTTTCTGACCGCCACAATGACTGAGTGCAGAGTCTCCATGTGAAAATGCGGTATCCACAGGCAGCAGTTCATCTGCTTGGAGGTCGAGAATCAGATGGAAGGAGCCTTCCTTTGATGCCACGAAATAAATGGAGTATTGACCACAGCCATACTGTTCTCTGGGGACATTATTATGCATGTTTGGTACAATTATATTTATTGTAATATTTATATTGATATTTTATTGGTTTAGCTAAGTGTTTCATATTTATATTTATTGTCATATTTACTTGGATATGCTGTTCCCAGTTTTATCATTTCACGAAGCACAGTTACTTACCTGTAACAGGTGATCTCTGGGAACAGCAGGAATTAGTTCTCACATATAGGGTACGTCGGTACCGACGGAGCCTGCGCGGGAAAGCTCCCCAGCTTCCCAGAAGGAAGCTTTTGGGGCCTCCCACTGCACATGCGCGCTGCCTTCCCGCCTTCCTGACCAGCTCTCCTCAGTTCGAGTTTATAGCTGAGACAATAGAGAGAGGAAAGGAAGATAGATAGAAGATACAACTCCTAGGGGAGGTGGATGGGTTGTGAGGACTAATTCCTGCTGTTCCCAGAGATCACCTGTTACAGGTAAGTAACTGTGCTATCTCCAGGAACAAGCAGGAATAAGTCCTCACATATAGGGACTCCCTAGCTAAGATGCCTGGGAGATCCCGTTCCAAGGGTTCGCCATCTTCGTATGGATCTCAGGCATCCATCCTGGGAAGGTGGGCAGGAGTTGTTCAAGTATGGAACAGGTGTTTGAGGACAGCCTGACCAAACAAGGCATCCTGGCGGGAGTCCTTGTCCAAGCAGTAATGGGCTGTGAAGGTATGAACCGAGGCCCATGTGGCGGCTCGACAGATCTGATCTATGGAGACAGAGTGAAGATGAGCCATAGAAGTGGCCATGGCTCTCACATTGTGAGCTGTGACATGGCCTTCCAGAGAAATATTTTTGCTCTGGTAAGCAAAGGAAATACACTGAGCAATCCAATTGGAAAGTGTACGTTTGGAGACTGGACGTCCCAAATGAGAAGGATCAAAAGCCACGAAAAGCTGGGAAGACTTTCGATGTGGCTGAGTCCTGTTGAGGTAAAAGGCAAGAGCTCTTTTACAATCTAAAGTATGAAGGTTCCTCTCTGCACTGGATGCATGAGGAGCTGGAAAAAAGACAGGTAGATATACCTCTTGATTAAGATGAAAAGGCGAGACCACTTTGGGCATAAAGTGGGGATTCGTCCTTAGGACCACCTTATCATGATGAAACCTGGTATAAGGTGGATGAGCCACTAAGGCCTGTAGTTCACTGATGCGGCGAGCCGAAGTGACTGCAATAAGGAAAAGGACCTTCCAGGAAAGAAATTTCAAGGAGGTAGAAACCAACGGTTCAAAAGGTGGCTTCATAAGTTGACCTAGAACTAGGTTCAAGTCCCATGCTACCGGAGGTCGTCGGATGGGAGGCTTAGTTAGAGTCAGGCCTCTCATGAATCTTGCAACAAGCGGATGAGAGGAGACAGGTTGTCCATTTATAGGTTTTAAGGATGCTGTAATAGCACTCAAATGGACTCTTACTGAATTCGTCTTAAGGCCTGCATTAGAAAGATGCAGGAGATAGTCTAGTAGAGAATTCAAAGGAAGTGCTAGAGGGTCAAGACCCTGTTGAGCACACCAAATGGAAAAGCGTTTCCATTTGAAAGCATAGGAACGCCTCGTGGAGGGTTTCCTAGAGGCATGAAAGATATCTTTCACTGGTTGAGAAAGATTGAAGTCATGAAGGCTTAGGCCTTCAGTAACCAAGCTCTGAGGTGTAGGGACTTGGGGTTTGGGTGCCACAAAGTCCCTTTCTCCTGAGAGAGGAGGTCTGGCGCAGATCCCAGGTCCAGGGAGGGTCCCTGGGAGAGATGCAGAAGTAGAGGGAACCACACTTGGCGTGGCCAGCGTGGAGCTATGAGGATCATCGATCCGTGATCCCTCTGGAGTTTGAACAGAGTCTTGGGAATCAAAGGAATGGGTGGAAAGGCATATAGGAATTCCTGACCCCAATGCAGGAGAAAGGCGTCGTTGGCCTGAGCTCCCTGACACGGAGTCCTGGAACAGAACCGGGGAAGTTTGGCATTCCACGGACTTGCAAAGAGGTCTATGTCCGGGGTTCCCCATTCCTGAAAGATTCTGCCTATCTGGTCCATATGTAGGGACCATTCGTGTGGAAGCAGAACTCGACTGAGTCTGTCTGCCCGAGAGTTTTGAACCCCTGGAAGATATACTGCCAGAAGATGAATTTGATACTCTCTGGCGAAGGCCCATAATCTGAGAGCTTCGTTGCAAAGCGACAGAGAGCCTGTCCCTCCCTTGTTTGTTTACGTAGAACATGGCCACCTGATTGTTTGTCTGAACTAGGACGGTCAGGTTGACAAGGAGGGTATGGAAGACTTTGAGGGCAAAGAAGATTGCTCGCAGTTCCAGGAGATTGATGTGAAGGGTGGTCTCCTGCGGAGACCAAGTACCCTGAGTGGAGAGGGATTGTAGATGGGCTCCCCACCCTGTTTGGGAGGCATCTGTTGTGAGGGTTGCTTGGGGCAACAAAGGTTGGAAGGGGGCCCCCACAACAGATTCTTGGTGGACATCCACCATTGGAGGGACCAAAACAGACGCTTTGAGGTATTTGGTCGGAGAGCGCTCCTGATGCTTGAGTCCACTGGGTGGCCAAGGTCCATTGAGCTGCTCTCATATGAAGACGAGCGTAGGGCACCACGTGTACCGTGGAGGCCATGTGGCCCAGAAGTCGCAGCATTTCTCTGGCTGTCAAGTGACTGCTGGACTGAGCTTGGGAGGCCAAGCACAGCAGACGTTGGCCCCGGACTTGAGGTAGGTAGGCCCTTGCAGTGGTGGTGTCCAACTGGGCCCCTATGAATTCTAGAGACTGAGTAGGGGTAAGTTGAGACTTGGGAAGGTTTACCACCAGTCCCAGATACTGCAGAAGGTGCCTTGTGCGGTCCAGGGAAATCTGGGCCTCTGACTGAGATGGAGCTCGGATGAGCCAGTCATCCAGATATGGGAATACAAAAATTCCCAGACCTCTTAGAAATGCGGCAACAACTGCCATGCATTTGGTGAACACTCTTGGAGCAGAGGCTAGACCGAAGGGAATTACTCTGTACTGGAAATGTTTTCCCTGAAACAGAAATCTTAGATATTTTCTGTGGGATGGGTGGATGAGTATGTGTGTACGCATCCTTGAGATCTAGAGAACAAAGCCAATCCTGACTCTGAAGGTATGGAAGGAGAATGCCTAGAGAAAGCATTTTGAATTTCTCCTTGTACAGAAATTTGTTCAATTCTCTCAGATCTAGGATAGGTCTGAATCCCCCTGTCTTCTTTGTTATGAGAAAATAAAGGGAGTAGAATCCTGTCCCTTGTTGAAGAAGAGGAACCTCTTCTATTGCCCCTTGGGCAAGGAGAGAAGAGACTTCCTGATCCAACAGGTCCAGGAGAAATGGGGGAGAATTGAAGTGCCTCACCATGGTATATGGAGGAAGGTTGGAAAAATGAAGTTTGTAGCCCTCTCTGATGATAGAGAGGGTCCATTGCTCTGATGTGATTTGCTCCCATCTGGGAGCAAAGTGAGCTAACCTTCCGGGAATGGTGAGGGGCTCTGGTTGTTCTAGAGCCAGAAATGTTAAGTTCTCTAGGGGCAAGTCAAAACCCCTGAGGGGGTTGAGCCTGCTGAGGAGTGGTAGACGCTGCAGGCTTTGACTTTGCCTGTTTAGGTTGCTGACGTTTAGCAGCAAAGCGAGGCTGAGAAGATTGTTGGCCAGTATTTGTGGAAAATCTGGCCTTCTTGTAGTAAGGCCTCTTGAAAGACTTTTTCTTGGCAGGAGTAGAGGTAGACTTAGAAAGTCTATCCAAGGTAGCATTTTCTGCGTCCATTTGAGTGGCTTTAATTTGCCAGTCCTTACCAAATAAGTTCTCACCTGTACAGGGCAGATTCCGTAAGCCATCCAGGACCCAGGGTTCTAGGTCAGAGGCCTGGAGCCAAGCAAGTCATCGGGCTGCAATAGCAATGCCCGAAGCTCTACCGGCACCCTCAAAGGAATCAAAAGCTGCTCTGTTGGAGAACTTAGAAACATCTAGAAGCTGTTTCACCAGAAAAATGAACTCCTCTTTTCTATCCTCAGGGATAAAGGAGGCAAAATGTCATATCTTTAGGGCAAGTTCCCTGAGAAACATGCCCATATACAGACTGTAAGAATTAATCCTGGCTATAAGCATAGTAGCCTGGAACATTTTCTTGCCAAAAGTCTAGGGTCTTACATTCTCGTCCTGGAGGGGTAGAAGAGTGCCTTTTGGTACTCTTAATCTTTTTCAGTGCAGACTTCACCACAATGGAATGGTGAGGCAACTTGAGTCTTTTGAAAACCAGGAGAAGGAGGGACCCGGTACATGGTGTCCATCCTACGAGAATAATTAGACAACGTTAGAGGAGCCTCCCATAAGTCCATCAAGTGTTCTTGAAGGATTTCATGGATAGGCAAGGTGACTGCCTCTTTAGGAACCTTAGGGTATCCTAAAATATCCAATTTCTTTGACCTAGGTTCTTTTTCAGAGGATGTGGTAATAGAAAGTCCTTTAGCTAGTTCAATAATGAAGTCTTGAAAAGACAAATCCTCTGGTGGAGACATTCTCCTCTTTGGGGAAGAGGGGTCTTCATGAAGAACTAGAGACAGCTCATCAGAGTCCTCAGAGGAGTCAAAATCCTCAGAAGAAGCAGAGTATTCTCTATTTGCTTCCAACGCACGATACGCATACCGATCGGTATTGACATCGGGCGTACCGGGTATGGGATCGGTATCGGGTGAAAACCCGGATTCGGCATGCGGAACCGATCTGCGTTTGGAAGTCGATGGTCTCGGTTCCGGAATGGGAGACGATACCGGAACCGGACCCGGTACCGCTGAACGCGGTACCGAGGGCGTCGCAGCATTAATAAGCGCCAGCATGGCCTGCTGCATGGTCTGAACAGTATTGCTCATAGACGCTACTGCTGCCTGGATGTCGGTACCGGTATGGGCCGGTACCCCAGAGCAGTCCAACAGGTGATCAGTCGAGGCCGTGCCATCGATGTCAACCTGTAACCCCATAGATGGTGCTTTGGAAGCCAGAGCTTCCCGCCGGGGTTGTTTGGCTGGGGCAGGATCCTCAGACTCAAAAGTGAGAGCCTCTCGATGCTTTGAAGGAGATTTGCTCTTTGAGGACCTGCCCCCAGAGGGTTTGGTTACCTGAGATCCATCCGGAGAGGAAGACCTGGATGACTGTGATGCTGGATTATCTGAAGCAAACAGCACATGGAATTTGTTGGCCCGGTTCTGCAACCCACGTTTAGACATCTGGGAGCAGGATGGGCAGTCCGGAATGGAGTGGTCAGGTCCCAAACACTTAAGACACCATTCATGGGTGTCTGTGACAGAAATAACAGCACTACACTTGGTACACTTCTTAAAACCAGGGGCTGGTTTCTCCATGAGGAGAATTTGTGTAGGCCTGAGGCCTAACCGAAGTCACCAAGTTGTGCAGAATAAAGATTTTTTTTTTTTTTTAAAAAGAAAGAAAGAAAAGAGACCGGCGGTACCGGTTTCGGTATGGGGAAGGCAGGTACGCGGTCTAAAGAAACAAACTAAAACAATAATTTCTTCAGCGGTGACAGGAACACGACCTGCTGGCTCCGCGGAAAAAGAGAAACTGAGGAGAGCTGGTCAGGAAGGCGGGAAGGCAGCGCGCATGTGCAGTGGGAGGCCCCAAAAGCTTCCTTCTGGGAAGCTGGAGAGCTTTCCCGCGCAGGCTCCGTCGGTACCGACGTACCTTATATGTGAGGACTTATTCCTGCTTGTTCCTGGAGATTAGATTTTTATTCAGCTATATGATTGCATATTTATTTCCATAGTTTATCATTTTCTATGTACATTATGCAATCATCGGCTGTTATAGTTAAGACACAGTACCCTTTCACACCATTTTTATGATTCAATATCAATTAGTTTGTTCTCTTGTTATTCTAATTAGGTTGGTATGTTTTATTTGTTCCCTCAGCCCTGCTTTTGCGTTTTGTTCACATCGTTATTATTAGACTATCTTATGTTGTATGTCATGCCGGTGCTTTCACATTTTAATCATATTTTAACTGTTTTTAATTGTTTTTATTAATTAAGGTTTATATAATTTTTATTTATTAGTGTCACTCCCCCTGAGGAAGGCGTTGCCGAAACGCGTTGGGGTTCCCTTTGCATAATAAAGACCCTTTGCTCTTCCAATATCTCCTGCTCCTTGTGTCTGCCTGAGCTGCAGCAGCCAGATAGTGTAGTTTCTCATCTGTAACAGGTGTCCTCTGGGAACAGAAGGAACCAGTCCTCATATGGGTGATATCTGCGCCAATGGAGCCCTCGTGGAAGCATATCCCCAGCTTTCAAAGAAAGTCTTTGGGAGATGCCACCATGCAAGCATGGTCCCCTTTCCTGCCCAAGGGAACCACGCATGCATGTCAGACGACACAGCTAAAAGACAGCAAAGCAGCAACTCCAAGGAGAGGAGCAGCTCCAGCCCCAAGCGGCATCATCGAGGGAGAGCAGGAAGGTAAGCTCTGCCCTGCTCCTCTCCGACAAAGCCTATCAAGGCCCTCTTGCCTTGTTTACAAAGCTGCAGTCTCTCCAGGCGTGCACATGGGACCACAGGGCACCCTGCCAGGTACCAGCCCCGATCGTTCACTCCACCACCCCGAGCCCTGACCGGCGACAGTAATAGTGCAGAGGGCTGCGACCCCTTCTCCCATTACCGACGCCCAACCTGGACCCAATACCAGCATGGCCATAACCTTACTTGGATCAGCGTCGGAGTCGAGCAGAGGAATGCTCCTCCCTGATCGGCTCCTCAAAGCCAATCTGGTCCTGCTACCCATCGCCTGCATAGAACTGCTACCCTTTGCCTGCTCCGACCTTGCTGCCCACTACCATGGCCCCACATCTCATTGTCCTTCTCTTCCTCATCCTCCCCTACTGCCTCCCCTCCTATCAACACCCTCCCTCTTCCCACCTTCCCCACTTCCCCACTTCCCCCTACCCTTCCTCTATCTTCCTCACTTCTCCCTCCATTCTGGCCCCTAGACTAGCATCTGCTCTTGAGCTTCTTCACACCATCCCCCGCATTTAACCAGCCCCCCTCTCCTTAAAGCAACCCCACCCTTGCTTCCGACGTATTCTCTCCACTTTACCTCGCTCTCTTATACTCATTATCCTTCTCTCATCAGGTAATAATCAACCCCAACCCTGGCCCCTCCCCCCCAATTTCTTTCTCACACTAAAAATAGTTCCTCACGTACCCCATCTAATCTCATCCACATCCCACTCCTCCCTCCTTCCGCCCTCCCCCATTCATCCCACAACCACTCATCCATAAATATCAACTCCAACCCTATCCCAAAAATAATCCATCACACAACCTACCTGATACCATCAATTTACCTCTCATTTCCCCTCCCTCATGTCCCCCTTGGAGAGCACATACACCCAAACATACCCACCCATGCCCTGCTCCCTCTAAATCTCGGTATTACTCTAGAAATAGACCCCCATGCTACTCTGATAAGAATTCCACACGTAACTTATCCAACCTTATCCACATCCCTCTCCTCCCCCCCTCTGCTCTCCCATTTTCATGCGCCCTATGGAACGCATGCTCAGTCATTAAAAAAAACACTTTTATCCTCGATCTTGTTATCTCTAATGCCCTACACTTTCTTGCCTTGACTGAGACCTGGCTCCCCCCAGATGATACTGCTTCCATTGCCTCTCTCTGCTATGGGGGCTACCAGTTCTCCCATGCACCTTGATCCACTGGTCGTGGTGGTGGTGGTAGCGGCGTTAGCCTCCTTCTCGCTCCCTCCTGCCACCCCAATCACACTCCTCCCTCTCCTTCGAAGTCCACTCCATTCGCCTTCTCACACCACTTCCCCTCCGAGTAGCTGTTATTTATCGCCCACACGACAAATCCAAATCAACCTTCCTCACCGACTTCAACTCCTGGCTTTCTGCCTTTATGGATCCCTCCTCCCCTACTCTTATTCTTGGCGATTTCAACATTCACATCGACAACCTCTCCGACCCCCATGCCTCAAAGTTCCTCGCTCTTACCTCCTTGTTCAACCTCCAACTTTGCTCCACTGCTCTCACACCCCTACACGGCCACTGCCCTGACCTAATACTCTTCTCCAATTCCTCTCCCTCAAACGTCCGCAAATCGATCCTTCCCTCATCTGACCATCAACTCTTAACATTTACTCTTCAGCTTCCGCCGTCCTAACCTCGTCCTGTCTCCTCTGACCTATTTAGAAACCTTAATATTGATCCCCTGACTCTCTCCTCCATTTCCCCATCTCTTTCCTCCATTTTACCATCCGAGTCAGTCGACGAGGCACTCTCTTCATACAATGTTACACTATCCTCAGTCCTTGACACTCTTGCCCCTCCCACCCCACATCCTGTAAAATGATCTACTCCCTAACTCTGGCTTTCATCCACAATCAGTTACCTACATATCTGCACCTGTTCTGCCGAACGAGCTTGGTCCAAATCCCGCTCCCTGGAAGACCTTTTACACTTCAAATTCATGCTTGGCTCCTTCCAGTCAGCCTTGGCACTTGCCAAACAAGATTACTACATCCGTCTGACCAACTTCCTTGCCTCTGATCCTCGCAGTCTCTTTAATACTCTCAATTCTCTCCTCAAGGTCCCCCCCCCCCCCGCCCCCAATCCTGCCCTCCCTTTCTGCCCAAACCCTAGACGACTACCTTCAACAAAATCCACAAAATTACCCTCCAATTCTTCTCCCCATCCATCCTCTCCCCCACTTCCTCCCCCATCCATCCTCCCCCCACCACCCTCTCCTCCTTCCCTCCGATCTCTGAAGAAACCGCACTCCTTTCCTCCTCCAAACCCACCACCTGTTCAGACCCTATCCCCACCCATCTCCTACGTTCCATCGCCATCACCATTGTCCCCTCCATCACTCATATCCTCAACCTCTCTCTCTCCACTACAACTGTCCCTGTTGACTTCAAACATGCTGTTGTCACACCCCTCAAGAAACCCTTACTTGATCCCACATGCCCCTCTAACTATCGACCCATCTCCCTCCTTCCCTTCATATCCAAACTATTAGAACGAGCAGTCCGTTGCTGCCTCGATTTCCTCACCTCCCAGGCCCTCCTCGACCCACTACAATCCGGCTTCTGTCCCCTACACTCCACTGAAACAGCACTCACAAAAGTCACCAACGACCTGCTCCTGGCCAAATCTAAGGGCCTCTATTCTATCCTCATCCTTCTTGACCTTTCTGCTGCCTTTGATACCGTTAACCACAACCTTCTCCTCGCCACCCTCTCCTCGCTTGGCTTCAAGGACTCCGTACTATCCTGGTTCTCCTCCTACCTCTCCCATCGCTCATTCAGTGTATGCTCTGGTGACCTCTCCTCCTCCCCTACCCCGCTCCAGGTAGGTGTACCTCAGGGATCTGTCTTGGGTCCCCTCCTTTTCTCTATACCCAAGGCCTCATCGCGCTCATCTCCTCCCATGGCTTTCAGTACCATCTCTATGCCGACTCCTCCCAAATTTACCTCTACACACCTAACATTTCTCCGGCAACCCAGTCCCAAGATCTCTGCCTGTGTCTCGGACATCGCTGCCTGGATGTCTCATCACCGATTGAAACTGAACATGGCCAAGACTGAACTCCTTGTCTTTCCACCCAACTCCTCCCCCCCACTTCCCCCTCTCTCAGTCCAGGTGGATGGCTCTATCCTTCCTGTTCCCTCGACCTGCAATCTAGGGGTTATCTTTGACACCTCTCTCCTTCTCCGCTCATATCCAGCTTGTAGCTAAGACCTGCTGCTTCTTTCTCTACATCAGCAAAATCCACCCCTTCCTCTCTGAACACTACCAAAACGCTTATCCACTCCTTAATCTCCTCTCACCTAGACTACTACAACCTACTGCTTGCTGGTCTCCCCATGAGCCACCTCCTTCCCCTTCAATCTATACAAAATCATGCTGCTCGACTAATCTTCTGCCAGCCTCGCCATGCCCACATTACTCCTCTTCTCTAGTCACTTCACTGGCTCCCTGCCCTATTCCGCATCCAATTCAAGCTTCTCCTGCTGACCTATAAATGCATTCACTCTATGGCCCCTCAATACCTCTTCTCTCCCTATGTCACCGCACGAAACTTGCTCTCCGCCAACAAATTATTTCTATCAATGCCTTTCACCCACACCGCGAACTCCCGACTGCACTCCTTTCACCTTGCTGCACCATACGCCTGAACAGCCTACCTGTATCTGCGCCAGGCACCCTCCCTGGCCCTCTTCAAATCCAGGTTGAAGACCCATCTCTTCACCATTGCATTCAAATCCTGACTTCCATCTTCATCTTACCCTAACCCAAGTCAACCTTTACAACCAAATTATAGACGAAATTGTACCACACCGTACCTTCCGCAGAACTGACTAATGCTCTGCACTCTAACTAGATTGTAAGCTCCGATGAGCATGAATGACGGACAGGGAGTGTCTCTTGTATGTTGGCTACCTCTTGTAGGTTATCTGTGCAGTGCTGCGTGCATGGCGCTTTATATGTGCTAAGTAGTAGTAGTAGTAGTAGTAGTAGTAGTAGTAGTGTGAGGGTTGCAAGGACCGATTCCTGCTGTCCCCGGAGAAAGCATAGTTACTCACCTGTAACAGGTGATCTCCGGGAACAGCAGGAATTTAGTCCTCACATATGGGTACCGTCGGAGCCTGTGTGGGAACACTCCCCAGCGTCCAATCAGAAAGCTTTTGGGAGCATCCCACAGCGGCTGCTTGCTGCCTTCCCGCCTTTCCCAACTGCCTCGCTCCAGTTGAGTTTTAAAGCTGAGACAAAGAGAGAGAGAGAGAGAGGGAAAAGGAAAGAGATAGAGAGATACAACTCCTAGGGGAGGTGGGTGGGTTGTGAGGACTAAATTCCTGCTGTTCCAGAAGATCACCTGTTACAGGTGAGTAACTATGCTATCTCCAGGAACAAGCAGGAATGTAGTCATCACATATGTGGACTCCCTAGCTTGAGGTGCCAGGGAAGTCTTGACCCCAGTAAAGGAGGAAAGCATCCCTGGCCTGAGCCCCCTGAGCCGGAGTTCTGGAACAGAACCGGCGAAGTTTGGCATTCCACGGACTTGCAAAGAGGTCTATGTCCAGGGTTCCCCAAAGTTGAAATATCCTGGTCACCTTGTCTGCATGCAGAGACCACTCGTGTGGAAGCAGAACTCACCTGAGTCTGTCTGCCCAAGAGTTTTGAATGCCTGGAAGATACACTGCCAGAAGATGAATCTGATGCTCTCTGGCGAGGGCTCATAGTCGCAAAGCTTCGTTACAAAGCGACAGAGCCTGTTCCCCCCTGCTTGTTCACATAGAACATGGCTACTTGATTGTCCGTATGAATGAGGACTGTCTTGTAGCTGAGCAGGGTGTGGAACACTCGCAGAGAGAGAGTAGTTACTCACCTGTAACAGGTGTTCTCCAGGAGCAGCAGGAATCAGTCCTCACATATGGGTGACATCGACGTTGATGGAGCCTTTGCGGAGCATTTCCCCAGCTTTCTATGAAAGCCTTTGGGAATACTGCACGCATGTGCGGTCCCCTTCCCGCCTAAAGGTGCCATCTTGCTCAGTCTGATGACAGCTAAAAACAGCACACAAAAAGGAAAACTGAACTATATGCAACTGCAACTCCCACGGGAGGAGGGAGGGTTGTGAGGACTGATTCCTGCTGCACCTGGAGAAAGCATAGTTACTCACCTGTAACAGGTGATCTCCGGGAACAGTAGGAATTTAGTCCTCACATATGGGTATCGTCGGTATCGATGGAGCCTGCGCGGGAACGCTCCCCAGCGTCCAATCAGAAAGCTTTTGGGAGCATCCCACAGTGCCTGCATGCTGCCTTCCCGCCTTTCCCAACTGCCTCTCTCCAGTTGAGTTTTAAAGCTGAGACAAAGAGAGAGATAGAGAGATACAACTCCTAGGGGAGGTGGGTGGGTTGTGAGGACTAAATTCCTGCTGTTCCTGGAGATCACCTGTTACAGTTGAGTAGCTATGCTATCTCCAGGAACAAGCAGGAATGTAGTCAAATATGGGGACTCCCTAGCTTTAGGTGCCAGGGAGAGAGACCCCAGAAGTTGTGTGTCCCTGAAAAGGGCTCCACTTCCCCCTATGGATCTCCGCCATCCTACCAGGGATGGTGGGTAGGAGTTGATTAGGTATGGAACAGGTGTTTGAGAACAGCCTGACCAAACAAGGCATCCCGGCGGGAGTCCTTGTTCAAGCAGTAATGTGCTGTGAAGGTATGAACCGAGGCCCAAGTGGTTGCTCGACAGATGTCGTCAATAGACACAGAGTTTAGATGAGCCATTGGGGCTGCCATGGCTCTCACATTGTGAGCTGTGACATGGCCCTCCAGAGAAAGGTTCTTACTCTGATAGGCGAAAGAAATATACTGAGCAATCCAGTTAGATAGTGTTCTCTTGGAAACTGGAAGTCCCAAATGAGAAGGATCAAAAGCAACAAAGAGTTGAGAGGACTTTCTATGTTGCTGTGTTCTTTGTAAGTAAAAAGCTAGAGCTCTTTTACAGTCCAAGGTATGAAGATTCCTCTCTGCATTTGATGCATGAGGTCCTGGAAAAAAGACAGGTAGGTAAACCTCTTGGTTGAGGTGAAAAGGCAAGACCACTTTAGGCATAAAGTGTGGATGAGTCTTAAGGACTACCTTGTCATGATGGAACCTTGTATAAGGTGTATTAGCTACTAGTGCTTGCAATTCACTAATGCGGCGTGCTGATGTGATTGCAATGAGAAAGATAACCTTCCAAGAAAGAAATTTCAAGGAGGTGGTAGCCAAAGGTTCAAAGGGTGGCTTCATGAGCTGACCAAGAACCAGGTTTAAGTCCCATGCCACCGGAGGTGGTCTAATGGGAGGCTTAGTTAGGAGGCGGCCTCATAAATCTTGCTATAAGAGGATGAGAGGAAATAGGTTGTCCATTTAGAGGCTTAAGGGAAGCTGCAATAGCACTCAAATGGACTCTTACTGAATTGGTTTTAAGGCCTACATTAGACAAATGGAGGAGATACTCCAGCAAAGATTCCAGAGGTATGGCAAGGGGGTTAAGACCCCTTTTCAGAACACCAAATAGTAAACCTCTTCCACTAGAAAGCATAAGAACGTCTAGTGGAAGGTTTTCTGGAAGCATAAAGAACATCTTTCACTTGCTGAGAAAGATGAAGATCTTGGAGATCTAGGCCTTCAGCAACCAAGCCCTGAGATGCAGAGATTGGGGATTGGGATGCCATAACATTCCGTTCTCCTGAGAAAGGAGGGAGCTTGAGAGAGATGTAGAAGCAGAGGGTACCACACTTGCCGTGGCCAATGTGGTGCTATGAGAATCATGTGGCCTCTCTGTCTCTCTGAAGCTTGAAAAGGGTTTTAGGAATTAGAGGAATGGGTGGAAAGGCATACAGGAAGTCTTGACCCCAGTGAAGGAGGAAAGCATCCTTTGCCTGAGCTCCCTGAGCCGGAGTTCTGGAACAGAACCGGGGAAGTTTGGCATTCCACGGACTTGCAAAGAGGTCTATGTCCGGGGTTCCCCAAAGTTGAAAAATCCTGGCCACCTTGTCTGCATGCAGAGACCATTCATGTGGAAGGAGAACTCGACTGAGTCTGTCTGCTCAAGACTTTTGAACGCCTGGAAGATACACTGCCAGAAGATGAATCTGATGCTCTCTGGCGAGGGCCCACAGTCGCAAAGCTTCGCTGCAAAGTGACAGAGAGCCTGTTCCCCCCTGCTTGTTCACATAGAACATGGCTACTTGATTGTCCGTATGAATAAGCACTGTCTTTGTAGCTGAGCAGGGTGTGGAACACTTGCAGAGCAAGGAAGATTGCTCTGAGCTCCAAGAGATTGATATGTAGACAACTCTCCTGTGGAGACCAGGTGCCTTGGGTGGAGAGGTCTTGCAGATGAGCTCCCCAACCCATTGGAGAAGCATCTGTTGTAAGAGTTGCTTGGGGCAGGGGTTGCTGAAAGGGGGACCCCAGCAACAGGTTTTGAGTGGACTTCCACCACTGGAGGGACAAAATGAGGCGACTTGTGTTTACTATTTTGTCTGACAGGCAGCCTGATGCCTGGGTCCATTGGGTGGATAAAGTCCACTGAGCTGCCCTCATGTGAAGGCGAGCATATGGTACCACATGCACGGTGGATGCCATGTGGCCTAGTAACTAACATTTCTCGAGCAGTTAGATGGGGCTTTAGCACTGCTTGAGAAGCTAAATTGCACCAAGCGAAGGCAACGGGCCTGGGGAAGATAGGCCCTTGCTCTTGTGGTATCCAGCAAGGCTCCTATGAACTCTAGAGACTGAGTAGGAGTTAGACTGGATTTTGGTATGTTTATTACCAGCCCTAAATACGGAAGGATACGCATTGTGCAGGATAGAGAAGTCTTGGCCTCTGACTGTGTTGGAGCTCGAATGAGCCAGTCGTCCAAGTAAGGGAAGACGAATATTCCCAGAGTGCGAAGAAATGCAGCTACTACAGCCATGCATTTCGTGAACACCCTTGGTGCAGAGGCCAGACCAAAAGGAAGCACCCTGTATTGGTAGTGCTTTCCTTGAAACAGGAACCGAAGGAACCTTCTGTGGGTTGGATGGATGAGAACATGGGTGTACACATCCTTGAGATCTAGAGAACAAAGCCAATCCTGACTCTAAAGGTATGGAAGCAGAGTTCCAAGAGAAATCATTTTGAAATTCTCCTTGACAAGGAATTTGTTCAATTCTCTGAGATCTAAGATAGGTCTGTATCCCCCTGTTTTCTTTGGAATAAGAAAATAAGGGGAATAGAACCCTGTGCCCTGTTGATGAAGAGGCACTTCTTCTATTGCCCCTTGGGCAAGAAGGATGGTAACCTCCTGACCTAACAGGTGGATGAGAGAGGTCGGAGAATTTAACTGCTTCACTATTGTGGGAGGGGTCATGCTTGAAAAATGAAGTCTGTACCCCTCTTATGATGGAGTGTCCAATGCTCTGCTGTTATTTGCCCCCATCTGGGATCAAAATGACATAACCTTCCTGGAATGGTAGACGGTTCTGGTCCTTCCAGAGCCAGAAAGGCTAAGTTCTCTAGTTGAAAGTCAAAGGCCCTGAGGAGGCTCAGGCTGCTGGGCCGGTTGAGGCCTAGCCGCCTTTGCTTTCTTCTGTTTGGGTGGTTGCTGACGTTTGGTTGAAAACTGACCTGCAGAAGATGCCTGCTGACCATAAGCAGGATAAAATCTTTTCGTTTTAGGAAAAGGTGTTTTCTTGAACAACTTTTTCCTAACAGGATCAGCAGTAGACTTGGATAGTCTATCCAAAGTGGAATATTCAGCATCCATTTCATTGGCTTTTTCTTGCCAATCTTTACCAAACAGGTTCTCACCAGTACAAGGGATATTTCCCAATTTATCTTGTACCCAGAGCTCTAAATCAGATGTTTGGAGCCAAGCAATTCTACGTGCACCTATGGCAATAGCCGAGGTTCTGCTTATACATTCAAAGCAGTCAAAGGCTGCACGGTTGGAGAATTTAGACACATCTTGGGCATGTTTGAGCCAAGTGAGAAACTCCTGTCTTTTATCCTCAGAGATGAAAGGACTTAAAGTCTGTAGATGATCAGTGACCTCCTTTAGGAACATTCCCATGTAGAGACTATAGGAACTGATTCTTGCAGCAAGCATGGAAGCTTGAAAGACTATGTCCAAAAGCATCCAGAGTTCTGCATTCACGTCCTGGAGGATTAGAGGCATGTCTTTTTGCACTTCTAATCCTTCTCATAGCAGATTCCACCACAATAAAGTGGTGAGGAAGCTGAGTTTTATGGAAACCAGGACAAGGAGGGACACAATACATAGTATTTAACCTACGAGAATGAGGAGAGGTGGTAAGAGGTGTTTCCCACGTCCTCAACATGAGATCATACAGAATCTCATGAATGGGTAGGGTAGCTGCCTCCTTAGGAGTTTTGGGATATTGTAAAATATCCAACTCCTTGGCCCTTGGCTCTGTCTCAGGGGCCACAGTGATGGATAGGCCCCGAGCCACCTCTCTGATGAAGTCTTGGAAAGACATGTCCTCTGGAGGCGACACCCTGCGCTTAGGGGAGGACGACTCCTGTGGAAGAAGCATCGCTGCATCAACAGAACTTTCAGAATCCTCAGATTCGTATGAGGAATCGAAGTATTGTCTGTCCGGATGCTCCTGCAGAACCAGATACCCGTACCAAGCAAGATCGTTATCAGGAATAACCGGTACTGGAGGGCATCGGAGGACAGGGTACCAGCATAGCAGACACCGATGCCGATGCTTTTGGTATTGGTACCAATACCGATACCGGTGGAGTTGTCTGTCGTGGTACCAAGGGCATCGATGCCACAAGGAAAGCCGCTAGACTGCGTTCTATGGACAGAATTCTCTGGTCCATAGACGCTGCCAATGCTTGGAAGTCGGTACCGGTGGGAACCACTGGTACCCCAGAGCATGGCACCAAGAGATCTGTCGAGGCTGAGCCATCGAGAACATCCTGGAACCCCAATGATGCTTTGGAAGCCGAAGCCTCCCACCGGGGTAATTTTGCCGGTGCAGAATCCTCCAGAGGCATCTCGATGCTTAGAAGGAGATCTACCCTTCGAGGACCGGCTGGATTTATGTTTAGTTACCTGAGATCCACGGGAAGAAGCAGCCCTAGAAGACGTTGATGCCACCAAAGCCGCATCAGAGAGAAACAGGGTACTGAGCTTAGCAGCTCGGGTCTGTCGACCTCTTTTAGGCATCATAGCACAGGACACACAATCTGTGATGGAGTGGTCAGGACCTAAACATTTTAAACACCATTCATGGGTGTCGGTGACGGAAATGGTACCGCCACATTTTGTGCACTTTTTAAAACCTGAGGCAGGTTTTTCCATGTTAAGGAAAGTTTTTGGGCCCAAGGCCCAAAAAGGCAGGTGCACCTGAAGAAAAGGAAAAAGACAGATATATTTTTTTATTTTTAAAAAAAGAAAAGAAAGACCGGTGGTACCGGTAGAGCGTCGGGAAAGGCAGACGCGACCACAAAAAGAAATAAAGAAATTCTTCTACGGTGACACGATCATGACCTGCTGGCTCCGCGGAAAAAGAAGAACTGGAGAGAGGCAGTTGGGAAAGGCGGGAAGGCAGCACGCAGGCGCTGTGGGATGCTCCCAAAAGCTTTGTGATTGGACGCTGGGGAGCATTCCCGCGCAGGCTCTGTCGGTACCGACAATACCCATATGTGATGACTATATTCCTGCTTGTTCCTGGAGACAGCACAGTTACTTACCTGTAACAGGTGATCTCTGGGAACAGCAGGAATTAGTCTTCACATATGGGTATCGTCGGTACCGACGGAGCCTGCGTGGGAACGCTCCCCAGCTTCCCAAAAAGGAAAGCTTTTGGGAGCATCCCACAGCACCTGCGCGCTGCCTTCCCGCCTTTCCCAACTGCCTCTCTCCAGTTCGAGTTTTAAAGCTGAGACAAAGAGAGAGAAAGGAAAGGAAAGATAGAGAGAGAGATACAACTCCTAGGGGAGGTGGGAGGGTTGTGAAGACTAATTCCTGCTGTTCCCAGAGATCACCCGTTACAAGTAAGTAACTGTGCTATCTCCAGGAACAAGCAGGAATGAGTCTTCACATATGGGGACTCCCCAGCTAGAGATGCCTGGGAGATCACCCAGATTGTGAGTCCCTGTAAGGACTCCCTCTTCACCCATGAATCCCAGGCATCCAGTCAGGGATGGAGGGCAGGAGTTGATTAGGTATGGAACAGGTGTTTGAGAACAGCCTGACCAAACAAGGCATCCCGGCGGGAATCCTTGTACAAGCAGTAATGGGCTGTGAAGGTATGAACCGAGGCCCAGGTGGCTGCTCGACAGATTTGATCGATGGACACAGAGTTTAGATGAGCCATAGAGGCTGCCATGGCCCTCACATTGTGAGCTGTGACATGGCCTTCCAGAGAAAGCTTCTTACTCTGGTAGGTGAAGGAAATACACTGAGCAATCCAATTGGACAGAGTCCTTTTAGAGACTGGAAGTCCTAAATGGGAAGGATCAAAAGCAACAAAAAGTTGAGAGGACTTTCTATGTTGCTCTGTCCTTTGTAAATAGAAAGCAAGTGCTCTTTTACAATCCAGGGTATGAAGACTCCTCTCTGCACTTGATGCATGAGGTCCTGGAAAAAAACAGGTAAATATACCTCCTGGTTCAGATGAAAGGGGGATACCACTTTAGGCATGAAGTGTGGATTAGTTCTGAGAACTACCTTGTCATGGTGGAACCTTGTATAAGGAGGATTAGCCACTAGAGCTTGCAACTCACTGATACGGCGAGCTGAGGTGAGAACAATGAGAAAAATAACCTTCCAGGAAAGGAATTTCAAGGAGGTAGTGGCTAAAGGTTCAAAGGGTGGCTTCATAAGCTGGCCAAGAACCAGATTCAGGTCCCATGCCACTGGAGGTGGTCTAATGGGAGGTTTAGTCAAAAGAAGGCCTCTCATGAATCTCGCTATAAGAGGATCAGAGGAAATAGGTTGTCCATTGAGAGGCTTAAGGGATGCTGCAATAGCACTCAAATGGACTCTGATTGAATTTGTCTTAAGGCCTGCATGGAATAAATGCAGCAAATAGTCTAGTAAAGAATTCAAAGGTATCGCAAGAGGGTTGAGACCCTTCTGTGCACACCAAATTTATTTTTATTTTATTTATTTAACAGTTCTTCTATACCGCTCTATTTTAGATCAGAGCGGTTTACATTTAACATCAACTATACAACACAAGGAACTTTGAGTTGTATTTACAATAAACAGGGAGATCAACTTGGAAGTAACTGGGGGAAACTATGTACATTCTTAACTCTATACATTGTATCACACTGGTACCTGATTTCCATTTAAAAGCATATGAACGTCTAGTGGAAGGCTTTCTGGAAGCATGAAGGATATCTTTTACTTGCTGAGAAAGTTGTAAATCTTGAAGGTCTAGGCCTTCAGCAACCAGGCCCTGAGATGAAGAGACTGAGGATTTGGGTGCCACAAGGATCCCTCCTCTTGGGAGAGGAGATCTGGAGCAGACCCCAGGTCTAGGGAGGGAGCTTGAGAGAGATGTAGAAGTAGAGGGTACCACACTTGGCGTGGCCAACGTGGTGCTATGAGGATCATAGACCCCTTGTCTCTCTGAAGCTTGAACAGTGTCTTGGGAATGAGGGGAATAGGAGGAAAGGCATAGAGGAAATCTTGCCCCCAATGGAGGAGGAAGGCATCCCAGGTCTGAACTCCCCGACATGGAATCATGGAACAGAACCGGGGAAGTTTGGCATTCCACGGACTTGCAAACAGGTCTATGTCTGGGGTACCCCAAATCCGAAAAATCCTATCTGGTCCCCATGGAGGGACCATTCGTGTGGAAGCAGAACTCGACTGAGTCTGTCTGCCCAAGAGTTTTGAACCCCTGGAAGATACACTGCCATGAGATGGATTTGATGCTCTCTGGCGAAGGCCCACAATCTCAGAGCTTCGTTGCAAAGCGACAGAGAGCCAGTCCCTCCCTTCTTGTTCACGTAGAACATGGCTACTTGGTTGTCTGTGTGGATGAGGACTGTTTTGTAGCTGAGCAGGGTGTGGAAGACAGAGCAGAAAGATTGCTCTGAGCTCTAAGAGGTTGATGTGGAGAGAGGTCTCCTGTGGAGACCAGATGCCCTGGGTTGACAGATCTTGTAAATGAGCTCCCCAACCCTTTTGAGAGGCATCTGTTGTAAGGGTGGCTTGGGGTAGCACCTGTTGAAAGGGGGACCCCAGCAACAGATTCTGAGTGGACTTCCACCAGTGGAGGGACCAAAATAGGTGACTGGAGGCTGCTATTTTGTCTGACAGGCAACCTGATGCCTGGGTCCATTGGGTGGATAGAGTACACTGAGCTGCCCTCATGTGAAGGCGAGCATAAGGAACCAAATGTACCGTGGAGGCCATGTGTCCTAGGAGTTGCAACATTTCTCGAGCAGTTAAATGGGATTTTAACTGAATCTGGGAGGCTAACTGCACTAAGCGTAGGCAACGGGCCTGGGGAAGATAGGCCCTTGCAGTTGTGGTATCCAGTAAGGCCCCTATGAACTCTAGAGACTGAGTAGGGGTGAGATGGGATTTTGGAAAATTGATTACTAGTCCCAGATACTGAAGAACATGCATTGTGCAGGCCAGGGAAATCTGGGCCTCTGACTGAGATGGAGCTCGGATGAGCCAGTCGTCCAGATATGGGAATACGAATATCCCTAGAGTGCGCAGGAATGCAGCAACTACTGCCATGCATTTTGTGAACACTCTTGGGGCAGAGGCCAGACCGAAAGGAAGCACTTGGTATTGGTAGTGCTTTCCTTGGTAAAGAAACCGAAGGAATCTTCTGTGAGTTGGATGGATGAGAACATGGGTGTACGCATCCTTGAGGTCTAGAGAACAAAGCCAGTCCTGACTCTGGAGGTATGGAAGGAGAGTACCAAGAGAAATCATCTTGAATTTCTCCTTGTATAGAAACTTGTTCAACTCTGAGATCTAAGATGGGTCTGTAGCCCCCTGTTTTCTTTGGGATGAGAAAATAGGGGGAGTAGAACCCTGAGCCCTGTTGCAGAAGGGGTACTTCTTCTATTGCCCCTTGGGCAAGAAGGGTAGCAATCTCTTGACCTAGAAGGTCGAGAAGAGATGTTGGAGAGTCAAAATGTTTCACCATGGTGTGAGGAGGAAGGTTTAAGTAATGTAGCTTGTATCCCTCTCTTATGATGGAGAGGGTCCATTGCTCTGATGTGATTTGTTCCCATCTGGGAGCCAAGTGAGCTAATCTTCCTGGTATGGTGAGAGGCTCTGGATGTTCTAGAGCCAGAAATGCTAAGTTCTCTAGTGGAAAGTCAAAGGCCCTGAGAAGGCTGAGGCTGTTGGGCCGAAGCAGTCCTTGCAGCCTGAGGCTTGGCCTGTTTTGGTTGTTGCTGTCTTTTTGTAGCAAAACGACCTTGAGAAGAGGTTTGACCATAACCAGAAGAAAATTTCCCTTTTTTTGGGAAAGATCTTTTCTTGAATAACCTCTTCTTGAAAGGAGCAGTAGTAGACTTTGAGTGTCTATCTAAAGCAAGATTTTCAGCATCCATTTGGGTGGCCTTTGCTTGCCAATCTTTACCAAACAGGTTTTCTCCTGTACAGGGAAGATTGCCCAGACCATCCTGTACCCAGGATTCCAAATCAGAGGCTTGTAACCAAGCTACTCTGTGTGCACCTATGGCAATAGCCGAAGCTCTACTGGCACCCTCAAAGGAGTCAAAGGCTGCACCGTTGGAAAACTTGGATACATCCTGTGCATGTTTAAGCCAGGAAATATATTCTTCTCTTATCTTCTGAAATGAAAGGAGATAAGGTGTGTAGATGATCTGTAACCTCTTTCAGAAACATCCCCATATAGAGACTATAGGAGTTGATTCTGGCTATAAGCATACTGGCCTGGAAGATTTTCCTGCCAAAAGCATCTAAGGTTCTGCATTCTCTTCCAGGAGGAGCAGAGGAGTGTCTTTTTGAACTCTTGATTTTTTCATAGCAGACTCTACCACAATAAAGTGGTGAGGAAGCTGAGTCTTATGAAATCCAGGACAAGGAGGAACACGATACATGGTGTCCAACCTACGAGAAAAAGGAGAGATGGTAAGAGGAGTTTCCCATATATCCAACATGTGGTCATAAAGAATCTCATGTATTGGTAAAATGGCTGCCTCTTTAGGAGCCTTAGGATATTGAAGAATATCCAATTTTTTGGCTCTGGGCTCAGCTTCAGAGGCTACTGTAATGGACAGGCCTCTGGCCAACTCTCTGATGAAGTCCTGGAAAGACAAGTCCTCAGGAGGAGACATTCTCCTTTTTGGAGAAGAGGGTTCCTGAGGACGAATCTCCGATGCTTCGATGGAAACCTCTGATGAATCAGATTCTTCAGAGGAATCGAAGTATCGACTGTCTGGATGCTCTCGTAGAGCCCGATACGAGTACCGAGGGGTATCGACATCGGGAGTCATTTGTACCGGATCGGTACTAACAGGCATCACTGGATACCGTATCGCTGCTGTCGATGCTGATGCAAGCGGTACTGGTATCGGAACCGGAGCTGGATCCGGTATCGGAATCGACAACGGTGTTTGTTGTACCGTGGGCGTCGCAGCTTCTATGAAGGCCGTAATGGCACGCTGCATGGTCAGGATATTCTGATCCATAGATGCCACCAATGTCTGGATATCGGTACCGGGAACCGCCGGTACCCCAGAACATTGTAACAGGTGATCGGTCGAGGCCGTGCCATCGATGTCAACCTGTGACCCCATAGGTAATGCTTTGGAAGCCGGAGCCTCCCGCCGGGGTAATTTTGCCGGTGTGGATTCCTCAATAGTAAGTACAGATACATCTCGATACTTAGAGGGAGATGTACCTTTTGAGGATCGACCGGACTTAAGTTTTGTTACCTGAGATCCATGGGATGAAGAGGAAGCCCTGGAAGACGTTGATGCTACAGAAGCTGCATCGGAGGGAAACAGGGTGCTGAGCTTGGCTGCCCGATTCTGTAACCCTCTTTTAGACATTATGGAGCAGGACTCACAATCCGCGATGGAATGATCAGGACCTAAACATTTTAGACACCAGTCATGGGTGTCTGACAGAAATAGTGCCACTGCACTTCGTGCACTTTTTGAACCCGGAGGCGGGCTTTTTCATGAGGAAAAAGACTGTAGGCCTAGGGCCACAGAAGAAAATGCACTGAAGTAGAAAGAAAGTTTTTTTGTTTTGTTTTTTTTAAAGAAGAGAAAAAAGACCGGTGGTACCGGTCATCGAGAAGGCAGACACGCGACTAAAGAAAAACAAAGAAATAAAACATAAGAAATAAGAAATTCTTCAGCGGTGACAGGAAACACGACCTGCAGGCTCCGCGGAAAAGAAGAACTGGAGAGAGGCAGTTGGGAAAGGCGGGAAGGCAGCGCGCAGGCACTGTGGGATGCTCCCAAAAGCTTTCCTTTTTGGGAAGCTGGGGAGCGTTCCCGCGCAGGCTCCGTCGGTACCGACGATACCCATATGTGAAGACTCATTCCTGCTTGTTCCTGGAGATCACCTGTTACGGGCAAGTAACTACTCTTTCTCCAGGACCAAGCAGGAAGTCAGTCCTCACATATGGGTGACTCCCAAGCTCTGGGCTACCAGGGAACCCAGGCTGAACAAGAGAACTACCTCTAGTCCCAGCATCAAAGAAAGGCTTTTCACTGAAAGAACCTCAACCAGAAGCCCAACGGAGGGCTGGAGGGCAGGAGTTGCCTAAACCTCAAAAGAGATTCCGGAGTACTGCCTGGTCAAAAGCACTGTCCCTACGGGACTCCCTCTCCAGGTAGTAATGGGCCGCAAAAGTCTGGCTTGAGGACCAAGTTGCAGCCCTGCAGATGTCTGCCAACGGTACAGAGCAGAGATGAGCTACTGAGGCAGCCATTGCCCTGACACGATGGGCTGTGACCCAACCCTGCAAGGGAAGGTCAGCCGCCCTGTAAGCCCAAGTGATACAGTCAGCCACCCAAATGGACAAGGTACACTTGGACACAGCTAACCCCAAATTATTAGGGTCAAAAGATATGAAGAGCTGAGTAGCCCTTCTATGCCCCTGCGTACGATCAAGGTAGAAGGATAAGGCCCTTCTACAGTCCAGGGTATGCAGGACTGCTTCAGCCTGGCTTGCATGAGGCCTAGGGAAGAATGTTGGAAGAACCACCTCCTGGTTGAGGTGGAAAGAGGAGACAACCTTTGGAAGGAACTTTGGATGGGTCCTAAGGACTACCCTGTTCCTATAGAAGCGAGTGTAAGGCCTGTCACAGACCAGGGCCTGAAGCTCACTCACTCACCTGGCCGAGGTTAGGACTACCAGGAAGAGAGAGTGTCTTCCAGGACAGGAAGCGGAGAGGACAAGTAGCCATTGGCTCAAAACGTGGGCGAGTCAGTTGCTGCAAGACCACATTCAGCTCCCAACTCAGGGGCTGGAGGACGGACAGGAGGCTTGAGCAGGAGCAAACCCCTGAGGAACCGGGACACCAAGGGGTGAACCGACAGAGTGTCCTTCCACCAGTGAGTGGTGAGCTGCTAGAGCTGAGAGGTGAACCCGAACAGAATTGGACTTAAGTCCCTGATTGGATAAGTGCAGCAGGTACTGAAGCACCTCTGGCACAGCACAGGAGAAACGATCTTCTGTACGCAGCTGACACCACACAGAAAACCTTTTCCATTTCAGGGCATAGGTTTTTCTAGTGGATTGCTTCCTAGAGGCCAGGATGACGACCTCAACTTCCCAAGGGAGGCCCCAGGGAGCCAAAACTACCCTTGCAGCCTCCAGGCCATCAAATTGAGAGATTTGAGATTGGGGTGCAGAAGAGACCCCTGATCCTGAGAGAGAAGGTCGGGCTGCAACCCCAGAAGTAGTGGGGTGTCCACTGCCAGTTGAAGCAGAAGTGGGAACCAAGGCTGCCTCGGCCACCTGGGAGCTACCAGAAGGACCGAGGCCTTGTCCTGTAGAATCTTGAACAGGGTTCGGGCCACCAGAGGCGTGGGAGGAAACGCATACAGGAGGCCCTGGGACCAGGAAATCAGAAAAGCATCTGCTGCCAGCCGCAGAGGATGTGGTTGCCTGGAGCAGAAACTGGGCAGCTGTCTGTTCCGGGGACTGGCAAACAGATCTATGGATGGAAGTCCCCATTTCAGGAAAATCTTCTGAACCGCCAAGGGATGGAGCTGTCATTCATGGGGCTGCAGAATCCTGCTCAACCTGTCTGCCAGGTAGTTTTCCTGGCCAGTAAGATAAACAGCTTTGAGAAACATGTTGCGCCTGAGCGCAAACAAGCAAAGGTCCTGTGCCTCCTGACAAAGGAGCCTGGACCCAGTGCCGCCCTGTTTGTTCACATAAAACATGGCTACCTGATTGTCTGTTTGTACTAAGACAGACTGGCGGGCCAGGGTTTGAGAGAAAGTCTTGAGGGCTAAGCGAATAGCCCGTAGTTCCAGTAGGTTGATTTGCTGCGTGGCCTCCCAGGGAGACCACAGGCCCTGGGTGCACTTGCCCAGACAGTGTGCTCCCCAGCCCTGCAGGGAGGCATCGGTGGTCAAGACCACTGTGAACCCAGGTGTCTGAAAGGGCACCCCCTTCAGTAAGTTGGGGGGATGCAGCCACCAATGTAGGGAGTGCAGGAATGGTCTGGACACCCTTACTCTGTCTCTGAGGCTCCCTGTGGCCTGTGACCACTGAGTTCTGAGGCACCACTGCACAGGCCTCATATGAAGCCTGGCATTGGGAGTCACATGTACTGTCGAAGCCATGTGGCCAAGAAACCTCAGGCATGTGGCCAAGAAACCTCAGGCATGTGGCCTGGCTGAGAAAATGGTTTGCCAAGCTTATCAGTCTTTGGGCTCTGTCCTCTGGCAAGAAAGCCTTTGCTTGCAGAGAGTCTAGCCTTGCTCCTATGAACTCCAAGTTCTGGGAGGGGAGCAAAGTGGACTTTGCAAAGTTTATGACAAACCCCAGGCGTTGAAGTAGAGAAATTGTTCGGCTTGCCTGGCCTCCTGGCACGTCTGACCCCTGATGAGCCAGTCGTCCAGATAGGGGAAGACAAAGATACCCTGATTCTTTAAGTAGGCCGCCACCACTGCCAGGCATTTGGTAAAGACCCTGGGAGCGGAGGTGAGGCCGAAGGGCAGCACTCTGTACTGATAATGGTTTCCTCCCACAATGAACCTGAGGTACTTTCTGTGGTCTGGATGAATGAGGATGTGAGTGTACGCATCCTTTAGATCTAAAGAGCATAGCCAATCTCCCTGCTGGAGGTAGGGCAGAAGTGTTCCAAGAGTAAGCATCTTGAACTTCTCTTTCTCTAAGAACTTGTTGAGATTTCTGAGGTCGAGAATAGGCCTGAGGCCCCCTGTTCTCTTTGGTACGAGGAAGTACCTGGAGTAGAAACCGTGACCTTGTAGGTGGGGAGGCACAGGCTCCACCGCCTTGTCTCGCAACAGACCCTGAAGCTCCTGCAGGAGGAGTGCTGTATGGAGAGGCCTTGGAGGTTCTCCTGGGAAATAGGGAGGAGGCAACTGATGAAAATGAAGCATGTAGCCCTTGTGGACTATGCTTAAGACCCAATTGTCTCCTGTAATGGGTGGCCACCGGTGGGCAAACAGGGCTAGTCAACCTCCTGTACAGGGATGGGACAGCAGAGACGGAGAGGCTATGCCTCGGGAGTCAAAAACCCCCACCCTGCTGAGTGGGAGCAGGAGCCGGAGGCTTGGGGGCCTTCTGCCTATGGGGCCCATGTCCCTGCCCCTTGGCCTGCTGACCCTGTGGGGGTGCGGGGGAGGCCTGGTAAGGTGGGAACTGTTTGTAGGCAGTCACCTTCCTCGGGTAAAAGGACTTCTTACCCGAGCCCTTCTTTTTATGAGAAGAGGCAGAAGTCTTTCTAGACAGCCTTGTTCTCGTGAGGTGCTCGGTTTCGAGCTGTGCAGCCTTCTCGACCATGGGCTTGCCAAAAAGGTTCTCACCTCGGCAAGGGACATCGACCAACTTGTCTTGCACCCATGGCTCGAGATCTGATGACTACAGCCATGCCTGGTGTCGAGCCGCAATGCCAGCTGCTGCAACACAGGCCGAGGCCGAGAAAGCCATCGTAGGCTGCTCGGGACATGAACTTAGAGCATTCCCGGATCCCCGAAGACAAGGACTTGAACCTCTGAAAAGGTTCCCCGGAGAGACCAGAGAACCCGGCAAGCTCCTTCGCCAGGTCCCGCAAGTACATGCCCATGTACAGCTGGTAAGACTGGACACAGCAAGCAAGCATCGAGCCCTGGAAGCACTTTCTACCAAACGCATCCAGGTTCCGGGCTTCCTGGCCGGGGGGCACCGCGGAGTGCATCTTCTGGCTTTTCAGACGATGCATGACCGATTCCACCACCATGGAATGGTGTGGTAGCTGCGCCTTCTGAAAACCAGGGCTCTTACGGAGTTGATAAATGGAATCGACCCGCTTGCTTAGAACCGGCGCCGAGGCCGGTGCCTCCCACATCCAGAAGAGGAGCCGTTCCAGCATCGGAGGAACCGGCACAGTAAAGGCCTCCTTCGGAGGTCATACTGGAGGACCTCGAGCTCTTCGGCTCGAGGCTCCTCCTCGGGGTTCGCAGGGATCGCCAAAGCAGTGGTCATATCCCGAACTCTGAGAACCGGGTATCCTCCGGAGGGGATCTACTCCGGGACTCAGACTGCGGTGAGTCCGACGGGATGCACTGAGTCTTGAAGGTATCGGGGGGACTCCTCGTCCTCCGTCTCCCAGGCGGACTCATCCGAAGAGGAGTCTGGCTCCGACCACGTGGGGCCTAGCCGCACCCGCCCTGACGCCGAAGGCACCGGTGTCGACGCCCTCGGTTCCGATCGGGAGGTCGAGGGTGACCGTGACAGAGGATGACCGAGCCTTCATGGTCTCAAGTATCGGCTCGGTCTCCGGGGTCAACTTAGACGTCCCGGTGGTCGGGGCAGATGCGCCAGCGAGGTTGGCCATCAGCACCCGCTGCTGATCCATGAAGGCAGACAGTCTGCACTCCAAGGCTGTCAGCCTGAGACCCAGCTCAGGAGACTCAGCAGCCACCGACTTGGGCCCCAGCGGCGCCGGGCCTGACGTCGGCTCCCTGGGAGGAGAGTCCGAGGACAACAGGACTTACGTGTCCAGCAGACTCCGGCTCCATACGAGGCACTTTTGACGGCTTCTCCTGTTCCACGGGCCCGGGACGGCAGTTGGGGGTCCGAGACCTAGCCCTTGAGGAGCCAGGGACCTCCTCCGACGCCGCCCTTGCGAGCCGCTTCTTCCTCTTTCGCTCCGGCTCGGGGGACCCCCTGTCCGAGGAACCCCGACGATGCTCGGGGTCAGACTCCCGAGACGTCGAGGCCTCAGACGAGGTCTGGGCCCGGCCGGAGGCCGAATCAGAGAAAAGCCTTTCCTTTTGGTGCTGATGACTTCACAGTGCCTTAGTTGGACATTTTGCCACATGGTCCAGATCTTAGGATCATGATCAGGACCGAGGCACCGAAGGCAGCAGTCGTGTGTGTCGGTGAGAGACATTTGTTTCTTGCACCGATCACACTTCTTAAAACCACTGGAAGCCATCGGGGAAAAAAGAGCCCCCGCGAGGTCAAAGGCCCAGCCTTCCAGGGGAAAAGAAAAAAGGGCACGAACGCCAGCCATGAAGGGCAAAAACCAAAAAAATAAGATCGGGCTCGATACCAGTGTACCGAACCTGGCGAGAAGGGGAACTGGCGTCGAACCGGAGAAAAAAACCACGAAGGAATCGCAGGAATAGCAAGAAAAAAATCTAACTGTTTTCTGGGTGAACTAGGACAGACGTTCGACGGGCTCCACGGAAAAAGAGAGACTGAGCAAGATGGCACACCTTTAGGCGGGAAGGGGACTGCGCATGCGTGCAGTATTCCCAAAGGCTTTCATAGAAAGCTGGAGAAATGCTCCGCAAGGGCTCCATCGACGTCGATGTCACCCATATGTGAGGACTGACTTCCTGCTTGGTCCTGGAGAACAAGAAAGATTGCTCTGAGCTCCAAGAGATTGATGATATGTAGATAACTCTTGTGGAGACCAGGTGCCCTGGGTGGAGAGGTCTTGCAGATGAGCTCCCCAACCCATTTGGAGAAGCATCTGTTGTGAGAGTTGCTTGGGGTAAGGGTTGCTGAAAAGGGGACCCCAGCAACAGGTTTTGAGTGGACTTCCACCACTGGAGGGACAAAATGAGGCGACTTGTGTTTGCTATTTTGTCTGACAGGCACCCTGATGCCTGGGTCCATTGGGTGGATAAAGTCCACTGAGCTGCCCTCATGTGGAGGCAAGCATAGGGAACCACATGCACGGTGGATGCCATGTGGCCTAGTAGTTGTAACATTTCTTGAGCAGTTAGATGAGGCTTTAGCACTGCTTGAGAAGCTAACTGCACCAAGCGAAGGCAACGGGCCTGGGGGAGATGGGCCCTTGCCTTTGTGGTATCCAGGAGAGCTCCTATGAACTCTAAAGACTGAGTGGGAGTCAGACTGGATTTTGGGATGTTTATTACCAGCCCTAAATACTGAAGGATCCGCATTGTGCAGGATAGAGAAATCCTGGCCTCTGACTGTTGGGGCTCGAATGAGCCAGTCGTCCAAGTAAGAGAAGACGAATATCCCTAGAGTGCGGAGAAATGCTGCTACAACAGCCATGCATTTCGTGAACACCCTTGGTGCTGAGGCCAGGCCAAAGGAAGCACCCTGTATTGGTAGTGCTTTCCCTGAAAAAGGAACCGAAGGAACCTTCTGTGAGTTGGATGGATGAGAACATGGGTGTACGCATCCTTGAGATCTAGAGAACAAAGCCAATCCTGACTCTGAAGGTATGGCAGCAGAGATCCAAGAGAAATCTAAAAACAACTAAAAAACAACCAACTTGACCCAAAGAAGGAAGACTCATACCGACCAATCTCTAGTATCCCATTACTAGCTAAAATTCTTGAGAAATTAACTCTCAGACAAATTACACAGCATATAGACTCATTTTCTCCTTTAGATCCATGTCAACATGGATTCAGGGAAGGCCATGGTGTGGAAACTCTAATGACATTAACACACTAATCAACGGCACTGACAATCTGAAAAATGGCTTTGCTCTAATTTCTTGATATAGCAGCTGCGTTCGATTCCGTTGATCACACGCAACTACTGAAGCGACTTCATGAGAAGGGAATCCATAACCGTGCTTGGGACTGGTGCAAATCCTACCTGGAAGGCAGATGGCAACAAGTCTGTATTGGTAATGCCACTTCTAATCCCTTTCAGCAGAAACAAGATGTAACACAAGGCTCCTCCTTGTTTGCGCTGCAGTTCAATATCTATATGCAGCCAATCTGTGACATCACACGCTCTTTTGGTATATCCTGCCTTATGTATGCGGATGATGTGCTATTATTCTCACCGATATCTGTATCATGCCCAAACTATTCAGTGTTAATCAACTGTTTTTAATGCAATAACTGATTGGCTACTCTCTCATAACCTCCGTATTAACTTCAAAAAGACTGAAGTTCTAATAATCACAAGGAATAAATGTTTCTCCCCTCCATCATCTCTAAAAGTTAGAGATGCCGAACTCCCAGTTAAATCCAATATACGATATCTGGGAGTAATACTTGATCAAAGGTTAGACTTCAAGGAACATATAAAACGCACCGTAAAGGCGCTTTACTTCAAGATTAAAACCCTTCGTCACCTGAGACCTATGATGAAGTCTGATGACTTCCGCACCATCTTCCAAGCTCTGGCCACGCCGCACTTTGATTATGCTAACATAATACTCCATGGCCTGCCAAAGATAACAATCAACCCTCTACAATTAGCCATGAATGCAGCAGCCCGTGTCCTCTGCGGATCAAAGTGTGAGCACATCTCCCCCATTCTAGAGAAGCTTCATTGGCTACCAATAAGCTGCAGAATCCGATATAAGGCCATCCTTACTACCTTTAGGGCCTTCAATAATATTTCTCCAGCATCCATCTCTCCAGCATCCATCTCTGATCTCATCACACACACAAACAGATCCAGGAGATCTCCAGCTGTTGACACCCTACTTATACCAAAGGTTTCCATAAAAGTTAACCAGTCATCCATCAATAGGTCATTTTCAAACTATGCTCCTAGGTGTTGGAACAAACTCCCTCCCAACATCAGAGCAATTAAGGACATTAAACAGTTCAAAAAAGCCCTTAAACACCACCTTTTCATCACACACTTTATACACCTAAACACCCCTTCCCCTCCTCCACCCTCTCAACCTCATACCTACCCTAACTGCACAGATTAAATATATTACCTACATGTATTTTGCTAGAAATGTATATGATTTCCCCGTTTACTTCCATGTTAATATTCCTGTTATTTGTAAAATAGGTCCGATATCTGACCAGTGTTATATTGTTTCAATGTAAACCGCACTGACAAATAGCGCAGTATATAAGAAATTTTAAATAACTAAATAAATCATTTTGAATTTCTCCTTGACAAGGAATTTGTTCAATTCTCTGAGGTCTAAGATAGGTCTGTAACCCCCTGTTTTCTTTGGAATAAGAAAATAAGGGGAATAGAACTCTGTACCCTGTCGATGAAGGGGTACTTCTTCTATTGCCCCTTGGGCAAGAAGGATAACGACCTCCTGACCTAACAGGTTGATGAGAGAGGTCGGAGAATTGAACTGCCTTACTATTGTGTGAGGGGGCATGCTTGAAAAATAAAGCTTGTACCCCTCCTTTATGATGGAGAGTGTCCAGTGCTCTGCTGTTATTTGCCCCCATCTGGGGGCAAAATGACAACCTTCCTGGAATGGTGGAAGGTTCTGGTCCCCCAAGAACCAGGAAGGCTAAGTTCTCTAGATGAGAGTCAAAGGCCCTGTGGAGGCTGAGCCTGCTGGGCCGTGTGAGGCCTAGCAGCCTTTGCTTTCTTCTGTTTGGGTGGTTGCTGACCTTTCTTGGCAAGCTGACCTGCAGAACGTCCCTGCTGAACATAAGCAGGGTAAAATCTTTTCTTTTTAGAAAAGAATGGTTTCTTGAACAATTTCTTTCTAGCAGGATTAGCAGTGGACTTGGACAATCTGTCCAAGGTGGAATTTTCAGCATCCATTTCATTGGCTTTTTCCTGCCAAACAGGTTCTCACCAGTACAAGGGATATTTCCCAATTTGTCTTGTACCCAGAGCTCTAGATCAGATGCCTGGAGCCAAGCAATTCTACGTGCCCCTATGGCAATAGCCGAGATTCTGCTTATGCACTCAAAGCAGTCAAAGGCTGCACGGCTCGAAAATTCAGAGACATCTTGGGCATGTTTGACCCAAGTGAGAAAATCCTGTCTTATCTTCAGAAAGGAAAGGACTGAAAGCCTCTAAATTATCTGTGACCTCCTTCAGGAACATTCCCATGTAGAGACTATAGGAACTGATCCTGGCAGAAAGCATGGAAGCTTGGAAGACTCGACGTCCAAAAGCATCCAGGGTTCTGCACTCACGTCCTGGAGGATTAGAGGCATGCCTTTTTGCACTCTTAATCCTTCTCATAGCTGACTCCACTACAATAGAGTGGTGAGGAAGCAGAGTCTTATGGAACCCAGAACAAGGAGGGACTTGATACATAGTATCTAGTCTATGAGAATGAGGAGAGGTGGTAAGAGGTGTTTCCCACATCCTCAACATGAGATCATATAAAATCTCATGAATGGGCAAGGTAGCTGCCTCCTTAGCAGTTTTGGGATATTGTAGAATTTCCAACTCCTTGGCCCTTGGCTCTGTTTCAGGGGCCACAGTAAGGGACAGACCCCGAGCCACCTCCCTGATAAAATCTTGGAAGGAAATATCCTCTGGAGGAGACATCCTGCGCTTAGGGGTGGAGGGCTCCTCTGGGAGAAGCATCGCTGCATCAACAGAACTGTCAGAATTCTCAGATTCTTCTGAGGACTCGAAGTATCGTCTGTCTGGATGCTCTTGAAGAGCCCGATACCCATACCGACCAAAGCCGGTACCGGGAGTAACCGGTACCAGGGTATCGGTACTGAAGGTCATCGGATGACTGGGTACCGGCAAAGCAGACACCGTTGCTATAGGTACCGGTACCGATACTGAAGGCAGTGTCGGTACCGGTGGGACTGAGTCTTGGTTCTGAGGACTTCGATGCTGCAAGGAAAGCCGCCAGACTTCATTCCATAGCCAGAACTCTGGTCTATCGACGCTGCCAATGCCTGGATGTCGGTACCGGAGGAGACCGCTGATACCCCAAAGCATGGCACCAGTAGTTCTGCTGAGGTCGAGGCCTCGAGAACATCCTGGAACCCCAATAATGCTTTGGAAGCCGAAGCCTCCCGCTGGGGTAATTTTGCCGGTACAGAATCCGAGGGCAACGCCAGAGGCATCTCGATGCTTAGGAGATCTACCCTTCGAGGACCGGCTGGATTTATGTTTAGTTACCTGAGATCCACGGGAGGAAGCAGCAGCCCTGGAAGACGTCGATGCCACCGAAGCTGCATCAGAGGTAAACAGGGTACTGAGCTTAGCAGCTCGGTTCTGTCGACCTCTTTTAGACATCATGGCGCAGGACATACAATCTGTGATGGAGTGGTCAGGACCTAAACATTTTAGACACCATTCATGGGTGTCTGACGGAAATGGTACCGCCACAATTGGTGCACTTTTTGAAACCTGAAGCAGGTTTCTCCATGGTAAGGAAAGTTTTTGGGCCCAAGGCCCAAAAGGGCGCGTGCACCTGAAGAAAAAGAGAATCTCTCTCTATTTATTTATATATATATATTTTTTTTTACAGGAATAAGAAAGAAAAAACCGGCGGTACCGGTAGAGCGTCGAGGAAGGCAGACGCGACCACAAAAAAAGAAGAAAAAAAAAACACAAGAAAGAATTCTTCTGCAGTGACAGGAACACGACCTGCTGGCTCCGCGGAAATAGAAGAACTGGAGAGAGGCAGTTGGGAAAGGCGGGAAGGCAGCAAGCAGGCGCTGTGGGATGCTCCCAAAAGCTCTCTGATTGGATGCTGGGGAGCGTTCCTGCGCAGGCTCCGTCGGTACCGACGATACCCATATGTGATGACTACATTCCTGCTTGTTCCTAGAGATTACCTGTTACAGATGACTAACTATGCTTTCTCTGGGAACAAGAAGTCAGTCCTCATATATAGGACTACCCAGCTACAGGCTACCAATGGTCCATAGCAAAAAGCAGGGGCTGCCTCACGGGGAGTCTCAAGCAGCAGCAATCGAGTTTGTATCCACAGACCACAGTAGGATCCCTATTTCTGATGATACCAGCACTCTGATAGCCTGAACACAGAAGGGTCGGAGGGTAGAAGTTGCCTAGACCCCGAAAAAATTATGGAGCACAGCCTGGCCAAAGGCAGTGTCCCGTCAAGACTCTTTCCAGGCAGTAATGGGCTGCAGAGGTATGGACTGAAGACCAGTGGCAGCCCAGCAAGTGTCCACTATCAGGACAGAGCGCAAGTTTGCCACTGAGGCAGCCATGGCCCCGACATGGTGTGCCATGATGCGACCTCCCAGTAGGAGCCCCACTGCTCATAGGTGAGGGCGATACAGTCTGCCCCCGAGGTGGACAGCGTATGCTTGGTCACTGCCTCCCCCAGCCTACTGGGGTCGTAGGAGATGAAAAGCTGAGCAGCTTTGCAGTGGCCTTGAGTGCACTGGATATAGAAGGACAAAGCCCTCTTATATTCCAAGGTGTGAAGGACCATCTCCACCCAACTGGAGGGTCTTGGAAAGAAGGTAGGGAGCACTACTTCCTGGTTGAGATGGAAGGGTGATCCCACCTTCTGAAGGAATTTTGGGGGCGTGCGAAGAACCACTCTGTTCTTGTAGAACCTGGTATAAGGCGCCTCCACCACTAGGGTCTGAAGCTCGCCAACTCTGTGAGCAGAGGTGAGCTCTACCAGGAACGCCACCTTCCAAGAGAGGTAGTGAAGGTGGCAGGAAGCCAGAGGCTCGAAGGGTGGGTGAGTGAGCTGCCCCAACACTACGTTGAGGTCCCATTCAGTTGGAGGGCGAACCGGGGGCTTCAATAAGAGCAAGCCCTGAAGAAAACAGGTCAAAGGCTGGACTGAGAGGTGCTTGCCATCCACTGGGTGGTGTTCTACCAGGGCATTAAGGTGCACCCAGATGAAGTTAGACTTGAGCGCAGATTGCGAGAGGTGGAGAAGGTACTGTAATACCAGTCCCACCAGGCAGGAGAACAGGTCAGCCCCGTGCTCGGCATACCAAGCCAAAAACCTGTGCCTTTTGAGGGCATAAGCCTTCCTAGTAGAGGCCTTATGAGAGGCCAGCAGAATCTCTTCCACCTCAACCAAAAGGTTGAAAGGTGCCAGAGTCACCCTCGCAGCAGCCATGCTGTCAGCAACAAGGACCCCAGGTTGGTGTGCAGGAGAGCGCCCACTTCCAGAGACAGGAATCCTGGAGAGGTCCCCAAAGGAATGGGGGTCTCCACAGTCAACCGGAGGAGGAATGGGAATCATGGTTGCCTGGGCCACTGAGGGGCTATCAGGATGAGAGGCCCTGTCAGAGGATCCTGAACAAGGTTCTGGCGATCAGTGGCATGGGAGGGAATGTATACATGAGGCTTTCCAACCATGACAAGGAACACGTCTGCTGCCACCCTGGAGGGGTGGGCCTGCTGGGAACAGAAGCAGGACAACTGGAAGTTGTCTGGGCTGAAGAACAGGTCCATCATGCGTTCTCCCCAGATCTGGGAAGACAACTGGCTACCCTGGGGTCCAGTTGCCACTCGTGCAGCTGGAGGACTCTACTCAGCCTGTCGGCCAGAATGTTGTCCTGGCCTGATAGGTACAGCGCCTGCAGGAGGATACCCTGTTGGATCGCATATGAGCAGAGGAGCACTGCCTCCCAGAGGGCATGAGACCCCCCATGTCCCACATGTCCACATAGAACATCGTCACCTGGTTGTCTGGACCAGCACCGGCTGGTGAAGCAGGTGGTGGCAGAAAGCTCGCAGACGTATATGGCCTGCAGCTCCAGGAAGTTGATCTGCTGGGTGCTCTCGTCTGATGACCAGTTGCCCTGGGTGTGGCGCTCCCTGCAGTGGGCTCTGCAGCTGAGCAGGGAGGCATCTGGTGAGGACCTTTGGAGGGGCTTGGGGCCTGAAAGGGTATGCCTGCCTTGTGATGCTGGAGAGATTGCCACCAGACCAGGGAGTCTGCCAGTTGGCAGAGACACAGTCTGAGGCATCCCATGGCCTGAGACCACTGGTCCCGGAGACACCACTGCACCGCCCTCATGTGGAGGCAAGTGTCTGGGGTGACATGGATCATGGAGGCCATGTGCCCGAGGAGGGTCAGAAGCAGCCAAGTGAGCACCAAGGGATGGTACTATATGTCCCATGCCAGAGTCCTGAGATGGTCGGCTCGGTCCCTGGGCAAGGCAGCCTTTGACTGGAGTGTGTCAAGCTTTGCCCCAATGAACTCCAGACACTGTGCCGGAAGGAGGTGAGACTTGGGGTAACTTATAATAAAACCCAAGTGCTGTAGAACCTGAATGGTGCGTACGGTGGTCTGCTGCACCACTGAGGCCGTGCCTCCTTTATGAGCCAGTCACCCAAGTAGAGGAAGACAAAGACCCCCTGGAGACAGAGGAAGGCAGCCACAATTGCCAGGCATGTTTTGAAGACTCATGGGGCAGAGGCCAAGTTGAAAGGGAGCACCCTGTACTGAAAATGCCTGCCCGCAACTATAAACCACTGGTACTACCTGAACCCTTCTGTTGGGGAGGGGAGGCGGTCTTTGAGAGCCTGGTCATCATCATGAACTCTGTCTCCAGCTTGGCAGCCTTGTCGGTCATGGGTTTGCCAAAGAGGTTTTCTCCTTTGCATGGGACATTGACCAATTTGTCCTGAACCCACTGCTGGAGGTCTGATGACTGTAGCCAAGCTTGGAGCTGTGCACTGATGCCTGCCACTGCTACCTCGAGCTGCCAACTTGAATCCATCATAGGCCACTCTAGACATGAATTTGGAGCACTCATGGACTGCCTTGGCCAGGTTCTTGAACCGCTGCAAGGGTTCCTCAGAGACCAGCTGAGAACTCGGTGAGCTCCTTTGCCACGTCTCGGGTAAATTTTATTTTATTTATTTTTTTATTTATTTAGTATACATTTGTATACCGCTACTTCCAGCGATCAGCAGCGGTTTGATTACAGATTGGAAATTGTCAAATCATGACAGGAAATTTTTGAGGTATAAACACATTGATTAGACAGGAAAGCACAGCACACAGAGAACTATTTTACAGGGAACATGGGCTATGGAGGGTTAAGTGGCTTGCCCAAGACCACAAGGAGCACCTGTGGGACTAGAAACCCCAGTCCTTCCGGCCCAAGGTTGCTGTCCTCTAGTGGGATTTGAACCCCCGACCTTCCGGCCCGAAGTACCTTGCCCCAACCACTAGGCCACTCCTCCACTCCATGCCCATGTACAGCTGGTAGGCCTGGATGCAGCCAATGAGCATTGAGCCCTGGTAACACTTTCTGCCGAAGGTATCCAGGGTGCGAGCTTCCCTGCCGGGGTGGGGACTGAGGAGTTCGTCTTCTGGCTTTTCAGCCAATGCATGGCTGACTACCACCATGGAGTTATGCGGCAGCTGTGACATTCGGAAGCCTGGGCCCCAGCAGACTCAATACATCGAGTCCAGCTGTTTGCTCACCACTGGTACTGACACCGGTGTCTCCTACATATGGAGCATCAGCCGTTCCAGGATGGGAGGAATGAGTACCATGAATGATTCCTGCAGAGGGGCCTCGTACTGGAGAATTTCCAACTCATGCGCCCGAGGGTACTCCTCCGACTCTGTAGGGAATGCCAGGGCCTTTGACATATCCTTGACAAAATCAAGGAAGCCCATAGCCTCTGGCAGAGACTGCCGTCAAGGCTCCGAGACGGGAAAAATCATATGGGATGTCATGGGGTTGACGGGTGTCAGAACTTCTCATCCTCCGGCTCCCACTCTGAGTAGTTCGTCAACGACTCAGGAGGGCTGCTCCATGGACTTCAGGGCTCCCAATGCTCTGCGACCGGTGCCCAGCATACTTGCCGGGGATGACAGCAGTCCCATCGAGCAGGACTCTGATAGTGACATTGGCCAAGGATAGACTCGAGGTTGAAGGACCTCAAGGATTGGCTCGGCCTCCAGGGACACTGAACGTTGAGGGCATGGTGGTCGGGGCGGATGAACTGGTCATGCCAGCAACAGCGCCTGCTGCTGGTCCATGACGGCAGACAAACTGCACTCCAGGACCACTATTCTGGACTCCAGGCCAGAAGACTCTGCGGCCTTAGGCTCGGGCACCGAGGGACTCTGGCCCGATGCTGGCTCCCCCAAAGAGGAACCCTCGACAAGGATAGTGTCTGGGGACCGAAGCTGGTCAGAGGTAGAGTCCTTTCGGGGGACCTTTGCAGACTGCTCCTTCTCTGAAGCCTCTGACAAGTGTCTTGGACTGTGGGACTGGGATTAGGCCCAGGCTTTGGGGGGGGGGGGGGGGGGTGGGGAGCCCCCCGGCCGGACAAAACCATCCAAAGACGCTGCCTTTGAGGGTTTCTTCTTCCTGGGTTCCCTCAAGGGAGCCCCCTTTCTAAGGGCCCATGACAGGGTTCGGGTTCGGAATATTCCACCTGAGACCTCAGACGAGGCCCTGCCACCAGAAACGTGGGGGGGGGGGGAACCAAAAACTTATTATCGAGCTGCTGCTGGTGGCTCTTGAGGGTCTTACTGGACATCCTTTTGCAAAGACCGCAGGCTGCTGGGTCACGTGTCTGTCAAAGACAATTTTAGAGCACTGATCGTCATGGGGGGAAAAAGTACCCCTGTGAGGTTGAAGACTCTCCGGGCTGCCAGTTGGGAAAAAAGGCACGAAGATACCAGGAAAAAAAAAAAAAAAAATAAGAGAGAGAGACCCTAACTCGATGCCAAGGCAACAATGTCAGGTGGCGGGGAGAGTACCAGTGCGATACTGGAGTATGAAAGAGAATAAAGCACAGTTACTTACCTGTAACAGGTGATCTCTGGGAACAGCAGGAATAAGTCTTCACATATGGGTATCGTCGGTACCGACGGAGCCTGCGCGGGAACGCTCCCCAGCGTCCAGTAAGAAATCTTTTGGGAGCATCCCACAGTACCTGCGTGCTGCCTTCCTGCCTTTCCCAACCGCCTCTCTCCAGTTCGAGTTTTAAAGCTGAGACAAAGAGAGAGAGAGGAAAGGAAAGATAGAGAGATACAACTCCTAGGGGAGGTGGGTGGGTTGTGAAGACTTATTCCTGCTGTTCCCAGAGATCACCTGGGACAGGTAAGTAACTGTGCTATCTCCAGGAACAAGCAGGAATGAGTCTTCAAATATGGGGACTCCCTAGCTGCAGATGCCAGGGGAAGACCCCAGGTTGTGTGTCCTTGAAAAGGACTCTACCTCCCCCCATGGATCTCTGGCATCCAACCAGGGTAGGTGGGTAGGAGTTGATTAGGAATGAACAGGTGTTTGCCTGACCAAACAAGGCATCCCGGCGGGAGTCCTTGTCCAAACAGTAATGGGCTGTGAAGGTATGAACAGAAGCCCAGGTGGCTGCTCGACAGATCTCGTCGAAGGACACAGAATTTAGATGAGCCATAGAGATGGCCATGGCCCTCACATTATGAGCTGTGACATGGCTCTCCAGAGAAAGGTTCTTACTCTGGTAGGCGAAAGAAATACACTGAGCAATCCAATTGGACAGTGTTCTCTTAGAGACTGGAAGTCCCAAGTGAGAAGGATCAAAAGCAACAAAAAGCTGGGAAGACTTTCTATGTTGCTGTGTCCTATGTAAGTAAAAAGCAAGAGCTCTTTTACAATCCAGAGTATGAAGATTCCTCTCTGCACTGGATGCAGGAGGAGCTGGAAAAAAGACAGGTAAAAATACCTCTTGATTAAGATGAAAAGGTGAGACCACTTTAGGCATAAAGTGTGGATTCGTCCTAAGGACTACCTTGTCATGATGGAACCTTGTATAAGGTGGATTAGCCACTAAGGACTGCAGTTCACTGATGCGGCGAGCAGAAGTGACTGCAATGAGGAAAACAACATTCCAGGAAAGAAATTTCAAGGAGGTAGTGGCTAAGGGTTCAAAAGGTGGCTTCATAAGCTGACCAAGAACCAAATTTAAGTCCCATGCCACCGGAGGAGGCCTAATGGGAGGTTTAGTTAAAGTTAGGCCTCTCATGAATCTTGAAATAAGAGGATGAGAGGAGATAGGTTGTCCATTGATGGGCTTAAGGGATGCTGCAATAGCACTCAAATGGACTCTTACTGACTTTCTCTTAAGTCCTGCATTGGAGAGATGCAGGAGATAGTCTAACAAAGAAGTTAAAGGTAGTGCCAGAGGGTCAAGACCCTTTTCAGTACACCAAATGGAAAATCTTTTCCACTTAAAAGCATAGGAACGCCTGGTGGAAGGTTTCCTGGAAGCATGGAGGATATCCTTCACCTGCTGAGAAAGATTCAAGTCTTGAAGGTCTAGGCCTTCAGTAACCAAGCTCTGAGGTGAAGGGACTTGGGGTTTGGGTGCCACAAAGTCCCTTCCTCCTGAGACAGAAGGTCTGGAGCAGCTCCCAAGTCCAGAGAGGGGGCTTGGGAGAGATGCAGAAGCAGAGGGTACCACACTTGGCATGGCCAGCATGGAGCTATGAGGATCATAGATCCTTGATCCCTCTGGAGTTTGAACAGAGTCTTGGGAATCAAGCGAATGGGTGGAAAGGCATACAGGAAGCCCTGACCCCAATGAAGGAGGAAGGCATCCTTGGCCTGAACCCCCTGACACGGAATTCTGGAACAGAACCGGGGAAGTTTGGCATTCCACGGACTTGCAAAGAGGTCTATGTCCGGGGTTCCCCATTCTTGAAAGATTCTGAGTACCTGATCCATGTGCAGGGACCATTCGTGTGGAAGCAGAACTCGACTGAGTCTGTCTGCCCAAGAGTTTTGGATTCCTGGGAGATATACTGCCAGGAGTTGGATTTGATGCTCTCTGGCGAATGCCCATAATCTTAGAGCTTCGTTGCAAAGCGACAGAGAGCCAGTTCCTCCTTGCTTGTTTATATAAAACATAGCTACTTGATTGTCTGTATGGATGAGGACTGTCTTGTAGCTGAGAAGGGTATGGAAGACCTTGAGAGCTAGAAAAACTGCTCGAAGCTCCAAGTGGTTGATATGAAGAGAGGTCTCCTGAGGGGACCAAGTGCCTTGAGTGGAGAGGTCCTGTAGATGAGCTCCCCAACCTGTCTGGGAGGCATCTGTTGTGAGGGTTGCTTGGGGCAACAACTGTTGGAAGGGGGACCCCAGCAACAGATTTTGAGTGGACATCCACCATTGAAGAGACCAAAAGAGACGTTTGGGAGGTTGCTATTTGGTCAGAGAGCTCCTGAAGCTTAAGTCCACTGGGTGGACAAAGTCCATTGAGCTGCTCTCATCTGTAGGCGAGCATAGGGTACCACATGTACTGTGGAAGCCATGTGGCCCAGCAGTTGTAGCATCTCCCTGGCAGTTAAGTGGCTCTTTGACTGAATCTGGGAGGCTAGCTGCACTAGACTTTGGCAACGGGCCTGAGGAAGGTAGGCCCTTGCAGTGGTGGTATCCAACCAGGCCCCTATGAATTCCAGGGACTGAGTAGGGATGAGCTGGGACTTTGGGAGGTTTACCACCAGTCCCAGATACTGCAGAATGCGCCTTCTGCGGTCCAGGGAAATCTGGGCCTCTGACTGAGATGGAGCTCGGATGAGCCAGTCGTCCAGGTATGGGAAGACAAGTATTCCCAGAGTGCATAGAAATGCAGCAACTACTGCCATGCATTTGGTGAACACTCTTGGGGCAGAGGCCAGACCGAAAGGAAGCACTCTGTATTGGTAATGTTTTCCTTGGAAAAGAAAACGCAGGAATCTTCTGTGAGATGGATGGATGAGAACATGTGTGTACGCATCCTTGAGATCTAGAGAACAAAGCCAATCCTGACTTTGAAGGTATGGAAGGAGAGTGCCCAGAGAAAGCATCTTGAACTTCTCCTTGCATAGAAATTTGTTCAATTCTCTGAGATCTAGAATGGGTCTGTATCCCCGTGTCTTCTTTGGAATGAGAAAATAGGGGGAGTAGAACCCTGACCCTTGTTGAAGAAGAGGAACTTCTTCTATTGCTCCTCGGGCAATAAGGGTAGTTATCTCCTGACCTAGAAGGTCGAGAAGAGATGTGGGAGAATTGAAGTGTCTCACCATGGTGTGGGGAGGAAGGTCTGAGAAATGAAGTTTGTAGCCCTCTCTTATGATGGAGAGGGTCCACTGCTCTGATGTGATTTGCTCCCATCTGGGAGCAAAATGAGCTAACCTTCCTGGAATGGTGAGAGGTTCTGGCTGTGTTAAAGCCAGAAAGGCTAAATTCTCTAGCATCAAGTCAAAAACCCTGAGGGGGCTGGGACTGCTGGGTTACAGCAGCCCCTGTAGACTTAGGCCTGGCCTGCTTAGGTTGCTGACGCTTAGCGGTAAAGCGACCTGTAGAAGATTGTTGGCCAGAAGTGGAAGGAAACCTGCCCTTTTTGAAAAAAAGACTTTTAAAAAGTCTTTTTCTTGGCAGGAATGGAGGTAGACCTTGAAAGTCTATCCAGAGCAGAATTCTCTGCATCCATTTGAGTGGCTTTAATTTGCCACTCTCTGCCAAACAGATTTTCACCTGTACAGGGCAGATTTCCTAAGCCATCTTGAACCCAGGGTTCTAAATCAGAAGCCTGGAGCCAAGCAATTCTGCGAGCAGCTATGGCAATACCTGAGGCTCTACTGGCACCTTCGAAGGAGTCAAAGGCTGCCCTGTTTGAAAACTTGGAGATGTCTTGAGCATGCTTAAGCCACATGCGGAATTCTTCCCTTTTATCTTCTGGAATAAAAGTGAGGAAAGTGTGCAGCTTTTCTGCCACTTCTTTCAGAAACATACCCATATAAAGGCTATATGAGTCGATTCTGGCAATAAGCATACTGGCCTGGAAGATTTTCCTACCAAAAGCATCCAAGGTCCTGCATTCTCTTCCTGGAGGAGCAGAAGAGTGTCTCTTTGTACTCTTTATCCTCTTCATAGCTGACTGCACCACAATGGAATGGTGAGGAAGCTGAGCTTTCTGGAACCCAGGACAAGGAGGGACACGATACATAGTGTCCAACCTGCGAGAGAATGAGGAGAGAGAGTGAGAGGAGTCTCCCATAAATCAATCATGTGTTCATGAAGAATCTCATGAATTGCTAAGGTGACTGCCTCTTTAGGAGCCTCAGAGTATCCTAAAATATCTAATTTTTTTGCTCTAGGCTCTGATTCAGAGGTTACTGAAATAGAGAGTCCTTTAGCTACTTCTCTTATGAAGTCTTGAAAGGACAAGTCCTCTGGAGGAGACATTCTTCTTTTTGGAGAAGAAGGCTCCTCAGGAAGGGCTATGGATACTTCAGGAGACTCATCTGATGTATCAGAATCAGAGGAATCGAAGTATCACCTGTCAGGGTGCTCTTCTAACGCTCGATACGCGTATCGAGCGGTATCGACATCGGGCGTCCCCGGTACCGGATCGGTACTGAGAAGTAGCCCTGGACAAGGAACCGCAGCAGTCGGTATCCTGGTCGATGTCGATGCAGTCAGTACCGGCATCGGCGCGGGTGCCGGTACCGGAGCCGATACCGACAATGGAGCTTGTTGCGGTATCATCAGCATCGCAGCTTGAATGAAGGACTGTATAGCCTGCTGCATGGACAGAACATTCTGATCCATCGACACCATGAAAGCCTGTAAGTCGGTACCGGGAGAAAGTGCTGGTACCCCAGAGCAATCTAACAGGTGATCGGTCGAGGCCGTGCCATCGATGTCAACCTGTAACCCCATAGGAGGAGCTTTGGAAGCCGGAGCTTCCCGCCGGGGTTGTTTGGCTGGTGCAGGATCCTTGAGGGCAAGCCTGGAGGCATCTCGATGCTTAGAGGGAGATCTACCCTTCGAGGACCTGCTAGGTTTATGTTTGGTTACCTGAGATCCTTCAGAAGACGACATGGAAGATGTTGATGCTACTGCCGGTGCCTCAGCGGGAAACAGCACATGGAGCTGAGCTGCTCGGTTCTGTAACCCCAATTTAGACATTAGGGAGCAGGACAGACAATCCGGAATGGAGTGTTCAGGACCCAAACATTTAAGACACCATTCATGGGTATCTAACAGAAATAGTACCGCTACACTTAGTGCATTTTTTGAACCCGGAGGTTGGTTTTTCCATGAGGGAAAATTTCTTGTGGGCCCTGAGGCCTTAAGAAGAAAAATACACCAAGTGAGGAAAAATATCAATTTAATTTTTTTTTTTTAAAGAAAGAAAGAAAAGACTGTCGGTACCGGTCCAGACTCGGGGAAGGCAGACACGACCAAAGAAATAAAATAAAGAACTTCTTCAGCGGTGACAGGGCTCGACCTGCTGGCTCCGCGGCAAAGAAGAACTGAGGAGAGTTGGTTAGGAAAGGCGGGAAGGCAGCGTGCAGGTGCTGTGGGATGCTCCCAAAAGCTTTCCTTTTTGGGAAGCTGGGGAGCGTTCCCGCGCAGTCTCCGTCGGTACCGACGTACCCATATGTGAAGACTCATTCCTGCTTGTTCCTGGAGATAGGTTCCTACTCTGTTAGGTGAAAGAAATACACTGAGCAATCCAGTTGGACAGTGTTCTCTTAGAAACTGGAAGTCCTAAATGAGAAGGATCAAAAGCAACAAAGAGTTGAGAAGACTTTCTATGTTGCTGTGATCTTTGTAAGTAAAAAGCAAGAGCTCTCTTACAATCCAAGGTATGAAGATTCCTCTCTGCACTTGATGCATGAGGTCCTGGAAAAAAGACAGGTAAATATACCTCTTGGTTTAGATGAAAAGGCGAGACCACTTTGGGCATAAAGTGTGGATTGGTCCTGAGGACTACCTTATGATGGAACCTTGTATAAGGTGGATTAGCCACCAAAGCTTGCAATTCACTGATGCGGCATGCTGAGGTGACTGCAATGAGAAAGATAACTTTCCAAGAAAGAAATTTCAGGGAGGTGGTGGCTAAAGGTTCAAAGGGTGGCTTCATAAGCTGGCCAAGAACCAGGTTTAAGTCCCATGCCACTGGAGGTGGTCTAATGGGAGGTTTAGTTAGAAGAAGGCCTCTCATGAATCTTGTTATAAGAGGATGAGAGGAAATAGGCTGTCCATTGAGAGGCTTGAGGGACGCTGCAATAGCACTGAAATGGACTTTTACTGAATTCGTTTTAAGACCTGCATGGGATAAATGCAGGAGATACTCTAGTGAAGAATTCAAAGGTATTGCAAGAGGGTTAAGACCCTTCTCTGAACACGAAATGGTAAATCTTTTCCATTTGAAAGCATAGGAACGTCTAGTGGAAGGCTTTCTAGAAGCATGAATAATATCTCTGACTTGCTGAGAGAGATGAAAACCTTGAAGGTCTAGGCCTTCAGCAACCAAGCCCTGAGATGAAGAGACTGGGGGTTTGGGTGCCACAACGTTCCCTCCTCCTGGGATAGAAGGTCTGGTGCAGAGCCCAAGTCCAGGGAAGGAGCTTGAGAGAGATGCAGAAGTAGATACCACACTTGGCATGGCCAATGTGGTGCTATGAGGATCATGGTCCCTCGATCTCTCTGAAGCTTGAATAGTGTTTTGGGAATTAGGGGAATGGGTGTAAAGGCATAAAGGAAGTCTTGACCCCAGTGAAGGAGGAAGGAATCCTTGGCCTGAACTCCCTGACACGGAATTCTGGAACAGAACCGGGGAAGTTTGGCATTCCACGGACTTGCAAAGAGGTCTATGTCCGGGGTTCCCCAAATTCGAAAAATCCTGGCTACCTGGTCCATGTGGAGGGACCACTCGTGTGGAAGCAGAACTCGACTGAGTCTGTCTACCCAAGAGTTTTGAACGCCTGGAAAATATACTGCCAGAAGATGAATGTGATGCTCTCTGGCAAAGGCCCACAGTCGCAAAGCTTCGTTGCAAAGCGACAGAGAGCCAGTCCCGCCCTGCTTGTTTACATAGAACATGGCTACTTGGTTGTCCGTATGGATGAGGACTGTCCTGTAGCTGAGCAGGGAATGGAAGACTCAGAGCTAAGAATATTGCTCTGAGTTCCAAGAGATTGATATGTAGAGAAGTCTCCTGTGGAGAGATCCTGCAGATGAGCTCCCCAACCCATTGGAGAAGCATCTGTTGTAAGAGTTGCTTGGGGTAGTGACTGCTGAAAAGGGGACCCCAGCAACAGATTTGGAGGGGACTTCCACCACTGGAGAGACCAAAAAAGGTGACTGGAGTTTGCTATTTTGTCTGACAGGCAACCTGATGCCTGAGTCCATTGGGTGGACAAAGTCCATTGAGCTGCCCTCATGTGAAGGCGAGCATATGGAACCACGTGCACGGTGGATGCCATGTGGCCTAAGAGTTGTAACATCTCTCGAGCAGTTAAATGGGACTTTAACTGTATCTGGGAGGCTAACTGCACTAAGCGTAGGCAACGGGCCTGAGGAAGATAGGCCCTTGCAGTTGTGGTATCCAGCAAGGCCCCTATAAACTCCAGAGACTGAGTAGGGGTGAGATTTGATTTTGGGATGTTTATTACCAGTCCCAAATACTGAAGAACACGCATTGTACAGATTAGACAATTCTGGGCCTCTGACTGGGATGGAGCTCAAATGAGCCAGTCGTCCAGTTAAGGGAAAATGAATATTCCTAGAGTGCGTAGAAATGCAGCTACTACTGCCATGCATTTCGTGAACACCATTGGTGCAGAAGCCAGACCGAAAGGAAGCACCCTGTATTGGTAGTGCTTTCCTTGAAAAAGGAACCGAAGGAAACTTCTGTGTGTTGGATGGATGAGGACATGGGTGTACGCATCCTTGAGATCTAAAGAACAAAGCCAGTCCTGACTCTGAAGGTATGGAAGCAGAGCAACGAGAGAAATCTTGAATTTCTCTTTGAATAGAAACTTGTTCAATTCTCCGAGATCTAATATGGGTCTGTAGCCCCCTGTTTTCTTTGGGATAAGAAAATAAGGGGAGTAGAACCCTGAGCCCTGTTGAAGAAGAGGTACTTCTTCTATTGCCCCTTGGGCAAGAAGGGTGGCAGTCTCCTGATCCAGAAGGTTGAGGAGAGATGTTGGAGAATTGAACTGTTTCACCATGGTGCGAGGAGGAAGGCTTAAGAAATGAAGCTTGTACCCTTCCTTTATGATGGAGAGGGTCCATTGCTCTGCTGTGATTTGTTCCCATTTGGGAGCAAAGTAAGCCAACCTTCCTGGAATGGTGAGGGGCTCTGGTTCTTCCAGAGCTAGAAAGGCTAAGTTCTCTAGTTGCAAGTCAAAGGCCCTGAGGAGGCTGAGGCTGCTGGGCCGTGGAAGGCCTAGCAACCTTTGACTTGGCCTGTTTTAGCATTCTATTTGCTCTCTTGGCTGCCGCTGCACACTGGGCCGAGGGTTTTAACATGTTATCCACAATGCCTAAATCTTTTTCCTGGGTGGTGGTTCCTAATGTGGAACCTTGCATCGTGTAACCATAGTTTGGGTTATTTTTCCCTAGGTGCATAACTTTGCACTTGTCCACATTAAATTTCATCTGCCATTTGAATGCCCACTCTTCCAATTTATCAAGATCCTCGCAATTTTCCACAATCCTCTTGGGTTTTAACAACTTTAGTTTTGTCTCATCTGCAAATTTGATAACCTCACTCATTATTCCACTTTCCAGGTCATTTATGAATATGTCAAAAAGCAGCAGACCCAGCACAGATCCCTGGGGTACACCACTATTCACCTGTCTCCATTGGGAAAATTGGCCATTTAGCCGTACCCTCTGCTTTCTATCTTAACCAGTTCCTGGTCCACAGTAGTACACTGCCTCCTATCCCATGACACTCTAGTTTTGCCAAAAGTCTGATGAGGGACCTTGTCAAAGGCTTTCTGAAAGTCCAGATATAGTGTATCAACTGACTGTTTATTCACACCTTCAAAACATACATAACAGATTATTAAGACAAGATCTTCCTTGTCTAAAAGCCATGTTGGCTGTCTCCCATTAGGCCATGACTATCTACATGCTGAGTAATTTTATTCTTTATGATGGTTTCTACCATTTTTCCTGGTACTGACGTCAGGCTCACCGGTCTGTAGTTTCCCGGATCAACCCTGGAACCCTTTTTAAAAAATTGATGTTACATTGGCAATTCTCCAATCTTCAGGTTTTAGAGATGATTTTAATGATAGTTCACAGATTACTAATAGCAGGTCTGCAATCTCATATTTCAGTTCGTTCTTTGAAAGCTGTGGAGATGCTTCCACAAGAGCTCCGTCAGTGCTAACGTCACCCATATGCAAGGACTGATTTCCTGCTTGTTACTGGAGAATAAGGTGACTTGGACCACTGCTGCTTTGGCTCATACTTTACAGGGAGACTGAAGGCTTTGCCCACTGGGCAAGCAAATTTGAGGGCGTCTCTCGAATGACCTCCAACACCCTCTGGTTGGAGGTGATCGTGGGTCCAGGCAGGGTAGAACTCTTGCAGCCAGCTGCCCATGGGCTGCACCACCACCTGGGCCCCTCTTGCTTTATTGTGATTTCTTGGGCCCCAAGGATGAAGAGGCAGCAAAACCTCTGCCTGCTCTCCGAAGTTTCAAAACCCTTGCCCCCCTGGAAGTGACTCTGCCTCTCTGAAAGGGGGTGAAATGTGAAGGATGAAAATGCCTGGAGTGCCACGGCTGACACTGGGATGCAGGGGAAGTGCGCCCAGGCGAGGGTGGGGGGCCAGATGCCAAGTCCTGAGGCGGCAACCCTGAAGCCCCCAGCTCCTGCGCCTCATGCGCCATAAAAAGCACCCTATCTTGTTCTCTGATCTCCTGCACTGTTAACTGCCATGCAGCTAGGCCTCCCGCTGCAATCTGGGCTTCTTTGCCAGAATCGCTGCCCTAAAAGCCAATCTGTCCCAAGTACCTGTGCCCAGCCAGGAGTGCCATCAGAGAGAAGCTCTTCACTTTGCCTTCGTGGAGAGCTCCTCCTGCCTCCCCTTTCCCCTCGTGTTCAGCCAACCGTTGCTTTGGTGCTAAGGGGGGGGGGTGGTCTCCAGGGATGTCTGCCAGCTCGGAACTGCCTGCCCTAGCCAGTACTTCAGCGTCTCACCCAAGAAGGGATCAGGAGCCGCCAAAAGCCCCAGTGCACTCAGGAAATCCAAAACACTCACCCCACTCGACCGGGGGGGGGGGGGGGTTCCTCCAAATTCTTCTGGGTTTTTTTGTGATTTTGTTTTTCTTTAAAGAAAAATTAAGGCTGAATGGCCAGAAACAGAAATAAAAAGTCGTATAGCAGAAACTAAACTAAAACCTCCTTAGTTGACCCTTCAGTGAGTCCAGCACCCTTGGCTCACTACCTCCCCCAGCTGCTTGGAGACTGAGCATACTGGAGTTGGTGGGCGGTCCCCGCTGTATTAATACCGGTGTCATCGAAAGTTGACATGCTCAGTCTCCAAGCTGCTGGAAGAGGTACACTACCCAGAGGTGCAGGACTGGACTGGAGGGACAATAAGAAACAGAGCCTTGGGGAACACTACAGGTTAGAAGGATGCTAGTAGAGGAGGAAGCACAAGTACAGACAGAGAAGGTCCAGAATGAAAGAAAACAATGGAAGACAGAACCAGAGAGACCTGCACTGTGGAGGCAAAGGAGAAGAGTGCAATGGTCCACTAGATCGAAGGCAGAGGAGAGATCAAGAGAGATGGCCAAAGAAATACTACACTGATTGTGCACAGTGTGAAGTTCATTAAGAAGGGAGAATATGATGGTTTCTGTGCTGTGACCGTGACTAAAGCCGAATTGATGGGGATGGTGAGTCAGGGTGACATCCAGATGGGAGAAAAGCTGAGCAAACAAGTTTCTCAAGAAGGATCCAACAAAATGGAAGCTCTTCCCCAGCTGCTGGAGACAGATACTGGTGACAGGCAGGGGAGGAGCTCTCTATGCTGAGATCACAACTTTGAGCATGCTTGGTCTCCAGCTGCTGATGGAGGGAGATAATCCACCTGTCTGGACTGAAGGGATGATTAGGAAGCTCTCATTTTCTTGCTCAGTCATTTTAGCCACAAGGAGGCTCCTCAACCCAATCAGCAGAGGCAGAAATTGATGGGACTCATCTAAGGAGACTAGCTATGTCAGTAGGAGCTCACTTATATTTTCTGGCATACCACTTTTTACTCATTCTGTTCTGATCTAAGGCAGTCAGCTCTGGAAGCTAGCCAAGAGATGCATTAAGTTTGTCCAGTGGTCACAAGTCAGTCCTCAGGACACATCCAAGATAATCTTGTGTCCAGAATCTCCAAAAATGAATATACATGAGATAAATTTGCATACAATGGAGAGGCAGTGCATGCACACTACCATGCATATTTACTATGGAGATCCTGAAAGCTAGTCTGGCTGTGGGTGTCCCAAGCAATGTTCCCACTAAGCAACTCAAAGCTGCATGGGGGTTTCTCTGCAACTGTTCCTGCTAGTGGGGGGGGGGGGTGCTTCAATATTGCATTTTCAAATCATGAGCGACAGGCAGCTCCCAGATAAGCATTTAAGCAGCCCCCCCCCATTCCTGCCAGCAGGAATGCTGGCAGGGGTTGCTTGTGCAACTTCAAGATTGGGTTGAGAACCATTGTGTTAGAAGGGGTGAAGGGAAGGTGGAGGAGTTACCCTGTAAAGGATCCTGCACAGATCTTACCAGGAGCACTTCTCACACATGAGCAGGAGATAGGAAGGATGGAAGGAGACTTTACCATCTGTAGAATCCTGCAGTGATCTTTTTAGGAACTCCCCATTTCGCAGAATCTCCCCTTGTGATATAAGCACAGCATTCTGAGCCTTCATTGTGTCCTCAGCCATCTGATTTGCGGCCTCCAGTTGTCGGGCCACACTGTCAGAGTTGACCGTTAACCTAGAAGAGAATTAGCAATGTGAGGCTAAGTGTTTAAAGCTAGACATGCCAAAATGTCTTCCTCTTTTCAGAATCTTTTCCTGTACTCCTCTCACCTGTTCATGGTGTCCTCTGCCTCCTGCTGCCACATTTCACTTTGTAGAAAGTAGCAAATGCTGTGAGTATGGGTGTAAAACTCTGTGTAGGTGCTAAATGCCACAGGATCCATGTCTTGTGTGCACTGGCGGACAGAGCTGCCATCCCCACACTCTGGAAAACTCCTGCCAGACCTATGTAGGAAATAGCAATGAGGGCAAAGGCCAGGATTAACACTACTTTATTCAACAGCTCATAAAAGGTTTTAAAAAATAAGTTTATAATAGGACAGATACTGGAAGAGTAACACTAAAAATCTTAGGCTGCACCATTTCAGATCACTATCCAGTGTTAGTGAGGTTAAAAATAAGACAGAAGAAAAAATACAATATGTACAATAGCACACACAAATAATTCTCATGAAATGTTACTGACCAATGAATAAACAAAGTTAGCAAAAAATATTTTCACACAGAAGACAAAAGTAAATGACATTTAACCACAATCAAAAATCAAGAAGAGTTAAAAATGAGAAAGTTCACAAAATGGGAAGACGAATACAAAACATAAAACTGCTTCATTATTACAGATCCATTATAAGCTGTCCTTCCCCCATCTCAATCTTAACCTGGGTGAGAAATACCCCCCCTCCCCCCCACTTAAACTGCCTCAAACGCTATGGATTATATAAAACATGCACTTCTCATAATACATTTTGTGGGAAATTTCAAAGGAAGAGGCTCTTATATTAACCTGAGAATTAAACCTTAAAAAGCCCCACCACAAACTTAACTGCATGGCCCGAGAGGCATCCAGAAAAAAACTGATTTTTCCCCATAAAAAAAAAACAACTTGAGACTTTCTGAAAAGCAGTCAACGAGATAGATATCAGTCCATATCCAAACCAAAAACTAAACTAATGCAATACCATGAGAAACAGTAAGTTTGAGAAGCCTCCAAACTCATTTAGCTTCAAAATTCAGAGATGCTTCCTACTCAGACATGCTTTGACATGGGTTGAGAGGATATATACACTTTAGACAGGGCTGGCCTTGTCCACTGTGCGAGGATTTTTGCACAGGGCCCCACGTGAACTTCAATCACACACAATGGACAGCTTTAGAGGTGAGTTGGAAGCCCATGTGAGGCCCCGGCTCACCTCTGCACAGCCACCAGCATGAAGAGCGGCGTTTTCCCCTCACGCTGGTGGCTGTGTTACTGTGAAGCACACGAGTGCCGGGAAATGCCTTTCCTGGCATTCAGCACACTTCACAGTAACAGCCGGCAGCAAGAGGGAAACTGCTTTTCATGCTGGCTGCTGTGCAGAGGTGAGCCAGGGCCTCACATGGGCTTTCCCAACTCATCTGAGGCACTTAGGTGCAGGACTCTTCAGGGGAAGGGGGTCTAGGATAGAACAGGAAATGGCCAATGGGGGGCTAGGATTGCAAATGGGCTGATGCAGGGGGATGGGAGAATGGGACTAGAAGGGAGCAGATGCTGGGTGAGGGTAGGATAGAAAGGAGCTGATGTTGGGGGAGTACTAGAAGGGGATGGGGCTGGGGGAGTAAGGATGGACAGGGGAAAAGAGTGTGGGAGGGAAGAAAAATCTATAATTGGCTGGGTACTGAAGATGGAAGGGTGAAATTTGAGTGGATGAAAAAGAAATTAAGAAAAATGGGAGGAAAGAGCAAAAGGGGAAGATCAGTATGTTAAAGCAGATGTAAAGAGAGAATGGGAAAAAGCTAGAAGACAAAAGGACAAATGGACAGAAGACCATGGAGCTGGCTGAAGACACGAAGAAACCAGAAGAAAGTGAATGAGCAATTACAACCGAAAAATAAAAACGCCTAAACAAAAAGGTAGAAAAAACACTTTATTTTGATTTTATTAATAGGAATATGCCAGCTCTGGGAAAAGTGCATTGCTAATGTCTTTGCGTTTTTGTTTAGTACAAGAGGAAATTGATAGATTTATTTCTCCAGTATTGTATGTGCCAACTTTGCCCTTTGGGGTTCCCAGTTTTGTCGTCTATTTCTATTTCTAAATTGTGATCCCTTGTTCTTTGTTTGGTGACGGTCTATGTTCTGCATGTGTAACTGAGCTAAGGTATTTTGTTTATGTAGTTTCTATTTGACAGTGCCACTTGTTCTTTCCCCAGTAGATGATGTATTGGTATTCTGAGATGTATTGGTTTATTATGATACTGCAGGTTTGTTATGGGTTCTAAATGGGCAGTGTTTATACTACTTCCTAATGTGCCTGGCAGTTGGCACTGGAGTATAGCAATGTAGAAATCTGGTAGTCTCTTTATCCAGACACTCATTAAGAGGCATATTTACTAAAAGTTAGTGGATGTTATTATGCAAATTTATGCAAATGAGGCCCCACAATGAGTCTTTGCACATGGCCCCGCACCACCCTTGGGGTGCCCCTGTTTATGCTACAATACTGAAGGCCATCAAATGTTCAAAAATGACATGGCTCGTGTTATTGAAGGCCAGATGAGAGGATCCACAAGTTACTATAGAATCCTTTCCTACATCCAAATTTTCACCAGAGGTCTTCAGTTAGGGCTACAAAAGCCATTTTAGTCTCATGTTCTGAAGAGAAGCCAGTTTGGCTGGTGGTGGAAACACGATACAGAAAGAAAAATAGAAAGGTCAAAATTATCTGCTTACCCAAATTACAACTGGAAAGCCACCCGAAAGCTTACATAAGATCAATTTGGATCAACTGGTTGAGAAATGTTCAGAGTTTCCTACTAATTTTAGCCATCTTCTGTTGGATTCTCAATCAATATGGCATGATGTTCTCATCTGCTCTTGATATTGTTTTTCCTCATTTGATTTTTAACACACCACCCCTGGTATCACTCCTGATTACGATTTATGAAACAGACTCATGCTGGGCACAAGTGGTGCTGTGATAAATCTTGAGCTATGCAAGTTTCAGATTGCAACCTGTTAAGTGCTGTCGAGTCTACGCCAACTCATGGCAACCCTCTGGATAGCTGTCTTAAAACTATTTGGTTTTCAGTCATGTGATGAATTGTTGGTAGAGTCGTGTCCATAGCCACTCTTATTGTATCCATCCATTGTACTGCTGGTTTTCTGGGCAGACCTTCAACCTCGCCAAGCATGTCTGTCCTTTTCGAATAAGCCCTCTCTTCGCATGTGTCATGCAAAAGTAGGAAAGTCAAAGCCTTGTCATCTGAGTTTTGATTTGTTCTTTGGGCAGTCCATGGTATACAAAGTATTCTTCACCAGTACCATAATTCGAAGGCATTTTCTTCCTCCTTGTCTGTCACCATTCAACTTTCACATCCATATGTTATGGAACATACCATCGCTTGGACAAGTCTAGTCTAATCTTTATATGCAGAGATATACATCTTTCTACTAGAGAATCTTGTCTCAGTCCTTTATAATTGTTCTGCAAAAGCAAATGTCCTTGGATTTCTATACTGCATGTTTCTTTATCGATTGATCCAAGCAGGTTAAAAGTTGTTTGTTATTTCTATTTCGTCACCATCAGTGATAAAATAGATTTTGCCAGTTGTCATGTTAATATGCAGGCACATTTTAAAACTGTTTTCCTTGCTCTCGTTACGCTAATGTTTTAGTCTTCACTTCCAGCCAGTAACTTGGTATAATTAGTATAGTGAAGATTGGTGGAAAACTCCAATAATCTTCACACCTTGATGATTTGTTCAGCATATAAAGCACAGTTACTTACCTGTAACAGGTGATCTCTGGGAACAGCAGGAATTAGTCCTCACATATGGGTACGTCGGAACCGACGTGGGAAAGCTCCCCAGCTTCCCAGAAAGGAAAGCATTTGGGGCCTCCCACAGCGCATGCGCGCTGCCTTCCCGCCTTCCTGACCAACTCTCCTCAGTTCGAGTTTAAAGCTGAGACAATAGAGACAATAGAGAGAGAGAGAGAGAGAGAGAGAGAGAGAGAGAGAGAGAGAGAGAGAGAGAGAGAGAGAGAGAGAGAGAGAGAGAGAGAGAGAGAGAGAGAGAGAGATACAACTCCTAGGGGAGGTGGGTGGGTTGTGAGGAATAATTCCTGCTGTTCCCAGAGATCACCTGTTACAGGTAAATAACTGTGCTATCTCCAGGAACAAGCAGGAATGAGTCCTCACATATGGGGACTCCCTAGCTAAGATGCCGGGAAGATCCCCCCCCCCCCCAAGGGTATGAGACCCAGAAGGGTTCCTCATCTTCCTATGGATCTCAGGCATCCATACAGGGAAGGTGGGCAGGAGTTGATTAAGAATGGAACAGGTGTCTGAGGACAGCCTGACCAAACAAGGCATCCCGGCGGGAGCCCTTGTCCAAACAGTAATGGGCTGTAAAGGTATGAACCGAGGCCCAGGTGGCTGCTCGACAGATCTGATCGATGGATACAGATTGAAGATGAGCCATAGAGGTGGCCATGGCTCTCACATTGTGAGCTGTGACATGGCCCTCCAGAGAAAGGTTCTTACTTTGGTAAGCAAAAGTGATACATTGAGCAATCCAATTGGACAGTGTTCTTTTAGAGACTGGAAGTCCTAAATGAGAAGGATCAAAAGCAACAAAAAGCTGAGAAGACTTTCGATGTTGCTGTGTCCTGTGGAGGTAAAAGGCAAGAGCTCTTTTACAATCCAGAGTATGAAGGTTCCTCTCTGCACTGGATGCATGAGGAGCCGGAAAAAAGACAGGTAGATATACCTCTTGATTAAGACGAAAAGGGGAGACCACTTTAGGCATAAAGTGGGGATTAGTCCTAAGGACCACCTTATCATGATGAAACCTTGTATAAGGGGGATTAGCCACTAGGTCTTGCAGTTCACTGATACGGCGAGCTGAGGTGACTGCAATGAGGAAAATAACCTTCCAGGAAAGAAATTTCAAGGAGGTAGTGGCTAAGGGTTCAAAGGGTGGCTTCATAAGCTGACCAAGAACCAAGTTTAAGTCCCATGCTACCGGAGGAGGGCGAATGGGAGGCTTAGTTAAAGTTAGGCCTCTCATAAATCTTGCAATAAGAGGATGAGAGGAAACAGGTTGTCCATTGAGAGGTTTAAGGGATGCTGCAATAGCGCTCAAATGGACCCTTACTGAATTCGTTTTAAGGCCTGCATTGGAGAGATGCAGGAGATATTCCAGTAAAGAATTTAAAGGTAGTGCTAAAGGGTCAAGACCCTTTTGAGCACACCAAATGGAAAATCTTTTCCATTTAAAAGCGTAAGAACGCCTAGTGGAAGGTTTCCTAGAGGCATGGAGGATATCCTTCACTTGCTGAGAAAGACTGGAGTCTTGAAGGTCTAGGCCTTCAGTAACCAAGCTCTGAGGTGAAGGGACTTGGGGTTTGGGTGCCACAAAGTCCCCTCCTCCTGAGACAGAAGGTCTGGGGCAGCTCCCAAGTCCAGGGAGGGGACTTGGGAGAGATGCAGAAGTAGAGGGTACCACACTTGGCGTGGCCAGCATGGAGCTATGAGGATCATAGATCCTTGGTCCCTCTGAGGTTTGAACAGAGTCTTGGGAATCAAAGGAATGGGTGGAAAGGCATAGAGGAATTCCTGACCCCAATGAAGGAGGAAGGCATCCTTGGCCTGAGCTCCCTGACACGGAATTCTGGAACAGAACCGGGGAAGTTTGGCATTCCACGGACTTGCAAATAGGTCTATGTCCGGGGTTCCCCATTCCTGGAAGATTCTGAGTACCTGATCCATGTGCAGGGACCATTCGTGTGGAAGCAGAACTCGACTGAGTCTGTCTGTCCAAGAGTTTTGGATTCCTGGGTGGTATACTGCCAGGAGATGGATTTGATGCTCTCTGGCGAAGGCCCACAATCTTAGAGCTTCGTTGCAAAGCAACAGAGAGCCAGTCCCTCCTTGTTTGTTTATGTAAAACATGGCTACTTGATTGTCGGTATGAACAAGGACCGTCATGTTGTTGAGGAGGGTATGAAAGACCTTGAGAGCAAGGAAAATTGCTCGCAGTTCCAAAAGGTTGATATGAAGGGTGGTCTCCTGTGGAGACCAAGTGCCCTGAGTGGAGAGGTCTTGGAGATGAGCTCCCCAACCCATTTGGGAGGCATCTGTTGTGAGGGTTGCTTGGGGTAACAAAGGTTGGAAGGGGGCCCCAACAACAGATTTTGGGTGGACATCCACCATTGGAGAGACCAAAAGAGACGTTTTGAGGTTGCTATTTGGTCTGAGAGAGCTCTTGATGCTTGAGTCCACTGGGTGGACAAAGTCCATTGAGCTGCTCTCATATGCAGGCGAGCATAAGGCACCACATGAACTGTGGATGCCATGTGGCCTAGCAGTTGTAGCATCTCCCTGGCAGTCAAGTGGCTTCTGGACTGGGTTTGAGAGGCCAAGTGCACTAGACGGTGGCAACGGGCTTGAGGAAGATAGGCCCTTGCAGTGGTGGTATCTAGCCAGGCCCCTATGAATTCTAGGGACTGAGCAGGGGTGAGTTGAGACTTTTGCAGATTGATGACAAGTCCCAGATACTGCAGTATGCGTCTGGTGTGGTCCAGGGAAGTCTGAGCCTCGGACTGAGATGGAGCTCGGATGAGCCAGTCGTCCAGGTATGGGAAAACAAAAATTCCCAGGGTCCGTAGAAATGCAGCCACTATTGACATGCATTTGGTGAACACTCTTGGAGCAGAGGCTAGACCGAAGGGGAGTACTCTGTACTGAAAATGTTTTCCTTGGAACAGAAACCGTAGGAATTTTCTGTGGGATGGATGGATGAGTATGTGTGTGTACGCATCCTTTAGATCTAGAGAACAAAGCCAATCCTGACTGCAGGTATGGAAGGAGAGTACCTAGAGAGAGCATCTTGAATTTCTCCTTGCATAGAAATTTGTTCAATTCTCTCAGATCCAGAATGGGTCTGTATCCCCCTGTTTTCTTGGGAATGAGAAAATAAAGGGAGTAAAACCCTGACCCCTGTTGAAGAAGAGGAACCTCTTCTATTGCCCTTTGGGCAAGAAGGGTGGTCACCTCCTGACCCAACAGGTGCAGGAGAGATGGAGAATTGAAATGTCTCACCATGGTATGGGGAGGAAGGCTGGAGAAATGTAGTTTGTAGCCCTCTCTGATGATAGAGAGGGTCCACTGTTCTGATGTGATTTGCTCCCATCTGGGAGCAAAATGAGTTAACCTTCCTGGAATGGTGAGAGGCTCTGGCTGTTGTAGAGCCAGAAAAGTTAAGTTCTCTAGAAGTAAGTCAAAAACCCTGAGGAGGTTGGGACTGCTGAACTGTAGCAGTCCCTGCAGGTTTTGCCCTGGCCTGTTTAGATTGCTGACGCTTAGGAGCAAAGCGAACTTGGGAAGATTGTTGGCCAGTATTTGTGGAAAATCTGGTCTTTTTGTAGAAAGGCTTCTTAAAAGATTTTTTCTTGGCAGGGGTAGAGGTAGACTTAGAAAGTCCATCTAAAGCAGCATTCTCTGCATCCATTTGAGTGACTTTGATTTGCCACTCCTTGCCAAACAGATTTTCACCTGTACAGGGCAGATTGCCCAACCCATCTTGGACCCAGGGTTCTAGGTCAGAGGCCTGGAGCCAAGCAATTCTGCGAGCAGCTATGGCAATGCCTGAGGCTCTGCTAGCACCCTCAAAGGAGTCAAAGGCAGCTCTGTTGGAGAACTTTGAAACATCTTGGGTATGCTTTAACAAAAGAAGGAATTCCTCCTTCCTATCCTCTGGGATAAAGGGGAGGAAATGGCGCATCTTCAGTGCAATCTCCTTCAGAAACATGCCCATATAGAGGCTGTATGAATTGATTCTGGCAATAAGCATACTGGCTTGGAAGATTTTCCTACCAAAAGCATCCAAAGTCCTACATTCTCTTCCTGGGGGAGTGGAAGAGTGTCTTTTGGTACTCTTTATCCTTTTCATAGCTGACTGTACCACAATAGAGTGGTGAGGAAGCTGAGTTTTTTGAAAACCAGGAGAAGGAGGGACACGATACATGGTGTCCAAATGACGAGAATGTGGAAATAAGGTGAGAGGAGTCTCCCATAAGTCCATCATGTGTTCTTGAAGAATTTCATGGATGGGCAAGGTGACTGCCTCTTTGGGAATCTTAAGAGTATCCCAAAATATCTAATTTTTTTGCTCTAGGTTCTTTTTCAGAGGTTACTGAAACTGAGAGCCCCTTGGCTAGTTCAAGAATAAAGTCTTGAAAGGACAAATCCTCTGGAGGAGACATTCTCTTTGGAGAAGAGGGCTCCTCAGGAAGAGTAAGAGATACTTCAGCAGAGTCTTCTGAGGTATCAGAATCATCAGAAGACTCGAAGTATCGTCTATTAGCTTCCAAAGATCGATACGCGTATCGACCAGTATTCCACATCGGGCGTACCCGGAACCGGATCGGTATAAACCCCGGAACCGGGAACCGGAACCGGTATCCTGGTAGAAGTGGATGCTCTGGGTACCGGTATCGGTTGTGGTACCGGAACCGGAACCGCTTGGTGCGGTACCGAGGGCGTTGCAGCTTTAATAAAAGCCATTATGGCCTGCTGCATGGATTGAACAGTATTATCCATAGACGCCACGACTGCATGGATATCGGTACCGGTATGGGCCGGTACCCCAGAGCAGTCTAACAGGTGATCGGTCGAGGCCGTGCCACCGATGTCAACCTGTAACCCCATAGGAGGAGCTTTGGAAGCCAGAGCTTCCCGCCGGGGTTGTTTGGCTGGGGCAGGGTCCTCAGGGTCAAGTCCAAGGGCCTCTCGATGCTTAGAGGGAGATTTGCCCTTTGAGGACCTGCCGGAAGAATGTTTGGTTACCTGAGATCCATCAGGAGAGGAAGACCTGGAGGATGCTGATGCTGGAGTATCTGTAGAAAACAGCATATGAAACTTGGCTGCTCGGTTCTGTAAGCCACGCTTGGACATCAGAGAGCAGGATGGACAATCCGGAATGGAGTGGTCAGGCCCCAAATATTTAAGACACCATTCATGGGTGTCTGTGACTGATATAGTACCGCTACACTTGCTGCATTTTTTAAAACCAGAGGCTTGTTTCTCCATGAGGGAGAATTCTGTGAAGGCCTAGAGGCCTCACAGAACAAACACACCAAGTGGGGAAAAATAAGATATGTTTTTTTTTAAGAAATAAAGAAAAAAGACCGGCGGTACCGGTCCGGAATCGGGGAAGGCAGACACACGGCCTAAGAAACAAATTAAAATAACTTCTTCAGCGGTGACAGGAACACGACCTGCTGGCTCCGCGGAAAAAGAAGAACTGAGGAGAGTTGGTCAGGAAGGCGGGAAGGCAGCGCGCATGCGCTGTGGGAGGCCCCAAAAGCTTTCCTTTCTGGGAAGCTGGGGAGCTTTCCCGCGCAGGCTCCGTCGGTTCCGACGTACCCATATGTGAGGACTCATTCCTGCTTGTTCTTGGAGATAATTAAATAGGTGGATAGGTTGGGGGGGGAGGGAAATTATACAGCCTTTGATTTTAAAACCATTCTGTTCCTCCTTGTTCCATTTTAACTACTGTTTCTTGATCAATGTAAAAGTTGCTCAGAGGCAGCTCAAGGCAATCTGCTGCCTGAAGAGAAGGATGAGATGGCATCCCCCACTCCCCGTAGAGGGGTTTTTCAAAATTCCAATCAGGGACTGAACCAAACTAAAAAGCTGATTAGATCATATGGAGAAAATGCAAGATGTTTACACACCAAGGAACTAAAAGAGCGAGAATCACAGCAGTGTTTATAAAACTAAATAACCCATTTTTATTTGGTTATAAATTGTGTTATGGATCTTGCTTTTTTTCAACATATTTTGCATCTACAGAACCCCCTTCAACAGTGGGTGCAGAGCAGAACCAGGACATTCACACACAATTTTTTTTTTTTTTTTTTAAGATAATCTGATTCTGATCATCTCACTAAACTATTCTCCAGTACCAGGCATATTGTGAACTAATACGAAACCCTACAACAAACTCACTGAGTATCTAGAGCAAATCTACCATACCATATGAGCACTAACTTCCAAAACTCACATAAGGAACCATTGAAAAAAAAAAGAGCACTGTAAATACTACAGTGGGCCCTGGAATATCCATATACCTATTTGAAAAGCTGAATAAGTCAAATTACTACAGTACAGTATAGCATAGCATAGTTACTCACCTGTAACAGGTGATCTCCGGGAACAGCAGGAATTTAGTCTTCACATAAGGGTATCGTCGGTACTGACGGAGCCTGTGTGGGAATGCTCCCCAGCGTCCAATAGGAAAGCTTTTGGGAGCATCCCACAGCGCCTGCATGCTGCATTCCCGCCTTTCCCAACTGTCCCTCTCCAGTTGAGTTTATAGCTGAGACAGAGAGAGAGAGGGAAAGAGATAGACAGATACAACTCCTAGGGGAGGTGGGTGGGTTGTGAAGACTAAATTCCTGCTGTTCCCGGAGATTACCTGTTACAGGTGAGTAACTATGCTATCTCCAGGAACAAGCAGGAATGTAGTCTTCACATATGGGGGGACTCCCTAGCTGCAGATGCCAAGGAGAAGACCCCAGAAGTTGTGTGCCCTTGTGAAAGGGCTCCACTTCCCCCCATGGATCTCTGGCATCCGACCAGGGATGGTGGGTAGGAGTTGATTAAGTATGGAACAAGTGTTGAAGAACAGCCTGACCAAACAAGGCATTCCGGCAGGAGTCCTTGTCTAAGCAGTAATGGGCTGTGAAGGAATGAACAAAGGCCCAAGTAGCTGCTCGACAGATGTCGTCAATAGACACAGAGTGAAGATGAGCCATAGAGGCTGCCATGGCCCTCACATTGTGACCTGTGACATGGCCTTCCAAAGGAAGGTTTTTACTCTCATAGGCAAAGGAAATACACTCTGCAATCCAGTTGGACAGTGTTCTCTTGGAGATTGGAAGTCCCAAATGACTAGGATCAAAAGCAACAAAAAGTTGAGAGGACTTTCTATGTTGCCGAGTTCTTTGCAAGTAAAAAGCTAAAGCTCTTTTACAATCCAAAGTATGAAGATTCCTTTCTGCATTTGAGGCGTGAGGCCTTGGGAAGAATACAGGAAGGTAAACCGCTTGGTATAAATGAAAAAGGTGACACCATCTTTGGCATAAAGTGTGGATGAGTCCTAAGAACTACCTTATGATGGAACCTTGTATAAGGAGGATCAGCCACCAATGCTTGCAATTCACTGATGCAACATGCTGATGTGATTGCAATAAGAAAGATGACCTTCCAGGAAAGGAATTTCAAAGAGGTAGTAGCTAACTGTTCAAAAGGCGGCTTCATGAGCTGCCCAAGAACCAGATTTAAGTCCCATGCCACCAGTGGTGGCTTAATGGGAGGCTTAGTTAAAAGAAGGCCTCTCAAATCTCGCTATGAGAGGATGAGAGGAAATACGTTGTCCATTCAGAGGCTTGAAAGAAGCTGCAATAGCACTCAAATTAACTCACTGAATTGGTCTTAAGACCTGTATTAGACAAATGAAGGAGATACCTCTGGAATCATTACTGGAGTATCGCAAGAGGGTCAAGACCCTTCTGCGAGCACCATATGGTAAAGCACAGTTACTTACCTGTAACAGGTGATCTCTGGGAACAGCAGGAATTAGTCTTCACATATGGGTACGTCGGTACTGACGGAGCCTGCACGGGAATGCTCCCCAGCATCCAATCAGAAAGCTTTTGGGAGCATCCCTAGGGCCTGCGCTCTGACTTCCTGCCTTTCCCACTGCCTCTCCTCAGTTGAGTTTCATAGCTGAGGAAGGAGAGAAAGTGGAAAGGAGATAGATACAACTCCTAGGGGAGGTGGGTGGGTTGTGAAGACTAATTCCTGCTGTTCCCAGAGATCACCTGTTACAGGTAAGTAACTGTGCTATCTCCAAGAACAAGCAGGAATGAGTCTTCACATATGGGGACTCCCTAGCTGTGGATGCCAGGGGAGATCCCATAAAATGCGTATCCCTGGAACAGGACGGCATTTTCCAAACCTGGATCCCCGGCATCCCTTGAGGGATGGGGGGTAGGAGTTGAACAGAGAAGAGCTGTAGAGGAACAGCAAATCTAAAGACTACAGAAAAAATGAGTCTTTAAAATGTATGTCAAGTATCATTAAAATATTTAATGAACTAGTACAATATAGAGCTTACCTACTGGATTGTAGGAAGTAGAAGTGTGATGGAGAGTACTGTAGATGCAGTAGCGGAATCTTCAAGGTAACTTCACAGCAGTGAGGATGAAGTTCCAAGTCTGGAATGGGCAGGTGACCCAGGTGTCAACTGGGGTAGGGGAAGAACGGCAGGTCGTCAATGGAAAGCTTTATGGGAAAAAGCTGAAAACTCTTTTAGGTACAGAGTTATTAACATTGAGGACTAAAAGAAGAAGACTGACCGATCTGAAGAATTAGCCCAGTCCGGAAAGGAAGAGGGGGTATGTAAAAAAGCCCCTATTCCCAAAGAGAACAGAAGTGTACTCAGAAATACTGAAGATGTACACTGTCTTTCCTAGCTGGTAAGAGATAGGAAGACATTGAAGTTTGATACTTTATAGATAGGGAGATCTATAACAAAAATAGAAGCTGTTGAAATCACAGCAATAATTGTATGAATAACTGCTTCCACTTACTAAACCATATGGGAGTAGGCAAGTGGACTGTCTGGACCCCTTAAGAAGGTAAAAGCTTTATAGCAGACAGTTAGGGAGATAGTAGGTAATACATAGCGTCCTATGGACATCTCCCAATGGGCACATAAATATATATATATCTGGAGATACATACATATCTATATATATGTGCATATGTCTAGATATGTGTGATATATATATAGATAGGATAGGATATATAGATGGGCATGACATGCCCACACAGATTACAGAAATATGTATGTATAGGACATATACATACATGAATATAAGTCTGAGCATACATGCCTGCAACTGAGCCCCACAAAACATTCACATGGGGAATGTGATGGGAAAAAATTCATCTAATAAGGGGGTGAAAACCACCTGAAGATATATAGAGAATCTATTTCTGTGGTGCAGGAATGTAGTTCAGTGAAATAACCAGTATGGTTGCGTGAAAAAACAGAGGATAATAGCAGTCTGGCAAGAGCACGTCAGGAGTACTTTAGGACTCTGACATGTCCAAAGGACACAAAAAACGCATAGGACTAAGATACCAGGATGACCCAGTCAAGGGACACAGGGGTATCATGTACACTAAAGGAGTATGCGTTGTCCAAGTGGAGCAGAAAAGCATAATGCCAAGCTGCAAGGAAAAAGGGGTAGATTCCTGCAAGATTGGGAACTCCTTGGACATTCACGCCATGGAATGATTATATAAACTTTTCCTACTATATGGGAAAAACCCTCAGAGATAAAGTTCAATGCTCTGTAGCAAGGGCCCATAGTAGAAAGCTTCTCTGAAGATTGCAGAGAGCATTGTACAGGAGAATTGTAAGATAAAACTGACAGAAGTCAGGCATGTTGCCACATCCTAGGAAAGGATATGGCTAGAAGAAGATAACCTGCAGCGAGTAGTATTATGCAAGATAGTTGAAAGTAGCTTGCAATGAGTATTAAAGTAATCACTGGAACTCCTGCATACACAGCAACTGAACAAAACAGCAGAGGGGATTCTCCTGTATAAAACAGAGAGAAAACAAAGGGAGCGGAGATATTCCCCGTCCCTGTCTGATGAGTCGTTCAGAGCATGCATTGAAGGATAACAAAAGGTCTACACTGGAAGAAAAAGGAATGTTTCAGTATGGTACCAACCCAAGCAGGGGAAACCCTGGAAGAGAGGGGGTTGGAAAGTGACTTACCATATGGTAAGTCAGCTGAAGGAAAAAATGTCCATGTGGGGACAGAAACTATCATGGGATAGTTGTAACCTCCCTTCATCGTAGTAAGAAGGGGAGAATTCTGTAACCCATGGACAAAAGTATCTTAACAGCTTAGCATATGGAAACCCAGTGTAGAGTTTAAAGAATAAACCTCTGCTAAGAAGTTAACTGTAGATTGCAACATATAGGAACCTATGGTTGCTGTTTATGAGCAGACTGGTTAGAGTCTGGAGACTTCAGACTAGGATGAGATGTCCCTTGCTTGGGTACATCTGGAGGATGGGCAGGAGAAGGGTGAAACCTTTTCTTAGGGAAAGGAGGTTTGGTAGGACATTTCCTACGTCCTGGGGAAAAAGAAGGCTTAGGATGGTTTCCAGAACCAGGGAAGTCGGTGGAGCAATGAGCAACCTGACGTAAAGCCTCTCTATTGAAGAGATTTTCTCCAGTACAAGGAGAATTACCCAGTGTATGTTGTGCCCATCTGCTCAAGTCTGTAGCTTGAAGCCAGGCTTTACGACGTGCTCCAATGGCAATAGCAGAGGATCTGCTAACAGACTCAAAAGAGTCTAGAGAAGCACGAGAAAGAAACCAAGAGATATTCCTGCTATGATTAAGAAGCAAGGAATAGTCAGTGGCCTTAGGCTCTGACAAAAAAGGGGACAAAAGAGATAATTTCTCTGTGACCTCCTGAAGTGTCAGACTCATATAAAAAAATATATGAGATAATTCTTGAAGCCAGCATAGAAGTTTGGAAGGTTTGACGTCCAAAGGTATCAAGTGCTTTAGATGCACGACCTGGCGGATAAGAAGAATGCTTTTTCTTGCTTCTTACCTTCCTCATTGCTGATTCCACTACAATGGAATGATGTGGAAGTTGGTTCTTTTGAAAACCCCGGAGAGGGAGGCACCTGATACAGAACATTCATGGCTGTAGAAGGCGAAGGAACCTTTAAGGGTGATTCCCAAATCCTCAGAAGAAGATCCTGCAAAGAATGATGTAAAGGAAGCATTATATTTTCCTTATCTGCAGGATCTTGGATAAGAGTAAAGCCAGGAATAGAAATGGCAAGAAAGGTTGCCATGTCAAGGAGAAAGTTCTGAAAAGGAGGATCTCCAATAGGAACTATTCCTGGGTAAGCTGAGGTTGAAGGAGCAGCTTGAGCACCAGAAGACATACTGGACTGGTGCAGAAAAAGAATCCTACTAGATGGACAGTGATACTGACAGTTCTGATTTGAGGCAGTTAGTACTGCATTGTCAGTGCCTGGTATCGATTCCAAACTAGGCATAGAAAGGATCGATGGCACCGATGGAACTGCAGGAATCGACATCGATACCGGTATCGGAGACGATAATGTCATCGAAGCAGTAATCGGGGGCTGCTGAAACGGTGCCGAGGTAACCAGAGAGCCTTGGTAAATATCCTCGGTACTGCGTAGTCGGAAACGAAATGGATCGGTTCCGAAATGCGTCGGTACCAAGTCATCGAGACTGGATATCGATTCTAGACTCGGCATCGAAGGGAACGAGTCTATCGATGCATGTCTAGAAGGTACCGACGTTGGTGGTGGTAACGGCGATGCCGATACAAGAAAGTCAATCGGAGTATCGATCGGTTCCGAAGGTACCGAGGACGTCCAAAGACGATGCTTGGTGAAGAGTAGAACACTCGACACCGGCGCCGATGTCGGGGTATCGGTACGCTCGAAGCCAATACCAACCCCAAGCATGGCGGAGATACAGGAAAGTCAATCTGGGTCGTATCGATCGGCCCCGAAGGTACCGAGGACACCAGATGACGATCCATGGTGAAGAGTAGGACATTCGACACCGGTGCCGATGCCGGGGGATCGGTACCGCTCGAAGCGGATACCACCCCTGAGCATGGCTCAGGTATGTTCTGTGAGGGGTGAGCCCCAGGAACAACCTGAAACCCTGTAAATACTTTGGAGCCTGAAGACTCCCACCGGGGTTTTATTGCCAATGGGGTCTTGAGGGCAAGGCCGGAGCCGTCATCATGCTGGGCATAAGACTTACCCTACAGGAATTGGCTAGTCTTGACAGACTGTTTGTGGATTACCTGATCCTGGAGAGAAGAATAAACCGGTGTTCTCACATCAGGAGGAAAAACGGCATCGAGGGAAACTCGAAAAAGGGAAGGTCTTCTCCCAATAATATAGCCTGAGGTATCAGGGGAAAAAAGGGTCAGGACCCAAACAGGTTAGACACCAAGCATTGGAGTCTAAAAAGAAAACTAAGTTTCCACAGTGAAGGCACTTTAGGGGAAGGCGGCTCCATGTTGGAAAAAAGGCCTGGTAGGCCCCAAAAAGTTAAAACAAAAAACTGAGGAGAAAATATTTCTCTAAGTTTGAAAAAGAAAAGAATAAAGCACCGGCGGTACCGGTATCGGCGGGAAAGACAGCCGCGACCACAAGAAAACAAGAAAATAAGGATTTTAAAGAAAAACGTTTCTGCGGTGACAGGAGGACGTCCTGTTGGCTCCGCGGAAAAACGAAAACTGAGGAGAGGCAGTGGGAAAGGCGGGAAATCAGTGCGCAGGTGCGAGGGATGCTCCCAAAAGCTTTCTGATTGGATGCTGGGGAGCATTCACGTGCAGGCTCCGTCGGTACCGACGTACCCATATGTGAAGATTCATTCCTGCTTGTTCCTGGAGATACCTTTTCCACTTGAAAGCATAAGAGCGTCTTGTGGAAGGATTCCTGGAAGCATAAAGGATATCCTTTACCTGCTGAGAAAGGTTAAGACCATGAAGTTCTAGGCTTTCAGCAACCAGGCCCTGAGATGCAGAGACTGGGGATTGGGATGCCACAGCATCCTGTCCTCCTGAGACAGGAGATCTGGAACACATCCCAACTCCAGAGACGGAGCTTGAGAGAGATGTAGAAGCAGAGGGTACCACACTTGCCGTGGCCAATGTGGAACTATGAGAATCATATGACCTGTCTCTCTGAAGCTTGAACAGGGTTTTGGGAATTAGGGGAATGGGTGAAAAGGTATACAGGAAGTCCTGACCCCAATGGAGGAGGAAAGCATCCCTGGCCTGACAACCCTAAGCTGGAATTCAGGATCAGAACTGGGGGAAGTTTGGCATTCAGCGGACTTGAAGAGGTCTATGTCCGGGGTTCCCCAAATTTGAAAAATTTGGCCACCTGGTCTACATGGAGAGACCATTCATGTGGAAGCAGAACTCGACTGAGTCGGTCTGCCCAAGAGTTTTGTTTTTTTTAAAATTATCTATCAATTTTACAATACAATCCAGAAATCTGAATAAGAATCAGAATAATTAACAAAGAAACATAAATCTCAACATCTATCCAAATAAAAAAAAAATGAATAGTCGTGATGGCAACAAACAATTGGTATAGCCCACAAAAAGAAAACCCCACAATATGATCCAAGAATAAAAGAAACAAGGAAATTCACCCTCTAAAGAGAATTCATCATAGGAGCACTGATATTATATGGCAGCCGGTATGGTAGCTTCCCTGGCCCCTCCCCCTCCCTACTCAAAAGAAATTGCAGAAGTTGCTTAGACTCAAAACAAAAGCTGCTTCGATTGAAAACTAACCATGCATTTACAAGGGTATCGTAACTTAAATTGCGCGCCCAAGGCAAGCGTCCTCTGGCGCAAGGCCAAGAACACTCTCCTCCTCTTTTGCGTTTCCCTAGTCAAATCAGGAAATAAAACAATTTTTGAGCCCAAGAATTGGGATGCAGATATTCTATGAAAATACAATTTAAGCACAGTGTTGCGATCTGACTCGAAGGCAAAGTTAACCAACAAAGTGGCCCTGCTGGTAACCACCTCTAGTGAGCTCTCTAAAAACTCAGAAAGATCCATTTGAGGGGGGGCCAGTCTCTGCAGAAGAATTCCGCTGAACTCCAGCCCCCAGAGCAGATATAGACACATATTGGGCTCTCACTATTGGTGGCAACGATTCAGCAGGCATCTGAAGTACTTCAATAAAGAACTTACGGATCAGGTTCAAAGGTGCCATCAAAGGGGATCGAGGAAAATTCAAAAATCTAAGATTATTCCTTTGAAGCTGATTATCCAGATACTCAGTTTTCCTCGCTTGAACTAAACGATCCTGAACAAAGACAGCTCCACAGGACTCAAGGTCCTCCTCCTTCAATTCCAATTGAGTAAATTCTTACAGACTGCGCTGCAGCCTCCGTAGTCAAAGCACACTGACATTTTACTTCAGCCAACTCCTGAGAGAAAACCCCAATAATAGGCAGTAGAGATTGCTGGAGAGCCGATATAGCTTCCCATAAGCTATCTAAAATCACTCGCGCTGTTTTTTCTACCTTCTCAGGAAACCGGAACGCCAAAGTACCAGAAGAGCTGGATGCCCACTGTTCCAAGCACTGGTCTCCACTACCAGACAGAATGGCCAGGCGTTCTCCTTCAACACTGACACCAGCTCCAGCAACCGCTGCCGTTGACTTGCTCATCGGAAGTGAACTCCCAGCAGAGCTCCCTGACCCGGAGATACCCCTCCAAGCTGCTCACCCCCGAGATGACTTCCGGGCTGAGCTGGAGGCGTCTGTACGGGGCTCAAAACAACTCCCTCCATGCTCAGATCTGTTGAATCACTCAATGGATCCGCTGAAGCTATGGCGCTGGAAGAAGTGCAGAACCCGGCAATAGACGTCTGCACCAGCCTATCCGACGGGGGTCGAGGCCACAGGGGTTTCTCTGCTCGCTGTTTTCTCTTCTTCCCCATAGGTAAGCAGTGCAGCCGCCGACATGGAGCACTCCACCTCAGCGTCTCACTCCTCCGCCATCTTGGATCTGCCCAAGAGTTTTGAATGCCTGGAAGATACACCGCAAGGAGATGAATCTGATGCTCTCTGGCAAGGGCCCATAGTCGCAAAGCTTCATTGCAGAGCGACAGAGCCTGTTCCACCCTGCTTGTTCACATAGAAAGCATAGTTACTCACCTGTAACAGGTGATCTCCGGGAACAGCAGGAATTTAGTCCTCACATATGGGTATCGTCGGTACCAACTGAGCCTGCGCGGGCACGCTCCCCAGCATCCAATAGGAACGCTTTTGGGAGCATCCCTCAGCACATGCACGCTGCCTTCCTGCCTTTCCAACTGTCCCTCTTCAGTTAAGTTTGTAGCTGAGTTAAAGGATAGAGGGAGAGAGGAAAGAGACAAAGAAAAAGAGACAACTCCTAGGGGAGGTGGGTGGGTTGTGAGGACTAAATTCCTGCTGTTCCCGGAGATCACAGGTGAGTAACTACGCTATCTCCAGGAACAAGCAGGAACGTAGTCTTCACATATGGGGACTCCCTAACTGAAGATGCCAGGGAGATAGCTCCAGGAAAGATGCCACCGTCAAAGGTGAGAATCCTTCCTCCCATGGATCTCTGGCATCCCACCAGGGTTGGTGGGTAGGAGTTGGTTTAGGTTTGAAAGAGATTTTGAAGAACAGCTTGGCCAAAGAAGGCATCCCGACGGGAGGCTTTATCTAGGCAATAGTGGGCTGTGAAGGTGTGTACCAAAGCCCAGGTGGCTGCTTGACAAATGTCACTGATAGACAAAGAGTGGGGATTAGCCATAGAAGCTGCCATGGCTCTCACATTGTGAGCTGTGACATGGTCCTGAAGAGGAAGACCCTTACTCTCATAAGTAAAGGATATGCATTGGGCAAACCATTTAGATAAAGTCCTTTTGGAGACTGGAAGTCCCAAATGACTAGTGTCAAAAGCTACAAAAAGTTGTGAGGACTTTCTATGTTGCTGTGTTCTTTGAATGTAAAAGGCTAAGGCCCTTTTACAATCCAAAGTATGAAGGTTCCTTTCTGCATTAAAGGCGTGAGGCCTCGGAAAATATACAGGAAGATAAATTGATTGGTTTAAATGAAAAGGCAAAACCACCTTTGGCATAAAGTGTGGGCGAGTTCAAAGAACAACCTTATGATGAAGGAGGATCAGCCACTAAAGCTTGCAACTCACTAATGCGACGGGCAGAGGCGATTGCAATCAGGAAGATGACCTTCCAAGTCAAAAATATAAGAGCTGTAGTGGCTAAAGGTTCAAAAGGCAGCTTCATGAGCTGCCCCAGAACAAGATTTAGATCCCATGCTACCGGTGGTGGCTTGATGGGAGGTTTAGTTAATAAAAGGCCTCTCAAATCTTGATAGGAGTGGATGAGAGGAAATTGGTTGTCCATTTAGAGGCTTATAAGAAGCTGCAATTGCACTAAGATGGACTCTTACCGAATTAGTCTTTAACCCAGAATTCGATAAGTGAAGGAGATACTCTAGTATCGATTCTAAGGGTATGACCAGGGGGTTTAATCCCTTCTTGGAGCACCATATAGTAAAACATTTCCACTTGAAGGCATAAGATCTTCTTGTGGAAACTTTCCTAGAAGCCTGAAGGATATCTTTTACCTGCTGGGACAGGTTGAAATCCTGGATGTCTAAGCCTTCAACCACCAGGCCTTGAGGTGCAGGGACTGGGGATTCGGGTGCAACAGCATCCCGTTCTCCTGGGAAAGGAGATCTGGAGCATGCCCTAACTCCAGAGGTGCCGCTTGAGAGAGATGCAGATGCAAGGAATACCACATTTGGCGTGGCCATCGTGGTGCTATGAGAATCATACGACCCCTGTCTCTCTGAAGCTTGAAGAGTGTCTTGGGGATGAGGGGAATGGGTGGGAAGGCATAAAGGAATTCCTGACCCCAGTGAAGGAGGAAGGCATCCCTTGCCTGACAGTTGTGCACTGGAATTCTGGAACAGAACCGGGGAAATTTGGCATTCAGTGGACTTGCAAAGAGGTCTATGTCTGGAGTGCCCCAGAGATGAAACATCTTTGCCACCTGGTCTAGGTGGAGTGACCACTCGTGAGGTAGCAGTACTCAACTGAGTTTGTCTGCCCAGAGGTTTTGAATGCCTGGAAGATATACCACTAGAAGGTGAATTTGATGCTCTCTCTGGCGAGGGCCCATATCGTAAAGCTTTGTTGCATAACGACAGAGAGCCTGTCCCGCCCTGCTTGTTCACAAAGAACATGGTTACCTGATTTTCCATCTGGACTAGGACTGTCTTGTAGCTGAGCTGGGCGTGGAACACTCAAAGAGCTAAATAAATTGCTCTTAACTCCAGGAGATTTATGTGTAAACCAACCTCCTGTGGAGTCCAGGTGCCCTGGGTGGAGAGATGATTCAGGTTTGCTCCCCAACCCACCTGTGATGCATCCGTTGTTAGGGTGCCCTGAAAGAGGGGTTGATGGAAAGGAGACTGTCAGGTTTTCTAATGATTGCCACCATTGGAGGGACAAAATTAGTCATTGAGAGATTGTTATTTTGTCCGACAAATGACCCGCAGTCTGTGTCCACTGTGTGGACAGGGTCCACTGAGCTGCTCGCATGTGGAGGCGAGCATATGGGACTACATGAACTGTAGATGCCACGTGTCCCAGTAACTGCAGTAGCTCCAGAGCAGTGAGGGAGGATTTGCCTGCTGCTTGGGAAGCTAACTGCATTATGCTAAGACACCAGGCTTGTGGAAGGAAAGATTTCGGGAAGTTTATTACCAATCCCAAGTATTGGAGGATTCACATTGTATGAGACAGTGCAGTGCTGGCCTCTGTCACTGTGGAGGCTCGGATGAGCCAGTCTAAGTAAGGGAAGACAAATATCCCCAGGGTTCGTAGAAATGCAGCTACTACTGCCATGCATTTCATGAATACCGTTGGTGCTGAAGCCAGACCAAAAGGAAGAACCCTGTACTGGAAATGCCTTTCCCTGAAAAGGAAACAAACATTTCCTGTGATCTGGATAGATAAGAATGTGAGTGTATGCATCCTTTAAGTCTAGAGAGCAAAGCCAGTCCTGGCTTTGAAGGTATGGCAGAAGAGTTCCCAGAGAAATCATTTTTGAATTTCTCTCGAAGCAGATATTTGTTCAGTTCTGAGGTCTAGAATGGGTTTGTGTCGTCCTGTTTTCTCTGAAATAAGAAAATAGGGGGAGAAGAACCCTGCACCCTGTTGAAGAATGGGCACTTCCTCTATTGCCCCTTGGGCAAGAAGTGTGGAGACCTTGTGATCTAGCAGATTGTCTGCAAAGGTTTGTGTATTGAACTGCTTTAGAACTGTAGGAGGGGGTAAGCTGTGAAAATGAAGTTTGTACCCCTCCCCTACAATGGACAAAGTCCAATCTTCTGCTGTAATTTAATGCCATCTGTTGACAAAGTGGCATAACCTGCCGGGAATATTGGGGGGTTGAGGACCCCTCAGAGGCAGGAAGGCAAAGCTCTCTAGGAAAGAGTCAAAGCCCTTTAGGGGGCTGAACCTGGTTGGGCTCTCGGGCCTTTTGGTTTCTTTTGTTGTCTAATTTGTCCCTTTTGGGCAACCTGACCTGGAGTCTGAATCTGGTGGGTATAGGGAGAGAGCCTCTTTCAATTGAAAGCAAGTTCTGCTATGAGGGGACATTTATTTATTTATTTAACACTTATTTCTATACCGCACTTTCCCAAGTATCAAGTGCGGTTTACAATGAACAGTAAATTATATGGTATGTGGAAGTACATACCTAGTCGTTTTACATAGAACAGGAAGAACTATTTACAAGTAACAATATAACATGGGATGAGGATGAAGGGAGATAGATTCAGGAGTGATATGCGGAAATATTTCTTTACGGAAAAAGTAGTGAATCCATGGAATAGTCTCCCAGTGGAGGTGGTAGAGATGAGGACAGTAACCAAATTCAAAAAAGCATGGGACCAACACAGAGGATCTCTAAAGGTAAAAAGTGGACTGTTGTAGTTGTTGATATGGAAGGACAGACTAGATAGGCCATGTGGTCTTTTCTGTCATCATGTTTCTATGTTTCTATAAAACGTCCTCTTTTTGCTTAGAGGGTTTAAGGCTTCCTTTTGGCTGGAGTGGCTGCAGATTTTGACAATCTAAGGTAGAATTGTAAGCATCTAACTCGCTAGCCTTCTCCTGCCAGTTCTTGCCGAAGAGATTCTCTCCCATGCAAGGAATGTTGCCTAACTTGTCCTGTACCCAAGTCTCCAAGTCTGATGCCTGTAGCCAGGCAATCCGTGTGCCAATGGCAATAGCAGAAGTTCTGCTGATGCATTCGAAGCAGTCAAAGGCTGCACGATTGACAAAACTTGGAGACATCCTGAGCATGCTTAACCAGAGTAAGAAAGTCTTCTCTTATCTGGGAGAAATGGGCTCATAAGTTCCAAGTCTCCTGTGATTTCTTTGAGGACCATTCCCATATATAGGCTATATGAGCTAATCCTAGCTGAAAGCATGGAAGCTTGAAAAGGTCTGCGTCCAAAAGCATCCAGAGTCCTGCATTCACGACCTGGAGGATTGGATGCATGTCTTTTTGCACTTTTCATCCTACGCATGGCTGACTCCACTACCATTGAATGGTGTGGCAGCTGAGTTTTCTAAAATCCAGGACATGGTGGGACTCGATACATAGTATCAAGTCTCCTAGAGTGAGGAGAAGTAGTCCGTCAGAGGTGTTTCCCACATTCTGAGCAGCAAGCTATACAGAATTTCATGTATAGGCAGAGTAGCTGCCTCCTTAGGAGCTTTAGGATATTGGAGGATTTCCAATTCCTTTGCTCTGGGTTCCTCTTCAGGAGCTACTGGGATTGAAAGACCTTTAGCCATATCATGGATGAAATCCTGAAATGACATGTCCTCTGGAGGTGACATTCTGTGTTGGGGAGAAGAGGGATCTTCTAGGAGAAACCCTCTAGTGCCAGCAGAATTGTCAGAGTCTTCGGAATCGGAGGAATCGAAGTATTCCTGACCCTGATGGCTCCTGCTAAGCACGATCCCGGTACCGATCGAAGTCTGTACCGAGGTGACCTGGTATCACTTTATCCACTCCAGGCGGAGGTGGAATGGGAAGAGTTACCATCGGGGCCGGTACTGTCGGTACCAGCATCGCCAGCATCGGTGTCTATGTCGGTGTCGGTGCCCTTGGGACCACCGGTACCGCAGCTGAGAGAGAAGAGCTGCAATACTGCGTTCGATAGCAAGAAATCTCTGGTCTAGCAATGCTGCCGATGCCTGGGTGTTGGTACCGGTAAGAACGGCTGGAACCCCTGAGCATGGCACAGGTAGTTCTTGCGAGGTTGAGGCCTTGAGAACATCCTGAAGCCCCATCGATGCTTTGGAAGCCGAAGCCTCCCGCCGGGGCTGTTTTGCCGGTGTGGTTCCCTCAAGGGCAATGCCAATGGCCTCTTGATGCTCAGCAGGAGAGCTACCCTTTGAGGACCGGCTTTTGTGTTTAGTTACCTGAGATCCATGGGAGGAAGACGAGGCCCTTGACAATGTCGATGCAATGGATCTGGCATCTGAAGAAAATAGGGTATGAGCTTTGCGGCCCGGTTCTGTCTTCCTCTTTTGGTCATCCCCATGCAGGAGAGACATTCAGTTGGAGAATGATCAGGTCCTAAACATTTTAGACACCAATCACGGATGTCAGTGACGGAAATGGTACCGCCACACTTTTTAAAACCAGTAGTTGGCTTTTCCATGATTTTGGAAAAATGGGGCCTAATGCCCAAAATGGCGCCTAGCACCAAAACAGGAAAGTTTCTGAAAGAAAACAGTCTAAGTCTAGGGGTGGTTTTTTTTTTTTTTAGGAAAATAAAAAAGTAAAGAACCGGCGGTACCGGTAGACGTCGTGCGGTAGGCAAACGCAACCACAAAAAAGAATCTTAAAGACAGAATTTTCTGCGGTGAGAGGGACTAGGGTCCTGTTGGCTCTGCGGAAAACAAAGAACTGAGGAGGGACAGTTGGAAAGGTGGGAAGGCAGTGTGCATGTGCTGAGGGATGCTCCCAAAAGCATTCCTATTGGACGCTGGGGAGCGTTCCCACGCAGGCTCCGTCGGTACTGACGATACCCATATGTGAGGACTATATTCCTGCTTGTTCCTGGAGATCATGGCTACCTGATTGTCCGTTTGAACTAGGACTGTCTTGAAGCTGAGCTGGGTGTGGAATACTCGAAGAGCAAGGAAGATTGCTCTGAGCTCCAGGAGATTGATGTGTAGATAGGTCTCTTGTGGAGTCCAGGTACCCTGGGTAGAGAGGCCTTGCAGGTGAGCTCCCCAACCCACCTGTGAGGCATCTGTTGCCTAGCAATTGTAACATTTCCTGAGCAGTGAGGTGAGGCTTTAGCACTGCTTGGGAAGCTAACTGCACCATGCGAAGGCAGCAGGGCTGTGGAAGATTTTGGGAAGTTTATGACAAGTCCCAAATACTGAAGGATACGCATTGTGCAAGAGAGAAATCCTGGCCTCTGGCTCTGGCGGGGCTCGAATGAGCCAGTCTAAGTAAGGGAAGACTAATATTCCCAGGGTGTGAAGAAATGCTGCCACCACAGCCATGCATTTTGTAAACACCCTTGGTGCCGAGGCCAAGCCAAAAGGAAAAACACTGTATTGTTAGTGCTTCCCTTGAAATAGAAAGCAAAGAAACTTTCAGTGAGTTGGAAGAATGAGAACATGAGTGTACGCATCCTTGAGATCTAGAGAACAAAGCCAATCCTGACTCTGAAGGTATGGCAAGCAGAATTCCCAGAGAAATCATTTTGAACTTCTTTGAACAGGAATTTGTTCAATTCTGAGGTCCAAAATGGGTCTGTGTCCTCCTGTTTTCTTTGGGATGAGGAAATTAGAGGGGGGGGGGTAAAACCCTGTACCCTGTTGGGGAATGGGTACCTCTTCTATTGCCCCTTGGGCAAGAAGCAAAGTGACCTCTTGACCTAACTGGACGTTGAGAGAGGTCTGAGAATTGAACTGTCTTACTATTGTAGGAGGGGGCATGCTGAGGAAGTGAAGCTTGTAACCCTCTCTTACAATGGACAGAGTCCAACTTTCTGCTGTTATCTGCTCCCATCTGGGGGCAAAATGACATTGTCTTCCTGGCCCTGAACGGCCCAGAACCCTCCACCATCCCAGAAAGGTTAAGTTCTCTAGATAGGAGTCAAAGCCCTTGTGGAGGCAGTCTGCTGAGCAGGTTGAGGCTTAGCAGCTTTTGATTTTCTTTGCCTAGGCTGTTGCTGCTGTCCCTTTTGGGCAGACTGACCTACACGATGTCCCTGTTGGGTATAGGAGGGGTAAAACATCTTAGTGAAGAATGGTTTCTTGTAGGATTTTTTCCTTGCAGGATCAGCTGTAGATTTAGATAATCTATCCAGGGTGATATTGTCAGCATCTCTCTCAGCTTTTTCCTACCAGTTCTTGCCAAAGAGATTCTCTCCTGTGCAAGGAATATTCCCCAGTTTGTCCTGTACCCAAAGTTTCAAGTCAGATGCCTGGAGCCAGGCAATCCTACGTGCACCTATGGCAATAGCAGAGGTTCTGCTTATGCACTCAAAGCAGTCAAAAAATTTACAAACTTGGAAACATCCTGAGCATGTTTGACAAGAGCAAGGTAAATCCTGCTTCATCAGGAAGGGCAGAGCTCATAAGCTCTAAATCTCCGGTGACCTCCTTAAGGAACATTCCCATATATAATACATAGGAACTGATCCTGGCAGAAAGCATGGAAGCCTGGAAGGTTCAACGTCCAAAGGCGTCAAGAGTCCTACACTCACGTCCTGGAGGATTAGATGCATGTCTTTTTGCACTCTTGATCCTTCTCATAGCTGATTCCACCACCATGGAATGGTGTGGTAGCTGAGTTTTTTGAAATCCAGGACAAGGAGGAACTCAATACATGGTGTCGAGCCTTCGAGAGTGAGAAGTGGTTAGGAGGTGTTTCCCACATCCTTAACATGAGATCATGCAGGATCTCATGAATAGGTAAAGTAGCTGCCTCCTTGGGAGCTTTAGGGTATTGCAGGATTTCCAATTCCTTTGCCCTAGGCTCTTTAGGAGCCACTGTGATAGAAAGACATCAAGCCACATCTCGGATAAAATCCTGAAAGGACATATCCTCTGGAGGAGACATCCTACGTTGAGAAGAATCCTCGGGAAGAAGTACTCTGTTATCGGCAGAGCTTTCAGAGTCTTCAGACCCATCCGAGGATTCAAAGTATCTCCGATCCAGATGATCGTGCAAGGCACGATACCGGTACCGATCAAAGTCGGTGTCGGAGGGGTCCAGTACCGACTTGTCGATACCAGATGGGTAAGCTTGACTCGGTCCCAGTAGAATACCTGCCAATGGTCAAAGAAGTTGGTACCGGTACCGATGTCAGTGCCAGTATCGACTGAATTGTCTGAAGCGGTTTCAAAGGGCATCAAGGCTGTGAGAAGAGCTGCCAGACTGCGTTCAATAGCCAAGAATCTCTGGTCTATCGACGCTGCCGATGCTTGGGTATCGGTACCGGATGAAGCAGCCGGTACCCCAGAGCATGGCACCAGTAGTTCTGCCGAGGTTGGGGCCTCGAGAACATCCTGAAGCCCCATTAGTGCTTTGGAAGCCGAAGCCTCCCACCAGGGCAATTTTGCCGGTACAAGTCCCTCAAGGGCAATGCCAGAGGCATCTTCATGCTTGGAAGGAGATCTACCCTTTGAGGACCGGCTAGATTTATGTTTAGTTACCTGAGATCCATGGGAGGAAGACGAAGCCCTGGAAGACGTCGATGCCACAGACGCTGCATCAGAAGGAAAAAGGGTGCTAAGTTTAGCAGCTCGGTTTTGCTGACCCGTCTTCATCCCACAGGCAACACACTCTGAAATAGAGTGGTCAGGACCTAAACATTTGAGGCACCACTCATGGGTGTCGGTGACGGAAATGGTACCGCCACACTTAGAACACTTTAAAATCAGAAGCGGGTTTTTCCATGTTAGAGGGAAAATTGGGCCTAGTGCCCAAAATGGCACCTGAAGGAAAAAGTAGCTGGAAGAAATTCCAGAAGTTTTTTTTTTTTAGAAAAGGAAAGAAGAAACCGGCAGTACCAGTGTAGTGTCAAAGGAAGGCAGACGCGACCACAAAAAAGAATAAAAGGGAATATTTTCTGTGGTGACAGGATGTGTGACCTGTCGGCTCCGTGGAAACGAAGAACTGGAGAGGGAGTTGGGAAAGGCAGGAAGGCAGCACGCAGGCGCTGTGGGATGCTCCCAAAAGCTTTCCTATTGGACGCTGGGGAGCATTCCCGTGCAGGCTCCGTCTGTACCAACGATACCCATATGTGAAGACTATATTCCTGCTTGTTCCTGGAGATAGATCTTTATGTATAAACTCTGTTAACAGAGCAACTGGCCTCAGTCACACACAAGTACAGAAGTGACTTACAATCTAAAGAAAAAAAAATGTAGACAAAATTTAAACATACCCCAAGCCACCAGACTCTGCATGCAGTTCCCCCACACTGTGTAAAATATAAAGATAGCACAAAGTCCAATCACTCAAGTGAAATTTTTTTTTCTATCTTTGACCATTTTATTCTCTGATCATGCTAGTCCCAATCTGGGGCTTCTGCTTTTTTGTCTTGTCGTTTTAGCTCTTTGGGTGGTCTATGGTGCATCTGCCATTTATCTCGGGGTTTTTTCCCACTTCTTTCCATCAGCCTATTTCCAGTTCCAGTAACTCTCCCCATATCAGCCCCTTTCCAGTCTTCCCCCCTCCCAGTACTTTCCAATGTCAAAGCACCTTGTATTCCCAAGACTGCCTCTGGTGTCCATTCCCTTCCAGTCCCCCTCCTCCACTGTCCACTCCCTTCTAGTTCAAATACCATCACAGGTGCCACCCCCCTCAGTCAGCTCCCTTCTAGTCACCCTCCTCCCCATCAACCAGCCATCTACCAATCCCATCCCCGAGTGTCAGCTCCCTTCAGTACATCCCAGGTGTCAGCTCCTTTTCAACTCCCTTCCTGACCACCACCCTTGCCCATGTCAGCTCCCTTCCTGACCCCTCCTTCCTGACAGATCCTCTCAGTATCTGCTCCCTTGCAGGGGGTATGGGAGAATAGACTGGATCAGCTAATTTATAGCCCTAGCCCCTAGTTTTCTTCCAGAGCCAGCAGCACTCTCCTCCCCTCCCCCATCAGCCCATTTCCAGTCCTATCCCCCTTGTCAGCCCACTCCAGTCCCAGCCCCCCAATCAACCCATTACCAGTCCTAGCTCATTTCCAGTTCTAGCCCCCCCAATCAGCCTATTTCCAGTAGTAGCCCATTTCCAGTTCTAGCTGCCCCCCCCCCCCAATCAGCCTATTTCCAGGAAATGCCTGTTTACCATCAGTGCCGGAGGACTCAACTTTAACAGAGCCATGGGAAAGAAGGGAAACTCTCCCTTCGTGGCTCTGCAAAGCTGAGCCTGCACTGGAAAAACAATGGCAGGACTCTTAAGAACATAAGATATGCCATACTGGGTCAGACCAAGGTCCATCAAGCCCAGTATCCTGTTTCCAACAATGGCCAATATAGGTCATAAGTACCTAGCAGTTTAACCAAAAGACACAGGTTCCACAATGCTTGTATTGGGTCAAGCAGTGATATCCCGGGTCCCTTTTAATAATGGTTTATGGACCTTCCCTCCAGGAACTTGTCCAAACTTTTTTTTTTTTTTTTTAAACCAGGCTACACTAACAGCTTTTACTACATTCTCTGGCAACAAATTCCAAAGTTTGACTACACGTTGAGTGAAAAAATATTTTCTCTTATTAGTCTTAAATAGAATATAGAAAGACTAGGAGACATGCAATGATGCTACAGGGTAACCTAATGACGTAGACAATCGATCTACGTTTACCCGTTCCACTCCATTCTTTAATTTATAGACCTCTATCATATTTCCCCTCAGCCGTCTTTTCCAGGTTGAAGAGCCCTAACCTTTTTAATCCTCTTTTAATAGGGGTATCCTTCCATCCCCTTTACCATTTTGATGACTCTTCTCTGTACCTTTGCTAATAACGCTATATCCTTTTTAAGATATAGCAACCAGAATTGCATGAAAAATACTTAAGGTGCAGTCATACCATGGAATGATACAGAGGGATTATATCATCCTTTTTTCCATTCCTTTCCTTATATATAGCTATCATTCTATTTGTAATCTTGGCCGCCGCTGCATACTGGGCAGAGGGTTTTAACATGTTCCACTATGCCTAAATCTTTTTCCTGGGTGGTGGTTCCTAATGCGGAACCTTGCATTGTGTAACCATAGTTTGGGTTGTTCTTTCCTAGGTGCATAACTTTGCACTTGTCTACATTAAATTTTGTCTGCCATTCGGATACCCAGTCTTCCAGTTTATCAAGATCCTCTTGCAATTTTCCACAATCCTCATGGGTTTTAACAACTTTAAATAGTTGTGTCTGCTAATTTGAGAATCTCACTCGTTATTCCACTTTCCAGGTCATTTATGAATATGTTAAATAGCAGCAGACCCAGCACAGATCCCTGGGGTACTCCACTATTCACATTGGGAAAATTGCCCATTTAGCCCTACCCTCTTCTTTCTCTCTCTTAACCAGTTCCTGATCCACAATAGTGCACTGCCTCCTATCCCATGACCTTTTAGTTTTGCCAAATATCTGATGAGGGACTTTGTCAAAGGCTTTCTGAAAGTACAGATACACTATATTAACTGACTCACCTTTGTCTACCTGTTTATTCACACCTTCAGACATAACAGATAAGACAAGATCTTCCTTGTCTAGAGCCATGTTGGCAGTCTCATTAAGCCATGACCATATACATCAATGGTTCCCAAAGTGGTCTATTTAGACCCCCAAGGGTCGATTTAGACTTGCAAGGGGTCCATGTCAGTGAGAAAAAAAATTGGGGGTGCATGAGGTGTAAATGGGGGGGGGTCCATGTGAGCAGACACGCCCCCCCCCCCCATGTAGGCAGATCAACATTTAGGCGTTCCGTAAATGTCATTACACCTAACACAGATTGTGTATCTCTCTCTCTATATATCTCATATATCTCAATTGGTAAAATTTACTATACCTCCTTATGACAGGAGACAAAACTAGCAGAGGAAAGGAGGCTTCATATACAAAGAAAACTTGTGAGAAGCATATCATTCCAAAGTTCTCCAGCAACATTGAGATGGCTGAAAATCGCCAAATTAAAAACGAGGTTAAAGAGGGCTAACTACTTTTTTAAAGCATAAATATAAAAATTGATAGAATGTATGGGTTCAACAATTTTTAAACCTTTTTCCAATTCAAAGGGACAGAGCAGTGAAGCGACTCCCGAGTACATCAGTACCTATCTGCTTTGTGGTGTGCTATGTTCATGTGCAAGTTTTAACAAATTTTCATACCAGCAGCAATGCATCGCACGCGCCTATGTACAGTGAACACTTGCCCAGACTTGTACTAAAGCTTTGCACAGACTTGTTTGATTCATCAATTACAAATAAGAGTATTAGAGACAAACACTGTTCATTTGTCTTCTGAGTTTTGAGAAAAGTGGTTTGAAAATACTGTTCAAAAATATAAATAGGTACAAGTCAAAGTGAATCAAAATCTTCTTTAGGAGTGCCTAAGAAAAGTACAAAATTATATACATATTTTTGTAGTCACTCCAATTGCGTAGAGCCGTAGATGCTGATCACGACTTTGTCGATTTTTCCTGAAGTCCTAAAACTATTTTAAAAATATTTAATATATTTGTGTGCTGTCTGGGCAGGAATCAATTTTGAATTGCTCTGTCTTATCATATTTAAATAGCTTCATTTTTGTCAACAGATAACTTCTACCCAACATGACCCAGGCTAAAAAGAAATGTAGCAGTATAGTGTTGATTTGAAGCTCGACTTCATTCCATCCCTGTTGGACAAAACTGCCCATGTGACTTTTGTGCAACAGAGTTTTAAGCAATGACGCTATGAAACCATCCAAGCTGGAGGATCATCTGAGAAGGTGTCACCCTGATAAAACAAGTAAAGATTTGACATACTTTAACAGACTGAAAGAAAAACTTCAGAAGAGAACCACGGTGGTCAGTATGTTCGCTTCAATGTCAAAAAGACGATGGTGGTTTGTGGGCGTCTTACAATATCTCACTACTCATAGCAAAATCAGGAAAAGTCTCATACTATCGGGGAACAGCTGATTTTGCCAGCTGTTGAGGTTTTAAAAACTGTTCTACACAAGCCTGCATGATATACTCAAAAGAATTCCTTTGAGCAACACCACAGTTCAAAGACATATTGATGAAATGAGTCATGTTGAAAGCTTCTTGTGTAATTATCTGCAAAGGAACCATTTCTCTGTTCAACTGGACAAGTTAATGTTACCTGGTAATGAAGCACTATTATTGGCATATGTTCATTTTGTTATGGACCAAGAAATCCATGAACTGCTCTTTGCGAGAACTTTGACAGACACTAAAGGCGAATCAATATTCAATGTTTTGAAAGATTGTTTCATGGAAAAAGCGAATCCTTTATCAAATATATCGGCAGCAACAGATGGAGCACCAGCCATGTTTGGGCACTATTGTGGTTTTATAAGCCATTTAAAACAAAATGTACCCAGGGTGTTTGCAATTCACTGCGTCATTCATCAACAACATTTAGTAGCAAAAATCTGAGTGCCAGATTGTATCAATCTCTTCAATTCGTCATAAACGCAGTAAACAAGATTAGTAGCAACACGTTGAATTCTAGGTTATTTGCTTCTTCTGATCAGAGAGGAGCAGTGCTTTTTACAGTGCTCCGCTAGAAAAGTGGATTTTGCCTCCTGAGAAACTTTGCTGTGAGTTCTAACTGTTTATTTAACTATTTATTGTTTGTCTAACTGTTTATTTAATTATTTATTGTTTGTCTTAGTGCTAGTTCAGCTGTTTTCAGCTGTAATTTACCTTGCCTCTCTCAACTAACTGGGCTTTGTGTGGTAGCCAGGCTAACTGTTCATTTTAAATTAAATCTCTCTCTCCCCCGACCCTGCTGTGTGTTTAAACTTTTCCTGCCCTAGCCTGCTTGAGTGAATCCTCCCCTCCCCCCCCTTTGCTGAGGTACTGTGTAGCCTTCTTCCTGTTTTCTCCACGTGTGCATAGTCTGTTTTAGTTTGCTTCTTCTGATCAGAGAAGAGCAGTGCTTTTTACAGTGCTCCGCTAGAAAAGTGGATTTTGCCTCCTGAGAAACTTTGCTGTGAGTTCTAGCTGTTTATTTAACTATTTATTGTTTGTCTTAGTGCTAGTTCAGCTGTTTTCAGCTGTAATTTACCTTGCCTCTCTCAACTAACTGGGCTTTGTGTGGTAGCCCCCTGCCCCCCTCCCCCCCTGCTGAGGGTCCAGGACAGGGTACCTTGTAACTGCCCTCTTTAATAGGACTTATCTCCCTCCCTCCCCAGCACCCACCCACCCCTGGGGTGATTGTAGTCTTATAGGTACTTGCACATCTTAGAGGAAAGGGGCTGCTCTGAGGTGCAGCTCATTATCCAAATCAGTCACACACAGAGGACCTGAGATTAATTAATTAAGCTTTAGGTACACAAGGTGTATTAGGGGTATTAGATACACTTTTATTGGTATAAGCATCTACACCAATCCTTATTATATACAGAATTTAAAAGATCTAAACACAAGCTTTAAACTAAGATGCAGACAGAAGTCCAGCAACGAGATGGGGGTTCTCCGGTCTTTTGCATTGAGTGTCACATGTATGATTTTCTCCCAGTTGGTGAGAGATCTTACGTATGCTCTAAGTGCAAAGAACTCTTTGCTCTCAGGGAACGAGTCCGTTCTCTAGAGGCTAGAGTAGCAGACCTGGAAGACATAAGAAAGACAGAGAAGTACATGGACGTGACCTTCAGGGATATAGTCCTGAAGTCCCACCTCCAGTCTGGCAGCATCCCTGTTGCCATGGAGAAGAGAGGTCAGGTGACAGGAGAGCATCACCCTGGTGTGGCAGGAAGTGATCCTGTAACTAGGACCTGTCCTCCAGGTGATGTAAAACCCTCTCGCACCGAGGGCGTTTCTCCAGGGCCATGTGCCCATGAGGGGAGGGTCAGGACAGCTGTTATAGTCGGTGATTCAATCATTAGGAATGTAGATAGTTGGGTGGCTGGTGGACGTGAGGATCGCCTGGTAACATGCCTGCCTGGTGCGAAGGTAGCAGACCTCACGCACCGCCTAGATAGGATCGTAGATAGTGCTGGGGAGGAGTCTGCTGTCTTGGTACATGTTGGTACCAATGACATAGGAAAATGTGGTAGGGAAGTTCTGGAGGCTAAATTTAAGCTTTTAGGTAGGAAGTTGAAATCCAGAACTTCCAGGATAGCGTTCTCCGAAATGCTTCCTGTTCCACGTGCAGGACCCAAAAGACAGGCAGAGCTCCGGAGTCTCAATGCGTGGATGAGACAATGGTGCAAGGATGAGGGTTTTGGATTTGTTAGGAACTGGGGAACATTCTGGGGGAAGGGGGGGCTCTTCCGAAGGGATGGGCTTCACCTTAATCAGGATGGGACCAGACTGCTGGCATTAACCTTTAAAAAAGAGATAGAGAAGCTTTTAAACTAGAAAATAGGGGAAAGCCGACAGTCACCCAGGAGCGCATGGTTCGGACAAAGGTATCCTTGAAGGATACTACCAAAAGCAGTGAGGTTCCAAAAGGGGGTATAGTAGCCCAAATGCCCTTGAGTAAGGAGCAGACAGAGCATAAAGATTCCAAATTACCCCTGCCTACCAATAGCCAGATTAGTATGAATAAAATACAGTCTCTAAAATGCTTGTATGCCAATGCTAGAAGTCTAAACAATAAGATGGGAGAGTTAGAATATATAGCACTAAATGAGAGGTTAGATATGATTGCACTCTCAGAGACATGGTGGAAGGAGGATAACCAGTGGGACACTGTGATACCTGGATACAAACTATATCGTAATGATAGAGCTGATCAAATTGGTGGAGGGGTTGCGCTCTATGTTAGAGAGGGCATTGAGTCAGAAAGGATTAAAGTTTTGCAGGGAACAAAATTTGCTGTAGAATCTCTATGGATTGAAATCCCATTTATGAAGGGGAAGGCGATGGCAGTGGGAGTATACTATCGACCGCCTGGCCAGAATGAACAAATGGATGATGAAATGCTCAAAGAAATCAAGGAAGCTAACAAAAGTCACAACAGAGTAGTAATAATGGGTGATTTCAATTACCCCGGTATCGACTGGGTCAGTGTCACGGCAGGACAAGCTAAAGAGATAAAGTTTCTAGATGGAATAAATGACTGCTTCTTGGAGCAGCTGGTTCATGAACCGAACAGAGGGGAAGCCATACTGGACCTAATCCTTAGTGGAACGCCAGATCTGGTGCAAGAAATAAGGGTGTTGGGACCACTTGGCAATAGTGATCATAGTATGATCATGTTTGATTTAATTAGTGGAGGACAGATAGTAAAGGAATCCACAGTATTACCTTTTAACTTTCAAAAGGGAGACTATGATAGAATGAGGAATATAGTTAGGAAAAAACTAAAAGGAGCGGTTCCAAAGGTTAAAGACTTACAGCAAGCTTGGGTGTTATTTAAAAATACTATCCTCAAAGCCCAGAACAGCTGTATTCCACGCATTAAGAAGAGTGGAAGAAAGTCCAAAAAACTGCCAGCATGGTTTAAAGGTGAGGTCAGAGAGGCTGTTGCTGCCAAAAAAGCAACCTTCAGGAAATGGAAAAAAGAGCCAAATGATGAAAACTGGAAACACAAGCACTGGCAAGTTAAATGCAAAGCATTGATAAGGCAGGCAAAGCGGGAATTTGAGAAGAAACTTGCTACGGAAGCAAACACACAAAATAAAGACTTTTTCAAGTACATTCGTAGCAAAAGGCCTGTGAGAGTGTCAATTGGACCGTTAGATGATAGAGGGGTAAAAGGGGCAGTAAGAGGAGACATGGCTATAGCAGAGAGACTGAATGAATTCTTTGCTTCGGTCTTTACTGAAGAAGATGTAGGGATGTTACCCATGACTGAAGTGGTATTTAAAGGTGATACTGCAGAGGAATTGAGAGAAATATCACTACACCGGGAAGATATATTACAACTATTTGATAAACTGAATAGTAGCAAATCACCTGGACCGGATGGTATACATCCCAGAGTGTTGAAAGAACTGAAATATGAGATTGCAGACCTGCTATTGGTAATCTGTGAATTTTCATTAAAATCATCTGTAATACCTGAAGATTGGAGGGTCGCCAACGTAACACCAATTTTTAAAAAAGGTTCCAGGGGTGACCCGGGAAATTACAGACCGGTGAGCCTGACGTCAGTACCAGGGAAAATGGTAGAAACCATCATAAAGAACAAAATTACACAACATGTAGATAGTCATGGCCTAATGGGAGACAGCCAACATGGCTTTAGACAAGGAAGATCTTGTCTTACTAATCTGATATGTTTCTTTAAAGGTGTGCATAAACAGGTAGACAAAGGTGAGTCGGTTGATATAGTGTATCTGGACTTCCAGAAAGCTTTTGACAAGGTCCCCCATCAGAGACTTTTGGCAAAGCTAAAAAGTCATGGGATAGGAGGTAGTGTACTATTGTGGATCGGGAACTGGTTAAGAGATAGAAAGCAGAGGGTAGGGCTTAATGGCCAATATTCCCAATGGAAAAAAGTGAATAGTGGAGTACCCCAGGGATCTGTACTGGGTCTGCTACTTTTTGACATATTCATAAATGACCTGGAAAAGGGAATAGCTAGTCAGGTTATCAAATTTGCAGATGACACAAAACTGTTTAAAGTTGTTAAAACCCAAGAAAATTGTGGAAAACTGCAGGAGGATCTGGATAAATTGGAAGACTGGGCATCCAAATGGCAGATGAAATTTAATGTGGACAAATGCAAAGTTATGCACCTAGGAAAGAACAACCCACACTATAGTTACACGATGCAAGGCTCCACATTAGAAACCACCACCCAGGAAAAGGACTTAGGAGTCATCGTGGATAACATGTTAAAACCCTCCGCCCAGTGTGCAGCGGCGGCCAAGAAAGCAAATAGAATGCTAGGTATCATAAAGAAAGGGATGGAGAATAAAACAAAGGATATTATAATGCCTCTGTATCGCTCCATGGTACGACCGCACCTTGAATATTGTGTGCAATTCTGGTCGCCGTATCTTAAAAAGGACATAGCGTTATTAGAAAAAGTACAGAGAAGAGCCACCAAATTGGTGAAGGGGATGGAAGGCTACTCCTATGAAGAGAGGCTAAAAAGGTTAGGGCTCTTTAACCTGGAAAAGAGACGGCTGAGGGGAGATATGATAGAGGTCTATAAATTAATGAATGGAGTGGAACGGATAAACGTGGATCAATTGTTTACGCTATCAGAATATAGAAAGACTAGGGGACATGTAATGAAGCTACAGGGTAAACTATTTAAGACAAATAAGAGAAAATATTTTTTCACTCAACGTGTAATCAAACTCTGGAATCTGTTACCGGAGGATGTAGTAAGGGCTGTTAGTATAGCTGGGTTTAAAAAAGGTTTGGACAAGTTCCTGGAGGAAAGGTCCATAAACCACTATTAAAAAGGGACCCAGGATATCAATGCTTGACCCAGTACAAGCATTGTGGAACCTGTGTCTTTTGGGGATATTGCTAGGTACGTAGGACCTAGATTGGCCACTGTTGGAAACAGGATACTGGGCTTGATGGACCTCGGTCTGACCCAGTATGGCATGTCTTATGTTCTTATGTTCTTATGCACAGTTGTGTGAAGAAAATGAGGACTTTCATCGATTACTCCTTCACACTGAAGTATGCTGGCTCTCGAAAGGCTTATGTTTGACAGGATTTTTTTCACTTTGAGACCATTTTAGAGTTTTTGGATGCTGAACATCCCATTTTGAAAGAAAATTTAATCAAATGGAAACCAGACATTGCTTATTTAACAGATTTGTTTACTAAATTTAATGGTTAACTTGCAGTTACAAGGTGACACTCTGAATTTAATAAAAACAAAATTCCATCATTGCAGCTTTTCTTGCCAGAATGAATCTAATGAAGCAAAACATTGGACGAAGAGAATTTTCCCAGTTACCCAACTTGTCATTGACAAACATCCAGGATGATGTCGTTTTGGTCTACGTTCAACATTTAAATGTCCTTCACACAGACTTTAAAACCAGGTTTGAGGATGTTTTGACTATGGAAATCTCAGTGGATTATCAATCCATATGGTGACAATGAAGAATCTGATGTCATATTACAAGAACTACTGATCGGAATAAGCACTAATGAAGAACTTAAGGTGCAGTTCAGAAAGGGGTATCAGCAGTTCTGGCTTCAGAAAGATATACTTGTTTCTTATCCTGCATTATGGACTATCGCAAGAAAGCTTTTGATAGCTTTTCCATCTTCATACCTTGTGGAAAGGGGTTTTAGTGCAGTTGCCATTCTTACAAAAAAAAGAAAATCTATTGCAAATCACTGGACATGGAGATTTAAGACTATACCTCACTAATTTGAAGCCAAATATTGAACAATTGCTATCAGAGCATCAGGTTCATCCCTCTCATAAAATTAATACACAAATAATGTTGTTAATGTATTAATTTTACTAGGTTCTGATTTGTTTTGTCTCAAATCCAAATATTTACTTGCATTTTGTGTGTCTTTTCAATAAAGGTATGAATAAAAAAATTGTATTTTTTTTTACAATTGTCCACGCTACAAAAAACCCTATCAAAGTGAGCAGCACTGTGTCAGCTGTTAAACACACATTTGAAGTTAATAAATTTTGGAAAATTCAAATTAGGCAGGCAGGGGGGTCTACAGAAAAAAAAAATTGGCAAGTGGTCTACGGGGCAAAAAGGTTTGGGAACCTATGATCTACACGTTGAGTGGAGGAGTAGCCTAGTGGTTAGAACACTGGCTTGGTAACCAAGCAACAAGGGTTCAATTCCCACTGGCACGCCTTGTGGCCTTGGGCAAGTCACTTAACCCTCCATTGCCTCGGAAGAAAGGCCTGACAATCTACTTCCGGTCACACTGCCAAGAAAACACAGAAGCTTCTGGGTCGCCAGGAGTCAGCACTGACTCGAAGGCACACATTGCATTTGTATTGCATCTACATGTTCAGTAATTTTGTTCTTTATGATGGTTTCTACCATTTTTCCTGATACTGACATCAGGCTCACTGGTCTATAGTTTCCTGGATCACCCCTGGAACCCTTTTTAAAAACTGGCATTACATTGGCCATCCTCCAATCTTCAAGTATTGCAGCTGATTTTAATGATAGTTCACAGATTGCAAACCTGCTATTAGTAATCTCATTTCAGTTCTTTCAACACCCTTGGATGTATACCATCCACACCAGGTGATTTGCTACTCTTCAGTTTATCAAATAGTTGTAATACATCTTTCCGGTGTATCAATATTTTTCAATTCTTCCACAGTATCACCTTTAAATACCAATTCAGTCATGGGTAACATACCTACATCTTCCTTAGTAAAGACCGAAGCAAAGAATTCAGTCTCTGCTATGGCCTTGTCCCCCTCTTACCCCTCTATCATCTAATGGTCCAACTGACTCAGTTTTTTTGCACGAATGTACTTGAAAACATCTTTATTATGCATTTTTGCTTCCACAGCAAGCTTCTTAAACTCTTTGCCTGCCCTATCAATGCCTTGCATCTAACTTGCCAGTGCTTGTGCTGTTTCCACTTTGTAATTTGACTCTCCTCCCCCCCCCCCCCCCAATTTCCTAAAAGATGCTTTTTTGGCAACAGCCTCTGACCTCACCTTTAAACCATGCTAGCAGTTATTTGGACTTCCTTCCACTTTTCTTAAAGCATGGAATACAGCTGGTTTGGGCTTCCAAGATAGTATTTTTAAGCAACACCCAAGCTTGATATAAGTCTAACTTTTGCAACTGCTTGTTTTAGTTTTGTTTTTTGGGGGGGAGGGGGTTAAATTTTGAAGGCTGAGTGAGGCAGCCGTTTTGGGGGCATTTTTTTGCCCGAAAAGTTACTGCCTGAGGCCACCGCCTCAGCCTCATTATAGAGCCACCCCTGAAGTTATTCATGAGAGCTATCAGTCTGGTATGCCTATGCTTCTTAACATGGCCCAGAGTTATGGATTTACACAATCACTGACTGCAACAAGCTTTAACGCAGTATCCATCTGGCTTCAAACCCAAAACCTTCGAATTCAGCATAAGAAAACAGAGGTCCTATTCATCACAAGGAATCAAAGCTTCATCACACCACCCTTTCTGAATGTCATTGAAGCAGAACTTCTTACCAAGCCCACAATCCGATACCTCGGAGTCACCATAGACCAGCGCCTAGACATGAAGGCGCACATAAGCAACATAGCAAGAGCAGTATACCATAAGATCCGATCTCTCAGGCACCTACGCCTCCTACTGGAACCGGATGACTTCTGGACAATCTACCAAGCTTTGATCATACCGCACTTTGATTACGCAAATTCCATACTGCAGGGACTCCCGCAATACATGCTGCACCCTCTTCAGCTCAAGATGAACTCCGCAGCAAGAGTTCTGCATGGAGCATCCAGGAAAGACCACAACGCCCATCCTAAAACATCTCCATTGGCTCCCTATTCACGGCAGGCTCACATTCAAAACCTTACTGCTGACATTCAAAACCATCATGGGGCTCTCCTCCACATCACTAACTGAGCTTATACAGACCAACCCCCCCCCCCCCCCAACAGATCCAGGTGGTCAGTAGTGGCCAACACATTGATAGTTCTGAAAGCAATAACCCAATGCACCCAGGCAACAGCAAACAGGGCTTTTAAATTCTGTGCGCCCAGATGCTGGAACACCTTCCACCCTCCATCCAGTCAATCCCTGATCTAGCCCAGTTTAGGAAGGCATTAAAACACTACCTCTTCCTCTTGTACTACCTGGTAGACAGTTCCACATCAGCCCCCTCAGTCACCTAACTAGCGCAGCACAACGGAACCCTACTATACAGGGCCATCATGATGTAAATAGTTACCCACGTTTTTTATTCAAGTTATAGTACCTGTTCCTTGTAAACACAGATCAGCCAATGAGATGTGTAAGTTTTATGTTTCATGTAAACCGCACTGATGTTGAATAGCATGGTTATATAAGAATCTGTAAATAAAACAAGGCCTTTAAAACAGATATTCTTTTGTCCTTTCAAGGATCCATCTCACATCCACGAGATTTTTTGTTCCTTGCCCTTTCCCGAAACCTGCTTGCACTTTAGGCAGTTCTCCTTCCAGGTATGGTTGTAGTCTCCACTGAATGATCTTAAAAATCTTGCTGGTATGTGGAATTAGAGTGAGATTGTGTGATAAGTTTCCAGTCAGCTGGGATTCTCTCTTTGGTATTGGTATGAACAGAAATATTTTCCTGGCCATGATGTTGTCTTAGAATACTTAGAAGGTTCTGAGAGGAAATTTGGAACTGCAGACTGCTATAATACTTCAATAGGAATATCAATACCCATGCTTTGTTCTTTAACAATGCTTTTAATGTTTTGACCTATCACCAATGATTCCTGATCATAAAGTAAAGGATGAAACAATTGTTGGTCCACCTGGTCTTTATGGTAGGACTATTCTTTCCACCTTTTCTTTGAAACATGATGGCAGAAAAAGGCCATATGGCCTATCCAGTCTGCCCTTCTATACCTACCATAGTCCTTTTTCTTTTAGTTATCTGTGTTGGTCTCATGCTTTCTTGAATTCAGCTACTGTCCTGGTCTCTACCTCCTCCACTGGGAGGCTATTCCATGCATCTACTACTCTTTCCAAAAATAAATATGTCTGCCTATTACTCCTAAGCCTATTCCCTCTCACCTTCATCCTATGCCCCCTCATTGCAGAGCTTTCTTTCTATCGAAAAGAGGCTCTCCTTATGTGCATTTATGCCATGCAGGTATTTAAACATTTATCATCTCTTCTCCTGCCTTTCCTCCAAAGGTTTATATTGGAATCTCTAAATCTGTCCCCATATGCTTTATGACAAAGTCCACTGTCCATTTTGGTAGCCACCCTTTGCAAAGAACCCCATGATGTTTACAGCCTTTTGAAAGTGTGGTCTCCAGAACTGTGCACAATACTCCAAATGAGGTCTCCAAGATTTAAAGAGGCATCACCTCCTCCTTTTTCCTGGTCATTCTCTCCCTATACACCCAAGCATCCTGCTGGCGTTTGCAGATGCCTTTTTGACCTGTTTAGCCACCTTAAGATCCTCACAGTCCAGGTCCCAGTCTTCTTTTGTGGACAGACATACTTCACCCCCTATACTGTACTGCCTCTTGGATTTTTGCAGCCCAAATGCATGACCCTGCTTTTTTTTTTGTGTTAAATCTCAGCTGCCAAATTCTGAAACATTCAAGCTTAGTGAGATCTCTCGTCATGTTATACACTCCTTCTTGGGTGTCTATTGCAGATTTTGCTATCTGCAAGAGGCAGACTTCACCCAACAGCCCTTCTGCAACAGATCTCAGGACTATTCAACATGGATCCTTGAGCATTTTTTAGCATTCTAATTTGGAGGCTGAAATTTTCTAACTCTCATAACTTTAGGAAAGCTGATCTTTCTTCCTCTAATAGTTCCTGATTGTACTACTGAGCATTTGTATAGTGCTACAAGACATACACAGCGCTGCACAGACATGTACGATTGTAAGCTCTGGTGAGCAGGGACAATCTAATCAAGACAAACAGCAGCTGTAGACATGAGATACATCTAGGAGGAATAAGGAAACAAAGACCAGGTGAGTCAAGATCCAAAAGTGGCAGCGAAGAGGTAAGTTTCAGCCTGGATTTGAAAAGGGTCAGAGAAAGTGCCTGACGAACAGACTCAGGATTCTATTTCTTTGCATGCATCATTGTAGTACTTATCTTACTGCACATTGAAAATCTGTTAAGTTCTGCAATTACCTCTCTCCTGGCTTTTGCTTTTCTGTGCAATTTTCAGTTTCATTGATCATCCATTTTTGCCTGTTTTTGCTTTTTCACCTTTCTTCCAGCACAACTTTCTTGATATCATCCCATAACTTTTGGATATAAATGACAGAGCATCCAAAGTGGCAAATCTATTTCACAGGCAGTATTTAAAATTCTGGTGGAATATTTTCCAGATGTAATTTTTTCTTATCTAGCAAAAAAAAAAAAAATGTACTTGTTGAAACATCTTATTGTTGTGGGCAATCACTCTAGGAAATGTTTTGGTGCTTTGACTATCTCCTTTTGTCTGTTTTCATTTATTTTCTCTTCCTCTTAGACAAGGTCGTAGATTTCAAGAAGATTTCTATAGCCCTGACTCACTTTTCCTTGATTATCTGTTTTCTATCGCAGCCCCCTGTGGATTCTATTCCACCTCAGTCTTAAGAATCCTCTTCTAGTATTCTAGACCGATTCTGCTCTTCAGGCCCGTCTCATGATCATCAAATGGGAGGGGGGGAATTCACCGTCAGCTGAGACCTTCCTCCTTTATTTCAGCACACCTTATCAAGAAGCTTGTTCCAGGGCTTCTTCCCTTCATCTTCTTTATGCTGATGACCAATTTGTCCCTGGTACTTGGAAGAGGGCAATTCATTCAGTTTGGAAAAAAAAATGTAAGCTCAATCCTTCCATTGCATCAAATTTTTCCCCAATCACCTCTTTTTAATGCTCTGGAAAGATTGGTTCTTAAACACCATTCTTAGAAAACACACACTTCAGTGCTTCACCAAGCAGCAGGCAGGTTCGCTAAGGATAAAACATAGTATCTGCCATTTTGGGTCAGACTAATTGTCCAAGCCAGGACTAGCCCAATCACTAGGCGACTGTCTAGGGTGGCAACTTCTGAGGGGCAGCAAAATGCAGAGCATTCAAAGCTAAATAGAATTTGATAGCCAGAGGGGAAGTAAAGCTTAAAGTTTGCCTAGGGCAGCAACACAATGAGCCGATTGAGGCTGGCCCTGGTCCAAGCCCAGTATCCTGTTTCCATCCATGGCTAATTTGGGTCAAAAGTACTTTGAAGGATTCCAGAAGTTAGTTAGATTCCATGCTGCTTATTTCAGGGATAAACACTGGATTTTCCCAAGACACTAATGGCCATGTTGAATGAAATTAGGTTCGCTTTAGACACAGGGAAGTTGGTAATTGGAATAAAATCTTCTACTGGATCTGGTAGATCACAAGCACCTTGAAACTTCAGAAGTTTGATATCACTGGCACAGTACTCCATTTGTTTCATTCATATCTGGATCACGTTTAGGGTCTGCAATGGTGAAGGTTTGTTGAGAGTTTACACTGATATGTAGCATTCCATAGCACTCTTATTGCTTGTCCTGTTTCTCTTGAAAGCATGGTACTGGCAGTGGAATCTAGTGCAGCCATAGGAGCAAACAGAAATGCTCCCATGGTCATGTTAAAGAACTGCTGCAATCAGGTAAGAGATGCTGGCGAATTGGGAGGGAGGTGGTGAGAAAGGTGGAGGCATGTGCCTGTGAAGAAAGCAAGCAATATAAGGGGAGGTGAAAGCAAGCAATATAAGGGGAGGTGGGAGCAAGTGCCTGAAGGTAGTCCTTGGACAGACAGCAGTAGGGATCTTACTGAAGTTAGGAGAAAGAGAGAAAGAGAGAACGAACGGGGGGGGGGGGGGGAGGGACGACAAAGAAAAAGGTGGGAGAAATGTCAGCAGGAGGAGGAGTTAGACTTTGATTGTGGAATACTGAGCAAACATTAATAAAGCATGCAGAATTTTAAAAATACTGCATACAGAATTTTTAAAAAAGTTTTGCACAGAATTCACCCAGCTGTAAAATCAAGAACACAAAACCTAAACCATTAACTTCAACAAGCTGGAAATAGGATCAGAGCATTGGTTGATCAAGGCCTTCAAGAAAAAAAAATATTTAAGAGTAAAAAAAAAAACTGTCATGAGAAAATGGGTTATGTCCAGGAGTTCTCTGCCATAATCATATCTCCATTACTAATTCTTTTCTAATAAATTAGTTTTGAATTTAAAGAACCAAGCAGATACTGACAGTAATTTATTACTTTGGAATTAGTCAGTCAACCTGCCCTCAGAGTATAAATCACTTTTTGAAATAAGATTCACAGGCAAACCACCTCCCAAGAACTTTATCTGTAAAGCATACTTTAACCTCTAATTTTAAGGTTAAACAAGTATAGAATTGGCATATTAGCTTATGTATCAGAACTTTGCACTATGACAGACCTGTTCCAGTTTTCTTCTCAGAGCTTAAGAACTCTCAACTCAAGTGTATACCATGGGACAGAGCTCATTTAGACTAAATGGGGCCATGTCATCCATTGCCTGTAAAGAAGCAATAGATGGAATTTGTCAACATTCAAATACCGCCACTGATCTTTGGAAGTGGCAGTATATAAATGTTGACCAATAAAATACCATCAGTCTACTTACTCTGTAGCAGAAAGCTTAGCTACCTTTGATCAAACTTTTAGAAATAAAGGAGAAATTTACATACCTGATAATTTTCTCTTTCCTTGAATCCTGCTAGGCTAGTCCAGAGGGGGGGTTTATTCCGCTGCCAGCAGGTGGAGGCAGAACACAGCCATTTTCAGTTATGGCATTGCTTGTTACATCTACTAGTGCAGTACAGAGAAGCCAGTAAGAAACTTCCCAAGCAGTAAGCAAATTGAAAAACTCCAAATACACACAAGTTAAGTTATAACTATACAAATCATTTGGTGCTCTTTTTAAGCAGATTTGATTTTGCGTCAAACTAACCGCTCCATGAAGAAGCAGCAGGGCTCTCTTCTTGGGTGTCCTAGACAGCTTTACAGGATTCGAGGAAATAGGGGGTGGGGGAAGTCAGGCATGTAGTTTCTCCTTCCTTATCCTGCTAGATCAGTCCAGACAAGTGAGAAGTACCCAAGCTGTCAGGACCCAGGGTGAGAGGAAAAGAGGATGCTCTGGATAGATCTGTTCTGCTGAATATGCCATCTGCTTCTGCTTCTACATACAAACTGTGGTGCTTTACAAAGGTGCTCAGACATGACCAGGTAGCTGCCTTACAGATGTCCTCTAGGGACACAAAGGAAGATTCCACCCAAGTGGTCTGTTCTAGTGGAGTGAGTGTCAACTCACTCCGGCATGTGCTTTCTGCCGAGACAGTAGGCTGAGCTAATAGCCTTCTTAATCTAGTAGTCAAACAAGGACTTGGCTGCAGTTAGTCACTTCCTTAGACTGCTGAAAAGCACAAAGATGGCATGACCGACTCACAATATCTTAACACCCTCTGCGCATCCACCAGCTACAGCAAGAGGTTCACCCAAAAACCGTCAGAAAAAGGAGGGTAGAATGACAGTGATTAAGAAGGCAACAGCGCTTTTGAAAGGATGGAACAGTGTGCAAGGAGACGCATGCTGTTGGGACGACCAGAAAAGGCTTCCTGCATGACAAGTCCTGCAGCTCTGATGCCCACCTGGCGAAGGCAATAGTGACCATGAAAACCACCTTGAGGGTCAAACCCTTGAGAAGTTTTTGAAATGGGTTCAAGAGGAGCTTAACAGAGCCTTAAACACCAGAGAGATTAGAGTAAGAAATGGACCTGCTTCACCCCTCTGAGGAAGCGGGAGATGTTATGGTGCATCGTTAACAGGGCTGATGCTACCATTAGGTAAACAGTGTAGTTACTCACCTGTAACAGGTGTTCTCCAGGGACAGCAGGAATCAGTCCTCACTTATGGAGGACAGCAGCACCGATGGAGCCCGTGCGGAGCAATTCCCCAGCTTTGAAAGAAAGCCTTTGGGATTGCTACCAGGCATGCATGGTTCTCGTCCTGCCCAAGGGTGCCATCTTGCTCAGTCAAGTCCCTTAGCTCGAGCCCTACCAAGAAGATGGCAAGGGAAGGACAAAAGCTCAGCAACTCATCAGGGGAGGCAGGAGGGTAGTGAGGAGTGATTCCTGCTGTCCCTGGAGAACATCTTTTACAGGTGAGTAACTACGCTTTCTCCAGGAACAAGCAGGAAGTCGGTCCTCACTTACGGGACTCCCTAGCTACAGGCTACCGAACCTGTAACCAAAAGAAAAAAAAAGCCTCCGCGAGGCTGTAAGCAGAAGCTGAAGCCCAAAGGAGCCAGAGTCCTTGGGTCGAAGCCCTCAGTAGCCGTGAAGAAGGGTCAGAGAGCAGGAGTTGCTTATACCCTGAACAGGCGCTGTCCAGGCGCTGTCCAGGCAGGACTCCCTCTCCATGCAGTAGTGGGCAGCGAAGGTGCTGGTCGAAGACCAGGTCGCCACCCAGATGTCCATCAGGGGTACAGAGCATAGCAAGGCCACCAAATCTGCCTTGGCTTGGACCCCGTGAGTGGTGACTTGACGATCCAGAGGGATGCCCACCTTCGCATGGGCAAGGCGATGCAGTCCGCCACCAAAACTGAGAGGGTGCGCTTGGAGACTGCTTGCCCCTGCCGATTGGGATCATAGGTCTTCAAAAGCCTATCAGACTTGTGATGAGTCTGGGTACGCGGCAAGTAGAAGGCGAGGGCCCACTTGCAGTCGATGGTGTGGAGAGCCACTGACACCTGGTCAGCATGGGGCCTAGGAAAGAAGGTCGGGAGCACTCTCTCTTGATTGAGATGAAAAGCAGACACGACCTTAGGTAAGAATTTAGGGTGGGTCCAGAGGACCACCCTGTTCTGATAAGACCTGGTGTAATGGGTGCCAGCCATGAGTGCCTGAAGATCACTGACTTGGCGAGCCAAAGTCAGCACCACCTTCCAGGACAAATGCCGAAGCGAACATGTTGCCATCGGCTTGAAGGGTGGACGGGTGAGCTGCGTGAGCACAACGTTCGAGTACCATTCTGCTGGAGAGGTATGGATGGGCGGCTTGGACATCAGAAGGCCCCGCATGAAACAGGAGACTAATGGCTGCCCCAAAAGAGGTTTCCCCTCGATAGGGAGACGATTAGCCAATATGGCACTCAAATTAACTCCGAGTTAGACTTCAGTCCTTCCCTCGAGAGATGGAGGTGGTACTGGAGAACCCACCAAACCGGGCATGAGAAGGGGGTCAATCTGGTGTTCCAAGCACCAGCTAGAAAAGCGTTTCCACTTAAAGGCATAAACCTGCCTAGTGGAGTCCTTCTCTGAGGCAAGGAGGATTTCCTCAAACCTCCTCAGGAAGGGCCGGAGCAGTTAGAGAGACCCGTTCAGTCACCAGGCTGTGAGGGATAGGGAGGTTAGTTTAGGGTGGAGAACCAGACCCTCTTCCTACATGAGCAGGTCCCTGGTTGAGCCCAGGAGCAATGGAGGTTTTGTCGAGAGCCAGAGTGGGAACCAAGGCTGCTGAGGCCACGAGGGGGCCATGAGGATCAACGATGCCCCGTCCTGTTGAGCCTTGAACAGAGTCCTTGCAATGAGGAGAAAAGGAGGGAATGCATACAGGAGACTGGAAGACCAGTCCAGGAGAAATGAATTGGGACCATCCCTGTCTGGGTGTGGTACCGGGCTGCAAAAGCAAGGGAGCTGCATGTTCTGAGGGCTGGCAAAAGAGGTCTATCGCTGGAGTGCCCCAGCGGAGAAACAGCCAGCCTGCAACTCTGGAATCCAACCGCCACTCGTGGCGGTGAAGGATTCTGCCGAGTCTGTCCACCAGACCATTCCCCTGACTTGGGAGGTACACCGCCCTGAGGGACATCCTCCTTTGGGCAGCGAAAGAGCAGATGAGGACCGCTTCCCTGCAGAGAGTGCAACCCTGTGCCCCCCTCTGTTGATGTAGAACATCGCTACATGGTTGTTGGTCTGTACTAGAACCAACTTACCGCCAAGGAGATCAGTGAAGGTCCTCAGGGCCTACCAGATGGCCCGGAGCTCGAGCAGGTTTACCTGCTGCTGAGACTCTGTGGGTGACCACTGCCCTTGCGTGCAGAGAGACCTGCAATGGGCTCCTCACCCTAACAGGTGTCTGTAGTCAGCATCACATTGTGCTGTGGTGTCTGAAAGGGCGATCCCTGCAGAAGGTTGCAGAGGGTTCTGCCACCAGTTCAGGGACAAGCGTAGATTGGGGAGAAACCTGACGGGGTCCCTGAGGTGTCTGAGGGAATGGCTCCATTGGACATAGACATCACTGAGCCGTTCGCATGTGCAGGCGAGTGTAGGGAACCACATGTACGGTCAAGGCCATATCGCCCAGAATACGTAACATGGATTGAGCGGTGACCTGGTGGGCGCTTTGGATGCGAGCTGCCAGAGCTCAGAGGTGGGTGGAGCGATCCTCCAGCAAGAAAGCCATGGCCTGCCGAGTATCGAGGCACGCCCCAATGAACTCAAGAACCTGCACTGGGTCAAGGTGAGACTTTAGGTAGCTGACCAAAAACCCAAAGCTCTCCAAAAAAAAAAGGAGGAGCCCGTAACGAGCCAGTTGTCGAGGTAGGGAAACACTGGCACGCCCCAGTGCTGTAGGTGAGCAGAGGCCACAAGGTGGCACTTCATGAAGACCCATGGAGCAGATGCCAGGTCGAAGGGGAGCACTCTGTACTGGAAGTGCTCTCCCTGCACCCTGAAACACAGGTACTGCCTGTGTTGGAGGTGGATCAAGATATGGGTGCAAGTGTGCTTCAGATCCAAAAGGAGCATAGCCAGTCACCCTGCCAGAGGAAGGGCAGCAGCACACCAAGAGATAACATCTTGAACTTCTCCCACACCAGGAACTTGTTCAGCCTGCAGAGGTAGCAGATGGGCCACAGACTCCCCGTCTTCTTCGGGATGAGGAAGTACTGGGAATAAAAGCCCTGAACTCGAAGGTAGGGAGGGACCTTCGACTGCCTGTTGGGCAAGGAGGGAGTATAATTCTTGCTGCAGCAGAAGCTGGTGTGTGGGAAGTTGAGAAGGCTCCACCGGGGAGAAGAGTGGAGGAAGCCTTTCTAAATGGAGGAGATGGGTCCTTCAGGTTGTCCGGGAGGGCTAAGTGTCCGAGGTAATAAGCACCCCTGATGGGGCGAAACAGGACAGACATCCCCCCACTGGCTGCTACATTGCCAGAGGGAGAGGGGCCATGCCGTTGGTATCAAAACCCCTGAGTGGGTTGTGGGGAAGCTGGCATTCGGGTCTTCGGGCCCTTTGGATTGCAGTGCCCCTGTCTAGGCTTTCCCTGAGCCGGGGTAGCTGGCATGGGGGTAGCCGGGTATGGCAGTTAACCGCGATACTGAAGGCCTTTCCTGGTAAAGAAGAGCTTCTTGGCTGACTGCTTCTTCCGAGGCAGTGTCGAGGTCTTGCAGGAGAGACGGGTCCTGGTAATGAACTCTGTCTCGATCTCTGCAGCCTTCTCCATCGGCTTCCCAAACTGCTGTTCACCGAGACAGGGCATGTCCAGGAGCTTCTCCTGCTCCCATTGCTCCAAATCAGAGGATTGGAGCCATGCCTGGTGGCGAGCCCCAATGCCCGCAGCCGCCACCCGGGCCGATGTCTTGAAACCATTGTAAGAAGCTCAAGATATGTATTTGGAACAGTCAGCCATGGATTTCAGCAGGGTGTGGAACCTGTCTAGGGGGCTCCTCTTCGAGGCCTGTGGAAAAAGCCCCAAGTTCCTTCACCAAGTTGCGTAGGAACATACCAATATACAATTGGTAAGCCTGGATGCGACAGGAAAGCATGGAACCTTGATAGGCCTTGTGGCCCAGGGCATCAAGGGCTCTCGATTCCTGGCTAGGTGGCACAGATGAGTGTGATTTTGGGCTCTTCTGCTTCTGCATGGCTGACTCCACCACCATTGATGTGTGTGGGAGCTGGGTTTTTCGGAAGCATGGCCCGCGCTGCACCTTGTACATTGTGTCAAGGTACTTGCTCACTATGGGAACCAAGGCTGGGGCCTCCCACATACAGAGCAGTAGTCGGGATTGAATCAGCAGCACTGGCACAGTGAGGGATTCCCTGGGTGGGGCCTCGTACTAAAGAATATTGAGTTCTTCAGCATGAGGGTCTTCCTCGGCCTGGGTGATCAGGCTGAGGGCCCGAGCCATGTCCTGGATAAACACCAAAAAGGAGGTGTCCTCAGGTGGTGAGCACCGCTGTAAACCCAGCAGCAAAGGGTCCGACAGGAGATCCCGGTGAGTGTGGATCTCCAGGGAGGTGTCCCCATCTGATTCCCAGTCACGGGGGGGGGGGGGGGGGGGGAAAACGGTTTAGGGATCCGAGCTGGGCAGTTCGCCTGTCTGATGGCCGGCGCCCTGGACGATCTCACCTACGAGGAACGAGAGGGTGGGTGAGAGATGTCAAGGACCTGCACGAGGCCTGTGGCTCTCGGGGGTTTCCTGGATGGATTTGGTTGTCCCATGTGAGGGACCCATGGTCTCTAGGCATGAGTCAGCAAAGCTGGCCATAAGCACCTGCTGGGAAGCTATGAACGCAGAAATGCTGTGTTCCAGCACCAGCGTAAGGGACTCTCACGTGGGCATGGGGCCCTGGAACGCTGATACCAGGGTCACCAGATGGGGTGTTGAGGAGAGGGGGGGGGTGTCATCGGGACCACCCTCAGGAGACCGCCATTTCTCTACGAGGTACCTTGCGGGGCCGCTCCTTGTCCAACTCTCAGGAATGCCAAAGGGGACTAAGCAACCGGGCACAGGAGCACTTGCGCTTGTCAGGGGCCCCAGACAGCAACTGAGGCCTTCTTTTTACACCGTTCCACCTCAGGGGACCCCCTGGTCAGAATGCCACCTTGAATGCAGAGCCACAGGGGGAGAACCCACAGGAGGGGGGAGACAACCGAGGGTTCCACTGGAGACTCCGAGGCAGCCTTTCAGAAAACATCTTCGAACTTCTGCTTATGGCTGAGCAGGGCCTTAAGGGACATTTTCTTACAGAGCGAGCAGAGCTCTGGGTCATGGTCGGCTCCCAGACACCGTAAACAGTCATGGGTGTCTGTAAGTGACATGTTCCTAGAGCACCTTATTGCATTTTTTAAACCCGGTGGCCATGGGGGCAAAAACAGCCCCTGTGAGGTCAAAGACCTACGCGGCCAGCAGTTAGAAGGAAAAACGTTTAGGAAAAGGTATCCCCTTAAGCTTTAATAGAGAGCAAGGGGAGGATGAGTAGAGGACTGGTGCAACCAGAAAAAATGAAACAAGAGCCTGTTAAGGTGAGGAAATCAAAACTTTTTCCAAGGGACGAGGTTGTGTGTCTGAAGGGCTCCATGGAAAAAGGGAGACTGAGCAAGATGGCACCCTCGGGGAGGAAGAGGACCATGCATGCATGGTAGCAATTCCAAAGGCTTTCTTTGAAAGCTAGGGAATTGCTCCGCACGGGCTCCGTCAGTGCCAATGCCATCCATAAGTGAGGACTGACTTCCTGCTTGTTCTTGGAGAATAGGTGGTTGCCTAGAGTGCCATCTCTCTGCCACTGCCCATCTCTGGGGCCAGCAGTGATGGCAATGGGAAAAGAATGTCATACAGCACTTACTAAAGGCTCCAGCACTGCACTGCAGTTCCTGCCTGCTATCTTCAGGTGCCTCCACCATCCATTCTGATGCAGACTTCGTGTGGCATAAACTGGAAGTTTGAGAGGGTGGAAAGTAGTGCCTGATAGCCAGGAACCATGATGTGCACCAGCACCTTTGGTAAGTGCTGCATTGCATCTCCTTTGCCACTGACATCACTGCTGGCCCTGGAGAGGGGCAGCAGTGATGGCAATAGGGCTGGGGGGGGGGGGGGAATGCAGCAGGATGGCAGGGCTCACCTAGGGTTCCTTCAGTTCTTTCACTGGTCCTGACTGCAAAGGATATCCCCTTAATTTGGCTCTGGTAGAATGCTAGGGCCACAACCTGAATCTTGAGATTTTATGCCAAACTGATCTGCAATGGAGGACAGAATAGTGACAATGTCTGCCTTCTTCGCTCTTAAGAACAGTTAGTTGGCTCAAGAGAATCACATACCATGGCCTGCATGGCCCGTCCCGTGCCCCCAGAATTACTAGACCCAGATGAGATCAAACTCTTGGGAAGACAGCCCCCATGGTCCCTGGTGAGCCATGACATAGGAGCCTCTTCTTGGGCCAGTCCTGAAGCACGGCATCCAAGCCCACTGCCTTCAGGTCCAGAATAGGCTGGATAGAACCATCCTCCTTGGCTAGACACCACAAAGTAGATGGAGTAACAGCCATGTCTTTGCCTCAGAGGGCATGAGTACAATAACCTGCAACTGCAGACAGCACTGCCGCCCCCCCCTCCCCCCAGACCCTTAAGACTCAACAGGACACTCAAGCAGGCAGAACGGCTTCACTCCTGCTGAAGGAAGCCTTGCCAATATATCCCCCAAGGAGTTCCTTGGAGGCAAATCCTGTAGCAGAACAGGGCCACCACTCGAACCTTGAGGGTTCAGGGCCAAGCCACAGTCCAGGTTCCCATGCTCCTTAGAAGTCCATACACCCCCTGCTAGGGATCTGGAGAAAGCAGAATGTTACAGAGCAACTGGTCCGCCAGGGGCAATGGGGACCACTCTGCTACAATTTATTTAAACAGATTTGAAAAACCTTTTCCTTCAATCAAGGTGGTCACGTCACAACACAATTGGAGGGTTACATTTAACATTAGGGTACGTGTAAACATTTAGACAGTACAGTTGTGACAGTATTTAGACAGTACAGTTGAGGTAACATAACAAAGGTATTTACTAATGTGGTGTGATAAATGTTCGTGTGAATGGGGTGGGTGTATGTTTAGTTGGCGGTGATGTTAGTATTGCTGTTTGGGTAAGGGATGTTGCTTGAATGCTCATAGGTTTCTATAAATAACCATGTTTTGAGATCTTTGCGGAAGTCTGTGAGGTCTTCTAAAGCTCTCAGGCTCATTGGTAGGGAGTTCCATATTGATGCCAGCAGTGATGGTGCTCTTTTTGAGGTTGTTTGGTTTTGTGGTAGCCTGCAGGGGTGCTGATCATGTTATTGGTTCTTCTTGGTCTATTGCTGATGTCTCTTGTTATAATGCTTTGGAGTACGTCCGCTGAGAGATGATGAATGACTTTGAAGATTATCATGATAAAGTCAGCACCTACAGAGCTGCTATGTCTAAGGCCTAAATAGGGCATTGATGAGAAAGGAAGGATCTTGCTGGGATCCCAACTGACCCCTGGGGGAAAATCACCACTCAGTCCTCCTCAGACCTTGAGGCAGCTGGATCATCATTAGAGTCCTTCAGAGAACCCTGTAGGGGAAAGCTGGGCTTGTAGAGGAATGGAAAAGCACCAGAGTGAAGCAGGGGCATGACCTCTCTAGCTGCCCATGAGAAGTGTGCTCAGGGTCCCCAGAAGGTACATGCAGGCCTCCAACCCCTCCCCTCCCCAACAGGGGTCTGAAAAGCAGCTAGCCAACTGAATGCAGCCAAAGGACTGTTTCAGAAGCTGCAGCACAAGTAGGCCCACAAACAGGGCCATGAATGGCCCCACAGCACACAGGTAGTGCCATCCTGACATGCTCCACTCTTGCTGTATCCACACAGCCCACTGAAGTGGCTGCAGAGCTCACCGTGGCAAAGAAATTAGGAAAGGAGCAGCAGGGGCCACAGGCTCAGCATCTGGCTCCAGGCTTCCTGTTGAGGGTCTCCAGATGCTCTGGGCATTACAGCCCAACCAGAGGCAAAAAAGCCCTGCAACCATGTGGCTGGCATTAGCCTGCTGAAAACTGCAATGGCAAAATACACAGCAACCCCCTCCCCCCGCAAAATAAAAAATCCACACAAATCATGAGTAGACACCTAGTACTCAAATCAAGGGTTCAATTTTCACAGACATTCTTTGTGATCTTGGAAAACTCATTTTACCCTCCATTGCCTTGGAAGAAAAGGCCTGGCAATCTACTTCCGGTGATACATTGCCAAGAAAACCCAGAGGCAGTTGGGTTGCTAGGAGTCAGCACCGATATGACAGCACTAAAAAGAGTAACCAGAGCTGTAGCAGGAGTTCCAAAAAGGGAATCTAAGGCTTGATGGGCTGACCAGGGATACCCCATTTCAGGAGGCCTCAAAGCACCTACACAGGCCTGTGGAAGCCCAGCTATTAAGACTTCCCCCACCACACCCCATTTGATGCTGCCTTAATCACAGCAGCACAGAGTCAATTATCTGCTATTGAAATCTATGTAAGCGGCTTCCAGGGAAGGTCTTGGATCGATCTAGTAGGATTCAAGGAAAGAAAAATCAGGTATGTAAACTTCTCCTTCCTTATCACCCTGCTAGATCAGTCCAGATGGGTGGGATGCACCCAAGCAGTAAGGAACCAGGGTGGAAGACACCATTCTGGAGAGAACTGCCCTGCCAAAGGCACCATCTGCTCCAGTTCCCACATACAATTTGTAGTGCTTCACAAAGGTGCTCAGTGATGACTAAGCAACTGCCTTACATATGTCCTCTGGAGACACCAGCAAATTCTGCCCAATGACAGTTCCACCACCTCGAGAGCCATTTTGGTTATCATGAGGCTCACCCTTGCTTGACTTATGCCACAACTGTGGCATTGTCTGAGAACATATAGGCTGCTTAGTCTGCTAGGAAATGCAACAGCTTTAGTAGCACCAGGCGATTACTCTGGCCTTCAACTGGTAGATTGAACAGGAGGCCTCCTGAGAGTCCCTAAGTTCCTGAGCAAAATGACTTACAGTGAGCTCCTTAGCCCTTCAGGTTGGCATTCACTGGAGACTTATCTAGGCTGGTGCTTCCAGGGGCATCCCATTCTTCAGATGGCGAGACTACAGTCACCACACCAGCTGCTCCTTAATTTCCTGAGGGAAAGAAAGGATCCGATCAAGCAACTGAACAGGAAGAGCAGCGAGACAGATATCTCTGGAGGGGGTGTATGTGTACTCTGGCTCAAGGGACTAGCTCCAGGGCCAATGCCATGGACACTAGGATTTGGAGATAGTCTCCTGGGCCTGGGAAGCCGACTGAGCACATAATCTCCTGAACTGGTTTTACAGCTTGAGTAACCTCTTCTGTGTAAGGGACACAGTGTTGAACTGAGCCCTGAATACTATAAGTCCTGGGAAGGAACCAGACTGCTCTTGGAATAATGGTCACACATCAACCATTACAGTCAACTAATCACCAGGGCTGTCTCTTTTCTAGACTTCTTCCAGGAGCCTGAATCAGCCAGTTATCCAGGTATGGGTGAACCTGGATCCTTTTCTTGTGCAGAAATGCTACCACCATTATCTTTGAGGAGCCACAGCCAAGCCAAAAGGTTCAGCCTGGAACTGGAAACAGCAGCCCAGGATGCAGCAGCAAAGAAATTATTGGTGTTGAACGTGAATGGGAATGTGGACAAACCTCAGATCCAGAAGTCAGAACCCCCTCGCCAGACTGACCTGATGGCCTCTATGCAAAAATGAGGAACTCAGTTTGACACTTACCACCTTCAGGTCCAGAACAGGCCAGAAAACACATCCATTCTTGGATGCCTTAAAGTAGATGTGCAGCACCCCTCATCCTACTCTAGAGGGCATGGGCAGAATAGCCTGCAATTGCAGGAGGTGCTGAAAAAGAGCTGAACCGCCAGATTGGGGAACTACAAGGAGACCCTACAAAGGCATCCTGCATAAGCTTGCAACTCTAGCAGATAATCCTGAGGACCCCTTGTCCTGATATGATACAAGCCCAACTTGAGAGAACCAGCCCGAGGTGCCTCCTTCCCCAATCAGCTGTACTTCAGAAGATATCTGCTGGATCACACTGCAGGGGCTTACTGGCTCCAGCAGACACCACAGCCAAGTCTTGAGTGCTGCGAGTTCAAAAAGGGCTAAACCTTCTTGGACTCTGACCCATAAAACAGTAGGTCTTACCTAGACTTTCGGCTGTCAGAGCATTTCCATGCTCCACACAGCACCCTGCTGGAAGTACCACCGCACCCTTGGGCCTGACAACCAGGAGCTCTTGAGAGCGAGCGAGCTTCTCCAAAGTTACAATACATTTCTCAGGTCCTCCCCAAAGAGCAAACTGCTCATGAAAATGTATATGCTCAACTGTAACTTGAAGGCAGCATTAGCTGGCCATTTGCAGAGCCAAAGCTACTGCCCCAGCAAAAGGTGGTATAGAAATCCAGCTAAATAAAAACACACTGCCCAGCCACTACCACCACTATTGACGACTCGGGAGGTGATCCTGATCAAGTCTTACAGGGCATCCGCTACTTACATGGCTCCAGACTCCAAACTCGCAGCCTCTGGTCTGTCTAGTCATAGCTGAAACCAGCACAAGAGGACTCAGGCCACCAAGTCTGCATACAACACTGCTGAAGAGCTGAAGGTAGAGGCTGCAAAGAAATTAAGGAGGTCCTTTGACTCTCATATGACTCAGAGTGCAGGACAACTATCCTGGTAAAAAGGAGTACATTTGGGGTCAGATATTCTTCTGGGCAGGCTATGCACCGCTACAGCGCATAACCCTGCCCAATGACCCTTAACCCCAAATGTTCAATGCTGGGGTCATGTGTGGCCCCAGCAATGAAAATCCAGATATTAATGCACATGCCAGAAGCTGCATTAGGTAACCTGGCAGCAGCAATATTACATGCTGCATGCTTAGCTCCTGCACCAAAAGATAGGCAAGGAGCTAACCAGGCAACATGCAATATTGCTGCTGCCTAGTTATTGCTTGTTGCTGCCTCCACTCTGCCCCCGACACTCTGATGCTAACTGGCTAGCATCAGGGCATGTAGAGGAGTTAAAAGGGGATATTCAATGGAGTGGAGGAGTAGCCTAGTAGTTAGAGCAACAGCCTAGTACCCAGAAGATCAAGGGTTCAATTCCCACTGGCACTCCTTGTGACTTTAAGTAAGTCACTTTACCCTCCATTGCCTCTGAAGAAAAGGCTGGCAATCTACTTTCGGTGATACATTGCCAAGAAAACCCAGAGGTAGCTGGGTCGCTATGAGTCAACAATGACTTGATGGCACAAAAAAAAAAAAATCCAATGTCACTAACCATGTAAGCACTGAATATCCCAATTTAAGGCATTTATATAGTTTACTGGGCTGTAAACAGTGTAAATGCCTTTTGAATAGCAGGCCCTTGGCTAACACCACGATGTTGGCATCCACTCTAAGGAGCCCAAAAAGATAGATCCAATTCACCCTGGGGGAGAGGGTACAGCTGATAACTGAGCTTAGCCCCCAACCTCCCCCAGGTCTCCTGTAGAGACAAGCTGCTGTATAGTTTCAGGAAGAGGCAAAGCCTTATACCTTCCAAATTATGGTCTGCTTGCAAAGCTAGCACGGGAGAAGCAATATGCAAAGCCACCATAACATCCTGAAGGTAAGTCCCTTCAATGGTCTAAGCAAGTCAGAGGATATGCCCATCTAGTAGAGCAGGGGTTCCCAAACCTACCATATGTGAGGACTGATTCCTGCTGTCCCTGGAGAACACCAGTTACAGGCGATTAACTACGCTTTCTGGCCTGGAGTCCAGAATGGAGGCCCTGGAGCACAGCTGGAAGCTGTAAAACGAGAGGGCAATGTCAGGAAATACGTTTTCACTGAGAGGGTGATGGATGCTTGGACTGCCCTCCCGATGGAGGTGGTGGGGGCAAATACGGTGATGGAATTCAAAATGGCATGGGAAAAACACAATGGATCCATTTATAGCAACAGAATAAAAACAAAATAAATTGAACCATCTAACTACAAATAGAGGTGTCCTGCATGGAGCGGTGGGTTCACCTCCAAACAAAGACATGGGGAGGGGTGGCCTGCACAGAATGGCACCTACTCCTGCCATCTTACTCCAGCCATCTTACTGGGCAGACTAGATGGACCATACTGGTCTTTATTTGCCGTTATTTACTATGTTACTATGTTACCCTGGGAGCTCTCCAGCCACTCAGGATATCATGAATATTCATGAGAGATTAGCATATGCTCCCTCTTACATGCAAATTTACCTCCTGCATATTCATTGTGGATATCCTGAAAATTCAACTAGCTGAGGAGCCCTCAGAATGGGTTTGGGAACATCTGCAATAGGGAATTCATCCTTACTTCCAACTCACCCTTGGGGGTGGAGGGGGGGAAGGATTTTTCTTCCGCATACCAGACAAACCCCATAGAAGATAAAGCTGAGCTCCAGAGGAGCAGAAGGCTGAAGCAGCAGCACATAAGCACCTCTGTTGCTGATGGCAAGGGGGCTAAGGGCTCCAGGCCTCCATAGGAAAAGCCTGGGCAAAGGAGGCTATCAAGTAACTATTAAGTACTAAGTCAGCCCATAAAGTTATTTCAGAAGCTGCTGTGCAAGCTTTGTGAAAGGGCATACCCAGAGGGCCCTCAGGGGCCTGAGAGCTTTAGGCTGCAGATGCCCTACCATGCCACTCCCTCCCCTCAGGGAAGTCCAAATACTCAAACCACCAGGAAACAGAACAAAAGAGAACAAGGTGCAGAAATCCCCACAGATGGAGTGTATAAAATCCAAATTCCTTAATCAAGACCCTACCGCGCTATTTTGTCATGCACCTTCTTCAGGGGTAAAACCTTTTTTTTTTTAATTTAAAATTGTGTGTGTCATTTTTATGTATATGATATATACATTTCCAGGATTTTAATTGGTTTTACTATTTATTCCATCTTCCTTCCTTTTCCCTTTGTACTCCCAAGTCTTAATTAAAATGGTAATTGTAATAAAGTGTTATTTTACATATTTATTATACTTTTGACATTCTGGGACAACTATGTTATTTGTTCCCTGCTTTTCTAATTGGCATGCTCATTTCAGGGGTACCTACATATGTGGATTGTACTTTTTTGTTTTTTTACACACACACACACATGTAAAAACTTAACCGTTAATTTTTATTTCTTGCATTTTACCGTTTATGCGTAGTCTTCTCATTCTTCTGCTTTCTTCAATTTTAACTTTCATTTTATCCTGTTCTTACTTTTGTGCTACATATTCTTACTTGGTTGTATAATCATATGCTGTGCTCTTATATTACAGCTGTTCCACCTTATTCCTCTGTTTGTCCTTTGCCTATACTTTCTCTTATAGATCTGGGATGGCAGTGTCATGATTTTTTTCACGTGTTCTCAGCTCTACATTGGTATACTTGGGCTTTCATATTCCCCTTCTCCCTCTATCCTTCCCCTTCCCCCATATCCCCCTTCCCTCCATTCTCAAAGTCTTTTTAGTTATGTTTATGATTTTTATATTTTTATTTTTGTTCATTTGTTTTAGTTTAGTGCTTACTTGGCAAGCATGTATTTACAAGACTTTAGTGACAAATATGGGTCCCCTGCCCCATGAGCTTATTCGGTTACTTTTATTCTGGTTGTCTCATGTGTTTGAATTATGGTGCTGGCGACGAATACTGTGTCATGGACTGCCCAAAGAACAAACCAATCAAGAGAGCAAACCTAAGCTTTCCTTAGAAGCTCAGACAAGACTGACTTTCATGCTTTGCAAACATGTGAAGAGAGATATAAATAATGCTTGGAAAGGTAGATGGTCAATATAAACGAGGAAGGTCAGCAATGAGATGGATTGATATAACAGCAGCAGCTATGGGTGCCATTCTATCAATGAGCTACCTGACTGAAGACCGAACACAGTTTAAGTCAACTGTCCAGAGGGTTGCTATGAGTAGACACCAACTCGATGGCATTTAACATCCGTTTTATTGTTACCCAACAAGAAGCCCATAGCAGAGGGTATTTACATTCTATACCCTATTGATAATTTGAGCAGTTCTCTTTTCATGACAAATCTTGCCCGATATTGTTCCATATCGAGTCACTGTGTTTTGGTCACAAAGTACATTTTCCTTGCTCTTATATACACTATTTTTGCCCTCTGTTGATAGCTAAAGCTCCAAACACTGCCTGGTACATGTATCATGTCTCCTCTTACATGGTTATTAGTTCTTGACACAGTATCTATGTTGGTTGCCATTACAGCTGCTATGCTCCTTTTTGTGCCAAAGCACATTTAAATATAGCTGCCCATCCAAAACAAGCTCCTTTATACACAAGATCGGCACATTTAGCATTCTGTCAGACCTGAAAGGTACTTAATACATAGCAATTTTTAGTCTTCACTATGGTGTTTATGCCATTTTACGTGACTGCTGTTAGGTCTTCCTTCGGTACTAGAAATGTATTTAAATATGGCTCTTTAAATTAAGGGCTTTAGCCTTGAATAGTACTTATTGAAGATTTCATCTGTACTAGTTCTCATGCTACTTTTTTTTTTTTACTGGGGTATGTAAGAGTAGTTTGTTCTTTGGCTGATGTTTGCCTTTTTTTTAAATTATATTTTTGATTTAACATTTACCCCTTTTTATCCAGTTTGTATGACATTTTTGATACCTTTATGACTTATGTAAAGAGTTTTATTTACCTTTTTTATATTTTAGGGGGCCTTCAATTATCTGCTGGTTTTAGCCTGTCAGATGTGTTAACCATTTATCAACTGTATCCACATTTTCATCTTATTTTTTTGTTTGTGCGCTTTTCTATACCGCCCCTTCCAAAGATCAGGGGCGGTTTACAGAGAACGTGGTAAACATTAAATTACATAGAACATTTTGAGCACATAATTATATTTCAAAGAACATATTAAACTATTTTACATAGATTGAGAAAATATTCATTTACAGAGAATAGGACAAGTATGCAATTCTATAATAAACAGATTACAACAGCCAGTACAGGTCTATCATTCAGTGGGAATAATGTAGCGGGGTTGTCAGTGGGAACGTGCAATGGAGAGTGAGACATGAGTTAGGTAGGGTAAACTTGCGTTAGGTGATTTGTGTATTCTCGTGACATCTATGTATGTTTACATCTGTCCAACACCAAGTTCCCTTTTTGGAGTATCATGATTGTTTCCATGCTCTTAGAAAAGCATGGCTTGTGCCGTTCGCCATCATTAACAACGTCCATATTTATGTTGTATTAGTTATACTTGTATTTCCTTAGATGTTTTATGCTGGGTTGCATTCAGTTATGTCTGACATGTACTCAATCACCTCATTTTGATACATTTCATTTATATACATATTTGATAGATAATTAAAACCAATTGTAAACCAGTATTTGTTTTGATATGACCTCACTAATAATGTTTATGTATATTTGTGTTTTTGTTTTGAGGTTTTACCACTGAAGGCAGCACATGCTGAAACAGATGTGTAGGGTCTTGATTATTAAAGTGTTTGGATTTTATATACCAGGCATGTCCTACAGGTAGATCGCAATCTGGAGGGGTCGGAGGTAGATCGCCAGCCCCACTTGGCTCCATCTCTCCAGCAGCTCGCCCCATTGCTAGGAGAGAGCTCGTGCCAGCAGGTCGTCTGCCGAGGGCTTGCCGCCGTTGCTGATCCTTTGCCTGTCTTTTTTCCCTGCCTGCGGGAATCTTGTCTGCAGGTGTATTGGGGTGCTCGTTTTCATGCCAATAATTTGTGGTTACCCCAGGGGGGCCACCGCTGCCCGCACCCCACGACAAGACACACAGGCCTGGCATCATACCAGGTCTCCTGCCTCTCAGAATCACCCATTCCTGCCCCCACCCCAACACCCCTTAGAAGGGCGTTATATACCAGGCGATATCCATTCACCCGGGCTTTACCTGAATACACTTACCGTAACCGTATTAGTTGTGTTGTGTGCTGGTCGTTGGTCGCTTTATAGTTTGCTTTCATTAAACGTTTTCGGGCAGACACAACAAAGTGTCAAAAATTTGGTGATTTTGGCGGACTTTTCCAATTTTGTTCTAACTTGCCGGCCTGGCCTTTGAATTGGTTCAAACCACCGACTTTTGCTTGCCTCTGCAATTTTATTTTACCTTGCCTTTGCATGGATTCTATACTGTGTGCAGAATTTATTAAATCACGTGTGGTGGTATTTGAACTTGTTTGGCATTATTTGATTTTATCTGGTTTGCTGGACAGGTGTTTTGAGTTTTTTTGATGAATGTTTGGTGGTATTTATTGGTGCCCGTATGATGAATTCTTATTTTTACTTTTAGAACTGCATGTGTAGTTTTGGCATCTCCAGTTCTTGTACTGATCATCCATAGGTCTTCAGTTCCTGTTGATCTTTAATACTTTGGGACAGTGACAGTTTTGGACCAGATTCAGCCAGTGTTTATACTAACTTAGCAGATTTGGCCTTCTTACATCCAGCCACCCCAGTATAACAAAGATGAGTGTTCCAAAGAAGAGCAAAACCTACCACTTTCATGATGAATGGGAAATGGACTACATCATGGTGAAAGACAAGTGTTGTCTAATTTGTAACGCCCCAGTATCCTTGCCCAAAAAGGGTAACCTGGAATGTCATTATAAGGCTCTGCATAGCAATAAGTTTGATTCTGATTTTCCACCCAAAAGTGAAATTCATAAACTGAAGCTCAAAGAACTTAAATCGAAATTGGCTACTCAGCAACAGTTGGTGGCAAAACCAAGGTCACATTCGGTCAATGCAACCATAGCATCCTTCAAGGTCAGCAACCTGATCGCAAAGAAATGCAAGGGAATTTGTAAAAGTTTTCTTGAAGCAGCTGACAATCTTTTTGAAGCATTTAAAAATAAGAAAGTTCATAGCTGCTATTCAAGATGTACAATTGTCAAGAAACACCATCGTGCAGCGAATAGAAAAGATGTGTGGAGACACAACTGAACAATTCTTGGAGGATGTTTCAAATTGTGTTGCTTTCTCACTCCAACTGGATGAATCTACCGACATAAGAGACATAGCCAAGTTACTAGTCTTTATCCGGATGGTTTTTGAAGACTTCAGTGTTAAAGAACTACTTGAAATGATTTCTTTAAAAGGGAGAACTACCGGTCAGGAAATATTCAGTTCTTTCCATTCTTTTGTGACAAAGTGTAATCTTCCATTGCATAGACTTGTTTCCATCACTACTGATGGAGCAAGAGCAATGACAGGTGAGGTTAACGGTTTCATAGCCCTCTGTAGACAGCATGACAACTTCCCAGATCTCCTCTTACCACTGCATCATTCACCAGCAAGTTTTGGCAAGCAAGAGACTCAATACAAAGACTGTCATGGACATCACTTTCAAAATTGTAAATTCAGTTTGTGGAAGATCACTTCAAAGACGGCTTTTCAATCTTACTCTTTATGAAGGGGCAGCGGAAATCATTTTGCACACAGATATAAGGTGGCTAAGTAGGCACAAATTTCTGCAAAGATTTTGTGATTTGCTGAATGAAATAAGTTTTTTTTGAAGGAGAGGGGAGATGACAAAGCAGAGCTGGAAGATGAGGAGTGGTTATGTGATCTGGCATTTCTTGCTCACTTTACAGGTGAACTAAGTGATATGAACCTTGAACTACAAAGGTAAAAACCCAAAATGCATTGGCAGATGAGTACAGATTCATCCTACAAGAGCAAATTTGAGCTAATGACTGACCTTGCAAACACCACTTTTGATCATTTTTCTAATACACAGGACCATCTGGGACCATATCCAAATTTTGTTTTTCAGAACAAGTAGTATGTGACAGAAATCTGTTCTGTTATCCAGGAATTTGAAAATAGATTGTGACTTCCAAAAAATTGGAATAGTTGGAATACTTGTCATACCAATTCAAAGTAGATGTGGACAATAAAGAAACTGCAGCTGCTATCAGTAAAAATTATTCATTGAACAAGCCATCTCTTGAAAATGAAATATTAACCCTTTAAAATAGCATAGTTACTCACCTGTAAGAGGTGATCTCCGGGAACAGCAGGAATTTAGTCCTCACATATGGGTATTGTCGGTACCGACGGAGCCTGCGCGGGAACGCTCCCAGCGTCCAATTAGAAAGCTTTTGGGAGCATCCCACAGCACCTGCGTGCTGCCTTCCCGCCTTTCCCAACTGCCTCTCTCCAGTTGAGTTTTAAAGCTGAGACAAAGAGAGAGAGGGAAAAGGAAAGATGTCTCTTTACTTTTCCCCCTCTCTTTGTCTCAGCGTTAAAACTCAACTGGAGAGAGGCAGTTGGGAAAGGCGGGAAGGCAGTTGGGAAAGGCAGGAAGGCAGTTGGGAAAGGCAGGAAGGCAGCATGCAGGCGCTGTGGGATGCTCCCAAAAGCTTTCTAATTGGATGCTGGGAGCGTTCCCGCGCAGGCTCCGTCGGTACCGACGATACCCATATGTGAGGACTAAATTCCTGCTATTCCCGGTGAGTAACTATGCTATCTCCAGGAACAAGCAGGAATGTAGTCATCACATATGGGGACTCCCTAGCTTTAGATGCCAGGGAGAGACCCCAGAAGTTGTGTGTCCCTGATAAGGGCTCCACTTCCCCCATGGATCTCTGGCATCCTACCAGGGATGGTGGGTAGGAGTTGATTAGGTATGGAACAGGTGTTGGAGAACAGCCTGACCAAACAAGGCATCCCGGCGAGAGTCCTTGTCCAAGCAGTAATGGGCTGAGAAGGTATGAACTGAGGCCCAGGTGGCTGCTCGACAGATGTCATCGATAGACACAGAGTGCAGATGAGCCATTGAGACTGCCATGGCTCTCACATTGTGAGTTGTGACATGGCCCTCCAGAAAAAGGTTCTTACTCTGATAGGCGAAGGAAATACACTGAGAAATCCAGTTAGATAGTGTTCTCTTGGAGACTGGAAGTCCCAAATGAGAAGGATCAAAAGCAACAAAAAGTTGAGAGGACCTATGTTGCTGTGTTCTTTGTAAGTAAAAGGCTAAAGCTCTTTTACAGTCCAAGGTATGAAGATTCCTCTCTGCATTTGATGCATGAGGCCTTGGAAAAAACACAGGTAGGTAGACCGCTTGGTTCAGATGAAAAAGCGAGACCACCTTTGGCATAAAGTGTGGATGAGTCCTAAGGACTACCTTGTCATGATGGAACCTTCTATAAGGTGGATTAGCTACTAGCGCTTGCAACTCACTAATGTGACGTGCTGATGTGATTACAATAAGAAAGATAACCTTCCAAGAAAGGAATTTTAAGGAGGTAGTAGCTAAAGGTTCGAAGGGTGGCTTCATGAGCTGCCCAAGAACCAGGTTTAAGTCCCATGCCACCGGTGGTGGCCTAATGGGAGGCTTAGTTAGAAGAAAGCCTCTCATAAGTCTTGCTATAAGAGGATGAGAGGAAATAGGCTGTCCATTTAGAGGCTTAAAGGAAGCTGTAATAGCACTCAAATGGACCCTTACTGAGTTAGTCTTAAGTCCTGCATTGGATAAATAAAGGAGATATTCCAGTAATGATTCCAGAGGTATCGCGACCACCATATGGTAAACCTTTTCCACTTGAAAGCATATGAGCATCTTGTGGAAGGTTTCCTGGAAGCAAAAAGAATCTCTTACTTGCTGAGGGAGATTAAGATCATGAAGATCTAGGCCTTCAGCAACCAAGCCCTGAGATGCAGATACTGGGGATTGGGATGCATAACATTCCGTCCTCTTGAGATAGGAGATCTAGAGCAGACCCTAACTCCAGGGAGGGAGCTTGAGAGATATGTAGAAGCAGAGGGTACCACACTTGCTGTGGCCAATGTGGAGCTATGAGAATCATATGGCCTCTGTCTCTCTGAAGCTTGAATAGGGTTATGGGAATTAGGAGAATGGGTGGAAAGGCATACAGGAAGTCTTGACCCCAATAAAGGAGGAAAGCATCCCTGGCCTGAGCCGGAATTCTGGAACAGAACCGGGGAAGTTTGGCATTCCACGGACTTGCAAAGAGGTCTATGTCTGGGGTTCCCCAAATTTGAAAAATCTTGGTCACCTGGTCTACATACAGAGACCACTCGTGTGGAAGCATAACTCGACTGAGTCTGTCTGCCCAAGAGTTCTGTATGCCTGGAAGATACACTGCCAGGAAATGAATCTGATGCTCTCTGGCGAGGGCCCATAGTTGCAAAGCTTCATTGCAAAGCGACAGAGCCTGTTCCCCCCTGCTTGTTCACATAGAACATGGCTACTTGATCGTCCGTTTGAATGAGGACCGTCTTGTAGCTGAGCAGGTTATGGAACACTCGAAGAGCAAGAAAGATTGCTCCGAGTTCCAAAAGATTGATATGTAGATGAGTCTCCTGTGGAGACCAGGTGCCTTGGGTGGAGAGGTCTTGCAGATGAGCTCCCCAACCCATTGGAGAAGCATCTGTTGTGAGAGTTGTTTGGGGTAAGGGTTGTTGAAAAGGGGACCCCAGCAACAGATTTTGAGCGGACGTCCACCACTGGAGGGACAAAATAAGGTGACTTGTGTTTGCTATTTTGTCTGACAGGCATCCTGATGCCTGGGTCCATTGAGTGGATAAAGTCCACTGGGCTGCCCTCATATGGAGGCGAGCATAGAGCTCCACATGCACGGTGGATGCCATGTGGCCTAGTAGTTGTAACATTTCTCAAGCAGTGAGATGAGACTTTAGCACTGCTTGAGAAGCTAACTGCACCATGCGAAGACAACGGGCCTGGGGGAGGTAGGCCCTTGCCTTTCTGGTGTCCAGCAAAGCTCCTATGAACTCCAAAGACTGAGTGGGAGTTAGACTGGATTTTGGGATGTTTATGACCAGACCCAAATACTGAACGATACGCATTGTGTAGGCTAGAGAAGTCCTGGCCTCTGACTCTGTTGCGGCTCGAATGAGCCAGTCGTCTAAGTAGGGGAAGACTAATATCCCTAGAGTACGGAGAAATGCAGCTACTACAGCCATGCATTTTGTGAACACGCTTGGTGCTGAGGCCAGGCCAAAAGGAAGCACCCTGTATTGGTAGTGCTTTCCTTGAAAAAGGAACCGAAGGAACTTTGTGGGTTGGATGGATGAGAACATGGGTGTACGCATCCTTGACATCTAGAGAACAAAGCCAATCCTGACTCTGAAGGTATGGCAGCAGAGTTCCGAGAGAAATCATCTTGAATTTCTCTTTGACAAGGAATTTGTTCAATTCTCTGAGGTCCAAAATAGGTCTGTATCCCCCTGTTTTCTTTGGGATAAGGAAATAGGGGGAGTAAAACCCTGTACCCTGTTGAGGAGTGGGTACTTCTTCTATTGCCCCTTGAGCAAGAAGGATAGTGACATCCTGATCTAATAGGTTGATGAGAGGTGTCGGAGAATTGAACTGCCTTATTATTGTGGGAGGGGGCATGCTTGAAAAATGAAGCCTGTACCCCTCCTTTATGATGGAGTGTCCAATGCTCTGCTGTTATCTGCCCCCATCTGGGGGCAAAGTGACGTGACATAACCTTTCTGGCTCTTGGGGGACCGGAGTCTTCCACCATTCCAGGAAGGTTAAGTTCTCTAGCTGCAAGTCAAAGGCCTTGTGGAGGCTGAGACTGCTGGAACGGTTGAGGCTTAGCAGTCTTTGCTTTCTTCTGTTTGGGTGGTTGCTGACCTTTCCTGGCAAGCTGACCTGCAGAATGTCCCTGCTGAACATAAGCAGGATAATATCTTTTCTTCTTAGAAAAGAATGGTTTCTTGAACAATTTCTTTCTAGCAGGATCAGCTGTGGACTTGGATAACCTATCCAAGGTGGAGTTGTCAGCATCCATCTCGTTGGCCTTTTCCTGCCAATCTTTACCAAACAGGTTCTCACCAGTACACGGGATCTTTCCCAATTTGTCTTGTACCCAAAGCTCCAGATCGGATGCCTGGAGCCAAGCAATTCTACGTGCACCTATGGCAATAGCAGAGGTTCTGCTTATGCACTCAAAGCAGTCAAAGGCTGCACAGTTGGCAAAATTTAGAAACATCTTGGGCATGTTTGACCAAAGTGAGAAAATCTTGTCTTCTAGCTTCAGGAAGAATAGGACTTAAAGCTTCTAAAATCATCTGTGACCTCCTTCAGGAACATTCCCATGTAAAGACTATAGGAACTGATCCTGGCAGAAAGCATGGAAGCTTGGAAGACACGATGTCCAGGATGTGAGTGCAGAACCCTGGATGCTTTTGGAGGATTAGAGGCATGCCTCTTTGCACTCTTGATCCTTCTCATAGCTGATTCCACTACAATAGTGGTGAGGAAGCAGAGTCTTTTGGAAACCAGGACATGGAGGGACTCGATACATAGTATCCAGTCTGCGAGAATGAGGAGAGGTGGTAAGAGGTGGTGTCTCCCACATCCTTAACATGAGATCATATAAAATCTCATGAATGGGCAAGGTAGTTGCCTCCTTAGGAGTTTTGGGATATTGTAGAATTTCCAACTCCTTGGCTCTGTTTCAGGGGCCACAGTAATGGACAGACCCCGGAGCCACACCTCTGATAAAATCCTGGAATGAAATATCCTCTGGAGGAGACATCCTGCGCTTAGGGGAGGAGGGCTCCTCTGGGAGAAGCATTCCTGCATCGACAGAACTGTCAGAATCCTCAAATTCTTCTGAGGACTCGAAGCAGTCTGTCCGGATGCTCTTGAAGAGCCCGACACCTGTACCGACCAAAGTCGGTACCGGGGTATCGGTACCGGAGGGCATCTGATGACTGGGTACCAGCAAAGCAGACACCGATGCCGATGCTATCGGTACCGATGCTGGGGCCAGCCGAATTGTCTGTCGTGGTTCCAAGGGCATCGATGCCGCAAGGAGAGCCGCCAGACTGCGCTCAATAGCCAGGACTCTCTGGTCTATCGACACTGCCGATGCCTGGATGTCGGTACAGGAGAAGACTGCCGGTACCCCAGAGCATGGCACCAGTAAGTTCTGCCGAGGTTGAGGCCTCGAGAACATCCTGGAGCCCTGATAATGCTTTGGAAGCCGAAGCTTCCCGCCAGGGCAATTTTGCTGGTGCAGAATCCTCAAGGGCAATGCCAGAGGCATCTCAATGCTTAATAGGAGATCTACCCTTTGAGGACCGGCTGGACTTATGTTTAGTTACCTGAGATCCACGGGAGGAACAGGAAGCCCTGGAAGACGTCAATGCCACCGAAGCTGCATCAGAGGGAAACAGGGTAGTGAGCTTAGCAGCTCGGTTCTGCTGACCTCTTTTAGACATCATGGCGCAGGACATACAATCAGTGATGGAGTGGTCAGTATCTAAACATTTTAGACACCATTCATGGGTGTCGGTGACGGAAATGGTACCGCCACACTTTGTGCACTTTTTGAAACCTGAGGCAGGTTTCTCCATTGTAAGAAAATAATTTTGGGCCTAAGGCCCAAAAAAGCACGTGCACCTGAAGAAAAAAAAAAAATATTCGAAGATTTTTCCTAAGAACAGAAAATAAGAAGGAAAAACCAGCGGTACCTGTAAAGCATCTAGGAAGGCAGACGCGACCACAAAAAGAGAAAGAAATAAAGAAGAATTCTTCTGTGGTGACAGGAACCACCACCTGGCGGCTCCGCAGAAAAAGAAGAACTGGAGAGAGGCAGTTGGGAAAGGCGGGAAGGCAGCACGCAGGTGCTGTGGGATGCTCCCAAAAGCTTTCTAATTGGACACTGGGGAGCATTCCCGCGCAGGCTCCGTTGGTACCGATGATACCCATATGTGATGACTACATTCCTGCTTGTTCCTGGAAATGACATTTTTTCTCAAGACCCGTGCTGAGCAAGAATCATTTTGGAAGCTAGTGCTAGAGACAAAATTTCTCAACTTGAGAAGATGCAGTGAAGCTGTACACTCCTGTTTCGGTTCAACTTGTGTGAATCTGCGTTTTCCACATCTGAAAAAGACAGTACACAATGTTCTAACATGACAGATGAGCATCTCCATGATTCCCTGAGACTGGCCCTCACGCAATATTCACCCAACTTCAAAAAAAAGCTGGTGGATGAAATGCAGGCTCGGATGTCTCACTAATGAGCAAGAGCAAAATATTAAAGATTGTGCAAGATCAGCTGGATCAATACGCGACCTAAAATTTTACACAAATTACTCAATAAAAAAAAAGTTATTACTCAAAAAACTAAAAAAAAAACTTGTACTTTCCATTTTCCCTTGCAGTTCTTACTGGATCTTCGTCTGTTTTGTTTTTGCTTAATTTGCTTAACAGCTGATTACATTCAAGTAAATGACAGAGGGTTCATTAAAAATGAGGGGGGGAATCCTCCAACTTTATTGGGTTAAAATTTAAATTTGAAACTAATTTGAAACTTAATTTTCATGATGTTAGATCACCGGCAATTTTGGCCTGAAAAAGTAGATCACGACCTGTTCAAAGTTGGACATGCCCGTTATATATTATATTATATTATGTTAGTGGGGATTTCTTTACCTTGTTTCTTCTGTCTACCCCCTTCTCACGGCCCATGCTGCCATTCAACATGGCCACAGTGCTGCCAATAGCCACATGGGCAACTTTGGAGCCAGTTGGCAACCCCAACAAGCTTGATCCAGTCCTGGGTTTACCCCATGGCATGCAGGGACTTTTAGTTCTGATCTCTACCAAACCCCATAAGAAAAGCAAGACTACAGGGTCCCTGCATGCTATGAGATAAACCCAGGACAATGAAGCCTGTTGGCAACCCTACAGCCACAGCACCCAACATGGCATGGGGTCCAAAACATTCCCCCCCCCCCCCCAAAAAAAAGTTCCAAGGCAATCCTACAGCATCTGGAGAAGAACTGCAGTCACAGGTGGTGGGAAGGGAGGCCATCACTAAAGGCCACAGGCTACATCAGGCCACGATTAAGCACTGCCATGGCAGGGGGGTGGGGGGAAAGAGAACAAAAACCACCCAGTATATGAAAAGAGCCTGCTGGAAGACTAAAAACTGCAGCAACCCCCCCCCCCCCAAAAGGAGAAATTAGACCTTACCTGCTAATTGTCTTTCCTTGAGTTCTCTCCGGGCCAGTCCAGGTACAGTTGGGTAGTCAATCCCCTCTAGCAGCTGAGGACTGAATGCTGAAACTTTTGTTAACAGATGCAATAGCTCACTCTGGTGTTTGAAAGTCAGTTACCTATTGTCAAAGCAGCGGACGAACATAACCAAACCGCCTCTATGTGATGCAAAACAAGCCTAAACTTCTAAAACTCAAAAAAAAGAAAAAAAACTGGCAAACCTGCTTCACCTTGCACAGAAGCGTGCCCCTATCCAAAAACTTTAGTAGGGCTGCTCCCGACCGTTTTTTTTAAAATTATTATTATTATTTATTTTATTTATTTTTTTTTTTTAAGTATGAAGAGTCCCTCCACTTAGCTAGAACTCTCCAATATCCTCTTCCAAAACTCGATCTGCAATTGCGGACGCCCGCGAAAAACTGTACTGAAGAGACGAACGCACGAAGAGACTCCCCACGAAAAAAACTGCTCGTAGATCACTGGGGTGGGACCTGGACTGGCCCAGAGAGAACTCAAGGAAAGACAATTAGCAGGTAAGGTCTAATTTCTCCTTCCTCTTCGTCTCTCTGGGCCAATCCAGGTACAGTTGGGCAGTACCAAAAAGCAGTACCTAAACTGGGGAGGGTCCTGCGAGCCCAGCTATAATGGCCGAGGCCCCCACCTTAGCATCCGCACGCGCCTGCATATCTAATCGGTAATGCTTTGTGAAAGTATGCAGAGAGGACCAGGCCGTCGCCCGACAGATATCCGCTGGCGGAATCAAACTCATCTCAGTCCAAGACGCTGCTTGCGCTCTAGTCGAATGTGCCCTGAGCTCTCGCAGAGGCGTCCTGCCCTTTGCCTCATAAGCTCTCGCTATCGCTTGTTTTACCCATCGAGCGATAGCTTTGGTAGCTGCTTGACCTTTGCAAGGTCCCCCAAATAGCACAAATAACCGATCAGACTTCCGAAACGGCTTTGTATGACGAAGATATCTCCGAAGAACGTGCCCCAAATCCAACTTCCGAAGCGCCCGGTCTAGCTTATTGCCGCTCTGTGACTGAAAGGTAGGAAGAGAAACGGTCCGATTCATATGAAAACCTGAAACCACTTTCGGCAGATACGAAGGAACGGGCCGTAGAACCACCTTTTCCTCCGAAAAAAGAAGATACGGCTCTCTGCAGGAAAGCGCCTGCAAATCTGAAACCCTCCTAGCGGAGCACAGGGCTACCAGAAAAGCCGTCTTCCAAGAAAACTCCCGCAGGCTGCTGAGCAGCTCCGACTCAAAGGGCGGACCTCTTAAGGCCTCGAGCATCAAATTCAAATCCCATGGAGGCACCATGAGATGAGGCGGATGAAAATTCTTAGCTGCTCGTAGAAACCTCTGCACATCCGGATGTGATGCGAGAGAACAGCCTTGCACTCGGCCCCGAAAACACGCCAAGGCTGCTAAGTGCACTTTGAGAGTGTTTAGGGCTAAACCCTTTTCTAGGCCTCCTTGAAGAAATGCTAGGACCTCCGGTAAACCGGCGGAGCGGGGAGACACTCCCCTTTCTCTAGACCACGCTTCAAAAATGCGCCACACCCTTATGTACATTAATGACGTTGAACGTCTGCTGGACTTTATCGTAGCGATCACAGGCCTCGAGTACCCTCTACGCCGCAATCTCTCCTTTTCAAGAGCCAAGCCATAAGCAAGAAACGATCCACCTGTGGCATCAGAATTGGCCCCCGACTCAAGAGGTTGATTCTCGAGGGCAACCTCCAAGGAGGAGCTACTAGCAACCACACCAGATCCGCATACCAAGGACGCCTGGGCCAATCCAGAGCAATGAGAATCACCTTGCCTCTGTAAACCGATATTCTCCGAATGACTCGTCCTATCAACGGCCAAGGAGGAAACATGTAAAGAAGCTGCTCTTCGGGCCAGGGCTGTACCAGACCGTCCAGGCCCTCCGACATGTGTTCCCTGCGCCTGCTGTAAAATCAGAACGCTTTGGCATTGGACAGGGTCGCCATGAGGTCCATAACCAGCTGACCCCAACAAATTGTTATCTCGTGGAAAATCGCCCAGTTCAGTTCCCACTCTCCGGGATCCAGGCGATGCAGACTGAGAAAAATCGGCCTGAACATTGTCCTTCCCTGCTACATGAGCCGCCGAAAGCGCAGAAAGATGCAACTCCACCCACTGTAGCAGGACCCGGCTCTCCTGAAGCAACGGAGCACTGCCTGTGCCGCCCTGCTTGTTGATGTAGGCCACCGCTACCAGATTGTCAGAAAACACCCGAACTGCTCGCCCTGTGAGAAGATCCGAGAAATGCAGTAGCGCCAAGCGAACCGCTCTCAGTTCCAGACAATTGATAGACCACCTGCTCTCTGCTACCGACCAGGTTCCCTGCGCTACTTGGGACAGACAGACAATGAGCTCCCCAACCGGAAAGGCTGGCATCCGTCGTGACTAGAATCCACTCCGGCTCCTGCAGAGGCACTCCTTCATGAAGATGAGCCAGAAGCTGCCACCAATGAAGACTGAGGCGGACTTCCTCCGGACAGTGCAGCCTTTGAGACAGCGGGTGAAGTTGCGGAGACCATCTGGAGAGCAAGGCGTGCTGCAGTGGGTGCATGTGCGCCCTGGCCAAAGGTACCAGATCCAAGGCCACAGCCATGGACCACAACTGTAGATACCTCCACGCTGTTGGGGCCAGTAGCTGAAGGAAAGCGTCCACTTGAGCTATCAGCTTCTGCCCCCTGTCCAGCGGAAGAACCACCCCTCTCCCTGTGTCGAATACGGCCCCGAGGTAAATCAACTGTTGCACTGGGAGTAGCTGACTCTTCGCTCGGTTGATGACCCAACCGAGGTGTTCCAGGAACTGCACCACCCGAGCCGTCGCCACGGCCGACTCCTCTCGAGAACTTGCACGGATTAGCCAATCGTCCAGGTAGGGATGGACTTGAATTCCTTCTTTGCGAAGAGCCACCGCTACCACTACCATTACTTTGGTGAAGGTGCGGGGAGCAGTCGCCAGACCAAACGGCAACACCCGAAACTGAAAATGCCCCATGGGGACTGCAAACCACAGAAACCGCTGATGCTCTGGTCGAATCGGAATGTGCAGGTACGCCTCCGTGAGATCTATGGAGGAGAGCCACTCTCCCGGCCTCACCGCTCGAATTACCGAACGTATTTTATTTATTTTTATTTAGACAGTTTTTGTATACTGCCTTATCCTTCAATCAAAGCGGTCACAACACAATTGGGGGATACATTTAACACGCGGGGATATGAGACACACACACTAATACTTACAGGGAATATGGGCAATGGAGGGTTAAGTGGCTTGCCCAAGACCACAAGGAGCATCTGTGGGACTAGAAACCCCAGTCCTTCCGGCCCAAGGTTGCTGTCCTCTAGTGGGATTTGAACCCCCGACCTTCCGGCCTGAAGTACCTTGCCCCAACCACTAGGCTACTCCTCCTTCTATTTGAAAATGAGGCACCCGCAAGCAACGGTTTACGTGTTTTGAGATCCAGAATCGGACGAAATAATCCGTCCTTCTTGGGCACCACAAAGTAAATTGAGTATCGACCTGCACCGCACTGGTCTAGAGGAACTGGAACCACCACCCGCAGATCCAATAAGCGCTGAAGGGTGTCCGCAACCGCTCGGCTCTTTGCACGAGGACCACAGGGAGAGAACACAAAGGCATCTGCCAATGGAGCAGCGAACTCTAGAGCATAGCCTTCGCGGATGATCTCTAACACCCAGAGATCGGAGGTTATGGCGGCCCTGCAAACGTCCTCCTACCGGAATCTCCGCCTGGACCAGCCTCCCTTCATTGTGGTTTCTTAGAAGGGGTTTGCTGAGTGCTGAAGAATCCTCTGCCAAACCCCCCTGGCTCCTCGAAAGGACTGACCCCTGGAAGGAAGTCGACCCCTTTGGTACGGCACAAATCTAGAACCTCGAAATCTACGAATCTCTCTGTTGTGCCCTCTCTGCATAATACCTGTCTTAGCCGCTCTAGGCTTATCCTCTGGAAGACAACCCCCTTTTGAGTCGCCTAAATCTTTCACAATCTTTTCCAACGCTTCTCCAAAAAGCAATTTGCCTTTATATGGAAGCTTACTGAGACGGGACTTAGAGGACGTATCCGCCGCCCAATTTCACAGCCAAAGAAATCTCCGAGCCACTATGACTGAAGCCATGGACTTTGCTGAAATCCTGATCAAATCATAAAATACATCCGCTAGGTACGCAGCTGCCGATTCTAGCTTAGCGCCCTCTGGAGGCGAATCCTCCTGCTTCAAGGCGGACTGTTCCCCCTGAATCCAGCAAATGGCGGCCCTGGACACAAACGCTCCGCAAACAGACGCTTGTAAGGCTAATGCATTAGCATCAAAAGCCTGTTTCAGAAACGCCTCTAACTTCCGATCCTGAACATCCTTCAGGGCTGTACCCCCTTCTACCGGAATTGTGGTCTTCTTCGTACCCGCTGACACAAGCGCGTCGACCTTAGGCATCCGCAACAACTCCCTCTCCTCCTGAGGGACTCGGTAAAGGCGTGCAATCGAACGCCCACCCCTTAAGCTAGCCTCCAGGCACTCCCACTCAGACTATCATTTGCTTAATCACTCTGTGCATAGGGAAGCAGCGCTGTTCTGACTTAAAGTCTTGCAATAAGGGATCCTCCAGAGGCTCCTGTTGCAGTGAAGGCGGCACTATATTTAATGCAGCGAGGGACTGAACAATCAGCGCTCCCAGCTCCTCCTTACAGAACACATTAGGATCCTCTCCCGGCCCCAGCTCCCCTTCTTCCAACTCCTGAGGCCAAGACTCCAGATCTACCTCAGAGGAGATTTCCCCCTCTTCAGGCAGTAGAGAGTCAGAGGATTGAGGATCTAGCTCCCCGGAAGAAAAATCCCTACCCGGTAACTGAGATGAGGGGCCCTCACCGGGATCTGACAGTTTGGATTCCCTTTGTATAGAAACCCCCTGAACCACTGTAGCCGTACTCTCCATCAGCTGAGGCAACTTTAACATATAGGCTTTATGTAAAGCCAAAATAAAAATCAGGAGAGAAAATAGAATCCAATGCTCCTTTAGACCCAGGAGACAACAACAACAAAAAAAAAAAAAAAAAAAAAACTTTGCTTGTGTCTTCCCCTGAAGGCTCCTTATGGGATTTTGATTTCTTTTTCCCTGAGCGCTGCAAAAGCGTGGGAACAGGAGCAGTGTCCGAGGGAAGCGTGGCTGCCATTCCTGCTGACAGCTTCGCCCCCTGAGGTCTTTCCCCCAACAGCTCTCCGGAGATTGTACTCTCCATCAGGGTGGAAACAATCTAAAATAACCTAACTGAAACTACACGAAGCCTCCGCAAGCTTAGAAAAAGCCCGCTGAAGCCTGTAGTCAAAAGAAAATACCGGCTCTTATAAAATGGCCGCCCGAAATTCCCACCAGCACCCGAAACAATCACCCGACCAGCTAACTCTTTCCAAAACCGAGCCCTGATCACCAAAACCAGCAAGAAGATCGTAGCTTACCTTAGCTACTAACAGTAAAGAAACTGTCTCCAGTCTCCGCTGCTAGCGAGGGATCGAGATGAAAGGAACTGTTGCAGGAGGATGATACTGGGGCCCCCAGCTCCTAATAATCCCACCGTAACCACAGCAGATCCTCCGGAAGCAGGCTCTGCCCCCAAAATTTTAACCAAAACAACAAAATTAAACAAAGGATCGCAGATTTATACGTGCACCCTATTCCCCTCCTTCAAAGGAATAAGGGAGCACTTCTTGCTATGATGCCCTGCTAGGGCCAGTGAGCAAGGTTCCTCTCTGTAAAAACTTTGAATACTCGAAGTTTTTTTTGTTTTTTTTTTAAGAGGTTAAAGTTTAAAAACAAACACAACCTACCCCCACTGTCTGACCAACTTAGTCTCTCCTGGGAGCCTGCCAGAGATATGTCCACTCTAGCTGCTGAGGACTGACTTTCAAACACCAGAGGGAGCTATTGCATCTGTCAACAAAAGTTTCAGCATTCAGTCCTCAGCTGCTAGAGGGGATTGACTACCCAACTGTACCTGGACTGGCCCGGAGAGACGAAGAGGAAAAAACAGACTACTAGCCAGCTGTTGTAGCCCATGAAGGTCTGCCTTCAGAGGCCTAGCTACCGGAAAAAAGAAAGGCTCCCCCCCCCCCCCCTTTTAAAATTTACAGCTACTTTATTGCAAGCACAAAGAGTCAAATACAGCTTCCTTCAATTCAATAGGGAAAGAAAGAAAAAACACCCACAAAGAAATTTAGCAAAACATATGGATAGAAAGAGGGATGGGGGGCCTGGGCACAAGTTACTGCCCCCTTAGGGATCCATGGAATCCTTCTGGCAGGGCTGGCACAACCATTAGGCAAACTAGGCAGTCGCCCAACAGCAGCTTTGGAGGGGAAGAGGGGCTGACCCTGCCTTCTGTCTGCTCTTTGGCCCACCAAGTGTTAACCCATGGATAACGCTTGACATGAGGCAAGCTGTTAGCTCAAGGAGACAGAGTGTACCCAAGCTCAGAGCAAACATCAGGCCTACTAGACTCAAGCACACAGATCACAGGACTAGTCTGGGCCATGGGAGTCTGGCCCATCTGTACTGCTGCACCAGTCCACGAAAAAAAAAAAACACACCTTGCCACTTGGAGGCAGACCATACTGGCTTCCCTTGGTATATTTTGTGGTGCAGCCACAAGCGGTGCCAATTTTGAAAGTTGCTCAAATCTTCCTCCACCTAATGGTTCGGAAGCATAACCCACTCATCTGGACTGGTCTAGCAAGATAAGGAAAAACATGTTCTATCATCAGGTCAAGTGCTTTTTACAGAGGCTAAAGTGAATATTTGAGGTGGGGGGAGAAGCATTCTACAGGAGACACACTGGTTGTAGTGCATCCCCTGGTTACATGCTGCTATTACAGAAACATCCTCCGAGATATTTCAAGCTAAAAAGAGAATGCTTTAGGAGGCCATATCAGCAATGACCGATGGACTATGTATGAACACATTCAAAAGGTGGTGTCAATACGGTCAAGAATGGTTAAAGTGCTTTACAGGTACCACACTCAATATTTAACATAGTAAATAACAGCAGATAAAGAACATAGCCTATCTAGTCTGCTCAGCAAGGTGTTTAAGGTTGTAACTGCTCTTCTGTGCAATTTACCCCCACTCTTATGCTTTTTACTTTGGTTTGTAACTGCTGTCCTGTAACAGTTACCCCTGCTATGCTTTTATGAAGCATTAAAGACAAGTTTTGCTTTGAGCAGAAAGGATTTTTTTCTCCTATAAGGATCCTCTGTGCTTATCCCATGCCTTTTTGAATTCAGTTTTTATTCCCAGCATTCCTGGCATCCACAACCTTTTCCATGAAAAATAATTTCCAGATGTTGCTTTAAAAACCAACATGCTTTTCTAAGAGGTCCTTGAACAAGCCAAGTGATCTTTTCAATTTAGTAAAATCCCTCTCAAAAGAACCTTCCCCGATACAGCACAGCGAAATTCACCCGCAGGAATTTGCGGATTATCTACAATCCAAGATCGTGCAAACCAATAAGGTGGTAGCAGCACCATATCAAGAACCAACGGGCCTATCACCACTTAACATATTTTCTACACCATCCACTAAATGCATCGAGGACACCATAGCATCTCTCAACACCTCCACCGCACAAACTGACCCATGTCCAGCTTTTTGGATCAAGGAGCTACGTGATGTGTTCAGCCCGGTCATCGCAAAAATAATGAAACTATCCTTCACTACATCATATTTCCCCACTTCACTTAAGCAGACTTCCATTAGACCACTATTGAAGAACCCCAAGCTTGATCCACAAAGAACTGACTCTTACCGACCAATAGCCAGTATCCCCCTCTTGGCCAAAATAATTGAGAAAGAAGCACAACGGCAAATTCAAGATCACATCGATGCTGCTTCCCCCTTAGATAGCTGCCAACACGGATTCAGAGAATATCATGGGGTAGAGACACTACTCACTGGTCTTTTCAATGAAATCATCACTGGAATTGACAACATCCGTCAAGGTTTTGTGCTCATATTTCTAGACATTGCCGCGGCGTTCGACTCCGTGAGTCACGAAATTCTCCTCGGAAGACTGAAGGAGAAGGGAGTCTGCAACAGTGCACTAGACTGGTGCAAATCTTACCTTGACGACAGATGGCAATATGTGAAATCAGGATCAGAGGAGTCAACACATTTCCATCAAAAGCAAGGAGTACCCCAGGGCTCATCGTTATCCTCATTACTTTTCAATATCTACATGCAGCCCATCTGCAATATCATAAGATCATTCAACGTGAATTGTTTGATATATGCAGACGATATCCTATTATACATGCCCTTCTCCACAACTCACATGGACCTGACCCCCCTCACAGACTGCTTCAACGCAGTTTCAACTTGGCTCCAAACACAGAACCTTCGCATCCAACATAAAAAAACGGAAGTGCTATTCATCACCAGAGACACCTACTTTACCCCCCCATCCCATGTCAGTGTCAATGAAGCTGATTTGCAAACCAAAGATGCAATAAAATATTTGGGAGTTACTTTGGATCAACATCTTAACATGAAAAGCCACATAAGCAACATAGCCAAAGCCGTCTACTTCAAAATACGCTCTCTCAAGCACCTACGCTCCCTATTGGACCCAGATGACTTCCGAACCATATATCAAGCGATGATACTGCCGCACTTTGATTTTGCAAATGCCATCTTACAAGGTCTCCCCCAATCCACATTAACCCCCTTACAGTTGGCCATGAACACCGCAGCTAGGATCCTCTACGGAGCATCCAGATACGACCACGTGACCCCCATTCTCAAACAGCTGCACTGGCTACCAATCAATGGGAGAATCACCTTCAAAACCCTTCTATTAGCTTTCAAAGCAATCAAAGGTATTTCAGCCTCCTCACTCACTCATCTTATCCACTTTGTCCCTCCCAACAGATCCAGAAGATCAACAGCTGTAAACTTGCTTGCAATACCAAAGGCTTCGACAAAGTACAACTTGTCAACCACAAACAGAACTTTCAGCTGTTACGTACCCAAATGCTGGAATGCTCTACCCCCTGACATTAGGGCCATAGCCAGCCTATATCAGTTCAGGAAGGCCCTCAAAACCCACTTGTTCCTCCAACACTTACCTGACAGCAATTGATCCTAGACATACCCTCCAGGAATTGACCCAATTTAGTTAGAAAAGACCTACATGCATTATCTGACTTTTATCTATCCTTCCAATGTAAATAGATTATGTATATAGTTAGCCCTGTTTTCCAAGTTTATACTCCTGTTCGATGTAAACCTGACAGCTTGTTGTTATGGTCGTTAATGTTATAATGTAAACCGCACTGATGCTAAATAGCGCGGTATATAAGAAATTGTAATAAATAAATAATAAATAATAAATATACCCCATGTGTATTACTTTGCACTTCTTTACATTAGATCCCGTTTGCCAAATATTATTCTTCTAATTTTTGTAGCTCTCATGTTATCAACATCCTCTGCGGTACGCACTCTGTTGCATTCCTAACAGCTCATAGAAATTTATTTATTTATTTATATTCTCTTATATACCGCGCTATTCTGCAGCAGTGCGGTTTACATTGAACAAACTGAAATTACATTGAACAGGGCATTATAACTTGGAAAAAACTATTTTACAGGGAACATGGGCTATGGAAGGTTAAGTGGCTTGCCCAAGACCACAAGGAGCACCCGTGGACTAGAAACCCCAGTCCTTCCGGCCCAAGGTTGCTGTCCTCTAGTGGAATTTGAACTTCCGGCCTGAAGTACCTTGCCCCAACCACTAGGCCACTCCTCCACTCCACTACTAGTACGGATGGCACCACCCAACAGAGCTCCCAGTAACCTATTGGCAAAGCAGACTCACAGGAGCAACAAATAAGTAGTTAAATAGTTAAAGCAGCAAACACCACAAAGTACTAACCTTAAGATATGGAAGCAGCCCTTACCCCCTCCCTAGCCCTAAGGAGGAACCCCAATATCCCCCCAAGAGAGGGCCAGAGAGGCAGAGGCCCATCTGAGAAATCCGACGCTGAAGACTGCTAAGAATTAGAACACACCCTATCAGCTCCAGCCCTCGAAGTGCCAGGGACTCCTCAAAATCTGACATCCCCCGATGCCTACAGACACGAGGTCAACAGACCGATCCCCACGTCCAAAGGCTCTTCACCAAAAAAAAAAAAACCCTGGGCGGGATCTGGGGCTGGACTGTAGTTCAAGGAACAATTAGCAGGTAAGTTTAATTTCACTTTCCTTATCGTACCTCCCTCCAGTCTAGTCCCGTGCCTCTGGGATGTAACAGAGCAATAAAACTAATGGGAGGAACCTGCAATTTTGGCACGCAGCACTGTCGCAAACAGGCATTCCCTGCCGCCTGAACATCCAGGCGATAATGCCTACTGAAAGTAAGCAAAGACCACCAGGTTGCTGCCTTGCAAATCTCTACCGATGGCACCAAGCCAAACTCAGCCCAAGACACCGTCTGAGCTCTTGTTGAATGCGCATACAGCCCCTTCAGGACCTGACGTCTCTGAGATGGAGGCCTTAGAGGCCCCCTCTCCCCTATGCAGACCTCAAAAGCATGAGCAGGCAATCCGACTTGTGAGAACTCGCTGTCACCTTTAAGTATCACTTGAGCATCCTCCACACATCCAAGAGACGCAAGACTGGTGGCCTTCGATCCTGAACCCCCCAGGACTGGCAGGGTCATGGGTTGGTTGACATGGAATGCAGAAACCACCTTCGGCAGAAAAGCTAGCACCGGTCGCAAGACCACCTTCTCCCACGAGAACAAAAGATAAGGTTCCTGACAAGAAAGCTTGCAATGCCGAAATCCTACGCGTGGAGCAGATTGCCACCAAGAAAACCGACTTCAGAGAGATCCTTTAGCAAGGCGCGGCTTAAGGGTTCAAAAGGCAGCCGAACGAGCACCAACACCACTAAATTAACGTCCCACTGTGGGACCACCGCTCTACATGGGGGCCCGCAAACAAGACACCACTCTTGAAAAGCAACACACAGGTGAGAACCCAACGGCAGCCGTTGCACCTTCCCACGATAACAGGCTATAGCAGCCAACTGCACTCACAACGAACTGGCTGCAAGGCCCCTTTCAAAACCATCCTGCAAGATCTTTGGAACAGGAACTGAAACTGCCAAAGGGCGCGCCTACTTCTCTAAGCACCATGCCTCAAAAATCTGCCATATCTGGACATAGGCCAGTGAGGTAGATCTCTTCCGCACCTGCAACAAAGTAGGAATCAGAACAGAATAACCTTTACTCCTCAACCGCACCCTTTCAAGGGTAAAGCCGTAAGTGAGAACTGACCCACCTGAGGCATGTGCACTGAACCCTGCACCAGGAGGTCGGCCTGAGCCAGTAGGCTCCACAGTTGGTCCACAAGGAGCCGAACCATGTCCGTGTACCACAGATGGCACAGCCAGTCTGGGGCTATCAGGATGACCCAAACCCAGTGCACCTCGATCCGCTGCACCATGTGGCTGATCAGCACCCAAGGGGAGGGGGAAAGACATACAATAGGCCCTCCACCAGCCATTGCTGTACCAGAGCATCCAGACCCTCAGACATTCTTTCCCGTCTTCTGCTGAAAAACCAACATGCCTTGGCGTTCTCGAACATGGCCATCAGATCCATGACTGGTGCTCCCCATCTGCATGAACACTGCTGATTGTAGAGACCACTCCCCTGGGTCCACGTGCACCTAGCTGAGATAGTCTGCCATCACAATTTCTACTCCTGCAATGTGCGCTGCCGAGAGTGCCAGAAGGCAGGGAGGCGTAGCGTAGTGGTTGGGGCAAGGTACCACAGGCCGGAAGGTAGGTGGTTCAAATCCCACTAGAGAACAGCAACCTTGAGCCGGAAGGACTGGAGTTTCTAGTCCCACAGGTGCTCCTTGTGGTCTTGGGCAAGCCACTTAACCCTCCATTGCCCATGTTCCCTGTAAGTATTAGTGTATGTGTGTCACATCCCCTCGTGTTAAAATGTATCCCCCAACCGCTTTGACCCGGTGAAAAGCGGGATATAAATGCAGCTAAATAAATAAATATGGTGTGGCTCCACACAGGCGAATAGCCACTCTGCCTCTTCTAAGGCCACGCTGCCCATGCCTGACAGCTGAGGTAAGCCACTGTCGTCGCATTGTCCGAGGGGATTCTGACTGCCTTTCCTCTCAGATTTGACTTGAAGGCGTCGAGTGCCCGAGCCACTGCTCGCATCTCCAGCCAGTTGATCAACCACCGTGCTTCTTGCGTGCTCTAGACTTCCTGGGTGAAGGACCCTTCACAATGAGCTCCTCAACCTTGCAGACTAGCATCCATCATCACTGGTATCCATAGTGGTGCCTCGAGGGGGCACTGCCCACTGCCAAATTCTCTGGACAGAGCCACCACCGAAGCGCCCTCCTGACAACCTGTGGGCAGGCAAGCCTCCGCGACAAGGGATCCATCTGGTGCAACCACTGCTGCAACAGTGTTCTCTGCAGAGGCTGCATATGTGCTCACGCCCACAGCACCACCTCCAAGGTAGCCATCATGATCCCTAGCACCTGCAGATACTGTCAAGCCGTCGGTGCTGCCAGTTCCAGAAATTGACACACCAAGTGATGCAGTCCTCGAGCTCGCTGCTCCAGGAGAAAGACTCTTCCCCAATTCATATCGAACCTTACCCCCAGATACTCCAGATTTTATGATTTTATTTATTTAAAGTTTCTTATATACCGCACTATTTATCATCAGCGCGGTTTACATAGAACAAAACAATCTCAGTACATTTGAAACACGTATGAGTTACAGATAACAGGGCAAGAAACTTGGTTAACAGGGGCAACTATCTACAATACAATAATGATTGACTTTGTCTAAAATCAACTACAGAGAATAGAGTGTACAGATGTAATTACATCAAAATTTCTTAATTCTAGGGTGTATGTCTTGTGGAGTGTTTATGCTTCTGGCTATGAGACTGTCTTTTGATATATTAGATAGCAATACGGTGGCTGGAAGTACTCAGTGAAGAGGTAGTGCTTGATAGCTTTTCTGAACTGCTTCATGTCTCGTATTGCTCTAATATCTGGATGAAGTTTATTCCAACATCTAGGCGCATAGAATTTGAATGCTCTGTTGATCGTTGATTGGGACCAATTTATGGATTCACTCGGAATGATTAGGGTGTTTTCGGCAAGTGGTCTCCTAGATCTTGTATTGGGAGTTAGACTGATGAGGTCTGAAGTCGTTGCTGGCGATAATTTGTTGAAGGCCTTGAATGTAATGAGTAGAGCTTTATAGCTAATTCTACATTCTACAGGGAGCCAGTGAAGGTCCCTAAGGATTGGTGTAATATGGTCTCTCTTTGATGCTCCAACTAGGATGCGGGCCACGGCATTCATTGCTAGTTGCAGGGGGTTTATGGTGTTCTTTGGAAGACCATGTAATACAATATTCGCATAGTCAAAGTGAGGGGTGACTATTGCTTGGAATATTGAGCGGAAGTCGTCGTATTCTAGCATAGGTCTTAGGTGGCGTAATGTTTTTATCTTGAAATAAATCTTTTTTACTGTATTTATGTGGGAGGTAAAATCCAGTCGTTGATCAAGGATCACACCTAGGTAACGAATTGTATTCTTGATTGGGAGCTCAGCGTCCCATACCTTGAGATATGCAGGGGGGGAGAAGAGCTTGTTTCTTGTAACCAATAAAACTTCCGTCTTTTTGAAATTGATTCACACCGGGATGGAACCAGGCTGCTGGCATTAACCTTTAAAAAGGAGATAGAGCAGCTTTTAAACTAGATAATAGGGGAAAGCCGACAGTCGCCCAAGAGCGCATGGTTCAGAAGAATGTATCCTTGAAGGATACTACAAAAAGCAGAGAGGTTCCAAAAAAGAGTAAAGTAGCCCAAATGCCCTCGAGTATGGAGCAGACAGAACTTAAAGATCCCAAATTACCCATGTCTACCAATAGCCAAATTAATATGAATAAAATACAGTCTCTAAAATGCTTGTATGCAAATGCTAGAAGTCTACAAAACAAGATGGGAGAGTTAGAATATATAGCACTAAACGAGAGGTTAGATATGATTGGAATATCAGAGACATGGTGGAAGGAGGACAACCAGTGGGACACTGATACCTGGGTACAAACTATATCGAAATGATAGAGCTGATCAAATTGGTGGAGGGGTTGCGCTCTATGTTAGAGAGGGCATTGAGTCAGAAAGGATTAAAGTTTTGCAAGAAACAAAACTTGCTGTAGAATCTCTATGGATTGAAATTCCATGTAAAAAGGGGAAGGCGATGGCAGTGGGGGTGTACTATCGTCCACCTGGCCAGAATGAACAAATGGATGATGAAATGCTCAAAGAAATCAAGGAAGCTAGCAAAAGTTACAGTGCAGTAATAATAATGGGTGATTTCAATTACCCCGGCATCGACTGGGTCAGTGTCACAACAGGACATGCTAGGGAGATAAAGTTCCTAGATGAAATAAATGACTGCTTCTTGGAGCAGCTGGTTCATGAACCGACCAGAGGGGAAGCAATATTAGACCTAGTCCTTAGTGGAACACCAGATGTAGTGCAAGAGATAAGGGTGTTGGGGCCACTTGGCAATAGTGATCATAGCATGATCGCCTTTGATTTAATTAGTGGAGGAGGGATAGTAAGGAAATCCACAGTACTACCCTTTAACTTTCGAAAGGGAGACTATGATAGAATGAGGAAAACAGTTAAGAAAAAACTAAAAGGAGCAGTTGCAAAGGTTAAAGACGTACATCAAGCTTGGGTGTTGTTGAAAAATACTATCTTGGAAGCCCAGACCAGCTGTATTCCACGCTTTAAGAAAAGTGGAAGGAAGTCCAAAAAATTGCCAGCATGGTTTAAAGCTGAGGTCAGAGAGGCTGTTGTTGCCAAAAAAGCATCTTTCAAGAAATGGAAAAAAGAGCCAAATGATGAAACCTGGAAACAGCACAAGCACTGGCAAGTCAAATGCAAGGCATTGATAAGGCAGGCAAAGAGAGAATTTGAGAAGAAGCTTGCTGCGGAAGCAAAAACGCGAAATAAAGACCTTTTCAAGTACATTCGTAGCAAAAAACCCGTGAGAGAGTCAGTTGGTCCATTAGATGATAAAGGGGTTAAAGGAGCACTAAGAGGCGACAAGGCGATAGCGGAGAGACTGAATGAATTCTTTGCTTCGGTCTTTACTGAGGAAGATGTAGGGATGTTACCCACGACTGAAGTGGTATTTAAAGGTGTGGAAGAATTGAAGGAAATATCGATACATCGGGAAGATGTCCTACAACTATTAGATAAACTGAAGAGTAGCAAATCACCTGGGCCGGATGGTATACATCCAAGGGTGTTGAAAGAACTGAAATTTGAGATTGCAGACCTGCTATCAGTAATCTGTGAACTATCATTAAAATCATCTCTAATACCTGAGGATTGGAGGATCGCCAATGTAACACCAATTTTTAAAAAGGGTTCGAGGGGTGATCCGGGAAACTACAGACCGGTGAGCCTGACATCAGTACCGGGAAAAATGGTAGAAACCATCATAAAGAATAAAATTACTCAGCATATAGATAGTCATGACCTAATGGGAGACAGCCAACATGGCTTTAGACAAGGAAGATCTTGTCTTACTAATCTGTTATGTTTTTTTGAAGGAGTGAATAAACAGGTGGACAAAGGTGAGTCGGTTGATATTGTGTATCTGGACTTTCAGAAAGCCTTTGACAAGGTCCCTCATGAGAGACTTTTGGCAAAACTAAAGAGTCATGGGATAGGAGGCAGTGTACTACTGTGGATCAGGAACTGGTTAAAAGATAGAAAGCAGAGGGTAGGGCTAAATGGCCAATTTTCCCAATGGAGAAAGGTGAATAGTGGTGTACCCCAGGGATCTGTGCTGGGTCCGCTGCTTTTTGACATATTCATAAATGACCTGGAAAGTGGAATAACGAGTGAGGTTATCAAATTTGCTGATGACACAAAACTATTTAAAGTTGTTAAAACCCAGGAGGATTGTGGAAAATTGCAAGAGGATCTTGATAAATTGGAAGACTGGGCATCAAAATGGCAGATGAAATTTAATGTGGAGAAGTGCAAGGTTATGCACCTAGGGAAGAACAACCCAAACTATGGTTACACGATGCAAGGTTCCACATTAGGAACCACCACCCAAGAAAAAGATTTAGGCGTCCTTGTGGATACCATGTTAAAACCCTCGGCCCAGTGTGCTGCGGCGGCCAAGAGAGCAAATAGAATGCTAGGTATGATAAGGAAAGGAATGGAAAATAAAACAAAAGATATTATAATGCCTCTATATCGTTCCATGGTGAGACCGCACCTTGAATATTGTGTGCAATTCTGGTCGCCATATCTTAAAAAGGATATAGCAATTTTAGAAAAGGTTCAGAGAAGAGCCACCAAAATGGTAAAGGGGATGGAAGGCTACTCCTATGAAGAAAGGCTAAAAAGGTTGGGGCTCTTTAACCTGGAAAAGAGACGGCTGAGGGGAGATATGATAGAAGTCTATAAATTAATGAACGGAGTGGAACGGGTAAACGTAGATCGATTGTTTACCTTATCAGAATATAGAAAGACTAGGGGACATGCAATGAAGCTACAGGGTAAACTATTTAAGACTAATAAAAGAAAATATTTTTTCACTCAACGTGTAATCAAACTCTGGAATTTGTTATCGGAGGATGTAGTAAAGGCTGTTAGTGTAGCTGGGTTTAAAAAAGGTTTGGACAAGTTCCTGGAGGAAAGGTCCATAAACCATTATTAAGAAGGGACCCAGGATATCAATGCTTGAACCAATACAAGCATTGTGGAACCTGTGTCCCTTGGGGAAACTGCTAGGTACGTATGACCTAGATTGGCCACTGTTGGAAACAGAATACTGGGCTTGATGGACCTTGGTCTGACCCAGTATGGCATATCTTATGTTCTTATGTTCTTATGATCTAAAAGCCAATCCGCTATTGCATTGAAACAGTTGGTTAAGTTAGTGTAATTTGGACTTGTTATATCAAACGGGGTGTAGATAAGCACGTCGTCTGCGTAAATAAGGCAGGAGACATTAAAGGATTTGGTGATTTGGCAAATCGGCTGCATATATATATTGAAGAGGAGTGCCGATAGGGAGGAGCCTTGTGGAACCCCTTGCGTTTGGAGGAATGGTTCAGATGTTCTGGAGTCAATGCGAACATGTTGCCAACGATTTTCGAGGTATGTTTTGCACCAGTTCCATGCTAGGCCTTGTATACCCTTTTCGTAGAGTCATGATAGTAGTATATTATGGTCTACTGAGTCAAACGCCGCAGATATATCAAGGAAGATCATGGCGACGCCAGACCTTATGTTGTTGATCCCACAGATGAGCGTGTTAAGGAGGTCATGAGAGTCTCGACTCCATGCATTTCCCTAAATCCATGTTGGCACGGATCAAGAGGGGAGGATGTATCAGTATATTGCTGAATTTGGCGTCGAGTCTCTTTCTCCAGTATTTTGGCAAGAAGCGGGATGCTGGAGATTGGACGGTATGATTCTTCCTTCTTCGGGTCGATCTGGTTGCTCTTTAATAGGGGACGTATTGAGGTCTGTTTGAGTGCAGCTGGGAAAGTTCCAGAGGAATAGGAGAGGTTTGCAATTTTCGCTATGCATGAACTGAGCTCTGTGCGCATTGATTTGATCCAGTGTGCTGGGCATGGGTCGTTGGCTGCAGTAGTGGTGTTCAAAGTAGCAATTAGTTCTTTGATGGTTTTAGCTGAAGGAGGCGAGATACTAAGGAGTGGTGATTGAGAGTGCGTGGATTGAGGGGACGCTTGTGATGAATTCAAAATTGTTCTTGTTAATTTGGATTGGATGTAATTCGCATACTGTTGAGGATGGATATATTCTTGCTGCTGTGGTGAAGGTTCTTTAGATAGTGATTTAACTAAATTGAATAGCTTGCGAGGTTTGTTTAGTGAACGACTAAGTAATTTTGCATGATGTTCCTTTCTTTTGGACCACATTAGTTCGCGGTGATTTTTGAGGTGCGCCATGTATTCATCATGGATGATGATTTCATGAGAGCGTCTCCACTTTCTTTCTAGTCTTCTCAGTTGGAGCAGCGAAGTTCGAATATCTGGAGAGAACCAGGGGGCATTATGCCTTATGCTAGGATCCTTGTTAGGAGCAATCTCGTTGTGCATAGTAGGTAGTTGTGCATATTGTTGGAGTGTATCATTCCAGTTGTCAACCATTTTATTTACGTTGGTTGTTGATGGAACCAAAATGATGGAACCAAAATGGCTCTTTGCTGCATTGACCACCCAGCCGAGGCTTTTGAGCAGAGACACTACTTGTGCTGTTGCTACCAGACTCTTGTCCCTGGACTTTGCCCGAATAAGCCAATCATGGAGATAAGAATGCACAAGCACCCCCTCTTTGCAAAGTGCTGCGGTGACCACCACCATAACCTTGGTGAAGGTGCAGGGTGCCATTGCCAACCTGAATAGCAAAGCCTGAAACTGGAAGTGGCCCACTGGCACTGCAAAATGTAGGAACCGCTGATGTTCCGGCCTGATGGGAATATGGAGATACGCCGCTGAGATCGAGGGATGTCAAAAACTCCCTTTCCTCACCGTGACTATAACGGACTGCAAGGCTTCCATTTGGAAATGAGGAACCCACAGACAATGATTCACCCGCTTGAGATCCAGTATCAGATGAAAGGACCCATCCTTTTTGGGAACCACAAAACAAATGGAGTATCGATCGGAGCCATACTGATCCTGGTAAACTGGGACCACTGCCCCGAGCTGAAGAAGCCGTGACAGGGTATCTCGAATGGCTGCTGCCTTGTCCAGAGCCTTGCAGGGTGATCAACAAAAAGCCTTGCTGACCGACCGAGCGAACTCGAGGGCATAGCCCTCACGGATGATCCCTAGAACCCACTGGTTGGATGTTATTTGGATCCAAGCAGAATAAAACTCCTGTAGCTGACCCCCCCCCCCCCCAGGCTGTACTTTTGCTTGAAACCCCCCCCCCCCCCCTCGCTTCATTGGGGCTTTTTGAACCCCAAGGAGGTGGCAACAGAAACCTCTGTCAGCACCCCAGAAACCTCAGAATCCCTGCCCCCCAAAGAGGAAATACAGACCTCTGCCAATCATGCAGCCAGAGATAGCAACGAGCCACTGCCACCGACGCCATGCTCCTGGCAAGCCCACGAATGAGATCATAATGAACATCAGCGAGATAGACTGCTCTGGACTCCAGCTTGGCTAGGGGACCTCTGCCTGCTGTAAGCATTGCGACCAACGCAGACAGGCCCTTGCCACCCAGGCCCTGCAAATGGAGGCCTGTAAGGAGAAAGCTTTGACAAACACCCGTTTCAACAAGGTGTCAAGCTTCCTGTCCTGGCCATCCTTCAGGGCTGCAGCCCCTTCTACTGGGATAGTGGTTTTCTTCATAACAGCCACTACTGCGGCATCCACACAGAGACCAGAACACTTCCCGCTCCTGATCCGCCAGAGGGTAGAGCCACGACATTGTTCTGGCCCCCTTAAGACCCACCTCCAGCAGGTCCCACTCATCTTGAATCATCTGCTTGACCACCCAGTGCACTAGAAAGACCAACTGAGCTTTCCACACCACCTGTATCAACAGGTCCTCCAAAGTATCCTCCTCTGCCACTGGACAAGCAGACAAATTAAGAACCTTAAGCAACTCTGCAATCAGGACAGGCAACTCCTCCCGCTTAAACCCCCGAATGCCTTGAGCTTGATCTTCCACCTCCGGGATCTCGCCATCCTTGAGATCATCGTCCTCTAAGTTCAGCTCAACCTCCGGCTCGTCCCCTTCCAGGCCTTCGGACCCAGGAGATGGCTTCAAGCCCCACTCAGAAGGCTGGGCTTTCTTAACAGGCACTGCCCCTGGGATCTTTCCCCTCCCCGCAGAGCTTCTCTTCATCCCGACTCATGTCAGGGAGGGGTCCCCCGCGGCTCCCTGCTGGCGCAAGCAAAAAGCCTGATGTAACAGGAGCACGAATTTGGGGGAGAAACCTCCCAGGGACTCCCAGCCCCTGAGATGTTGATGGTCCAGACTCCAAACCCAGCCGAGAGGAAGGAGGTTCTTGTCCTGCACAACCTGCTCCATGTTGGAAGCCTCCTCTGCACAGGCACAGCACAAGCTGTCATCCGACACAGACCCTCGCCGGACCCCGCAGACTAGGCACCGAGGATGGGACGGCATGAGACTGCCAACCCGCAAAGGCTAATGCAGCAGACTAGTAGGCCACTAAACCCATGGCTGCCCAAAAATTACCTGAAGAAAGAATGTAAACAGGAAACTAAATTAAACCCCGATTTCCTCTGTGATTCTTCCCCCCCCCCCCCCAACAACCAGAGGCTCAAAAGGCATGGGAGAGCTCAATACAGAGGCTACCCCGCCCCCTCAGCAGCTGAACGAGCTGCTGCCTATGCTCCAAAATGCGCAGGAGAGAAACCTCCTGTCCTCCCACAGCCCAGCCGCCGCCAGCAGCAAACACGAGGCGTTAGGCCCAAGCGCTTCTCGCACCAAAATCTAAAGTCCCGCTGAGTCTGTATTAACCGCCAACATCCAGGGATCGCAAAGGGCCTTCCACGACTGTACCCGACTCAAAGCCACTTACCACCGGTCAGTTCTCAGTTTCTACAGTGGTGCTCCTACTCACGTTCAGCCTGCTTGCAGGCTCCAGCGACAAGGGGGGGGGGGCTCAGCAGAATTCACCACCTACAGCGATGCACTGACGGCTCCTCACCTGATCGTGCGATCAGGAGCCGTCCTCCAGCCCCAGATCCCCCCACAGTCCTTTGTCCACTTCTCTGGCCCCCTGATGAAGGGGGGGATCCTTCTCACTGAGCCCTGCTAAGCAGGGGTTTAAGCCTGCCATTTTCTGATATTTTTTTTTTTAAGCAGCCAAATTAAACCAGATCAATTAAAGGAGTCTGTTAGATTAATATGAGTTATTTACTTCCTCAGCGAGTCCCACACTAACTCACAACCTCCGGCTGCTTGGAGACTGAGCATACTGGTAAGCTGGTGGGTGGTGCCAGCCCTACTAGTACTGGTGACTTCACGTTTAGACACGCTCAGTCTCCAAGCTGCTGGAGGGGGTGCGGAACTAGACTGGAGGGACAATAAGGAATGGGTTTGCAACTTGGGGGGGGGGGGGGAGAAGGGGGAAGGAGAGTGATGAGACTAGTGAGAAAAGCTTGGTGTAGAGAGGGCCTGAAGGAAAGAACAAGATCTGGAAAGGAGGGGGAGATGAAGCGATACAGAAGAGAGACTGGTGGGATCTGGAAGAAAGACCACAGCAGAGAGTCTAGGGGCTCAGACAGTGGGGTGTGCTGAGCAGGAATAGAAGGAAAATGATTAAGAGACAAGAAACTGGGGAAAGGCTGATTGAGAGAGAAACTTCTGGATAGGGGCTAAGGGAATGAGAAACTGTTGGGGAGCATTTTTTTTTTATATATCTTTTTATAACAGGAAGTAAAATGGCAGAATAAAACAAACAAAACAAAAAATAAAACCCCGAACACCATCTTTCAGGTCCCATAGCCCCCACAACTAGCTAGCCACATATCCCCATATGACAATATTGTCCAGAATATGACTGCAAACTGGCTGCATAGGTCTCTCTCTCAGACATCATGGTTTGTCTGTTTGCACCCACTAAGCCTCCCCCATTAAAACCAGGAGGCCCACTATACACTCTACCATCTAGTTAAAAAAATAAAAAGATAAGTTGGAAATGCTAAGTGCCATCAGGTCAGTGCTGACCCTGGCGACCCAGCAGCCTCTAGGTTTTCTTGACAAGATATGACCAGCATACAGTAGATTGCCAGGCCTTTTCTTCCAAGGCAATGGAGGATTAAGTGACTTGCCCAAGGTCACAAGATCTTATCCATTAAATATACATATACTGTAACCCAGCCAAACTTAACAGCAACATTCCCCAACATGCCCTGCCCCCTTCCCACCTTCCCCCCAGCTGCATGCTGCATCCACCAGTCTATTAACCCACCAACCACAAAAAGACCAGACAACCATCTCATTCATTCCTCCTTATAAACCCCCTCTTCTCTGTACCAGTGCACCGTAAGGGTACACATTTTCCTCCATTTCCACGCCTTACCCTGTAAACTATAGGTAATTTTGTCAAAATATACCTCTTGCATCTTCAACTGCCAGTCTGTGCTGGATGGCCTAGTAGGGCATTTCCATCACCAGGCCACAGTGACTAGAGCAGCCAAAAGCTATTTATGGTGAAGCCACTGCTTATACTTCAGCCTACAGGTACCCAATCCCCCATAACCCAATAGTACTACCAAGGGATGAAGCAGAACTAACTCTCCCAGAATCACTCATCTCCTGAAATACTCCTGTGGCATTGGACACTCCCACCACGTGATGAAAGGTCCACCATACCTCCACCAGCACAAGTCATCCCCTTTTCTCTCTGCCTTCCCAAGTTGCTGAGGAGTGATATAAGTGCTGTATATCACTGAAGTTGTCTGTCACCAGGAACTAAAGACCACTTACTAATGCCCTTGTGTATTTCCCACCAGTCCCACTCCAACTGCTTCCCACTCCAGTTGTGCCACTCGAACATAAAATGGAACCCCTTCCACTGCTGCCTTCAAGGCTTATATAGACCAGAGGCAGACAAACAAACCCGTCCTTGTTGTGTCCTAACAGTTGGACTTCTTTGTAGTGCCTTCCTACAATCCCCAGCCAACATAAAAACGGATCTGAAAATATGGGGGGAAAAAATGGGACACTCTTGCTTAATTTGACCTCTAGATCCCTCATTACCACACATCCTCCTGTGCTGTCCCATGCAGCCAAACACATCCCATCCCCTGCTTCTCAACCAACATCAAGAAGCTTTTAAAGGCCAAGGTGGAAAACAAGTGAAAATTGTGAAGCCATGACCAGCTCACCAGCAATGTAGGGGAAGTGCCTCCCAAATGCACATTTTTCCCCACTCTGGCCAATGGTCCTATAAAACGGGTGTCGCAAAAACCTTCCTCCTAAACTCAAACCTTCCTTCCCCTCCTCCCCATCCCTGCTATCCTCTCAAAAATCAAATGGGGCCCCAGCACCTCTCTCTCAAGCCCCAACAACTGAACCCCCTCGGTACGATAGTGATACATCCACAGTGCCTCAACTGCCGATTTGTAGAAACATAGAAATATGACAGAAAAAGACCACATGGCCTATCTAGTCTGTCCTTCCATAACTACAACAGTCCCCTTTTTACCTTTAGAGATCCTCTGTTTGTCCCATGCTTTTTTTAATTCAGTTACTGTCCTCATCTCTACCACCTCCACTGGGAGACTATTCCACAGATCCACTACTCTTTCCGTAAAGAAATATTTCCGCATATCACTCCTGAATCTCTCTCCCTTCACCCTCATCCCATGTCCTCGTAGCAGAACTTGCTTTCAATTGAAAGAGGCTCTCTCCCTGAACATTTATGCCACTGAGGTATTTAAACATCTCAATCATATCACCTCTATCCTGCCTTTCCTCTAAGGTGTACATATTAAGATCCTTCAGTCTGTCCTCATATGTTTTATAATGAAGCCCACTAATCATTTTAGTAACCACCCTCTGCACCGACTCCATCCTGTTCACATCCTTTTGAAGGTGCGGTCTCCAGAATTGCACACTATACTCCAAATGAGGTCTCAAAGACTTATACAGAGGCATTATCACCTCCTTTTTTCTGCTAGCCATTCCTCTCCGTATGCACCCAAGCATCCTTCTAGCTTTTGCCGTCGCCTTTTCTACCTGTTTTGCTACTTTAAGATCATCAGACACAACCACGCCTAGGTCCCGCTCTTCTTTAGTGGACAAAAGTACTTCACCCCCTATACTATATTGCTCCCTTGGATTGCTGCAGCCCAAATGCATGACCTTACATTTTTTAACATTAAATCCCAGCTGCCAAATTCTAGACCATGCTTCAAGCTTAGCTAGATCCCTCCTCATGTTATCTACCCCTTCCTGGGTGTCTACTCTATTGCAGATTTTGGTATCATCTGCAAAGAGGCAAACCTTACCTGAAAGCCCTTTCGCTATATCACTAACAAAGATGTTAAAAAGAATTGGACCAAGGACAGATCCCTGGGGCACACCACTGATAACATCCTTCTCCTCAGAGTGAGCTCCATTTACTTCTACTCTTTGTTGCCTCCCACCCAACCAATTTCTAACCCAAGCAGTAACTTTAGGGTCCATCCCTAGGGTGCTCAATAATAGCACCTTAGATAGGGAATCTGATCCCCCCCCCCATTCTCCTTGCATTGAATTAAATGTTTTTACACCTATTTTCCCCCCCAACTTCTTCCCCACCCCAGACAAATTGATTTCAAAACACCAATTCTGTCAAAAACTTTTGACAGATTTGCAGTGTTGTGAAAGTACTCTACTTGGATGATTCCTTAGGTATATTAGTAAGTTATGCTTTACCAGTGTCTTACTAGTGGTCTTAATCCCCTGAAGAAGGCTTTGGCCGAAACACGTGTCGGGCAGACCCAGTTATTAATAAAGCACTTTCCTCCAGTAGTATGGCTCTCCTGCTCCTTTGTGCTTCCTTGTGCCTGCAGGAGGTGCCTCCCTTCTGTACTCCCTCTGAAGTGTACATTATTGTAAATCTTTGTGTCTGCAAAAAACTTTTCCTTTTAACTCTTTGGCAATATCACACACAGATATTGAACAGTAGCGGTTTCAGGACTGATCCCTGAGGTATTCCACTACTCGCCCTTTCTTCAAAACGAGTTCCATTCACCACTACCCTCTGTGGTCCAATCAGTTCACCACACCTTAGAATCCATACCCAGGCTACTCAATTTATTCACAAGTCTCCTATGAGGAACAGTATCAAAGGCTTTTCTGAAATCTAAGTAGACCACATCTATTGCATGCCCCTGATCTAGTTCTCTGGTCATCCAGTCAAAGAACTCAGATTTGATTGGTATGATCCTCCCTTGGGTAAAGCCATGTTGTCTCGGATCTCACAACCCTATATGCGCCAACAAGACATTCACTCGATAATGGGGCAATTGAAATCTCTTATGTTGCCAACTGTACAGTATTAGCCTTTCTAATCGTCAGCATTTCATAGTCTCATCAATATAGCAGGAGGAAGCTAGTATGCTCCTATTGTTCTAATCTTCCACTCTAGATCTGGAAATTTCTTTATAAAGATTGCAGAACAAAGTTAGTTTCCTACTTGACTGTCATCCTACCTCCAAATAGGAGAGTAAAAGAGCATGGTGGAGATAGAGTATCTTATCTCCCCTTCCTCCTCTCCCCTAACTCAAGTCATCTCTTGGAAGGTACAAAAGCTTTCCAGCTGGAAGAGGTTGCACTGAGAGTGACATGCAAGTGATAGACAGCATTCCAATGTAACTAAGGCTTAACTGCTCCAGCATCTCACTGCCTTCATCTCAATCAAGACCCAGTATGCTGCTTCATCTGGTGCATTCCCCTACTATATCCCTCTTTCCCTTGTGCCTAAGGGATTGTGCTCATGTGTCTGAAAAAAAGTCTGTCTTGGGGCCTCCCCACCCGAGCCTTTGATTCTTTGTCAGAGGGACCCACTGGTACAGAAGAGATCAGCCACATGATTAGCATTAAAGAGCAGCATATTCCCTACATCTCTAGGAGCCTGGGCTTAATGTTTGCCAGAGAATAGCATCCACCCCCCCCCCCCCAAATCACCATAACCCCAGGCTACAATGTACCAGTACAGTCTAGCAGTAGCCTTACAATTCCATTAGTAGTAGGCCAGAGGTACACCACCAGGAAGATTACCAGGAAATGCCCCAAGGAGTCCCATCTCTAATGGTTCTGTTGTACCCCTTCCTTGCTATAAGACTTTAGTTTGGCCAGAGACCACCACCTGCCTTGATGAATTTGAAAAAGGAGAAGAACTTGAATTCAGATAGCTTGCTAGCTCCTGAAATGCTACTGAAAAGCAAGCTGGGGGGGGGGGGGGGGAAAGAGACCCATGACCTGATGGGGTCTGCTTCATTATCCTTTCAGACAACAATGTGGAGATTAGCAGCCCAGCACTGGAACCAGTTCTGCCACCTGCAACAAGTGATGTGCAAATAACTTTACAGCACAGGGGAAAGAGTGCCTACCATTTTCCCCACATCAGGGCATGTTATTCAATCCATATCACAGCAAACTCATTTTCCACCGTGCCAGTGGGAAAAGGGCAGTCCCCCAAATGTGGCCCCCAACCAACTTGGGCCTATATGCAGCGATGCAAACCAAGGCTGATGCAAGGCCAACACCACACCTGGTAGTGGCAATGCTATTAAGCTGTGACTTAACCCTTCCCCCTTCCCCACACACAGAAGTACAAAGATGACCCCCAAATGAGACCAGTAAGGATGACTGGCACAAGATAGATCATCAGGTCGCAGGAGACAACACCTACAAACCAGATACAAACAGACCATGTGCAGACAGACAGAACAGTATGGAAGTTCAGAGAATGGCAACTACGATGAACCAATTAAATTGAATTATGAAGTGCTAAAGACTAATTGAAAGGCCCACAAAAGACAGACAATAAGAAAATACATACGACCCATAGGGGGCGTAAACATAGCAAGGGGTCATGCTCTAACCTTAGTACTAACAGACTCCAGTAGCTTATACAATAATGGGGGAATGTAGTTCAACAGCTCTTGCCTAAACAAGTTAAGACCAACCCAGAGGATTCCCATCAGAAGTATCTTAAGAACCTTGACAAAAGTTTTAAAGCACAGATACACCAATATATTCAAACATCTAGATCATAAGAGAAGGCACAAAAAGAAAAAGATGCAATGAGACCCCTAACAGCAACTTAGTTCCATGGTATAAAGTCAGATGAGTATGGTTATTCTTGCACATTGTAAGAATCATAGGCAGGTCAGACCCCACAGAATATTCTCAGATGTTAACTTGAGAGGGTATGACAAGATAGCAGCACAAGCGTTTCCGACTATTTAATGGGGAAAAGGAAGGATATGTTTATGTATCCTGCTTTGAGCAGGTAAAATATCTAATGACATGAAGTACCTTTCAATAACTCCGATCCCTCTTACTTATGGTCTGATGGATCGTTTCGCTGTGTGGGGAGCTAACCAAGCTAATGGCACGGTGGGAAATCTGGCTGCATTGACCCTGAAATCAGTGGATCTGGGGCCTCTAGGACCTGTAACCATCTCCCCCCCCCCCCTTCTTCAGCAGTAACAACACCTCCAGTGGAAAGCTCTGATGTGCCTCTGCTGAAGTTAGTGGAATGGTTCCATTTAATCAAGGGATAGCCCCCACCATGGTTGTTGGTGAAATCTCTGAAGAGCTTGGGGCAGCAGGAAGGATTGTGAAGAAACGACTGTGACCTGACTGTAGAATATGTAAGCAGCTACTCAGCTGCTATGACCAGGTTTGCATTTGGATATTTCCCCTATGTTGTTTACTCTGCAAAGGCCTAAACAATTTATTTTGAAGTTATGGGACACTATTGCAGTTATCAGCTGCGGTGATGGCCCACTCCCAACAAGGCATTTTCAGCTCAGCAGAATAGCATTTCTATTGCCTTTGGAATTTATCACCTCTGACCCAGTACAAGCATTGTGGAACCTGTGTCTTTTGGGGAAACTGCTAGGTACATATGACCTAGATTGGCCACTGCTGGAAACAGGATACTGGGCTTGATGGACCTTGGTCTGACCCAGTATGGCATATCTTATGTTATGTTCTTAGGTGAAGTTACAGTAACTTCCGGAATTTAATTTGGCAGTGGATAAAGAAAAATTCCTTTATAAGACTAAGTTGAAAATGTGGCATGCTCTTGTGATCTGCATAATAACTTTTCCTAAGTTTACCATGCTAGCTCCACGTGAGATGTTCAAGAAATACTCATTAAAAGTATCTCGAGTTCCAATGGATTCTTTGGATGTATGTTCAGAAAAGGAAGGTACCCTTTTTTCCATGATTCCTGATTAGTTTCCCCAGACATGGCAAAAGAAATGGAGACAAGAATGTTAAATTTAAGCATGGCGTGACATAAGAACATAAATGCCATACTGTGTCAGACCAAGGTCCATGAAGCCCAGTATCCCATTTCCAACAGTGGGCAATGCAGGTCACAAGTACCTGGCAGGTTCCCAAAAAAGGCACAGGTTTCACAATGCTCATCCTGAGGTAAGCAGTGGATTTCCTGGATCCTCTTTAATAATGGTTTATGGACCTTTCCTCCAGGAAGTTGTCAAACCTTTTATTTTTAAAAGCAGCTATACTAACAGCTTTTACTACACCCTCCAGTAACAAATTCCAAAGCTTGATAATGCATTGAGTAAGGAGAAATTTCACTTACCGTTAATTTCCTTTCCTGGAATACTGCTAGGCTAGACCAGTCCAGACAAGCGGGTTATGCACCCCTGCCAGCAGATAGGGAGACAGAGAAAAAAAACTCCAGAGCTGTGATTGGTCAGGCTCTGTGTGACATAGGCATACCCCTAGGGGTCCTATTCAGTAACAATGTAACAAGCCAAAAAGGCAACATCTCAGGGACAAAACGCAACTATGAACCCTTAAAAAAAGGAACCAACTCAACCCCTCAACGCGAACGAAAAACGGAAGGGGAGAATCAAATATTTCCAAGGGAAGAAGCCTGAAATGACTGCTTTGACACATTCCCAGGAAACAAACTCCTGATATGCTTGCGGAGCGTATGACTGTCGGCTGCTCTGCACAAGTACCAGTGCCTCTGACAAGCTGGGTGGGTTCTGGACTGGTCTAGCAGTATCCCAGGAAAGGAAATTAACAGTAAGTGAAATTTCTCCTTCCAGATCATACTGCTGGACCAGTCCAGACAAGTGGGAAGTACCCAAGCTAATTACCCTCAGGGTGGGCAGATAGAGCCGCCGACAGCACCGCAACTCCGAAACGACTGTCCTCTCGGGCCTGTATATCCAACCGATAGTGCTGAACAAAAGAGGACAAGGACGACCAGGTGCCCGCTCGACAAATATCAAGGACGTGGGACCTCTTGGCCCATGACGTGGATTGGGCTCGAGTGGAATGAGCTCGAAGCCTTTCTGGAACCGGCTGGCCTTGGAGAATGTAAGCCGATTCAATGGCACGACGCAGCCACCTAGCGATAGAAAGCTTGGAAGCAGCCAAACCCTTGCGGGGCCCCGAAAGGAGAACAAAAAGATGGTCAGTCTTGCGAAAGGAATTGGTAACTTTCAAATAGCGAAGGAGAACTCGCTTGAGGTCGAGGAAGCGAAGACTTTTGCGCCTACCCGCACACTGTTCGTTAGAGAAGGCAGGCAATAGCAGGGGCTGATTGACATGAAAAGGAGTAACCACTTTGGGCAGGAAGGAAGGAACCATGCGAAGAGTTACCCCCTCAGGAGAGAAAGAAAGATACAGATCCCTGCACGAGAGAGCTTGAAGCTCTGCGATTCTTCGAGCCGACGTGACTGCTACCAAAAACACCGTTTTGAGCATCAAATCTAGGAGACACTTCCTTCAAAGGCTCAAAGGGCAGATTTCCGAGCGCCCGAGAACTAGTGCTAGATCCCAATGAGGAACTACGGGATGGGGCGGAGGACGAAGCAGTTTGACCCCTTTCAGAAACCGAGACACATCAGCGTGGGAAGCAAGGGATCTACTGAGCACCGGACCCCGATAACATGTCAAGGCAGAAATGTGCACGCGAAGTGAACCGAACAACCACCCTTTCAATACCGTCCTGAAAAAAAGGCAAGAATATCAGGAATTGAGGTACGCCACGGGGACAAATGATGACGTGAACACCAAGCCTCGAAGACGTGCCACACTCTCACAGCAGCAGCGGATGTTGAAGACCATCGTGCGCTGAGGAGGGTAGCCACCACCTTAGGCGAATACCCCTTACAGGTCAAACGGCAGCATTCAAGAGCCAAGCCGTAAGCGAGTAGGGAGCTGGATTTTCCATGAAAAATCGGTCCCTGTCCGAGGAGTCCGGAGGGAGCTGCCAGCCGCAATGGCGACCCCCGCGAAAGCCTTATGAGATCGGCATATCATGGTCTTCTTGGCCAATGCAGGGCCACGAGGACTACCAGCCCCCTGTGCAACCTAATTCGCTGCAGGATCCTGCCGATCATGGACCAGGGTAGAACAAAATAAAGAAGCCGGTTTTCCGGCCAAGTCTGAGTTAACTCATTGATGCCGAAGAGTCCCGCATTCTCTCCAACGGCTGAAGAAACTCAGAACTTAGGCATTCGCTGCCGACACCATGAGATCTATCGCTGGCAACCCCCATTTTTGAACTATCCTCTGGAAGGCTAGCGGGGCTAGTTCCCACTCGCCAGGGTCAAGGGTATTGCGATTCAGAAAGTCCGCCTTCACATTGCTGGTTCCTGCAATGTGCTGGGCGGAGAGGGCTTGGAGATTTCTCTCTGCCCAAGGAAGAAGAGCCATCTCATTCGACACTCCAGTGCACTTGGTCCCTCCTTGACAGAGGATGTAGGAAACTGTGGTCGCGTTGTTGGATAGTATCCGAACCGCTTTCCCGTGCAGAAAAGTGAAATCTCAGTAGAGCCAGATGTACTGCTCGTGCCTCTAGTCGATTGATCGTCCAGTGGGATTCGCGTGCTGTCCAAGTGCCCTGTGCAGTGTGAGATCGACAGTGCGCGCCCCAACCGGACAGACAGGCATCCGTTAGAATGATCCAACATGGAGTCTCTAAAGGAACCCCCTTCAGAAGGTTTCTGGAGGAGAGCCATCACCGTAGGTTTAGTCTGACCCGGGAGTGAAGCGGAAGGTGAATGTGGTAGTCTTCCGAAACTGGCGACCATCGTGTCAGGAGAGCTTTCTGTAGACAGTGCATGTGCGCTCTGGCCCAAGGCACGAGATCTATGGACGCTGCCATGGATCCCAGGACTTTGAAGGTAATCCCATGCTCAAGGCGAGACCTGTGCTAAGAGACCGCGAACTTGAGAAGTTAACTTGAGGAATCGAGGCATTAACAAAAAGACCCAACCTATGGCCATTTCGAATCGAGCCCCAAAAATTCGATCTCCTGGGACGGCTGAAGACAACTCTTGTCATGGTTGATTACCCAGCCGAGGTTATCGAGAAAGGCAACAACCACCGCGACTGCTGCAAGCCTCAGGGAGAGAGTCTGCGTGAACGAGCCAGTCGTCCAGATAAGGATGAACTCTGATGCCGCGGCTGCATAAGGCCGCAGCTACTACCCCCATTACCTTGGAGAAGGTTCGAGGCGCCGAAGCTAGACCGAAGGGCATCGCATGAAATTGGAAATGTTGACCGAGTACCGCGAATCGAAGGAATCGCTGATGCCCCTCTCGAATGGGAATGTGAAAGAATGCTTCCGCGAGATAGAGGGAAGCTAGAATTCCCTCTTGCGTACCGCTTGAATAACAGATCGCAGAGTCTCCATTCAAAAGTGTGGTACCCGTAGACTGCAATTGACGCCTTTGAGATACAAGATAGGACGAAAGGAGCCGTCTTTTTTTTTTAGCACCATGAAATAGACAGTAACGGCCTAGTCCTCTTTCCAATGGTGGACCTGGATGAATGGCATCTAAACGCTGGAGTCTTTGAACGAAGCAACATCTGCTGCCCATTGACGCAGCCAGAGCCATCCCCGAGCTACTGTCACCGGTGCTACGGAGCGAGCTGACAGCCGCAAGAGATCATAGAAGGCCTCTACCAGGAATGCAGCGATGGATTCTAAATGAGCCAACTCGGGATCACCTGGAAGCTGCTGAATCCATCGAAGGGAGGCCCGTGCTGCTAGACCTCCACACACCACTGCTTGAAGGGAAAGAGTGGACAACGAAAAACCCGTCTTTAGCAGACTCAACTTTTTCGGTCTTGCTGGTCACGGAGTGCCGCTCCGCTCTCAACCGGAATTGTGGTATGCTTGGTGACCCCGGTCACTAACGCATCAACTATCGGGTATGTCAGCCAACGGTCCAAGTCAGAGGGAGACCAAGGGTATAACTGACCAATACCGCGTGCCGTACGTAGAGAGGACTCTGGAGTCCCACTCTCGAGATACCAGTTGCTGTAACTCGGCTGGAAAGGAAAAAGCTTTGGAAGGCTTACGAATGCCCTGTAAAATGGGATCCGGCTGCAACAGGGTTTGAAAACTCTGAGGATCAGGTGTGTTGGCTAGGCATAGCGACTCCATCAACTGTGTGATTAGGGCCGGCAACTCCTCTTTCCGAAAAAGTCTGATATCTTGAGAGTCCTCGTGAACTGTCAGCGAAGAATCAGATGGAGAATATTCCACATCTTCTTTCTCCAACGAGTCAGGGCTCACCTCCGAAGATTTAAAGTCTTCTTGAATATCCGTAGTGTCCTGCAAGCCACAAGCAATGTTCCTGGGAGGATGTACTGCTTTAAAGTCCGAGGACTTTTGGGACCGCTTGCAAGACCCCACCATATCCTTGTCTGCTACCAGGCGGGTGCTGGAGGTATACCAAAAAACTCTGAACGCCACAGGTGCCATGCCTGATGGAAGAGCGTCAGGAACTTACTGTCAGCCAAAGCTGCTGTGGCTTCCAGCGGCTGTGGAAGCAAAATGGGAGCTGACTGAGTCCTTTCTGCAGGGAGACCCTGCTGCAGGGGCTCTAAGGAGGGAGGAGTTAAGGCGCTGATGTCCCCAGCTGGCAGCGCAGTGAGAATGGAGGAAGAAGATTCTCCTGGATGCAGCATGCAGGTGGAACACAAGCAATCTATTAACTCCTTCTTATTATTATTACATATAATACAGCTGTGCAGAGAAACAGGCATTGCAGAGGCTTAAACCTTTTTTTTTAAACAAAAATCAAGGTAGGCTTAGTGAAGCAGAAGACTCTTCAAAGAAAAGGGATTTTGAAACTCCCTGTGCCTTCATAGCATGTTTAAATGCTTTGAAATGGCTGCCCAGAGCTGCTCCCTCCCAAAAACAAAAAAAACCCACCACCACCACACACTGAAGAGAAATCTCTCCTGATTTTCAAGATGGCCACCGGCACAGAAAAACTGCAAAATAAAAGTTTCCTAAGCCCTAAAAACCTTAAAAATGCAGCAAATTGCTGGGGAAGAGGTAAGGAATGCTGCTAGCAACTTAAAAATTCAAATCCCGACGAACCCTGAATCACCAGAAACGGAGGGGAGAAGGAAACTGTCAGTTATTCACTGTGCTGGTACAGAGGAGCTGAGTTCCTATGGAGGAGAAGAGAAACTTTCAAAGTCAGTGTAAGGTAATTACAGTGACTGAAAGGTAGGGAAATTAGAGTTTAATCCCTCTGCAGCCACTTAGACCCTCATGGCAGGGGCTGGAAGGTGTTTGAGGAGGAATGGAGAGAAGGGGAGCTGCGCTGACAGTGAAATCAGGAGCTCAAAGCCTGCTGTATTGCTGATTACAGAAAATACAGCTATTAAGGAGGGAAGCCTGGGAAACCCAGAGAAACACCTCGTGTGCTCTGGGTGCACCCAGGAAACAAAAATGAAGAAAATAGGAACTTCAAAACCCAGTTTAGCAGACCCCGACGAAACCGCAAGTGAAGGAATCAGGTCAGAGACAGCCGGTCCTGATACAGTTGAAATAAACCCAGGGCAGCTGAGGCAAGTAAGAAAACAGTTTACTTACAGTTTCTCTCAAAAATTGATACCTGATCCTCCTGCTAATGTCTAAGCCCTCGTGGCAAAGACTCAGCGCTGCTTAAAGAAAGCGGGAGCTCTACTGAAGCCAGGCTCAGGAGCTCCACAAGTTTATTTGGGGAATCAAGTTGCTGGGAAACCCAGAGTAACACCTCTTGTGTACTCTGGGTGCATCCAGGAGCCTCAAGATACAGTGAAAAAGAAAAAACACATTGTAGAACAAGCTTGAAGAACACCCTCATCTGCTGAGACAGAGAAAATACTGAATAGGACCCCTAGGGGTATTCCTATGTCACCCAGAGCCTGACCAATCACAGCTCTGGAGTTTTTATCTCTGTCTCCCTATCTGCTGGCAGGGGTGCATAATCCGTTTGTCTGGACTGGTCTAGCAGTATGATCTGGAAAAATATTTTCTCAGTCTTAAATGGGTTACATTGTAGCTTCATTGCATGTCCTATAGTCTACTTTTTGATGGCATAAACAACCGATCTGTTAACCTGTTTCACTCCATTCATTAATTTATAGACCTCTATCATATCTCCCCTTAGTCATCTCTTTTCCAAGTTGGAAGGATACCCTTATGAGGAAAGGCTTAAAAGGTTAGGGCATGTCATCTCCTCTACTGGCTCTTCTCTGTACTTTTTCTAATTCTACTATATCCTTTTTAAGATACAGCGACCAGAACTGCACACAATATTCAAGGTGTGGTCGCATCATGGAACGAAACAGAGGCATTATAATATCCTTTGTTTTAGTCTTCATTCCTTTCCTTATGATTCCTAGCATTCTATTTGCTTTCCTGGCCACCTTTGCACATTGGGCAGAGGGTTTCAACATATTTAAAATTTGTCCTTTTATTTAAAATTTCCCTGCAAATGCTTGATTAAGTACAAATGAGTAAATTACATTCTTTTCGTCAGGGGGATGCGCACACACCCCTACCAGTTAGTCCAGTAGCTAAATGTTCTGTTTGAATGATTTCATGACTGTTCATTTTGGTACATAGCTTGTGATACAACACTCCTGCTCGATTTTCCTGATAGTATATCAATCTCCTCCTTGCTGGTCTCCCTCTAAATCGCTTCTCCCCCCTTCAATCTGTTCAGAACTCTGTAATGTGGCTAATCTTCCATCAACCCCATATACTAATATAACCACTTCTCAAATCACTTCATTGGCTCCCCTTCTGTTTCTGCATCCAATTCAAACTTCTCCTTCTGACCTATAAATGCATTCATTCAACTGCTCCTCACTACCTTTCCTCTCCCCTCACACCCCTCTTCATGAGCCCCACTCTTCCACTGGCCTGCTTCTCTTTATGCACTTTTCTTCCACTGCCAACGCCAGATTTCCATCCTAACATCTTACTGTTCCTTATACCTGAAATTACCTAGGTCTGTATGTCAGGCTTCATCTCGTCCCCTCTTCAAATCCATGATAAAGGCTCACCTCTTTGGGGCTGCTTTTAGATCCTGATCCCTTGAGAATATGGGGAGAAGTTAGTTGACATCTATTGTACTGTCCTGATTAGATTATAAACGCCGATGAGCAGGGACTGTCTTTTCTATGTATCTGTACAGCTCTGTGTTATGCCTTGTAGCACTATATGTAGTAGATGTATATGACGTTGACGATGCAGTAGTGTGAAAAAAGTATCAAGACTTGTGTAGCTATATAACAATACATTGCACCACAATACTATTAAGCATGCAATGACCTAATTATGTGCTCTGCATGTGTAGAGTATAGTGTGGCTGCACCACACCTGTACTTTTTTTTAAACACATGACGTTTGGAATCATGCAAAACAGTAAGATTTATGATGAGTGAAAAAAGTTCAATGGCGAATTTGCATTAAAGTTAAAGCAATGCATGCCACAATATGCTTAAATCGTCGATTGACTATCAGGAGCTTGCCGAGGACATGGACATAATTTCAGGTCAGTACAGTCCACTCTTACTTTGGATTTGGGGATAAGATGTGCGTCTGCAAATCTGTGCAGAAATTCCTGTCCCCTGACCAAAAAAGAAGACAGATTGTCTGTAGCCAAAGAGTTGTTGGAATGCATTGAAAATGACTCAGATTTTATCAAGATTACTGGTGATGAATCATGGGTTCATGTTTATGACCCAGAAACTAAGGCTCAGTCCTCATAATGGAAGACTCCAAACTCTCCCAGACGAAGAAAGCCCATCAGGTGAGGAGCAATGTCAAGGTCATGCTGTTTTCTTTGATTACAAGGGTATTGTTCATCATGAGTATGCTCCAAAAGGCCAAATCATCAATAAGGAGTACTACATCCAAGTCCTTGTAAGAAGCCAGAGTTGCACAGGAATGGTGAATGGTTGCTTCATCATACTAAGGTCCCAGCTGATGCATCACACATCTTGTCCAGCAGTTCTTGGCCAAACACCAAATAGAGCAAGTCCATCAGTCTCCGTACTCACCTGATCCCGCACCTTGTGAGTTTTTCTTGTTTCCAAAACTAAAATTACCACTGAAAGGAAGGAGATTTGACGACTCAAAGACCATTAAGCAAAATTTCACAGCAGCTTCACAGCATTCAAAATTGTTTCCAGCAGTGGCAGGAACGCTCATGGGATAGGAGGCAGTATACTATTGTGGATCAGGAACTGGTTAAAAAAGATAGAAAGCAGAGGGTAGGGCTAAATGGCCAATTTTCCCAACATGGAGAAAGGTGAATAGTGGTGCACCCCAGGGATCTGTGCTGAGTCCGCTGCTTTTTGACATTCATAAATGACCTGGAAAAGGGAACAACGAGTGAGGTTATCAAATTTGCAGATGAGACAAAAACTATTCAAAGTTGTTAAAACCCATGAGGATTGTAGAAAATTGCAAGAGGATCTTGATAAATTGGAAGACTTGGTATCAAAATGGCAGATGAAATTTAATGTGGACAAGTGCAAAGTTATGCACCTAGGGAAGAACAACCCAAACTATGGTTACACGATGCAAGGTTCCACCTTAGGAACCAGGTCCACCCAGGAAAAAGTTTTATTTATTTATTTAACTTTCTTATATACAGCGCTCTTTACACCAGTGCGGTTTACATGTAACACAATTATGCAGAGCAGGGGAGCTTCACTGCATTTACAATATAACGGGTTTTGTACAGGAAACAAACGAACAGGGTAACTATGTGCAAATAAACTATTAACATATGTACATGGGTCATTCAACTATTTACATATTGGATCTGTTGTGTGCATGCTGTCAGTGTAATGAGTGCAGTACTATATCGGGGGGGGGGGGTCGATGTTTGGTGGGCTGAGTTTCTGTCTTAAATGGCGGTTACATGGAGATTGTTTGCATGGGCTCATAGGTGTGGCAGGGAGTGTGTGGTGATCTGGGTGTGTAGTACTGTAGGAACAGGTGATGTTTAAGTGCCTTCCTAAACGATTTAGGCGTCATTGTGGACAACATGTTAAAACCCTCCGCCCAGTGTGCAGTGGCAACCAAGGGAGCAAATAGAATGCTAGGTATCATAAGGAAAGGAATGGAAAATTAAACAAAGGATATTATAATGCCTCTGTATCGTTCCATGGTGCGACCGCACCTTGAATATTGTGTGCAATTCTGGTCGCCGTATCTTAAAAAGGATATAGCATTATTAGAAAAGGTTCAGAGAAGAGCCACCAAAATGGTAAAGGGAAGGATACCCCTATGAAGAAAGGTTAAAAATATTAGGGCTCTTTAACCTGGAAAAGAGACGGCTGAGGGGAGATATGAAGTCTATAAATTAGTGAACGGAGTGGAATGGGTAAACGTAGATCGATTGTTTACATTATCAGAATATAGAAAGACTAGGGGACATGCAATAAAGCTAGTGTAAACTATTTAAGACACATAAGAGAAATTTTTTTTCACTCAACATGTAATCAAACGCCGGAATTTGTTACCGGAGGACATAGAAAATGCCGTTAGTGTAGCTGGGCTTAAAAAAGGTTTGGACAAGATTCTGGAGGAAAGGTCCATAAACCATTATTAAAAAGTGACCCAGGATATCAATGCTTGACCCAATACAAGCATTGTGGAACCTGTCTCTTTTGGAGAAACTGCTACTACCTATGACCTAGATTGGCCACTGTTGGAAACAGGATACTGGGCTTGATGGACCTTGGTCTGACCCAGTTTGGCATATCTTATGTTTTATCGGAAAGGGACTACTTTTAAGGAGACCGACTGCAATAACAGTCAGCGTTACGCTTCTTGTGTTACTGTCCAAGTCTCGATAATTTGATCGCACCTGGTAAAAAAACGGAAAGCAGCATCAGCTTCTCCCATACACTCTGACCCTAACAAGGAACAGGTACAGCCAGGTTAGCAATAGTACAGTCGTCCTTGACTGTATACTTGATAAATTGTGTATGCACGTGTCTTCATCATACCCTAACCCTCCCTATCACTCTCGGGCACATCCTGCATTCAGTTACCTCTGCAGGTGACAGTGGGCGAAGCTCAGAGCAATCTTGCCCTGCTCCTCTTCATTCAGTCGTCTGCAGCCCACGTTCACTCTCCTCAGGGCCTGCGTCCAGCAGTCTCCGTAACGCGGGTGACGGGCATACTCCTCTACTCTCTGCAACTGGGCCCGGCCCTGGTGGAGAAGGACCATCTCGGGATGATACTGCGAGGCGGCAAGGGAGAGACACACAAGCAGCAGCAATGGAGTCATGGCAGCAGCTCGGGTCAGAGTTCTACATGCTCGAGAAAAGTAGAGCGTGCTCCCCACCATATCCCCACCTCTCCAGCACCTTCACAAAGAAAGAGGTGGAAGTAGGGATTTACCGGTAGCAACTTTAACCCGGCAGCAGAAAGCACCGCCAACCTACTCTCTGCCGCGTTCCACAGCCGTTGCTCGCACCGTCACCCTGCTCTCTGCCGCGTTCCACAGGCGTTGCTCGCACCGTCACCCTGCTCTCTGCCGCGTTCCACAGGCGTTGCTCGCACCGTCACCCTGCTCTCTGCCGCGTTCCACAGCCGTAGCTCCCCCCGCCCCCGCGGATCTCTTCTTGAAATGTAACCTGTTCCTAGAAACCCGCTCATACGCTCTTTAGGCGAGCGCCCCGCCTCTTTCCAAGCGGACCTAGGAGGGTGTGGGGCCTAAGATTGAGTGCCGCCCATTTGTCAGCTTCACGTGCCTTCTAAACGTGCTAGTGGGCGCTTAGTTAGTAAGTCGTCTATCTTACTTAGCCTTAGGGGAACGCGGTAGGGAAAAATCTCCCCTCAAGGATAGGAATGAACAGCCCTGGCCCCTCTCCCTTAAGAAGCAATACCTCATGGAAGCAGGACGAGGGGAGGAGGGTTAATAGGAATGGCGTGAGGTACGTGCTTACTGGAATTAGTAGGTACTAGGGTTTGGCTGTACTTAGGGTTGGAGTGAGCCTAATTAATTAGAAGGTGACAAAATGTGATGTGTGCTTTCTAGTCAAGTGCTGACTCCTGGCGACCCAGCAGCTCTGTATATGTAGATGTTTGTCGATACTACTATGGGCCCAGTATTCAAAGGCACGGTTTACAGACATGGACACCATGTAAATGCCACTGAACATTATATTCAATGGAGTATCAAGGCTGGGAGTGGAGTGGGCCAGCCCTGCAGAGTAATGCTGCTACATGTCCCGATGCTAACTGCTTAGCATCAGGGCATGTGGTGGACCCACAGTCCCTAACCGGGTGGTGGCAGTATTGTACTGCTGCCTGATTAGCTTCTGTGGGTGAAAGAGAGGCTGTACAGTGACCTTGGATATTCAATGCGGGGGCCATATCTGACTCCGGCATTGAATATCTTGGGTAAAAGGTTGGCGGTACATAGCCATCTCAAAACAATATCAGGCCCTATATTACTTGGTAAGATGAGGAGGGCAACTAAGTGTCAGTTAAGGAGATTATTAACTGCCTCTCTTTCAGTAGGTATGCTCACAGAGCTGGCCCGAAGGTATCTGATGCTCTGGCGAACCATTGGCCATACACGCCTGCCCTACCCTACGCATAGTCCAGCATCGCCCCTTTCCAACTTCACCCAGGTTTCCAGCATCTCCCATACTTCCTCTCTTCAGGTATCCAGCATCTCTCTCTCCTTCCCTTACCCCCTCCCCACAGAGGTATCTCATATCCAGCAATTCTCCCCCCTCCCCCCTCAAGGTATCCCGCAGGGCCAGCCCTTCCATTTAGTAACTGTGTTCTTTGCACATGTCCCCACTTTTCAGCCCCACTGTTCAACTCTTACTGACTTATGCAAATTAGGTCCCACAGTTGGTCTCTGCACATGGCTCCACTTCCCTCTGCATCCCCCTCATGCCATCCCTGGTATCTGTTATCTAGCATCTCTCTCTTTCTCCCCTCCAGGTATCTGATATCTCTCAACTTCCCTTTCTTCCCCCCACCAAAGTATCTAGCATGTCCCCCCTCTTTCCTTACCATCTCCCACAGTCAGCGCTAAGCATTGGTGCCCTAGGCAAACCTTAAGCCTTACACCACCCTCCCCCCAGCTGTCAAAATCTATCGTTTAGCTTTGCATGCCCTGCTCTTTGCTGCTCCCCAGAAGTTGCCACCCTAGGTGACCGCCTAGTTCCCTAGTGGTTGGCTCGACCCTGCCCATGGTATCCAGCATCTCTCCCCTTTTCCTTCCTGCCTACAGGGCCGGCCCGTCCATTGAGCAAGAATGTTGTTGGTACAGGGCCCTGCGCCAACAACATCCTGCACGTTGCTCACCTCCTTTAGCGGCACCCAGCAGGCTCAGCACAGCTCGTTACAGCCGCCGAAGTGAAGAGCGTTGTTCCCTTCACTTTGGCAGCTGTATTGTAATGAAGATCGCAGGTGTGCCGAAGGTCAAAGGACACTTCCTGTGTCCCGGCTCTTAGCGTACCTGCGATCTTCATTAGAATACAGCTGTCAAAGTGAAGGAACAACGCTCTTCACTTCGGCGGCTGTAACAAGCTATGCTGAGCCTGCCGGGAGCTCTTCAGGGAGGCGGGGGAGCTTGAGCTTGGGCTTGAAAAGGGCTGAGTGGAGGGGTCTAACAATGGAATTGGCTGGGGGGGGGCTATAATTGGAAATGGGCTGAGTGGGGGAGGGGAGGCTAGGATTGGAAATGGGCTGAGGGGGGGGACTAGGAATGGAAATGGGTTGAGTTGGGGGGGTGGCTAGGACTGCAAATGAGCTGATGGGGAGGACTAGGACAGCAAATGGGCTTTTGGGGGGTAGCATTGGAAATGGACTGATGTGGTTCTGGAATAGGATTGGAAATGTCCAATGGGTGGGCTACTTTTAGAAATGGCTGTAAGGGGCAGCTTGGACTGGAAATGAGTTGATGGGGGGGGCTAGGACTGGAAATGAGCTGATGGGGGGCTTGGACTGGAAATGGGCTGCGTGTGGGGGAGCTTGGACTAGAAATGGGCTGAAGCTCCCCCACACTCGGCCCAATTTCCAGTCAAAGCCCCCCCTATCAGCTCACTGTAATAGGATTGGAATTGGTTTATGGGGGGGGGGTTAGTATTGGAAATGGCTGATGGGGGGCCTAGGATTGCAAATGAGCTGATGGGTGGAGCTTGGACTGGAAATGAGCTGATTGGGAGGGACTAGGACTGGAAATGGGCTGATGCGGGGAGGGGAGGAGAATGCAATTAGAAGGTAGCGGATGTTGAGTGGGGCTGGAACTAGAAGGGAGCTGATTTTGGGGGAGGACTAGAAGGGGATGGGGCTGGGGGAATGAGGATGGAGGGGAAAAGATATTTTGTGTGGGAGGGAAGAAAAATCTACAAGTTGCTGGGTATTGGCAAAGTAAGTGGGGATTGAGGATGAAAGGGTGAAATTTGAGTGGATGATAAAGGAATAAATAGAACTTGGGGAAAGAGCAAAAGGGGAAAGATCAATATGTTAAAGCAGATGTAGAAAATAGAATGGAAAAAATCTAGAAGAGAGAAGACAGGACAAATGGCCAGCAGACAATGGAGAATTAGCAGAAGACAGAAGAGACTAGAAGAAAGTGACTGGAGCAATTGCAATTGAAAAATAAAATGCCCAAACAACAAAAGGTAGAAAATAATTTTTTATTTTGAATTTATTAACTGGAATATGTCTACTTTGGGAAATATGTTTCACTAACGTCTTTGCATTTTTGTTTAGTACAAAAGGAAATTAATTTATAGTGTTGTTGTACATTCCAAGTTTGGCGTTAGGGGTTCCCAATTTAATTACTGTCTTCCAATTTCTAAATTGTGATTCCTTGTTCTTTGTTTGTTGATGGTCTGTGTTCTACATGTGTAACTGAGCTGAGGTATTCTATTCTTGTAGTTTCTGTTTGACAGTGCCAGTTGTTCTCTTTCCCCAGTAGGAGATGTATTGGTATTCTCTGAGATGTATTGATTTAATATTTGCAGTGTTGCCTTTTTAATAGGTAGGATTTGGTGCTTTGTGAATCCTGGTAGTGCTGTTATGATACGGCTGGTTTACTATGGTTCTAAATGGTCAGTGTTATAGTACTTCCTAATGTGCCTGGCAGTTGTCCCTGGAGTATAGTAATGTAGAAATCTGGTAGTCTTTCTTTATCCAGACACTCAATAAGAGGTATGTTAACATTATGCTAATATTTATGCAAAGGAGACTTCTTATGCAAATGAGGCCCCACAATGATCCTCCGCACATGGCCCCGGACCCTCCTTGGGCCGCCCCTGCCCGCCTATCACTGCTACTTCTGTTTCCGCAACCCTACCTTCACAGGATTACAAATGACTTGACTTTGGAAGTGGTAGGAGAATATGGCACAGCCCTTTAAAACTGCTGTCAGCAGCAGATCTTGGAGTATTTGAGCGTGTGCACCTGTACGCTCAAGGCCTGCCATGTCCCAGCCACTCCAACATCAGGGTGGAACGTGGAAGGCCTTGAGTGCTCACTTATGCATGAATAGATACTGAAATGTTCACCACTGAGAACAGTTTTAAAGAGCTGTGCCACCCTGCGCTTTCGTTACCTCAAAGCCCAATTGTTTTCTTTTATGACTTGTTGGGACAAAGCAGGATCTCATTGCAATTCTTACTTTAACACACTTTGAAAAGTGAATGGAGTAATTTCCATCCAGTCACATAGGCAGAGGTACAGACTCTACTGAAAACTTTGAAGGATGATTGTTCTTTTATGGACCCTCGTATTTCACCAGATTTTTAAGAGCTAAGTGGGGAAGTCTACCTATATTATGACCATAATGAATGCATCCCTCTTAGAGGGTTTTTACCTCACAGTCCTTAAGAGGGCCATAGTGTGCCCCATTTTAAAGCAAGGTGTTGTGGATGTGGAATCACTGAGTACTTATTGCCCAGTCTCAAATCTGGCTACACTGGATAAGATCATGGAAAAAGATGTTCTTAGACAATTGGAAGATTATATCTTGGATAATACTTTGCTTGGCCTGTCCAGTTGGACTTTCACAGCAGCTTATAGCACTGAGACCCTTTTGGCCTTAGTGATGGATGTTTTACATTCTGAGTTGAACAGGGGCCATGAGATACTAAAGGTTATGAATGATATTTCAGCAATGTTTGGCACTCTGGATTACTCCATTCTGATTTCATGGTTGGAGAGCTTGGGGTTTAGAAGAGTGGTATCCAGGTGGTTTCACCCTTTCCAGAACAGTAGGAGGATGCAGGTAGTTTCATATGACCATCTTTCTCCTTCAAATGTTTTAAACAGGGGTGTCCTGCAGGCTGCCTCTTTCACTAGCACTTATCAATCCATACCTCTGACCACTAGGGGAAGCTCTGAATAAAGCAGTGGTAATAGAATACATAGTAACATAGTAAATGACGGCAGATAAAGACCAGTATGGTCCATCTAGTCTGCCCAGTAAGATGGCAGGAGTAGGTGCACCTGCCACACTGTGCAGGCCACCCCTCCCCATGTCTTTGTTTAGGGGTGAACCCACCGCTCCATATAGGACACCCCTATTTGTTGAGAAATTAGATGGTTCAGTTTATTTTTATTTTATCCTGTTGCTGTAAAGGGATCCACTGTGTCTGTCCCATGCCATTTTGAATTCTGTCACTGTATTTGCCTCCACCACTTCCATCAGGAGGGCATTCCAAGCATCCACCACCCTTTCAGTGAAAAAGTATTTCCTGACATTGCCTTTCAATTTACCACCTTGCAGCTTCATGTTATGCCCTCTAGTTTTACAACTTCCCCGTCTTTGGAAGAGGTTTGTTTGTTCATTATTTCTCTTTAAGTATTTAAAGGTCTGAATCATATCTCCCCTATCCCTCCTCTCCTCCAAAGTGTACATATTTAGGTCTTCAAGTCTCTTCTCATAAGGCTTCTGACGCAGGCTCCAAATCATTTTGGTCGCCTGCCTCTGAACAGTTTCCAGTCTTTTTACATCCTTTGCAAGATATGCTCTCCAAAACTGAACACAGTATTCCAAGTGAGGCCTCACCAGTGACTTATACAGTGGCATCAGTACCTCTTCCTTTCTGCTGGTAATTCCTCTTGTATGCAGCCCAACATCCTCCTGGCTTTTGCCACCGCCTTGTCGCACTGTTTTGCCACCTTGAGATCTACAGAAACAATCATACCAAGGTTCCTTTTCCTGATCCGTGCACACCAACCTCTCGCCCCCTATAGCGTACATTTCCCTTGGATTTCTGCTACCAGGCATGACACCGCACTTCTTTGCATTAAATCTTAATTGCCAAACATTAGACCCCTCTTCCAGCTTTTGTAGATCTTTCCTCATGTTAACCACTCCCTCAGGGGAGTCCACTCTGTTGCAAATTTTCATATCATCTGCAAAAAGACAGACTTTTCCACTCAGTCTTTCAGCAATATCACTCACAAATACATTGAACAGTGCTGGGCCCAGGACCGAACCCTGGGGCACCTCGCTAATCACTTTCCTTTCATCCGAGTGAGCTCCATTTACCATCACCTTCTGTCTGTCAGTCAACCAATTTCTGATCCAGTTTATTGATAAGCCTCCTGTGAGGAACAGTATCAAAGGCTTTGCTGCAATCCAGGTAGATGACATCCATTGCATGCCCCTGATCTAGTCCTCTGGTCACCCAGTCAAAGAACTCAATCAGATTTGTTTGGCAATATCGTCCTTCAATAAGACCATGTTGCCTCGGATCTTGCAACCTGTTGGTTTTGAGAGAGTCCACTATTCGCTCTTTCAGGAGCGCCTCCATAACTTTTCCCACCACCGAGGTAAGGATCTGTTGAAAACATCCTTTAACGGCCCTGCAAGAACCTCTCTGAGCTCTTTCAGTATCCTGGGATGTATCCCATCCGGTCCCATGGCCTTGTCCACTTTCAGTTTTGCAAGTTGTTCTAACACATTATCTTCTGTGAATGGTGTGGTATCTACTTCATTCCCATTTTTATATTTGGGAGTTACAGGTGGTCCTTCTCCAGGATTTTCTTTAGTAAAAACAGAGCAGAAGTATTTGTTTAGCAATTTCGCTTTTTCAATGTCACTTTCCACGAGTCTGTTCCCAGCACTTCTGAGTCCTGCAATTCCACCTCTGATCTTCTTCCTTTCCCGAATTTACCTGTAGAAAGTTTTGTCGCCACACTTCACATCTTTAGCCATCTTTTCTTCTGCCTTTGATTTTGCTTTCTTTATTTCTCTTTTTGTCTCTTTGAGTTTGATCCTGTATTCATTTCTGTGTTCCTCTGTTTGCAAGCTTTTGAATTTTGCGAAAGCTGTGTTTTTTGCCTTTTTTTGAGCAGCCACTTCTTTGGAAAACCAAATAGGTTTCCTTCTTCTCTTGTTTTTATTTACTTTTCTTACATATTTATCTGTTGCCCCTTTTATTGCCACCTTTAGTTTAGCCCATTGCAATTCCACTTCCCTTATCCCCTTCCACCCTGCCAACTCCTCCTTTAGGTACTTGGCCATTTTACTGAAGTCAGTGTTTTTGAAGTTTAGGACTTTAAGCTTGCTATGATTGGACTGCACCTTGGCTTTTATCTCAAACCACACCGTGTGAGGATCGCTGCTGCTCACAAGGGCACCCACCCAGACATTCGACACGCTATCACCGTTGGTGAGCACTAAATCCAGCGTTGCGCTTTCCCTGGTTGGTTCCATCACCATTTGTCTAAGTAATGCATCTTGGAAAGCATCCACAATTCGTTTTGCTTCTTTCCAGATTTGCAGAAGGAGTAATCCAATCCATATTGGGTAGATTAAAATCACCCAATATGATCGCGTCCCCCTTTGTGGCTATCTTGGCAGTATCTATAATCAATTCGTTATCTATCTCTTCAATTTGAGTTGAAGGTCTGTAGACTACAGCAGTATGGGTGACAGTGCCATCTCCTCTTTCCAACACAATCCAGAGCGCTTCTTGTTTTCCCCATGCCCCCTGCATTTCAGTAGCTTTAATATTGCTTTTGACGTACAAGGCTACTCCTCCTCCTTTTCCATTTTCTCTGTCTCTTCTGAATAGATTATAGCCAGCTATGACTATATCCCAATCATGCAATTCATTAAACCATGTTTCTGTAATGGCCACAATGTCCAAGTCCATTTCCACCATTAGGGCTTCCAGGTCTGGAACTTTGTTGGCTAAGCTTCAAGCATTTGTGCTCATTGCTTTCCAGCATTTAACTGGCTTGCATGTATTTTTGCATTAATTTTGTTCTGCCCACTTCTTCCCACTTGCTTTTGATGTGTGGTTTAAAAGTGTGGCTGTTTCTGATGTTATTCTGCTTTTGCAGGGAGTGGCGTCCTGAACTTGACCTTCCCCATCAGTCACCCCCTTTTTCTAGTTTAAATGCAAATCCACATACTGCCTGAATTTTTCACTTAGGATTCTTTTCCCTGTGACAGAGAGATGTAGTCCTTCAGCACAGTATAGTCTCTTGTTGGTCCATCTGTTTCCCCAGTCGCCTATAAATCTGAATCCTTCTTCTTTGCACCAGGTCTGGAACCATGTGTTAAAGCTGTTTATGCGATGTAGCCTTTCTGCCCCCTTACCAAGAACAAGTAGAACTTCTGAGAATGCTACAGTGTTAACAATAGGCTTCAGTTTCTCTCCCAGAGTTTGGAAGTCCCTTTGAACTGTAGTGGCACTGTTTCTAGCCAGGTCATTTGTACCCAAGTGGATGAGAACATCAATTTTGGAGTGCTCACTTTCAGCGCTAATTACATCAACAATTTGGTTTGTAGTCCTGCTAGCTGAAGAGCCTGGGAGGCATTTGACTAACTTCTCTCCTTTGAACTGTGTTCCCAAGTTGGTGCCTCTGATGATGGAATCACCAAGTAGTAGTAGTTTTCTGTTCCTTGAGTTTTTCTTTATATTTGGTGCTTTATCAGGAGATTGGACATTGACTGTCTCATTTAAGGGTCCTTCAGTTTCCATGGATTGGGCATCCTCATTAACCAAAGTAGAGAAGGCATTATGAAGTGATATCTCATGATGTACAGGGTGTTTCTGCATTACAGGACGCAATCTACCAAAGCCCACGGTGATCCATTTGTTCCTGGGATGTTTGATTCTTTGTGGGAGCGGTGGTGGACTTTGATTGGTTTGTATCCTAGAAGAGGTGCGTTTCATTGCAACTACTTCTTCCCTTAATAGAGTCAATTGTTTATGCATGGCAGCTAACTTGAGGCATGTGGGGCAAGCTCTTAGGTTCCAGATGATTCTTCTCAGAATGAAGGCACCACAATTACTGCACTGAATACAAGACATGTGTGGTCCTATAAGGAGAAGAGAAGGTGGATGTAACACCAAATTAAGAAGATAGATGTCAACGTATATGACCGCTATATAGGCAATGCAGCCCTGGGGTGGGTGAGGTGAGGGGTAGGGTGGGTGGGAACCTAAGTGTCCTTGGCCAGTAGGCCTTACATGAACTGAGGGCACATCTACAGTAGATATCTGATTTAAGGGCTACACAAGGAATGCAGGCAGTCAGAATATTCCCATAGTGAATGTAAAACCAGCAGTTAAATTTTATATCAGCAGCAGCAACAACAACCAACAAGACAGGCAAAAGATACAAAGCTGAAAGCTTAGCTGTGTGCAGGCTCTGGAAGGTGTGGAAGCTGTGAAGCCCAGGGTCGACCAGGTGGCTGCAAGACAATTCAACCAGCCCCGCCCTGTGAGCAGGTTTGCAGACAATTCAAACAATGGAAACAGAAATAGTCAAACTCAACTTTGAACTTCTTTCTATCCGCCTACTGTGCAAAGGTCCCTGTAATTTTAAATTATACCTTTGCTTCTAAAATAGGAGACTCAGGTATGACCAGGTCTTTGCAGATCAAAATATTTCTAGTCCAAGTAGCTTTATATCCTAAGTGTCCTTGGCCAGTAGGCCTTACATGAACTGAGGGCACACTTAGATATCTGATTTAAGGGCCACACAAGGAATGCAGGCAGTCAGAATATTCCCAGAAGTGAATGTAAAACCAGCAGTTAAATTTTATATCAGCAGCAGCAACAACAACCAACAAGACAGGCAAAAGATACAAAGCTGAAAACTTAGCTGTGTGCAGGCTCTGGAAGGTGTGGAAGCTGTGCTGATGATATTCAACTCCTAAGTAGTGAAAGATGGAGTGGTGGATGTTCAGGTAAAGTTTGATTAGTGTTGGGGTGTATTTAAAACCTGGATGAACGCTAATGTGCTTGCTTTAAATCCTAGGAAAACTGAACTCCTCTGGATTAGTAGGAAGCCATCTCCTTGTGCCCCTTCAACTCATAGGTGTGGGGCAGAGGTTCTACAAATTCTGGATTCAGTTTGCAACTTGGGGGTTCTTATTGACCCACGCTTATCCTTGAAGCCTCAGATTCAACCAGTGCTGTTTATATCATTTTATAAATTGTGTTTGCTACACTGGTTGCGATTATATCTGACTTTTGACTATTTACATAAGAACAATTTCTTCACTTATTGGTTTTAGTCTCACTCAACTAGTGTAACACACTTTACCTGGGGCTTCCAGCATATTGTTATGGACGCTCCAGTTGGTACAGAACGTGGCCACAAGCTTATTGACCCATTGTGGGTGTCGCACCCATATGACTCCAGTGCTCTGTATACTGCACTGGCTTCAGGTTTATTACCAAATACAGTTTAAGATTTGTTACCTTGGTTTTAGGGCATAACGCAAGGGGTTTCCTAGTTGTCTTAGGCATGTTCTCTTGCCTTATGTCCCAGGCTGCCAATTGTAGTCTTCTGATATTGACTTGGCAGTCCCTATAATGGGTGAAGCCAGACTTTCTAGAACTTATGCCTCTGATTTCTGGGTGGCAGCTCTGGGAATGCGAGTATCCTGCTGGTGGCTGAAATACAGTTTTTTTACTTTCTTAGGCAATTAAGACTCATAGCTTTGGGGTTATGACTTAAGAAAAACGTGGCTTCGGAGCTGTTTTTGTATAGACTAGCACTGATTGGGAGGGAGGAAGATTTATTGGAAGAGGTTGGGTTTAGGAGTTATGGGACGTCATGGGTTTTATTGGCTTTTGAAGATGTTGTGTTTTGATTATGTAAATTTGTTTTATTATATATTGCTCAGATCAGCTTGCTGGATATGCAGTCTATAAATGTCCTTAAATAACAACCCCACCCCGCAAATTTATGGGCCCTCGGCACATCACATGTGTAGATTGCCTTTGCCTTTATCCTGCTCTGCCTTTCTTTTCCTTTTCCTATGGGTGGTCAGTATACCCTCTTTCACTGCCCACCCATTGACCAACAATGCTGATCTGCCTCACCCCAGTAGATTAATCCACAGGCTTAAATCGGGGGGAAAATGGCTTTCCCTTTTTGGTTTGCCTACCTCCATTGGCAGTTTTTTCGGGGACTGGGGAATACTTATTTTCATTTTCTTGTGAAATCTTATATACCACCCCCTCTGGTCAAAAAGACATTCAAGGTGGTTCATATAACAATAATTAAGACACTTTCCATACTGTTGTTGTTATGCTGCGCATGAAATGAGAGTCAGAAGCTGTAAAGATGTCTTACACATTGGAACATGGAACGTACGAAGCATGAACCAAGGGAAGTTGGAGGTGGTCAAGAATGAAATGGAACGTGTACAACTTGATCTGTTGGGTGTCAGCGAACTGAAATGGACTGGCATTGGGCACTTTGCATCAGATAATCACATGGTCTACTATGCTGGAAATGAAAGACAAAGAAGAAATGGTGTTGCATTTATAATAAAGAAGAAACTTGCAAGAACTGTAATGAAATACAATGCAGTCAGCGAACGCTTAATCTCTATTCGTCTACGAGGAATGCCTATCAACACAACTATAATTCAAGTATATGCCCCAACAACAGCTGCAGAAGAGAATGAAATTGAAGAGTTCTATGAACAAGTACAAGCTGAAATTGACAGAACATGCAAACAGGATATCCTGATAATCATGGGTGATTGGAACGCAAAGGTTGGCAACAAAGAAGAAGACAAAGTAGTTGGAAAATATGGACTTGGCAACAGAAATGAAGCTGGAGAAAGACTGATAGAATTCTGCAAGACCAGCGATCTATTCATCTCGAACACCTTCTTCCAGCAACACAAGCGGCGACTGTACACATGGACTTCACCCAATGGATTGTATAAAAATCAAATTGACTACATCTGTGGAAGTCAACAATGGAAAAGCTCTGTAACATCAACAAAGACAAAACCTGGAGCTGACTGTGGTACAGATCATCAACTACTAGTATGCAAACTCAAGCTAAAGCTGAAAAAGAGCAAACCACTCATGAATGCAGCAAAATATGACCTTGAGAATATACCACTGGAATTTAAAGACTGCCTGCAAAATCGATTTGCTGCTTTAGATACAAATGATAGAGTTCCAGAAGAGTTATGGAATGACATCAAGAAAGTTGTGTTTGAAGAAAGCGAGAAGTCTCTACAAAAGGTAAAAAAGAAAAAATGGCCAAAATGGATGACGGAAGAAACTCTGAAAATTGCCCAGAAACGCAGAGAAGCTAAAGCCAGAGGAGAAAGAAAGACAATCACAGAACTCAACAGAGATTTCCAACGTGCAGCAAGACAGGACAAGGAAAAGTACTACAATGACGCAGGAAATAGAAGCAGAAACTATTAGAGGAAGAACAAGATCAGCTTTCCTAAAGCTACAAGAGTTAAAGAAAAAGTTCCAGCTTCGAATTGGAATGTTACAAGATGCTCAAGGTTCTATGTTGAATGATGCTGAGAAGATCAAGAAAAGATGGAAGGAATATACAGAGTTTTTATATGATAAAGATCAAGTGGACCAACAGCCGTTTCAACCTGTACCTTATGATCTGGAACCATTGGTGATGAAAGAAGAAGTTGAAGCAGCATTGAAAGCCTTATCAAAGAACAAAGCACCAGGCATTGATTGCATTCCCATAGAGGTATTACAGCAATCTGATGCAGCTGTTACCGTACTTACAAGGCTCTGCCAAGAAATATGGAAGACAGCATCATGGCCAACTGACTGGAAAAGATCTGTGTTTATACCAATACTAAAGAAAGGTGATCCAACTGACTGTTGAAATTATTGTACAATCGCTCTGATCCCACATGCCAGCAAGATTCTACTGAAGATTATTCAAAAGAGACTACAATCATACCTGGAACAAGAACTACCTGAAGTGCAAGCAGGGTTCAGAAAAGGGCGAGGAACGAGAGACATCATTGCGGATGTGAGATGGATCCTTGAAAAGACTGAAGAATACCAAAAGGATATCTATTTGTGCTTTATCGACTATAGCAAAGCTTTTGACTGTGTAAACCATGAGAAACTCTGGGCCACATTAAGAAGCATGGGTATACCAGAACACCTGATCGTTCTCTTGCACAATCTGCACATTGATCAAGAAGCAACAGTTCGAAAGGAACAAGGAGAAACAGAATGGTTTAAAAAAAGCAAAGGTGTAAGACAAGGCTGCATACTTTCCCCCTACCTGTTTAATTTATATGCAGAACAAATCATCAGAGAAGCAGGATTGTATGAAGACAACAGAGGTGTGAAGATTAGTGGAAGACTCATCAACAACCTTCGCTATGCTGATGATACCACATTACTGGCGGAAAGTGAAGATGATCTGAAACATTTGCTTCTCACAATCAAAGAACAAAGTCTCAAAATGGGCCTGCACCTTAATGTAAAGAAGACAAAGATCATGACAACTGGCATAATCAACAGGTTCATCGTCGAAGGAGAAGAAATTGAAATTGTGAATAACTTTAACCTACTTGGATCAACTATCAATAAAGAAGCAACAAGCAGTCAAGAAATCAGACGACGCATTGCTCTTGGCAGAATGGCTATGAAAGACCTAGATAAGATTCTCAAGAGCAGAGATGTCTCTCTCCATACAAAGATTCAACTTGTTCAAGCCATGGTATTTTCAATAACATCATAAGGATGTGAAAGCTGGACAGTGAAAAAGATAGACAGGAAGAAAATTGATGCCTTTGAATTATGGTGCTGGCGGCGAATACTGTGTATACCATGGACTGCCCGAAGAACAAACCAGTCTGTACTAGAGGAGATCAAACCTAAGCTTTCTTTAGAAGCTCAGATGACAAGACTTCGACTTTCATACTTTGGACACATCATGCGAAGAGAGAGATCATTAGAGAAAGACATCATGCTTGGCAAGATAGAAAGTCAACGCAAAAGAGGAAGGCCAGCAATGAGATGGATCGATACAATAACAGCAGCTACGGGTAGCAGTCTGTCAACAATGAGCCGCCTGACTGAAGACCGAACACAATTTAGGATAGCTATCCAGAGGGTCGCCATGAGTCGACTCCGACTCGACGACACTTTCCATACTATTCACAATGAAATATATACAATTAAAAATGGGATTCCAGAAGTACTTCAATGGCAATTCAGTTTGAGCAAAGGAGTTGAGTTTAGTGCTAGCAGAGTTGCCAAGTTGTCCAGTTTCACGAGTGAGATTTTAAGTCAGTCCTGGATTTCTGACAGTCTCATTCTAATGCATTATGGGACCTGCAACACTGATTCTAATGAGTAAAATCAGGGACTACGAATACCATACTGCATTGCAATGAAAATGTATTTATTTTTATTTATTTATTATTAGAATTAAAACCAGAACCGGCAAAAACTTCTCAGTCTTGGAACTGGGTAACTTGGCAACTCTGTGCTAGCAGAAGGGGGTCAGCAACAGCATAGCTGTTATTTCAGTGGCAGGAGCTTTTAGTTGTATTGTGAATGATGTGAAAAAGACTCCTTAAAAAAAAGCAGGATGCACCATACAAGATGCCTACAACAAGACAGCTCAGTTACATGAAGTGTCAGCAGCATGTGAATTAGGATATTAAAAAAGACACCTGCATCCGCCATTAGTTGACCAAAATAATGCACATGAGTCTGACACAAGTTGATCACAACAGGACAATGCAGGTGCATGAGGTGTCTGCAGGTGTGCGAAAACTCAGCTCAGCTCTTCATGCGTATATGCTTCTGCTTTGTGACTCCCACTGCATTTTTCCTGCATGCCCTGCCTATTGGCAATGTTGCTTTCCCTGCTGGTGAATCATCCTTTTGGGTGGCGGTACTATTGATCAGAAAGCATGGTCTGTCAACTGTTTCAACCACTGCACACTGTAGGGAGAATGCAGTGTTATGTGTGTGTGTATGTAGTGCTGTGCAGCCGCTGCCCAGCAGGGAACACTTCCGCACAGTATGCAGGCAATCATCACACCTGTGCTGGACTATTGTAATTTCCTCTTCCAAGGCCTACCCAAACAATCCACTCGACCCCTTCAAATAGTCCAAAACACTGCTGCCCGCATTATTGCTGGTGCTTCACTACAAGACCACATAACTCCCATACTACAAGATCTATATTGGTTACCAATCTCCTCACGAGCAAAACATTATATTTTAACAACTTAACCAGACTTGTAACTTAATGCTCCTTTTACAGGGAACATTCAATTGTAGACAGTAGTGTTGCATTTCAAAAACGTAAGTAGACTTGTAACTTCCTCCATTATGGTTGAGATTGGTGGTCTTCATTATAATGTTCAATGAATAAAGTAGTCTTGAGTAGCTTGCGGAAGTCTTTTAAGTCAGTTATAGATCGTATCTTTTCCGGAAGTGTATTCCAAATAGCAGGGGCAGCAAGGGAGAAGGCCCACCTGGATGTGGAGTTATTGGTTCTTGTGAATGAACTAGGAGTTGGTATTGTGTGTTTGGTGCTGTTTCTGTCCGGTCTTTTATTTGTTTTGGTTCCGATGAGCTCTTGAAGTATTTCTGCTGACATGTTGTTTTTGATCTTGAAGATTGTGAGCGCTGATTTATATTACCGTTTAACCTTGATAATTCTTTCTATAAGTTGTGGTTTAAAATTGAAGTTCTTTGTATAAGATAAAGTTCTTCCTATAAGTTAATGTTAATTCAAACCACCGCAGTTGAATGTTAATATAAACCGACTGGAACACCCTCCCTGTATATAACCCTTGTACATAGATCATCCTGTAAATAGCACACCAAAAAATCATTGCCTTCACTCACACAAATACTCACCTGTGTTAACACTACATACCTACCCCTACTAACACGTGTGATTTTTTGATTGATTGCAATGTAAACCGTTTTGATTTTAGGACAAAGCTGTATATAAATCCTTTTAAATAAATAACATGAGCTGGGATGGGCTGTGCCTATAGCCCCAAAATAGCCCAGCCAGTGCATATGTTTTCCTCATATTTGAAAAATGTAGCCCAGTTGGATGTGAAAGAGCTCCGTCTGGTAATAGTACATCAAGGCTGCTGTAACTAGGAAAGATAGTAAGGTCAGTATTAGAATGCTGTACTAAGCTTCAGCACACAGGTTTTTTTTGTTTTTTTTTATTGAAAAGTTTATTGCAAAACAAAGCTTCCTTATCATTCCTCCAGTTTAGTCCTCATCCTCTGGGTAGTGAACCTCCTCCTGCAGCTTGGAGACTGGGCATGTCAAAAACTCATGACATCACTGGGTATAGCCTGCTGGTCTCTCCCTTCAGCCCCCAGTGTGTCCAGTCTCCATGCAGCAGGAGGACGTAGTGAGCCTAGCTTCTGGGCTCACTAGGGAGAACCGATAAGGAGCATTTAGTGTGACAAATTCTATTCTGATTTTACTTTTACTCTGTGGAACCGGCTGAGCGGTCCTCGCCGCGGCTGCCAGGCACAGCAGCGCAGTTTGAGGATCAGATGAATTCAAGGTGGTAGGAGCAGGCTGTGTGGCTTTCGGCCCTGCAGGTAAGGCCTTCAGGCTCTGTTGGTCTGCTGAGGCCTCCTTTTTGCAGCGGCTGTTGTTCTTGGCGCCAAAATTCGTTGGTAAAGGGGCGGCCATTTTCTCTCTAGGTATTTGGACCACGTGGCGAGCTGCCTGTGTGAGGAAGCCGTGTGGCAAGCTGCCTATGTGAGGAAAACGACAGGCAGAATAGCTAGATTTTTGGGCCTAGTGTTTCTTTCTTTTGCTTGTAGGTTTTTTGAGGCTCGGGGGGTTCCTCAGCCTTAAGGGGGCTGTTGTCAGACCTCTTTATTTTTAAGTTTATTCTTAGTTTTATAGGACAGCAGTTTTAGCATTGATCTCTGATGCCACATGTTCTCTCCCTCCTAATCATGTCTCTGAGGAGCATCTGTTAAGTCCCGGGATATTAGGCAAATTGCCAGCTTTTAGATTCTTCAAGAGCAGAGCCCTAACTTGTAGTTGGAAGGAGGGACAGGCTGGAAGTGTGCTTTTGTGTATTCTATAGTGAAAGTTGCCCAAACGCCTGTGGTTTCACAGGGACAGGTTTAGGAAACCTTAGGATATAAAAAAATATATAATAATAATAACTTAACTGTCAACCAAGAACTGCCTGTGCTACGGTCTATGGCCACCAGAGGGCAGCTGGCACACTCAATCGTGCCTTTCTGTGACCCTGTGTATGCAGCCATCATCAGATTGATCTCTGAAAGTCAGGAAAGAAATAACCACAGGGCCACCTCATGGGCTCTCAGGGGATAGTGACTAAACAAGCAACTGTAATGTTCTGCAAATCAAGATTATATGACTAAGATTTAAAGCTCTTAACTTCTGTATCGTTTGTCGGGCTCTGGTGCCCTAAAGGCCACCAGATGGCAGTGCTGCTCATGAATCACATATAGTATTCAGTGCCCCCATCCCTGGGGGGGTTTGTAAAATACGAAATCGTATTCCTCATCAGGGTCACACAGGCAGCAACCTCTAAGACTCCACTTGCAAGGTTGTCGGTGTATCCCACTGCTATTTCTCTGACTGCAGGAAGGCCGGAGGGGGAGGGGCGGGGGGGGGGCGGGTGCCTGTGTGTTTCATAGCTCCACTTAGCATGCCCTTCCTGGGAAATTCTCATCTATTTCTAGAGCCTGTGCTGTCAGAGCAGGGCTTTAAGCACTTAGCAGGGGCACTGACCCGTCTGTGCCATCTTGTTAAAGGCTGAGGATGAAGAGAAGGACGTCTGGGTAGCACAGTCTGGGGCTTAGCGCTCCAGGGCACTGGAAGTTTCATAGTGGAAGTCAATACTCTGTGTATGCTCCATGTATTCAGCCTATGTTCAAGCGTGCTCACTGTACTGTGTTTGGGTGACAGGTGTTGGGTCACCCGTATATGTAGATGTGCATTTTGTATGTGCTCACAATTGCTTAGGCATGATTTTTGGGTGCACTCTTTGCAGAGTGAGACTGCATTTCTTTTCTCGGACTGTATTATCAGGCTAAGGTAATTTCTCCAGTAAAGGTGGGATGTCGATTGTAATAAAGTGCGTGAGGTCCTCATGGTGTTACATGGGGTTGGAGATGCAGTCATGGGATCTGCTGTGGAGTGAGCCATCCAGAGGAGCTACAGTGTCACAGTCACCAGTTTCCCTTTCTCTTTGGGCCTTGTTCCCAGATCCTAGCCCCTCTTTTTCTCTGATGTCCAGGACGCAAGGTCCCCGGCCCACTGGACAATCTATTCTCAGCCTTTTCTCAATGCTGGCAGAAGGACTGGGAGAGCGAGAAAGGAAGACCAGGAACCAGCACCAGCTCTGATGTCTCTCCACTGCCAATGTTTGCTACGGTCACATATTCCCAGTCAGTTATTTATTGATTATACTGATTGCCTACAGGTCAGTGTGGCATACAGTCGATTACGGTATTTCTATTTCCCTTGTCCCTGAAGGATTCACAATTTATGTTTTGGTACCTGAGGCAGAGGGTTAAGTCGCTTAACGAAGGCCAGAAGGACCACCTGTGGGACCAGAAACCCCAGTTTTTATGGCCCAAGGTTGGTGGTCTCGATTGGAATTCAAACCCTTGGTCCTCTGGCAACTTGCCTCAACCACTAGGCCGCATTGCTCCGTGTGAGCTAGCCACAGGGCCATAAGGCCAGGCGCAGCCTATTACTTCCAAGGCAGAGACCTTGGGGAGGTTCCGTTCATAAGGATACGAGAAATGCCATACTGGGTCAGACCAAGCTCTTTCAGGTCCAGTATCCTGTTTCCTAGGGTAGCCAATCCAGGTCTTAAGGACCTGGCTGGTTTCCAAAAAGACGAATAGGCTACTCAATGCTTGTATCGGGGCAAGCGGTGGATTCATGTATGCTCATATTTTAAGGGTTCCGTTGCATGTACAACAGATGTGATGCTCTGTTGGGTTGTGTGCCTTGTAGAACATCTTGAATTGGTGAAAGTTGGTATATAAAAAAACTTTTTTTATAATTTTTCCAGCTTCTCTCTAATAAAAGGTTATGGACCTTTCCTCCGGGAGCTTGGCCAAAAACTTTGTTAAACTCCGCTAAGTTCGGAGATCGTTTCACGCAAGGCTCTTGGAGTACACAGGAGACCCAGTGGTCAATCAACCGACTGGAAATGCGAGTGATACGCCAGGCGTTGCAGGCGTGTGAAGCTACAGTGACAGGTCGAGTGGTGCGAGTACTGTCTGACAACTCCACGGCGATGGCCTACATCAATCGACAGGGCAGAACCGGAAGTGTGGCCATAGAGGCCGCGGCAGAGGGTCTGTGTGTGTGGATAGAGCTTTGGCTGTCAGCATTTTCGGTGGCGCATGTTGTGGTTAAGGACATTGTGATGGTGGATTTCCTCAGCTGGGTCCGAGTAGATGCCGGAGAATGGGAGTGGCATCCGGAAGTGTTTGCACAGATCGGTCGCATATGGGGACAGCCAGTAATGGACCTCATGGCAGCGTTTCACTCTGCGTAAACAGGTCGTTTCTTCAGCAGACAACACGAAAGGAGGTCGGAAGGCATCAGCGCACTGTTTCAAAGGCGGCCGTCGTCCGGTCTTCTCTATGTCTTTCCACCGGGGGCACTCATAGGTCGAGTGGTTCTGTATATCGAAGCGCTTCGGGGAAATGTGTGGTTGGGGGCCTCGGGCTGGCCAAGGCGCCCATGGTATGCCTGCCTCATACGGTTGCTCGACGGGAATCCATGGAGGTTTCCGACATTGGAGATTCTGTTGCTACGGAGTTCCCTTTGAATGCCTCAAGTGCATCGTTTTTTACTTACGGGGTGGCCATTGAAAGGGCAAGCTTAAGGAAAAAGAGTTGCTCAGCAGCAGTCTTTGCCACCTTGCCACAAAAAAAAAAAGTCCATGTCCCTTGCATATGTGCGTATATGGCGCATCTTTGAGGACGGGTGCTCGCGGAGGCACGCTCGCGCAACAGTGTCAGTTCCCTTGGTATTTTCTGCAGGACGGGTTTGGTAAAGGCAGGTCCTAGAGAGTTCAGTTAGCAGCTCTGTCTTGCAATAGGGGCAAAGGACAGGGAGTGGCTCTCATGCATAGGTCGATGTGGTACGCTTTCTCAGGCGGTTACCAGACTGTAGCCCTCTCGTAGGCTATTAATTCCACCAGGAAAGTTCAAGTTGGTTTTAGGAGCATTAGCTAGCGCGCCATTGGGGCCCTTGCAACAGGCGTAGGTTAAGGGTTTTGCCTTGAAGACGGTACGTTTGATGGTCATCTGTTCGGCGAGGCAATTTTCGGAGTTGCAGGCGTTGACCTGCCAGGAATCGTTTTTTATCTGTCTCCAGACAGAAGGTGGCCTGGTGGCTGGTTCCGTCGTTGCCAAAGGTGGTTTCTATGTTCACCTAACTAAAATTGTCTCTCTTCCAGCGCTGGGAGCGGCGGAGGGGAGCGTATTGAACCATAGCTTACGCTGTTTGGACGTCAAGAGAGCGCTGCAGCAATGTTTAAATGTTTCAGAAACTTTCGCAAGGCGGATCGTCTCTCTTCGGGGTGTTTGGAGGGCCCCACAAAGGGAAGCGGCGACGAAGGAGTCCATTTCTGGATGGATTGGAGCGGCGAGTGCGTCGGCTTATCTTCTATGGGACCGTACAGTCCCAGGGAGCTTACGAGCTCACTCTACCAGAGTGCAAGTGTCTTCTTGGAAGGAGCACAGTTTGGTTCTGCCAGTGGACATCTGTAGGGAGGCCTCTTGGTTGTCTCTCCATACTTTCAGTAAGCACTACTGCCTAGATCAGGGGTCTCAAACACGCGGCCCGCGGGCCGCATGCGGCCCGCAAGAGACCTTTGTGCGGCCCGCGATGCACAGGAAAAAAAAAACCCCGGCTTCTGCTGCCGCGGCAGCGGCAGAATCACCTGTCCCGCGGCCCCTTCCCATCTGCCCGGCAATAGCAGCAATATCGCAAGTCCCGCGGCCCCCCCCCCCCTTCCTGCTTGCCTGTGAGTTCTTCTCCGCTTCGGCTTTCAGAGTCGCGAAGGGAGAGCTTCTCCCTCGCGACTCTGTTAAGCTCGCCGGGGCAGATGGGAAATTTCCCATAAGCCCCAGCGGGCTTAACAGAGTCACGAGGGAGAAGCTCTCCCTTCGCGGCTCTGAAAGCCGAAGCGGAGAAGAACTCACAAGCAGGCAGGCAAGCAGGAAGAGGGGGGGGGAGGGAGGGAGGGAGGGGGGGCCGCGGGACTTGCGATATTGCTGCTACCGCCGCGGCGGCAGCGGCAGCAGCCAGCTTTTTTCTAAAGTTTAATTTTCCCGGGGGGGGGGGGGGAGGGAGCAGGACTTGATGTGGGCTGCTGGGGGGGGGAGCAGGACTTGATGTGGGGTGCTGGGGGGGGGAGCAGGAATTGATGTGGGCTGCTGGGGGGGGAGCAGGACTTGATGTGGGCTGCTGGGGGGGTAGGACTGGAAATGGGGTGATGGGGGGATAGTACTAAAAATGGGGTGATGGGGGTTAGGATTGGTAATGGACAGATGGGGGTTAGGACTGGAGGTGGTCTGATTGGGGGGCTAAGACTGAAAATGGGGTTATGGGGGGGCTAAGAATGAAGATGGGGCGATGGAAGGGTTAGGCCTGGAAGTGGGCTGTTGGGGGGCTTAGGACCGATAATGGGCTATGGGGTGGGGGCTAGAACTGGTAATGGACTGGGGGGGGGTGCTATGACTGGAAATGGGCCGAGTAGAAGGGGGAGCTTGAACTGCAAATAGCTGATGGGGACAGGGTCTTGGAATGGTAATGGTAATGGGCTGAGTGGAAGGGGGCTTGGAAAGGACATGGGCTGTGAGGGGAGGGAGCTAGGACTGGAAATGGGCTGATGATGCGGGGACTAGAAGGGAGCGGATGCTGGGTGGGGCAGGAGCTAGAAGGGAGGTGATGTTGGGGGACGATTAGAATGGGATGGGGCTGGGAGAGTGAAATGGAGAGGAGAAATATATTTTGTGTGGGAGGGAAGAAAAATCTACAATTGGCCGGGTATTGGGAGAGTAAGTGGGGATTGAGGATGGAGGGGTAAAATTTGAGTGGATGAAATAGGAATGAGGAAAGAGCAAAAGGAGAATGATTAGTATGTTAAAGCAGATGTAGAGAGAATGGAAAAAAACTAGGAAAGAAGAAAGGACAAATGGACAGCAGACGATGGAGAGTTAGCAGAAGACACAAAGAAACCAGAAGAAAGTGACTGGAACAATTGCAACTGAAAAAAAATGCACAAAAGGTAGAAAAATATCTCTTTATTTTGAATTTATTAACTGAAATATGTCAGCTCTTGGAAATGTGCATCTTTAACGTCTGCACTTTATTTAATACAAGAGGAAATCAATGTATAGTTTTATTTCTACAGTGTTGTACATTCTAAGTTTGGCTTTTGGGGTTCCCAGTTTAATTGTCTTCCTGTTTCTAAATTGTGATTCCTTGTTTGGTGATGGTGTATGTTCTGCATGTGTAACTGAGCTGAGGTATTCTGTTTATGTAATTCCTATTTGACATTGCCACTTGTTCTCTTTCCCGAGTAGGTCATGTATTGTTATTCTCTGAAATGTGTTGATTTAATATTTGCAGTGTTGCCTTTTGATAGTTAGGGTATGGTGCTTTGTGAGTCCTGGTAGTGCTGTTAGGACACGGCAGGTTTGCTATGGGTTCTAAATGGGCAGTGTTTCTAGTAGTTCCTAATGTGCCTGGCGGTTGGCACTGGTTTATAGTAATGTAGAAATCTTTTAGTCTTTCTTTATCCATACACTCATTAAGAGGCATGTTTACTAAAAGTTAGTGTATGGTAACATTATGCAAATATTTATGCAAATGATGCCCTTATGCAAATGATGCCCTTATGCAAATGAGGCCTGCGTCTTGTGCGGCCCCCGGGTTACTCTACAAGTCTTCATTTGGCCCTCAAAGCAATTTGAGTTTGAGACCCCTGGCCTAGATGTTCTGGCGACTAAGGATGCCGTTTTCAGGGAGGCGGTGTTGAGATCCGGCTGGAAAGGTCCCTCCCAGTGATTACTGCTCTGATACATCCCAGAGGTTGAGGACTAAACTGGAGGAACGATAAGGAAATAGGAATTACATTTACCTGGTAATTGTGGTTCCTTGAGTGACTCCAGTTTAGTCCTCATTCCCGCCTGGGGATGTGGGGGTCTTAGCAGTGATTTTTCTGTTGGGGGACGTGCAAGGTTAAAAGTGGATATAGACCTTCACTGATGTTCAGTCGTTTTGATGCTTCCATTTGTTTTGCGCTATATTGTTATATTATTATATTATGATATTGTTATATATATTGCTATATTGCTCTGGATTGTTTAGGGCTAGGCATTCGACGGAAAGGAGAACATGCAGGTAGCAGTCCTTTTCCTTCTGGAAGGGGAGTAGTAGGTAGATAGGTTATATGTTCTGCGTGCCCTTGAATATAATGTTAAGTTTTAAAAAAAGTTACTGATTTTTTGCTTCTTTGAGTCTGCTTTGTCAATAGTTCACTGGGGGCTGATGGGAGAGACCAGCAGGCTATATCCAGTGATGTCATGAGTTTTTGATATGCCCAGTCTCCAAGCTGCAGGAGGAGGTTCACTACCCAGAGGATGAGGACTAAACTGGAGTCACTCAAGGAACCACAATTACCAGGTAAGTGTAATTCCTATTTCATCCTCTCACTTCATCACCTTCCGTAACATAGGACATATATAGGCTAAAAACATTTACAGGTCTTATCGCTTTTGTAGTTTTTTTCTGTATGTTCATTAGAGGGAAAGGGCTGAATAGAAATGCTTTAATGAAATGAAAATTTCCATTCTTTATCATCCTCCTACTCCAGTCCAGATAAGTGTGTTTTACCCCCTAGCTAGCAGGTGGAGGCAGACTAGAGCAGCTTTCAGTGATATCATCACTAGCATATCCTCTGGGGCAGCACTGAGAGAAGCCAGCATTGTCCTTCTCCAGTAGATGGCAAGGTGTGTGGACTGGTGCAGCAGTGCAGATAGGCCTTTTGTCTTTTGTCGAGATAACAGTCTTGATGCCCATAGCCCAACATTTGCTCACAGCTTGCAGAGTTGCCAAGTTACCCAGTTATATGAATGAGATTTTTTGCCAGTTCTGGTTTTAAGTTTGCATTGCAATACAATATTATTCAGAAACAATGCCGATTTGACAAAAAGCTTCTTAACATTCTTCTTTCTATTGCAATCCAACATATCATGCGGTGTTGGAAAGATACCTCATCATTAAATGTTACCTTCTGCCAGACCCATACGCTTGAAGGGGCAGCCTCTGTTGTTTCAAATTGTATAGAGAAGATAGAAGGAATATGGAGATCTTTAGATATTCATCTAAATAGCTCATGATTTCATGGTGTGTAGACCTCTGTTTTTTTTTTGTTTTGTTTGTTTTTAAGGGGGGGATTATAAGTACTTAATTTGATAGATTTGGAAGATTGTATTGTATTGTTCTTTGTTGAAAAATTTTAAATAAATGTGGAAAAAAAAAGAAACTAAATATGGATCGGTCTGAGGCACTGAATGTTAATGGGTAACTATGAGTGGAATGGGGATCCCAGGTCCACTTGAAGTGAGCAAGAAAGAGCATTTGATCACTAGCAGACCTGAAACGGTTGTATAATATTAATTTGAATTACTTGGTTTCTGCAGTAATGGAAAAATCGCAGGTCTGGCTGCCTTTTCCGCTATCTTTGTTCACTGAAGAGTGGGAGGTGGAGGGGGGGGGGTGAAATTGTTAAAAATGTCAAATTTAGAGTGTTCCTTGTTTCCTGTGAATGCTCCTGGTGATATGTAAGAGCACTTGCACACCAGGAGCGTTGTTGTTTTGGTTAATAAAACTGATTTGAACTAAATGCATCTCCTGCTGCTGGCCCTGGGGAAGGAACAGGTTTTTCATAGCGCAGCGGATGGGACAGGATTTAGAAACATAGAAACATAGAAACATGATGACAGAAAAAGACCACATGGCCTATCTAGTCTGTCCTTCCATAACAACAACTACAAGAGTCCACTTTTTACTCCAGGCCCAATCCAACGTGCTAACTCATTAAGGCTGCTTTTATTTATGGATTCCCTCTTATGTAGGGCCCAGGATGGCTGCCACTTTTGCCCATAGGTAAACGAGACTTTGTACGTGTAATGTAAAACAATACATCACCCTACAAATACCATCCCTGCAGTAAAGCATGATGGGGGCAGCATTAAGATAATGGGAATGCTTCGCAGCAGCCGGGACATGGAAGCTTGTGAATATTGAGAGAAAGATGAATGATGCAAAGTAGAAGTAGATTTTGGACAAAAACCTGTTTCAGCCTGCCATAGACCTGGGACTGCGGAGAAGATTCATCTTTCACCAGGAAAATGATTTTAAGTACAAAGTAAAAACCTCACTGGAGCGGTTCAACAAGAAGAAAGTGAATATTCTTAAGTCATCCATTTAAATCCCAGACCTGAATGCAATAGAAAATCTGTGGCAAGACTTAAAAGCTGCAGCCTAAGGATGATCCTTAGCAAACTGAAAGAGCTTGAACTATTCTGTAAAGAATAATAGAAAGGAACTGTACTATGCTCCTGTGCAAAGTTGATGAACATTTATCTTAAATGATTCATGGTTGTCATTGGTGTAAAAGGGTCTTCATAGCAGAGGGTCTTCTAGCAAGAATTGAGAAAATGTGTGCAATCAAGATGTCTTGGTTTCTTATTCTCATATTGAATATTTCCTTCAGTGTTCTTTTAGATAGAAAGTGTAAAGTATGTTGTATGGTGCTTGTAACAAGCAGAAGGAATGGCACAGGAATGTGCACACTAATGCTGTTTTCATTTAAGTCAGGGGACTGTGCTATAGGCGTCAGTAAAACGTGTGCAAATGTCAGTTTGGCTTGTTTTCTTCATACCTAAAAGGGGTCATTCCAATCTCCATTTAGCTGGACTGGACGTCTGATCCGGACCTACTAAATGGCTGGATCTCTCCTATGGTCGCAGAGCTCCCTGCATGTGCCGGCCAATTTTGCGGGGAAATCTGTTTGTGGGTGGGAGGAGCGAGGGCAGGCGGGCAGTAGGTGGGGATGCGACCCTGGACATACAGGGCCGATTCTGAGGTCAGCCCTGTATATCTGGGGTCACACAGTTAAACGGGGGACTTATTCCACCTCGGAGGTGGAATAAGTCCCCCTGGACGTTGGGGGATGGTGGTGCAGAGGGCCAAGCTTGAGGTGAGAGGGTGCAGGGGGTTCCTCGCAGCCTGACCCCGGCTGTGGGAGGCCTGATCATGGGTCAGACTGTGGGGAAGAGGCCTACAACTGATGCCGTCAGTGATCGAGGCTCCATGATGGAGCCTGACTGAGTTAGCCGGCAAGTGGCTGGACGTCCAGGGTGCCTGAATCGGGGCACTTTCTGGATGTCCAGCCATTGTGATGCGATTCTGCTCCTGCAGGGATGTCTAGCCCCCACGGGAGCAGAATCAGGTGCATCCCCTGGCCATCCGGATGTCTGGACAGCTCGGGGACGCACAACCTGAATGTCCCTCAATGTGTCTGCTTGTTGCCTCTCCCACTCCATCAACTCCCAAATACTTTGGTCTAAGAGCACTCATGTGTATATGTAATCCCAAGCTTTATCCATCCTGGAGCCAGTGTGTTTCTAATCCTAGGATTTACCTATCTCCGTGCTTTTTGTACTTGTTTTATTCCCCCTAGGATTCCAAGATTAGCCCACCCTCAGAAACACATGTCTCTCGGTCCTTGGGATTCATGTGTGCCTGATATATAAGGCTACTTAAAAAAAATAATCCATTCAGCTTTTAAAGCAATCTGACCCATTCCCTTTCCTCTCTTTTATATTACATTAGTATTAATCATAAACTATGTGTTAAAATGGCACTGAATAACTGGAAACATGCGGCACTTGCACAGAGAACCTCTTTGAGTTACTGTGTTGGTTGAAAGTAAACATCAGTTGAAACCATATTCACGATGGAAAGGAGTTGGGCTGAACAGTCACACTGTGTCTCAGATAAAGTCTGGCTCTGTATGCAAGGAGAAGAATACCAACCTAACAATATTATTCTAAGCCTGTTTGTTTATTCTGTGTGAGGGGGAAATAAGCTCCAATGGGCCTAAAGTGCACATAGAGGTCACTGTGTATCGTACAGCACAGTTCCAGGAAAGCGAGCATGATTCAGCCTGGGGAAGGTCTCTGTATATATCAATGTGTGCAGCCACAGGAAAGGTCAACATCACCCTGTATCTGACAATGTAGCTATGGATAAGGTCTCCATGTGTCGTCCAACACAACTCAGGAAGGGTCACTGTGATTGCTATAACAGAACCTTGGATAAAGTCATCATTTATTCTGGGATGCAAACATGGGAGCAGTCACTGTATATCATACAGTGATGGGGTCATACTGGACTTAGTGCTTACCAATAGGGAAAGTATTTCTGATGTTACAGTGGGAGATCAACTCACATCCAGTGGTCATCAGATGGTATGGTTCAGTATTAGTACTAGGGCTGATAAGATCCATTCAAAAGCGAGGGTCTTAGACTTTAGGAAAACTAACTTTGCAAAGATGGGACAATACCTAAGAGTCGTTAGCAGGATGGGAACAGCTGGGGATGTAGAAAAACAGTGAGCAAAACTGAAAGGGAATGTTTTAAAGGTAACAAACCTTTTTGTTAGGTAAATAAATGTAAAATATAAAAGGAAAATGAGGCCACTATAGTTCTCAAAAAAAGTAGCTGAGAAGGTGAAGAAAAAGAGGGTGGCCTTCATGAAATACTGGAAATCACAGAGAGAGGAAGACAGGCATCTATATTTGGAGAAACTTAGAGAAGCTAACAAATTAGGAAAGCAAAGGTACAGAAAGAAGAAGAAATAACCAATGCAATAAAATGCGGAGATAAGACATTTTTCAGATATGTTAGTGAGAGGAGGAAGGGCAAAAGTGGTATTGTCAGACTCAAAGGTGCAGGTGAGGAATATGCAGAAACTGATGAGGATAAAGCGGAATTGCTTAACAAATATTTCTGTTCTGTGTTCAAAGATGAAGGGCCAGGAGCAGGACCTCAAAAAACACCCACAAGTAACAACAGAAGCAATAGGAATCTCAAATGATTTTCAGAAGACTGTGCTTGAGAGGAACTAGCTAAACTAAAAGTAGACAAAGCCATGGGTCCTGATGGGATACATCCAAGAATACCGAGGGAACTTGGGGATGTTCTAGCGGCTCCACTGTTTGACCTTTTCAATGCCTCTTTGGAATCGGGAGTGGTGACAGAGGACTGGAAAGAGGCACATGTGGTCCCTTTACACAAAAGTGGATGTAAGGATGTCATTGAGAACTACAGGCCAGTTAGTCTAACCTCTGTGGTTAGTAAGGCTACTAAAGGAGAGAATAGTGAGGTTTCTGGAGTCCAATGGATTGCAGGATGTGAGGCAACATGGATTCACCAGAGGCAGGTCTTGTCAGACAAATCTGATAGATTTTTTTGACTGGGCGACCAGGGAGTTGGACCAAGGGATAACCCTAGATGTGGTATATTTCGATTTCAATAAAGCCTTCCACCATTCCACACAGTATAAACAAACTGAGCGCCCTAGGGATGGACCCTAAAGTTGTTCATTGGGTTAGAAATTGGTTGTGTGGGAAGCAATAAAGGGTGCAGGTAAATAGAGCTCACTCTGAGGAGAAGGATGTTACCAGTGGTGTGCTGCAGGGATCTCACCTTGGTCTGATTCTGTTTAACATCTTTGGTAGTGATATTGCAGAAGGACTGTCGGGTAAGGTTTGCTTGTTTGCAGACGATACCAGAATCTGCAATAGAGTAGACACACAGGAAGGAGTCAACAACATGAGGAGGAATCTAGCTAAACTTGGTCTAGAATATAGTAGCTGAAATTTAATGCTAAAAAATGCAGGGTCATGCATTTGGGCTGCAAAAATCCAAAGGAGCTGTACAGTGTAGAGGGGTGAGGTACTTCTGTCCACAAAAGAAGAGCGGGACCTAGGCATAATAGTGTCTGACGATCTTAAAATAACTAAACAGGTAGAAAAGGTGACTGAAAAAGCCAGAAGGATGCTTGGATGTATAGGGAGAGGAATGGCCAGCAGAAGAAAGGAGGTGATAATGCCTCCGTATAAATCTCTGGTGCGACCTCATTTGGAGTATTGTGTGCAATTCTGGAGACTGCACCTTCAGAAGGATATAGACAGGTTGGAGTCTGTGCAGAGGGTGGCTACTAAAATGGTTAGTGGTCTATGTTATGAAGCATATGAGGACAGACTTAAAGATCTTAATATATATACTTTAGAGGAAAGGCAGGATAGGGGCAATAGGCATTTAAATACCTCCAAGGCATAAATGCACAGGAGGGTCTTTTTAAATTGACGTCAAGCTCTGCTATGAAGAGCCATAGGATGAGAGTGAAAGGGGAGAGACTCGGGAGTAATATGTGGAAATATTTTTTTTACGGAAAGAGTGGTAGATGTGTGGAATAGTCTCCCAGTGGAGGAATGGACATGAGAAAAACCAGTCCAAGACAGGTGGGCAGGGGGTCCACACAAATTTTATTAACAGTCTTTTAAAAAAGCGGCCCAAGGAGGTCACGTGACACATGAGCAAGTGAGGACATCTCTCACTTGCTCCGGGACCACCGCGGCAAACTTGGTATGAAAACGGCGTTTTAAATTCCCGGTGACCGGTGCTGACTGTGAGGATATCAGCCCTCATATAGCCGCTACACCTTGCTGCTTTTTGGTGCTTTGGGATGCCGCCCCCGGTGCGAAAGGAGAGGGAGAAGGAGAAGGCGCCAAAATCCCGGGCCGCAACACCAATGGAGGCGCATCCCTCCTCGCCGGGCACAGAGAGTGGAGACTCGGCGTCGGATGATTTGGCGAGGGAGGTGGCCCGGCATCTGAACCCTAAGCTGGACCAAATTCTTACCAAATTGGAGGCGATGGGGGAGACAATGGCAGCTCAGGGCCAGAGAATCGAGGTCCTCGAGCACCGCGTGTCGGCTATAGAAGATGACGAAGGTCGGCAGGAGAGACTGCACGCCGACTTAGAGAATCGTTCTCGCAGGAACAACCTCCGGCTGGTCGGCATCCCCGAAACAACGACCGACCTTCAGCTTTTGCCGCTTATTGAAAAATGGCTCCCGGAGGAGCTGGGTCTACCTACTTTAGTGGGAGACTTGAAAGTGGAACGTGCTCATCGGATCGGGCCTTGGTCGGAGAACAGAGCCAGGCCTCGAGTGGTCATTGCCAAAATATTGAATTTTGCCCATAAGGAACGCCTCCTAAGAGCTTACCGACAGCACGAGGGTCTCCAGCTGCACAATACAAAAATTCTCCTGTTCCAGGACTATTCCACTGTGGTCTCAGCGAAACGCAAAGAGTTCTCACCAGTATGTTCAGCTCTCTTTGAGCGAAAGATCCGCTTCTCCCTAGCCTTTCCGGCAACGCTGAGGGTCCACCACCAGGGCCGCAGTCTCACTTTTACGTCCGCGGAAGAGGCCAAGACCTTCTTAGCGCAACTGCACAAGGAGCAGCCGGCACAGACCGAGGCAAGTGCCGCGGACGCTGTGAATTGAGTGTGCATTGAGCGCGATTGGGCCTATGCTGTTAAACAACCTGTTCCCGTTGCGTGGAGGTGGCAAGTCTCCTGGAGTGAAGGGAATGCCCTGGGATGGTGACTACTGGGACCCGGAGTGACTTTCCTGCTAGATCCGGACTTTTTGGTGCCTAGTTGGACTATAAAAGCTTTTTGAAGTGTTGCCATGCTGATCTCTTTGCCTCTCCTGCTAACTGTGTAATGTCTTCGAATTTTTCAAACTCTTTCAGGGGTACTGTGAGTATGTACAGCTTGCACTCTGATACAGTGGTTTACTTTTCAGCAATAATGGGCTATTTCTCTGTTCCCCCTCTTCCTCACGGCCCCCCCCTTGTCCCCCCCTCTTTCTTGACCGGGGCGAGGTGGGGGGAGTGGAGGAGGATTTACTGTGGTGCCCTTCGGGCACATTTCTGTCCCCAATGGCTATACAGGGCATTGTGCAGCTAGGGGGGCAACCGGGGGGCCCCTGGGGGGAGGGGGCCTCGGGACTCGTTTCGAGCACTGGTGGGTGATAGATCCCGCGGTGGTCCCGCGGGGTTCAGAGGTGACTTTACTCAGTCTTAGACTGAGGTAGGATGTGTGTTATTCAGGGGGGTAGGATGTGTGGAGGTAGGGGGAGGTTGACTGGGAGGATGAGAGCGTGGGAGGGGAGGGTAGCTAGGGGGAAGGGGGGTGGGTGGGGGGTTGGGGGGAGGAGGGGAGGTAGGGAAAAGGGGGGGGGGTTCTTACAGTCACGCCCAGACACAGAAGCTTATTTCTCGGGGGGGAACCACACATTGGAAATGGGGGGAGTCCCAGGCTGGGGGGACTCTCTCCCAGACATTGATGCTGGTATGGGTAAAAAAACTATCTGATACTTTGCAAATCTGAAAATTATTTCCTGGAATGTATGCGGGTTGGGGAGTCCCATTAAGAGATCCAAAATCTTGCAAGCTCTGGCTCGACAGCGAGCTGATATCGCTTTGCTCCAAGAAACCCACCAGACAGAGGAAGAGCATCGTAAACTTCAACAAGGCTGGGTGGGGCAGGTCTGGGGAGCCCCCGCTGTGGGCCGGAAGGGGGGCGTGGTAGTGCTTATACATAAAAATACCCGCTTTGAGGTTCACCAACAGGTCATTGATCCTACGGGACGTTTCATCGTGCTGCATGGTCTATTGGGGGGGCATCCGGTCCTTCTAGGTAACCTGTATTGCCCTAATGTGTTAGACGCTGCCTTGTACTCTCGTTTGGCATCACAAATCGAACAGTTGCCGGACCTGCCTTTGCTTATGGGAGGCGATTTTAATGGAGTCATGGACGTCGCAATGGACACCTCACGGGGAGGGGGTCCCAGGGAACGCCTTCACTCGGCCCGTGCGCTCCTGCGTCTCTGCACCCGCTTGGGGTTGGTGGATCCTTGGCGGCTTTTGCACCCGGATGAAAGGGATTTCACTCACCAGTCCCGTGCACATGGGACAAGCGCGAGACTTGATTATTTGTTGATTACTAAAAGTCTGTTTGCCAAAGTGACTGAGGCGCGGATTGGCCCCACGGAGATTTCTGACCATGCCCTGATCTGGCTCACACTGCAGGGGGTGGGTGACAGTCCGGGAGCGCGCATCTGGCGGTTCCCGCTTGAGCTGTACAAAGATGCCCAATTCCGTCAGTTTCTGGTCCGTCGATGGCAGGAGTTCGAGTCCGATCATGCAGGACATCAGGCTGAACCCGAGCTCGTGTGGGAGACGGCCAAGGTGGTCTTGAGGGGAGATATCATTGGATATATGGCTCGGAAGCGGAGACTCCGGGCGGAACAAATTATCCGCCTCGAGAAAGCTGTTACGAAGCTTCGCCGACGGCATGCCAGCGCCCCCAGTCCGGCTCTTAAAACGCAGCTGTGGGAAACGCAAACGGCCTTGAACGAGCTCCTGCATCAGCGGGCAAAGAAGTCGGCTATGTATTATCGTTATCAATTGTACTGCCAAGGGGACAAACCAGGCAAATTGTTGGCACGCTGTCTGCGGGGCCCCCGGGGATCGCGCATGATAGCGGCCGTTAAGGACGATCAGGGGACCCTTCATAGGGACAATTTGCAGATTGCTCAGGTTTTTCGTTCTTATTTTCAGACACTCTATACGGCAGACGCGGGCTCACCGGAACGGATGGAGTCTTATCTCCGGGGACTGGAGTTGCCGCGCCTGAGTGGGACGGAGAGGGCGCTACTTGACCAGCCGCTGACCCTCCAAGAGGTACAACAGGCTATAGTTAGGGCGAGCTGCTATAAGGCTCCGGGACCTGATGGGCTGGGGGCGGAGATGTATAAGATTCTTAATGACTATATTTCCCCAGCGCTGGTGGCCCTCCACACTAAAAGGACGGAGCAGGGTGGCTTTCGATGGGGGGGGAATCAGGCCCATATTACGCTCTTCCCTAAGCCTGGGAAGGACCCCTTACAGGCAGCGTCTTACCGTCCCATTTCACTGCTCAACTTTGATGTTAAGCTTTTGGCCAAGATTTTGGCGGATCGCCTGGCGGGGGTGCTAGGTAAGCTAGTTCATGAATCGCAGGTCGGCTTTGTCAAACAGCGTCATGCAGTCCGTAACCTCCGCAAAATCCTCTCCTCGTTGGAATGGGTGAACCATCGACGGATCCCCTCGTTGTTAGTAAGCTTCGACGCTGAGAAAGCCTTCGACAGGGTAGATTGGCAATACCTCAATTCCTTACTCCCGCGTTATGGCTTGGGACCTGCCTTTTGTAAGATGGTTCGTAGTTTATATGCGGATCCGACGGCAGCCATTTATTGTAATGGAGTCTTATCTGATCCTTTTCCTTTGTACCGGGGTACCCGACAGGGTTGCCCCCTGTCTCCCTTACTTTTTGTGCTCTCCCTGGATCCTTTTGTAAGGAGCGTAGAGCAATCCCGGGAGATCAAGGGCATCCGCATGGGATCCCACGAGTTCAAACTATCGGCCTTCGCGGACGATCTGTTGGTACATTTGTCTTCCCCTCAGGCCTCTCTTTCATCCTTGCTGCAGGACTTTCACAGTTTTGGACGCTTTGCGGGTTTAGCTATCAACATGGAAAAATCTGAGGCTCTTGATGTCTTGGGCCTCTTGAAGGCCGGTTGGCAGGGGGTGTTTCCTCTTCGATGGGCTGAGGAATATTTCACGTATTTAGGCATTCGGCTAACGTGCCAACCGACTCGGTTGTATCGCTGTAACTTCGAATGGACTCTGAGTAAATTGCGGGAGCAGTTCCGGTCCTGGAGATTACTCCCTTTATCCCTGTCAGGGAAGATCGCGGTGATTAAGATGGTTATTCTGCCAAGGATACTTTACTGGATGCAAACTCTGCCGGTTTGGCTACCGCGGAGAGACCTTCGGAGGATTGAGAGGGCGATCCGGGGATTCTTGTGGAATGGTAAGAAAGCGCGGATTCCTTTTAGTCGGCTGGTGGGAAAATGGGAGCAGGGTGGGATGGGTCTCCCGGATATAGAAGCTTATGCCCTTGCGTGTCAGTCGCGCCACTTGGGTGACTGGTTGGGGGGCACGGAAGTGTATACACCAGTGGCCTTGGAGGAGGCGCTGGCGGCCCCAAATTCGTTGTTGGCCTTACTGCATCTGGACAATCGGTTGTGCTGGGGCAAGGTAGAGGATAGTGTGCTTTTGGGTTCGGCTCGGCAGACCTGGCGGCGGTTGAATGGCTACTGGGGGGGGAATTGGAGAGTCTCTAGTTGGCTACCGCTGAAGGGCAATGCGCAGTTCACTCCGGGGACTGACACGGCGGTGTTCTCGATATGGGCTCGGCAGGGTATCTGTAATGTGGGCCATGTGGTCGACCTCTCGGGGAAATGTAAACAATTCCAGTTTCTACGTGAGGAATATGAGTTGCTGTCCGGACACTATTTCGCCTACCTGCAGCTATCTCACTATATACATTCTTTGCCGGCCGCGGATCTTCGGGCGGAGCGCTCCGTGCGGATTATCGAGTTCTTTGGGCTGGGGGAGGAGGAACCGCCTTCCATTCGAGGGCTGCGGAATAGGGTGGCCCCCTTTAGGCCGGTAGCAGATTACCGCTCGGTGGAGCGTGCCTGGGAGGAGGAAATGGGCTGTGCGGTCCCTCCTGGTACGGTATTGGCGGCTTTAAAACACATTGCTGAACTGGCGGTGGGGGTCCGCTGGAGGGAGATACAATTCAAATGCATCACTAGGGTGCATTTTTCACCCCGGTGGGCCTTCCGCAGCCATCTCACCACCGACGGGAGCTGTCCGCGCTGCTCCGAACCCCTCGCCACACTGTTCCATATGTGGTGGGGGTGCCGTCTTATAAGGCCTTACTGGGAAAAAATTTGTGCCTTCCTGGTACAACTGTTGGGGCGGCGGGTGTGGTGGGATGGGTCGTTAGTGGTTTTGGATCGACTGCGCCCCACCCAGCCCAAAGGGAAATGGGAGCGTTTGCTGGTGCGTAAAGCCTGTCTGGTGGGTAAAGGCCCTCTTCTGCGTGGATGGCGGGACCCGCATCCGCCCTCCTACTGGGCGTGGCGGAATGCTTTCCATCAACTAATGCTCTGGGATTGTCGCCGCGCTCGTGGCAGTGTGCGACGGTGGCCGGCCTTTCAAAGGCTCTGGGACCCCTACATCCAAGTGTTGAGCCCAGGTGTACGAAATGAGATCTTGCAAATGGGTTGTTAGATCCCCTGACACAGGTTCTTCTATTGGTCTGGCGGGTGACTGTATGGGGGGGGTGGGGGGGGGAGGGGGCGAGGGAGCAGCTCTGGGAATTTAAAGTTAAACTTACACCTGGCTGTTACTTGTGCTCTGCAGAGGGGATCAGAATCCACCCCTCTCGGAGCTTGTTGTTGTTGTAATTTGTTTGAGTGCTGGTGTTTATAAATAAAGTATATAAAAAAAAAAAAAAAAAGCGGCCCAAAACCCTATACAAGCTGTGTTTCGTATTACACTTCGTCAGGGGTCATCAAGGCACACTATAAAATCATAAAAACATAAATAAAGAGATCCATGAATGAATCCATAAATAACTAAAAATGAATCAATAAATCATAATTCACAACATCCTGGATTAAAAACATATAAAAAACAATGTGATAATAAATATTGTAAAAACATATAAATATGTTAATTCTTAATCACAAACACATATAAACTACAAACCAAATGAACATATTAAATATTATAAAACCATATAAATATGTAAATGCATAATCACTACCCATGTAAAATACAATCAAAATGAACATAACCTTAAAAAGCACCTAAAATGAATAATTAAATGAGCTAATTATAACAATAATCAAAACATAAAAACAAATGCATACTAAAAAGACATATGAACCACACAAAAAAGAAAAAGCTGAGATGAGGAGGACAAATCTATAGTCAAGGAGCAGAACAGGCTATCCTAGGAGCAGGAGTGAACCGGAGGACCTTACCTCATGCTTTCCCCCACCATAGGGGCAACTACGGCACTTCAAAGAACTACAAAACTACTCTGTAGTAAAACAGACAAAAGTGACAAAATAAATAAAATGACCATAAAACATGTACATTATAAAAGAAGTACATTATAAAAAAATTCCAGAACTAAGTGTCACTTAATAGGACCGACTACATTTATAATAAATGATAACATAACGCTGTGCTTGAGCTAAAAAATGCCTATACAATAAGTAGATAACTGCATCTCAAATAATAAATATTCCTAATTGGTAAAAAGGGGGTTTTGCAATCTAAAATCCATCAAAAATAAAAATAAATCCTTTTAAAAAAATAACACTGTATAGCCATAAAGTGAACTTCACTCTTAAAAGGGGAGCTTACCCCACCGGACCACTGAAGGATCATAAATAATCCGCCAGGGGGGACAACCTTCAAAAAGTATAAAACATGTGTGTAAGCAACCAAACTAAAAGGCAAAAAAGTTGGAAAATGTGTTATTATTAAAGGTGTCTTACGAATAAACTTTGAAGGCAGCGTGCACTCCTGCGAGGACAGTGTTCCAATCGCGTTCTTTGCAAAAAGACGCCAACGCATGCGCAATCTTTTTTTTTCTCTGCTTCCTTGTGTGGCAGGTTTTGCTGTATTTTGCTTGGTAGTGGACATGAGGACAGTATCTGAATTCAAAAATACATGGGACAAACACAGAGGATCTCTAAAGGTAAAAAGGGGACTATTGTAGTTGATGTGGAAGGGCAGACTAGATAGGCTATGTGGTCTTTTTCTGCCACCAGTTTCTATGTACAGCACAGCCTAAATAAAGATCGACATGATTGATTAAAGTACTGCACAGGCATAGAAAAAGTCATTGCATCAAGCAGTACAGCATTAGGAAGGGTTGCTATATATTGTATTCCAAAGTTTCCTTTTTATCATACAATGCATTTGTGACAGAGATCACCCTGCATCATAAAACACAGTTGTGTGAAAGGTAATTTCCAGACATCCCCTCACCTTACTTCTGTGCCATAGTTCTCTGAATACACAATCCAGTAGTTCTGGTGTATGCTTTTTTACCTTTAGTGCCACAACTCTTCTCTGAATACATATTGCTGCACTTTCTGTACTGAAAATTGACTTGTGGGAAAGGGATTGTGTGATCTTCTTTCTTTTACTACCATTGCAAAGCAGACTAACACTATATACATTTGTGCAAAAATAAAATAGCATAGCAGAGGGGTGTTTTAGATAGCACTGACCAACTTTGCATATGTCCTATTCTGGTCAAAGAGAATATTTATATTTCATATCATCCTGCTAGACCAGTCCAGACAAGTAGGTCGTGTAACCCTACCAGCAGAGGTGGAGATGGAGAAGAAAAAATCCAGATGTCTCTTATGTTGTTGTTGTTAAGTGCCGTCGAGTCGGAGTCGACTCATGGCGACCCTCTGGATAGCTATCCTAAATTGTGTTCGGTCTTCAGTCAGGCGGCTCATTGTTGACAGACTGGTACCCGTAGCTGCTGTTATTGTAGCGATCCATCTCATTGCTGGCCTTCCTCTTTTGCGTTGACCTTCTATCTTTCCAAGCATGATGTCTTTCTCTAATGATCTCTCTCTTCGCATGATGTGTCCGAAGTATGAAAGTCGAAGTCTTGTCATCTGAGCTTCTAAAGAAAGCTTAGGTTTGATCTCCTCTAGTACCGACTGGTTTGTTCTTCGGGCAGTCCATGGTATACAGAGTATTCGCCGCCAGCACCATAATTCAAAGGCATCAATTTTCTTCCTGTCTGTCTTTTTCACTGTCCAGCTTTCACATCCATATGATGTTATGGAAAATACCATGGCTTGAACAAGTCGAATCTTTGTATGGAGAGAGACATCTCTGCTCTTGAGAATCTTATCTAGGTCTTTCATAGCCATTCTGCCAAGAGCAATGCGTCGTCTGATTTCTTGACTGCTTGTTGCTTCTTTATTGATAGTTGATCCAAGTAGGTTAAAGTTGTTCACGATTTCAATTTCTTCTCCTTCAACGATGAACCTGTTGATTATGCCAGTTGTCATGATCTTTGTCTTCTTTACATTAAGGTGCAGGCCCATTTTGAGACTATGTTCTTTGATTGTGAGAAGCAAATGTTTCAGATCATCTTCACTTTCTGCCAGTAATGTGGTATCATCAGCATAGCGAAGGTTGTTGATGAGTCTTCCACCAATCTTCACACCTCTGTTGTCTTCATACAATCCTGCTTCTCTGATGATTTGTTCTGCATATAAATTAAACAGGTAGGGGGAAAGTATGCAGCCTTGTCTTACCCCTTTGCTTATTTTAAACCATTCTGTTTCTCCTTGTTCCGTTCGAACTATTGCTTCTTGATCAATGTACAGATTGCGCAAGAGAACGATTAGGTGTTCTGGTATACCCATGCTTCTTAATGTGGCCCAGAGTTTCTCATGGTTTACACAGTCAAAAGCCTTGCTATAGTCGATAAAGCACAAATAGATATCCTTTTGGTATTCTTTAGTCTTTTCAAGGATCCATCTCACATCCGCAATGATGTCTCTCGTTCCTCGCCCTTTCCTGAACCCTGCTTGCACTTCAGGTAGTTCTTGTTCTAGGTATGGCTGTAGTCTCTTTTGAATAATCTTCAGTAGAATCTTGCTGGCATGTGGGATCAGAGCGATTGTGCGATAATTTCCACAGTCAGTTGGATCACCTTTCTTTAGTATTGGTATAAACACAGATCTTTTCCAGTCAGTTGGCCATGATGTTGTCGTCCATATTTCTTGGCAGAGCCTTGTAAGTACAGTAACAGCTGCATCAGATTGCTGCAATACTTCTATGGGAATGCTATCAATGCCTGGTGCTTTGTTCTTTGATAAGGCTTTCAATGCTGCTTCAACTTCTTCTTTCATCACCAATGGTTCCTGATCATAAGGTATAGGTTGAAACGGCTGTTGGTCCACTTGATCTTTATCATATAAAAACTCTGTATATTCCTTCCACCTTTTCTTGATCTTCTCAGCATCATTCAACATAGAACCTTGAGCATCTTGTAACATTCCAATTCGAGGCTGGAACTTTTTCTTTAACTCTCGCAGCTTTAGTAAAGCCGATCTTGTTCTTCCTCTAATAGTTTCTGCTTCTATTTCCTTACAAGTGTCATTGTAGTACTTTTCCTTGTCCTGTCTTGCTGCACGTTGGAAATCTCTGTTGAGTTCTGCCATTGTCTTTCTTTCTCCTTTGGCTTTAGCTTCTCTGCGTTTCTGGGCAATTTTCAGAGTTTCTTCCGTCATCCATTTTGGCCGTTTTTGCTTTTTCACCTTTTGTAGAGACTTCTCGCTTTCTTCCAGCACAACCTTCTTGATGTCATTCCATAACTCTTCCGGAGTTCTGTCATTTGTATCTAAAGCAGCAAATCGATTTTGCAGGCAGTCTTTAAATTCCAGTGGTATATTCTCAAGGTCATATTTTGCTGCATTCATGAGTGGTTTGCTCTTTTTCAACTTTAGCTTGAGTTTGCATATTAGTAGTTGATGATCTGTACCACAGTCAGCTCCAGGTTTTGTCTTTGTTGATGTTACAGAGCTTTTCCATCGTTGACTTCCAAAGATGTAGTCAATTTGATTTTTATACAATCCATTGGGTGAAGTCCATGTGTACAGTCGCCGCTTGTGTTGCTGGAAGAAGGTGTTTGAGATGAATAGATCATTGGTCTTGCAGAATTCTATCAATCTTTCTCCAGCTTCATTTCTGTTGCCAAGTCCATATTTTCCAACTACTTTGCCTTCTTCTTTGTTGCCAACCTTTGCGTTCCAGTCACCCATGACTATCAGGATATCCTGTTTGCATGTTCTGTCAATTTCAGCTTGTACTTGTTCATAGAACTCTTCAATTTCATTCTCTTCTGCAGCTGTTGTTGGGGCATATACTTGAATTATAGTTGTGTTGATAGGCAATCCTCGTAGACGAATAGAGATTAAGCGTTCGCTGACTGCATTGTATTTCATTACAGTTCTTGCAAGTTTCTTCTTTATTATAAATGCAACACCATTTCTTCATTTATAATAAAGAAGAAACTTGCAAGAACTGTAATGAAATACAATGCAGTCAGCGAACGCTTAATCTCTATTCGTCTACGAGGATTGCCTATCTATGACCCCATCCTTTTGTTAGAACTGATGCAGCTAGGGGCACACTTCAGTATTTTTCTGTCTCCAGCAGATGGTGGATGCAATCTGATACAGTTCTGTTGAAAATCTGTGGACATTCTGTTTTAGCTCATGAGCAACTGTTCTCTGGGGTGACTTTCTCACTCGAGCTTGACAAGGAAGGGCTCCTGGAGGGTCACCCATAAAAAAAAAAAAGGTGCTCTCCTGGGAATAGCCCACACGAAGGAGGGGGTATTGGTTCAGTTCCCCATTCTTATATGGTTACGGGCTGGTTGAATAGCCAGGATTGTTATATCAGGATCCTGCACTTAGCATAGCCTTACTGCTTCCATCACTTCTTCCTTTCTCTCGGTTCTCTGACGAAAATTTGGATGAAAGTTTTTAGAGGTATGTACCTGCAAAACTTGGCAGCAGGGGAGTAGTAGCACTGAGCCCAACACTGTTGCTGCTTTGGGCTTCTCGAGTATGAGTACCAGATGTAAGTTACTTCTGCTCAATGGAATTGTCTTGGGGGGGGGGGTGGTGACCTGATCTTGTCCTCTGGGCAGTTCGACCATCGGGTTCGGGACCATTCAGAGGAACCACTGGTTATGTGCATTTTGTTTTCTCCTGCCAGTTCCCGCCTTGTGCTCATGCTGTCTACACAAATTGCAGGTGCTTGGCAGTGAGATAACCTGCATACGGCGCTATGCATGTTGGTACGTGTGCTTAGTTTCTGGGCGCATCTGCAGCATGCGGTGGTGTGTCCACGTGCATGCTGAGGGCACTGCTATTGTGAGTGCGCTTCTTCTGAACCCACAGAGAGGAATTGTTGGGCTGTGGAGGCTACTCTACTTGAGGTCTAAGAGGAAACACTGCCTGGTCTGTGACAAATGCTAAGTTACTTCTTTGGACTCTTTCTGTGATTCCTGCATGGAGGCTTCTGATAACCCCTTGGAGGTATCTCCCTCACAGTTGGCGGATAAGAAAACCCTTCCTTTGTTGCCTTTTCAGCAGGTGACAGCGAGGGCGGTTGGAGGAAGGAACAGTGCCCCAGTTTTGGATTCTTCCTCCCGCTCTACTGACTGTTTTCCACCTCTTCTTGAAACTTCTCAACAGAGTCCTGTAGCGGCCAGTCTGCCTCCTGCTGATGGAGGGGGGACACACTGACAGGGAGTTCTCAGCCTCCAGTTTGTCTGTTCTGAATTCTTTTCCTTTTTCAAGCAAGCATAGTCTTTCTGGTGAGGCAACTCAGATCAAGAAGTATCCTGGCCCTTCTGTTCTCTCTCTTCTCAGTCAGCGGAGGGTCCTGCTATACAGGGTGGGCAAAGCCCTGTGGGACCCCTCCGCAGAAGTGGCCTCGGCAGAGATTTGATTCTGGGAACTCAGGGCATCTCTCGTGCTCGGGATCCTGACAAGCTCTGGTAGTTCTGATGGAGACTTCATGTTTAACAGTGAGCCTTTTGATGCCAAATGACCAAGATAATTTCCCCATCATCCATTCATTTCTAGGCCTCGATTAGGTATTCTCTGCCCTATGTCTATCAGATCTCCCAGTGGCAGAGCAGGCACCACAACTACACCCACTCTTGCAGGGTGTTCAGAAACCTTCTAGGACCTTTCTTTTCCCAGAGGTTTTCAAGAGCATGGTGCACACGAAATGGGACCTGCCTGACTCCCCGTTGAAAGGGATCATGGTCATAAACAAACTTTATGCTCTTCCTCAGGAGGATTTTAATACATTTGAATACATTTACCCCAGGTGGATGCACAAGTGATGGCTGTCACTAAGTGCACCACCATTCCAGAGGAGGGTGGTGCAGTCTCAAAGACCAATTGGATCGCAGGTTGGAGCCTCTTCTTAAGAAACATTTTTCAGCAGCCTCCCTTATTCTCCAGACAGTGATTTGCGGAGGTCTGATAGTTCGTGCCCTCCTGCAATAGATTCAGTCATTCCCTCAGGATGACAGCTTAGTTCTTCTGGAGTCATCAGCAATCTTATTTATTTATTTATTTAGCTGTGCTTATATACCGCTTTTCACCAGGTCAAAGCAGTTTACAGATATATGCTAACAGGCACTATTTATTCCCTTGTCCCCGAAGGGCTCACAATCCAAGTGTACCTGAGGCAATGGAGGGTTAAGTGGCTTGCCCAAGGCCACAAGGAGTGGCCATGGGACTAGAGACCCTGTCGGACACCATGTACAATCTGGTCCACTTGGCAGCCAACAATATTGCATTCTCTATGTTGGTACGTCGCTGGCTCTGGTTTCACCAGCAGACATGGCTTCCAAGACACAGCTATCTAAGCTTACCTTTAATGGTAAGCCATTGTTAGGGGAGGACTTGGAGAAGCTAGCCAAAGAGTTGGAAAAATCCAAACTGCATCGTCTTCTGGAAGATAGACCCAAAGGGACTGGAAAGCAGTTAGGCCCACCTTCTTCCTCTGCTCCCTCACTGTATCCTCATTCCTGGTACTAGGATTCCCAGTGTTTCTGAGACTCGTGGAAGTATCACCTGGAAAAGCACTCCTTTCCTTCCTCTGGCTCTCAACTTTGTCCTTTACTGGAGCTTGCAAGCACCAGAAGGTTACCTCCTCTAGACCTAACTTCTCCCATCAGATGCAATGATGAATTGGGGGCCTATTTTGAGGCACCTCCTGTGGGTGGCATATTCTGCTTTTTCTATCAGGAATGGATCCACATGACCTCGGACCACTGGATGCTAAACATTATTCAATGCAACTATGTGCTAGAATGCAGGGATCTCATCCTGGATGCCTTTGTGACTTATGTGGTTCTGCTGTCACGAAGACTGCTGTCCAGGCTAGCCTGAAAAGACTGCTCAGTCTCCAGGCTGTCGTGCTGGTGCCACCTGCCAAAAGGGGCAAGGGCTGGTATTTCATCTATTTTATGATGCCAGAGAAGGACGGATCCTTTCAGCCGATCTTTGGTCTCAAGAGCATCAATGCTCACCTGAGGACATTTCATTTCCACATGGAGACGCTGAGGATGGTCATCCGAGCAGTTCGGGGCAGGGAATTTTTTGTATCCCTAGATCTGTCTGAAGCCTATTTACACATTTCCTTTCATGAAGATCAACAGCCCTTTTAGTTTGCTACTCTTCCCTTTGGTCTTTCCACCACCCCAAGGACATTTTCCATGATAATGGTGGCAGTGGCCCCTGCTCTGTGGTATAAATCCTTTCCTGGATTGGCTTATTTGTACCAGGTTGCTGTTGGAAACGTATCAGGCATCAGCTTGGATGGTGCAGTTTCTGGAGAGTCTGGGCTGGGTGATCAACCATAGCAAGAGCTATCTGGAGTCTACCCCATTGCTAGAGTACCTTGGGGTGCAGTTCAACACTAGCGCCGGTAGGGTGCTCTTGCCCATGTGTTGTCCAGGTGGTGGCTGCTCCGCTTGTTTGTATGTTAGTTTCTTTACATCTTAGTGCTTTTGACTAGGAAGGGCCATCAAAGGATTTGTCCTTCATTTTCTTAGAGTGTGTATACTGATTCGGGTTATTGCGGGAGCCAATGATCAAGTGTTCTGTTCCTGAGCGGTCCTCCAGTTTAGTCCTCCACATCCAGGTAGTGCACCTCCTCCTGCAGCCTGGAGACTGGACCAATCAGAATCTTCCTATGCCAGGATGTATGCTGCTGGAGCTCCCATCAGCCCCCTGTGTGTCCAGCTCCTTGCAGCTGGAGGACGTGTGTGCCTGGTTTAGGCTCACTTAGGGACGGTTGGAGGCAACACTAGAGAGTCTTTTTGGGGTTTTTATTTATCCCTCCTTTCTTCCATTTGATTTGCTTTTAATAGGTAGCTGTTTCTTTAAAAAAAAACCCAAATAAAACAAAGCCAAACAAGACCGGCAATCGAGGAGCCGGGTCTGCACTGCCCTTCTGCCTTTTCTGCAGGGGAGTTCTTTGCAGTCAGGGAGGATAGATCTCTCCTCCTAGACTGCACGGAGGAGAGATCTGCCTTTGCCAGCCATCTGCTTGGGTCCGGGAAGTCTCTGCTCAGTCACCTGGCTTCCTTTTTGCGATCCGCAGTACCTTTGGCTTTGATTGACAGCCCGGAGCGGTGGCGCGCTCTCGCTCAGGGTTTGAGCGGCGGGCCGGCTGCCGGCGATTCTCTGCCTGTGCGGTGAGTTTAGATTTCTTCCGGGGATCGCTTTTCTTCGGTCCAACTCTTTACTTTCCTTTGATTTACTTTGTTTGATTTTTCGCGCCATTTTTCCGCCGGCTGAAATGTGCCGGCGGCCATTTTACAATTCCGGTTTTTCCCGCCCGATGTGAACAGCTGTGCACGGGTTCCCCCTGCGCTTAGCAATGTTTTTAGACTGGCGTTTTTGCTTGCAGGCATCTGAGCCTTCCCCCTTAATCGTTTAAAAAAAAAAAAGTGCAAGTGTTTCCTTTCAATAGGTCAGGCCTTGTTCCCTGGCGTGGCTCCTGTGCCTGCATGGCTACGAGACCACAGTGCGTGATCTGCGGCTCGCGCAGGGGGGCAGTGGCGGAGTCTGGGATTTGCAGAGGCTGCGCCTCGGTTTCCTCGGACTTAGAGCAACAAATGGAGCATAAAGAGCTGTCAGACCCAGAAAGCCCGGCTGTTCAGGCAGAGGGTGAGCCCTCGCCTGGACCTCTCACGTCTTTATCTACGGTCCCCCCTAAGGGGCAGGCTGGCATGTTGCCAATTGAAGCCACAGAGTCTCCCTTCACTGATTTTTCCCCTGACTTTGTCCTTCTTATGCACCAGGCTTTTCGCTTAGGCCGCTCGGGCAAGTTGCCAGAGGCCTGGCTGTCGTCCCTTCCCTCCTTGAAAGGGGAGGAGCCCCGGCGGAATATCCAGCCTTTCGCCAAGCGCTTTAGGTCCATGGACCTGGAGCAGGACGACATGAGCTGGCATGATCCGGATGCGGAGGTAGATCCCGATACTGGTGCTGAGGAGCTCGAAGATGGGGAGATCCCTGAGCCGGAGGATCAAGCCCGGATTATTCGGGTGTTTCATAAGGAAGAGCTGGTGCCTTTGATTACGGAATCTCTTCAGACACTTAATCTGGCGATTGCTCGTCCTGTTGAAGAGGACGGGCTGGAGGATCCTCTCATTCAAGCGGTGCGGGAGTCTCAGGTGGTGTTTCCGGTGCACCGAGTGGTGGAGCAGATGATTCAAACTGAGTGGGATCAGCCTGAATCCGGACCGAAGGGGATTAGGACTATGAACCGCCTGTATCCCTTAGCAGACAAGGACAAGGAGAAGTTTAAGTCGCCGCGAGTAGATGCCGCTGTATCGGCGGTTACCAAGAAAACCACCATTCCTGTTGAAGGCAGTGCGGCTTTAAAGGATGTGCAAGACAAGAAGGTGGATGGTTTGTTGAAACAGGCCTTTGAGACCAATGCCTTATCGTTGCAAGCCTCTATCTGTGGCGCTTGGGTGGCTAGGGCCTACTTATGATGGGCACAGCACTTGCGGCAAGTTTCCGGCTTGGATCAACAGGGGTTGCTAGAGGCGACCCGGCTGGAGTCCGTATCGGCGTATTTGGCAGATGTGCATTATGATTTGATCAGAAACTTGGCGAATAGCATGGCTTCCTTGGTGGCGGCGCGCAGGTCTATCTGGTTGAGGAATTGGGCGGCCGACGGCTCTTCTAAATCCCGTCTCAGTAAGCTTCCCTTTAAGGGCAAATTGTTGTTCGGAGATGATCTGGATAAGTTGGTTAAAGACCTCGGAGAGTCTAAGGGCGGTAGGCTGCCAGAGGATAAGCCTAAGCTGAGTAGAAACTTGCCGCCAGCGCGGGGTCAATTTCGGGACTTTCGCAGATTTCATTCTTCCCGCCTTTGGAGTTCCCAGCGCGGCCGTTTTGGGTCTCGATCCCAAGGGTTTCGAGGTTTTCGAGGAGCGGGAAGAGGCTTCTCGGCGGCGTCCTCTTCTTCGTCCTCTTCCTTTGGTCGAAAGACACAATGAAGCGAGGTGGGCTCCGGAGGGAGGTCTAGTCATCGGGGGTCGCCTGAGGGACTTTCTTCCTTCCTGGGCCCAAATAACCTCAGATCAGTGGGTTCTGGAAATAATCAGAGAAGGTTATGCGCTGGAGTTTGCTTGTCCGCTTCCGGATTCCTTTGTCCTTTCTCCCAGCAAAGGCGAGCAAAAGACGCGGGCAATTCGGTTGACGTTGCACCGACTCATAGCCTTGGGTGCGGTAATTCCCATTCCTCCTTCGGAGCGCGGCGTCGGTCACTACTCCATTTATTTTGTGGTGCCAAAGAAAGACGGTTCGCTCCGCCCGATTCTAGATCTCAAGGGCGTGAATCGTTTTCTCCGGGTACCACATTTCCGGATGGAAACCTTACGGTCCGTCATAGTGGCGGTGCGTCAGGGGGAGTTTCTCATGTCTCTCGACCTCTCGGAGGCCTATTTACACATTCCCATTCGGGCGGTTCATCAGATGTTTCTGAGGTTCGCATTCCCGTGGGGTCACTTTCAGTTTCGGGCCATGCCGTTCGGACTGGCCACAGCTCCGCGCACCTTCACGAAGGTGATGGTGGTGGTAGCGGCGGCCTTGTGAAAAGAAGGTGTCTTAGTCCACCCTTACCTCGACGATTGGTTGATTCGAGCAAAGTCCAACGAAGAGAGTGTGCGGGTTACGGACAGAGTGGTGACCTTGCTGCAGACCCTTGGCTGGGTGGTCAACAAGAAAAAGAGTCCTTTGGTGCCGACTCAATCCCTCGAATACTTGGGAGTTCAGTTCGACACGGCGAAAGGTTTGGTGTGCTTGCCGGAGCGCCGTGTCCAGGCCTTGCGGGGCCTCGTGCGCATGTTCTTAGGGATGCCCGCGCCATCCGCCTGGTGGTACCTATGGCTGTTGGGCACGATGGCGGCGACGTTGGAGGTGGTTCCATGGGCGAGGTTTCATATGCGGCCACTCCAGAGTGCCCTTTTATGTCGTTGGTCGAACCAGTTCGATTCGTTGAACATGAGGTTGCCTTGCCCAAAGTCCGTTCGTCTGTCTCTCCGGTGGTGGCTGTGCTCGAAGAACCTGTGAATGGGGCTTCCATTGGAACAGCCCCTTTGGGTTCCCTTCATGACCGATGCCAGCCTTTTGGGCTGGGGAGCCCACTGCGAGGGTTGCTTCGCGCAGGGGACGTGGTCTCCCCTCGAAACCTCTTGGTCGATCAACCGTCTCGAGCTGCGGGCAGTGAGACTCGCACTGCAAGCCCTCGAAACGGTGGTGAGGGGGCAGGCATTGCGAGTTCTCTCGGACAACTCGGCAATGGTGGCCTACATCAACCGCCAGGGAGGCACCGGCAGTGTGGCCATGGAGAGCGAGGCAGCGGTTTTGTTCGATTGGGTGCAGTCCCGTCTGCCGGTGCTTTCGGCGGCGCATATCGCGGGAAAGGACAATGTGACGGCGGATTATCTCAGCAGGGTGCAGGTGGACCCCGGGGAGTGGGAGCTGCACCCGCAGATCTACGTGCAAATATTTCGCAGGTGGGGACCTCTGATCATGGACCTCATGGCGACCTTTCAGTCGGCAAAGATGGGACGCTTCTTCAGCAGGCGGAGAGAACGCATCTCCGAAGGCATCGACGCGCTCATTCAGCCGTGGCCGGAGTACGGTCTTCTATATGTCTTTCCCCCTTGGGCGTTAATCGGTCGTGTCGTTCAGCGCATCGAGGCGCACCGGGGGCTGGTATTACTGGTTGCGCCGGATTGCCCCAGGAGACCGTGGTATGCAGATCTGGTGCAGTTGCGCGATGGAGTGTCTTGGACACTGCCTCCGTTACCGGATCTGCTGCTTCAGGGCCCGCTTCGGATGCCCCAGGTGGATCGATTCTCGCTTACGGTTTGGCCATTGAAAGGGCTCGGTTGAGGAAGAGGGGTTACTCCCCCGCGGTTATTGCCATTCTCCTTCGGGAGCGGAAAACCTCAACCTCACTCGCGTATGTGCGGGTGTGGAGGATCTTTGAGGACTGGTGTTCACGGCGTGGTATTCGGGCGGTGACAGCTTCGGTGGCCGTAGTTCTCATCTTTCTGCAGGATGGTTTTGACAAGGGTTTGGCGGCCAGTTCTCTGAAGGTTCAGTTGGCAGCGCTCGCGTGCTACAGGGGCAAGGTTCTGGGAATGCCTCTAGGGGTGCATTCGGACATACAGCGTTTTCTTAGGGCGGTATTGAGGTTGAGGCCTTCGCGCAGAGTGTTAGTTCCTTCGTGGGATTTGAATCTGGTGTTACAGGCTTTGGTATGCAAACCTTTTGAGCCCCTTCGGCAGGTGTCTCTTAAGGATCTCACCTTGAAGACGGTTTTTCTGGTGGCGATCTGTTCCGCGAGGCGCATTTCCGAGTTGCAGGCGCTTTCGTGTAGAGAACCGTTCTTATCTATTTCTAAGGATCGCGTGGTTCTTAGACCGGTTCCATCCTTTTTGCCTAAGGTAGTTTCGCCTTTTCATTTGAATCAGGCCGTTTTCCTTCCGGTCCTTAACTCGGGATCGGAGAGTGCTTCGGACAATGCATTACATTCCTTGGATGTATGGCGAGTCCTTCGTCGCTACTTGAAAGTGTCGGAGACGTTCCGTAAGACCGACCGGTTGTTCGTGCTTTTTGGCGGGGCACGGAAAGGTGAGGCGGCGGCAAAGGTATCCATTGCTCGGTGGATTAAAGAGGCGATTGCATCGGCTTATATTTTGCACAGTCGGCCGGTTCCGGTGGGTTTGCGGGCCCACTCTACCAGAGCTCAAGCGACGTCCTGGGCGGAGCATAGCCTTGTTCCGCCTGTGGAAATTTGTAGGGCGGCTACCTGGTCGTCTCTGCATGCCTTCAGTAAGCACTACTGGTTGGATGTGCTAGCCGCTAGGGATTCTTGTTTTGGTTCGGCAGTGCTGCGCGCCGGTTGGCAAGGTCCCGCCCGGTCTTGACTGCTCTGTTACATCCCGGATGTGGAGGACTAAACTGGAGGACCGCTCAGGAAATAGAAATTACACTTACCTGGTAATTGTAGTTCCTGGAGGGTCCAGTTTAGTCCTCCTTCCCTCCCATGTGTCAGATTTGGTTGGTGCGGCGCGCTTGCTGCGAACGGAGCGGAATGGTATCAGCATATAACTTCGGGTTTCCGTATCAGGGGCTCGTTTATACTTTCTTTTTGCCAGCTATTAGGTTCATGTGGCTGGGGTTATGACCACTGTTCCCTCTAAGCTGTGCTCGTGTGCGCGCGCACACATCTCGCCGAGCGAGCGCACATACTTTACAACAGAGCGCACAAAAATTACGGTTCTGATTCTGATAGAAAACAACACAGACGTCTTAAAATTTAAAAGTTGCTATGTATTTATGGTTTTCACAAGTTCTACAATATTTTCTAGTGCAATCAATGTGGTGTACATACTGTATTCTGACATCTAGTCAAATTTTAAAGTATATAACTCCGAGTGTCGTTATGTGGCGCACAAAAATGTAACCTTCCTTCAAAAGCTGCACAGCTGATATTTTATGCACATATAGCCTACAGAAAATTAGAGGGAACATTGGTTATGACCCTCTTTCTTTGGGTAAAGAGCAGAGGCAATGTGCAGAGTTCTGGCTTCCTCGTTTGGGGAGGGGGTCGGTTAACAAATAAGGGGACTAAATTCTGTTCTAGTTTGATATTTATGCTTATCTCATGTGTTGCTTCTTTAAGTCTGCTTTGTTACTAGTTCACTGGGGGCTGATGGGAGCTCCAGCAGCATACATCCTGGCATAGGAAGATTCTGATTGGTCCAGTCTCCAGGCTGCAGGAGGAGGTGCACTACCCGGATGTGGAGGACTAAACTGGACCCTCCAGGAACTACAATTACCAGGTAAGTGTAATTTCTATTTGGTGTGGATCCTGAGGCATTACATTGTTTGTGGGGGATTGGACAATTCCCCGTTTTCTTCTTGCCAGTAATATCAAGTTTTAATAAACATAAACATAACCTCTCAATGTGAGCTGGCTTGAGCCTTTTTGCTCTTAATTGAGACCGCTCTTGGTATCATTCTCCCTGAGGATAGCCTGACCAAGTGGTTCTAGGTGCCTTTCTCAGCAAAGTACCTCTCAAAGGGGCTGGCCCCATCGTGTAGGGTCACTTTGTCTTTCACTGCGCTGCTTCCTCCTTGGTAGTTTAGAATTGGTTACTTGCGATTATGTGTGCTAGTCTTTTCAGCAGAGGGTAATTCTGTGGCTTTGCTCATATTATTCAGGCTCTTTCTTCAAGTACCTAAGGCTTTCAGTTTCCTTTGTTTGAGGCTCGGCCTGTGTGTGAGAGGCCCTGCTCGATGGATTAAGCAGGGGTGGTTCATTCTCTGTTCCTTGTTGTCCTGTGATTTAGAGAGATCTTTCTTTGCATTTCCTCTGTTAGGAGTATGAGTTTTGTTGGTTCAGCTCAGTGTTTCCTCTTCTATGAAGAAACAGGCATGAGCCTGGATGGGGTTCAGGGATGCCACTGATATAACAAGTCTGCAATAAACATAAACATGAATTTAAAGGTGCAGTGCTGTCTGGGTGGTTGCTGCTTTTCTGCTCAAATAGTACACGTCAGAGGATTAGAGGGAGGAGGAGGTTGATACCTTGAACGGTGTTTTTATGGAGTTCTTGTCTTCCTCCCTCCCAGGTCCTTAAAGCTTTGGTACATCCCACTTGTCAGTCCTGCTGGACCAGTCCAAAACCCACTCAGAAAAACTAAGGATCTTTGGGTTCTTCTTCTCCATCTTTTCTATGGGCTCAGGTGGGAACCTCAGTAGCACTGCTGGAAAGATTCCAGTGAGTTTATTTCCTAATTTGATAAGAGCTGGTTTTCTGAGATCTTGTTAATAATGTCTCGGTTTTTCATGTCTGCTTTGTCAGTAGTATACTGGCAAGTTCCTGGGCTGCATGAGACCTTACATGGGTGATGTCACTGAAACTCAATATTTCCTGCCTTCATCTGCTGGTTAGGGAGCCCATCCCATTCGTCTGGTGTAGAAGGAGTCAAGGAGAGGAAATGAGTAGGTAAGAACAAATGTAACCTTTTATCTCAGTATTCAGATACTGATTAGAAGTGATTTCACAAGAGAATTGGTGCATGCGGCCTTCCTGATCCCAGCCACACTGAGTAAGATTCAGTTTGATGGATTCTGGGAGGGATGAATGTTTATACCATCCCACAATCTTCACTCAGATAACTCATTGCATTTGAAGCCCAGAACCTGATTGATACCTGAAAGGCCTGGCTGAAGGGTCTGTTTGTTTTCCACAAGCCCACATTTCAGAAACTTGAGTCAGAAAGTCTCTGTTTGGCACCATGTTTCTCATGATGTTCCTGAAATAATCCCTAGACAGTCTGGGTTTTCAAAATATTTATGATTATGCATATTTGAGAGATTTGCAAGTACTGCCTCCATTACATACAAATCTATCTATGTATGTTCATTTTGGATATTATGAAAACCAGACCAGCTTTGGGGTACTCCAGAAACGTCTTGAGAAACATGATGCCTTTCCAACTCAAATTTCTGAAATGTGCCTTTTCAGCACATTAAGGCCATGCCATGCAGCCCCACAGATGTTCTCGGTGTCACAATGTTGCCTCAGCCATTAACTGTTGATGGCACTTCTAGAGAGTAGAGAGGGCTGGGAGATATAAAAAGAGACCCCAATAGGCCTTATTAAAAGTTCAAGCAGAAATGCTCTGAGAAGGAACTATCTTAGAGGGACATTATGACTTGACCTAAAAATGCAAAATTCTGTTATAGCAGTTGTAAAGCAGCTTGTTTTAACAGCTGTTTTTCAGTGATACCAGCCCCAAAACATAGTAACAAAAGTGGTTAATGCTGGGAAATAAGGAAAGGCAGTTTTGCAGGGTCAGCAGCTGGTGGATTTCATGTGTTGGTGGATATACTGAATTAAGGGGAGCTTTACAGTGCTTTTACAAGTGGAAACAGGGTGTGTGTATACCTCACCTTCTATTCCTTCCCACATCTCCTCTTGCACATGTCAAATAGAAGCTTTGATGCACCCACCCATCTCCCTACAGGACAGGGAACCTTTGGCTGATTAATGGGATCTGAACAGTTTGTGAAACAGCACTAGATTTCAAAGCAATTTAGATTTTGCTATGGTATTTGTGCCAGTATTGATGTGTTTTTCTTATACATCTCTCATCAGACTCCTAAATGGATACAGCTTTTGGGATCCACATTTGTTTTAACCTCATCTCATAGGAGGGATTCTTTCTTTCTGTTGAGGTCTGCACCTGCAGACATGGAGCTAACAGGTAGCCCTTTTTTCCTTTCCCTCTCAGTCCCTGTGACCAACAGGCAAAGAAAGAACAGAGGCACAACTCAAAAGCTGTGCATGCTGCAGAGGAATACAACATTCAATTTTAGATATCACTATCATGTTATCAAATGAAGGTGTTTTCACTTCTTTATATAGAAATATTTTGTTGAGCTATTGTAGTTATCACCCTATTTCATTAAAACAGGGGCTCCCCTATGGACAGTTTCTACGGTTGTGCCATAATTGCTCAACTTTGGATGAATATTATAAACATGCTACAGAATTAAAAAATTGCTTATTGGCAAGAGGATATCCATCTAAAATTGTTGCTAAGGCCTTTAAATGGGCTAGATTTACACATAGAGAATGGATCTTGGATGACAACACAACATGAAACCAGCGGATAGCTTCTGAAGATAAAGTGGTGGGGGTGCTCCCTTATAGGACTGGTATTCATAGAGTGACTCAGCTTTTGCATAAATACTCGCCAATTTTAGGTCTTCATTCTTGTTGCAATAATAAAAAAGTTTTCCTTTACGTTTCTCCGGGCCAGTCCAGGAACTCTCAGTCCAGGAACTCTCAGGTAGTCTCCAATCCCCTTCAGCAACTGAGGACTGATCACTGAAAACTTTCTCCTGACAGGCTACCTAGCCCCCCCTGGAGTGAGAAGCTCAGTCTTTCAGTCCTCAGCAACTGAACAGGATGTGGTAGACAGGCTCCCTGGAGTGTCATGGAGAAATGTTGGATTTAGTTTGTTTTCAAGCAAGAGAAGCTTTGACCGGGTATTTGCCCTAGCGGGGTGATAATACCGTGGTTTTTTCAGCTGATTAAAAGAGATTTATATGTTTGACACAACTCAGAAACGGCTGCAGACTTCCCTCAGCGGCAAGTAGGGCAGAGCCTGCCTGTTAATTGCCTTGCTAGCAGTTCTGTTTCTCCGTGGCGGGAGGGAGACACTGGGGTCCTCAGAATCCACCCCTCTGCTCCGGTGTGTGTGCGATCTCTCTCTCTCTTCCCCGCTAGCAGCGGGAGCAAGGAGTGAGCGCAGTATCAGCCAGCTTCTCGGAGGTGAGTCGTGCGTGAGTGCAGTGAGTGGGCCGGCATTCAATTTGGCATCAGGCCTTGTTCGGTGGTGCAGCTGGTGTTCGGCAGTGAGCTGGCAGTTTGAGCGCATGTTACCGGCGGCTCCGTGTCTGCACTGTGGTAATTGCCGGGGGCTTTCCGGTTCAGGTTTCTGTCGTTCGTGTGTGCGGGGCAGCTCTTGTGTGGAATGGCTGTTTGAAGGCATTATGGATTCCCCTTCTGCTACGGGGGACCTAGCAGCGGCTTCTCAGACTGCACAAATTAGCGCAGGAACGGCGGCCATTTTGGATGGTCGGGCCGTTTCTGCAGAGCCTCATGGCAAGGCTGGGAAAAAGAAGGTGCGCGCCAAGAAGGTCCCGTTGGCTGGGGGTCCGGTGCAAGCACAGACTGGGGGATTCCCTGAGGGGGTGCAGTCCGTTTTTTCGCCGGATTTCATCTTGGCTCTGCACAAAGCTTATTGTTTAAAGGTTGGTCAGGGAGTCTCCCAGGACGTTTCTCCCACCCTGGGGACTCCGTTGGAGGATAGGTTATTAGCAGACCCTGGAGAGGGGCCCTCTCAGCAGGGGAAAGGTGCTGAGACAGGTGAGGATACCTGCGGGTTGCATTTAGATCTGCCTTCTGCGGTGGAGGAGGGTGAAATCCTCTCGGAGGCAGGTTTAGACTCCTGGGCAGGGGACTTCGAAGACGGGGAACTGCTGCCCGGGGAGGACCCTAATGTGTTTCGGGTGTTTCGTAAGGAGGAGCTGGGAGTGTTGATTTCTCAGTCGTTGGCGGCTTTAAATCTCGCTCTGCCAGTGGCTATGCAGGAGCCTCTGGAGGACCCTTTGCTTCAAGGTTTTAAACCAGAGCAGCGTTGTTTTCCCCTACATAGGGTAATACAGCAAATGATTGATTCTGAGTGGGAATGTCCAGAGGCCTCTTTGAGAGGGGGCCGTGCTATGGCTCGCCTGTATCTGTTGCCGCAGGAAGTGAAGGAGTTATTCCGCATGCCTAAGGTGGATGCTTTGGTCGCGGCGGTGACGAAGAAGACCACTATTCCGGTGGAAGGTGGTACTGCCCTTAAGGATCCGCAGGACCGGAAGTTGGAGGCGCTGCTCAAACAGGCGTTTGATTTGTGTGCTTTGTCTCTGCAAGCCTCCGTGTGTGGGGCGTATGTTTCCCGAGCCTCTATCCGGTGGCTCCAAGGGGGTCTGGAGCCTGCCAGGGAAGCGGGGTCGTCTCCCGAAGGGGCGAAGTTAGTGTCTGCGGCGGCCTATCTGGCGGACGCCTTTTATGATTTAGTGCAGATAGCGGCTAAATCTATGGCATCGGTGATTGCCGCTAGGCGGTTTCTCTGGCTTCGAAACTGGGCAGCGGATTCGTCCTCTAAGACTCGGCTGAGAAAGCTGCCGTATAAAGGGAAGCTGCTTTTTGGTGAAGCACTAGAGAAGATAGTTAAGGATTTGGGGGATTCTAAAGGAGGTCGTTTACCGGAGGATAGACCGAAGCTAACAAAGCAGAGTCTGCTGTCACGAGGACAAAGCAGGAACAGGTTCCGGGGCTCTCGTTTTTCTCTGTATCAGAGAGGCCGGTTTCTCTCCAGGGGTCAGCCCTTTCGTGGAGCGCGAGGGTTCGGCAGGGGATACTTTGGTGCCCAGCAGAACCCTAACAAGAAGTCACAATGAAGGGATGCCGGTCCAGGCGGAGATTCCGGTGGGAGGTCATTTACAGGAGTTTGTCTCCGTTTGGGCCGCTGTTATGTCAGACCGGTGGGTGCTGGAGGTCATTCGCGAAGGGTACGCCCTGGAGTTCTCTCAGCCGCTGGCAGGGGCCTTCGTGAGGTCCCCATGCAGGTCCCCAGCGAAGGCAGTCGCCATCTCGGACACGCTGCAGCGGTTGTTGCAGCTCCGAGCGGTGGTGCCGGTGCCTCCCGACCTGTACGATTTAGGTTGATACTCGATTTATTTCATGGTTCCCAAAAAGGAGGGTTCTTTTCGGCCTATTTTAGATCTCAAGCATGTCAACCGGTGTTTGCGCGTGCCACATTTTCGCATGGAGACGTTCCGGTCCGTGATACGTTCCGTCCAGCCTGGAGAGTGGCTTTCGTCGATAGACTTGATGGAGGCTTATCTGCACATTCCCATCAGGGCCGACCATCAGAAGTTTTTGCATTTCGCGGTGCCCACGGGTCATTTCCAGTTCAGGGCGATGCCTTTCGGGCTAGCGACTGCGCCTCGCACCTTCACAAAGGTGATGGTGGTGGTGGCTGCGGCTTTGCGCCTGGAGGGCATTCAGGTGCATCCCTATCTGGACGATTGGTTGATTCGGGCACCCTCGATGGCAGAGTCGGAGGCTGCCTCCAGGAGGGTGGTGGCCTTTCTGGAGAGTCTCGGCTGGGTTATCAATCAGGCCAAGAGCAAGCTGCAGCCAGTGCAGCGCCTTTCTTATCTCGGAGCGTTGTTCGACACGGAGACAGGGTTCGTGTTCTTACCCGAGGACAGAGTGCAAAAGATTTTGAAACAGATCTCTCTCTTTCTACGCTTGCTAATGCCGACGGCTTGGAGGTACTTACAGCTTCTCGGTTCCATGGCGGCGGCCTTGGACTTAGTGCCGTGGGCACGAGCTCATATGTGTCCTCTTCAGCAAGCCTTGTTGACCCGATGGTCGCCTCAAGAGAATTCTCTCGCCCTGCGGTTGGTCTGCCCGGGGGAAGTCCGCGACAGTTTGATGTGGTGGTTGGACCCGCAGCATCTTCGTGCGGGAATGCCGTTGCGGGAACCGGAGTGGTTGTTGCTCACCACGGATGCCAGCCTCTCGGGCTGGGGAGCGCATTGCCTCTCTCGGGTTGCGCAAGGAGTCTGGTCGGTAGAAGAGAGTGCTTGGTCGATTAATCGTTTGGAGCTCCGGGCGGTGAGGCTAGCTCTGCAGGGGTTCGTGGATCTCGTACAGCGGAAAGCCGTCCGCGTGTTTTCAGACAATCTAGTTACGGTGTCCTATATCAACAGGCAAGGGGGCACGAGGAGCGTAACGATGCTGGAGGAGAGCCAGTTGTTGCTTCATTGGGCGGAGACCCATTTGTTAGCGTTGTCAGCGGCACATGTAGCAGGAAAGGACAACCTGCAGACGGATTTCCTCAGTCGTCATTTTCTAGATCCCGGAGAATGGGAACTGAATGCGGTCGTGTTTTACGACATCACGCGCAAGTGGGGCCAGCCCGTTCTGGATTTGATGGCGACGTTTCGCAATGCAAAAGCGTCTCGGTTTTACAGCAGGGGCAGGGAACACATGTCGGAGGGCCTCGACGGCCTTGTGCAGCCCTGGCCGACGAACGGCCTGCTATATGTGTTCCCGCCTTGGCCGATGATAGGTCGGGTGGTCCAGAGAATTGCGGGTCATGCGGGGGCTGGCGCAGGGTCCCATTCTCATGCCGCAAGTGGATCGGTTCTTGCTTACGGCTTGGCTCTTGAGAGGGAAAGGCTGCGGCGGCGGGGGTACTCGTCGTCCGTGATTGCCACTCTCTTGCGCTCCAAAAGGCGGTCGGCTGCGGTGGCATATATTCGTGTATGGCGAATTTTTGAAAGTTGGTGCAATGACAGAGACTGTCGGCCTTTCGCAGCCTCCCTACCGGACGTCTTGGCTTTTTTGCAAGGAGGGCTTGAAAAGGGCTTAGCGCTCCGTACTCTCAGGGTGCATCTGGCGGCTTTGGCCTGCTATAGAGGTCGGGTGCACGGCGTGTCTTTGCCCTCTCATCCGGATGTTCTGCGTTTTTTCCGAGCGGTGAAAAACATAAGGCCTCCGTTGCGGCCCGTAGTTCCAGCTTGGGATTTGAACTTGGTGCTGGAGGCCTGGTCGTAACCTCCATTGCGCTCCGCAGCAGCGCATGGGTTGAAGGAGCTTTTGTGGAAAACGGCCTTTCTGGTAGCCTTATGTTCCGCTAGGCGGATCTCGGATCTTCAAGCCCTTTCGTGTCGGGAGCCGTACTTGCAGTTTTCGGCAGACAAGGTGTGGCTGCGCCCGGTTCCCTCCTACCTGCCGAAGGTGGTTTCCAGTTTTCACTTGAATCAGCCGATCTCTCTTCCTACTTTTTCGGATAGCGTTTTGGGGGCGCAGGATCGCGTTCTTCGGCAGTTCAACATGGGTAGAGTCCTACGGCAGTACTTACGAAAGACGGCTCCCTTTCGCAGATCGGACAGATTTTTTGTTTTGTTTGGAGGTGTCCGTCAGGGTGAAGCAGCTGCCAAAGCTTCTATTTCTCGCTGGGTAAAACAAGCGGTGGTGGCGGCGTATGAGGCGCGGGGTAAACCTCTGCCCGCGGGACTCAGAGCGCATTCTACTAGGGGGCCAGCAGCGTCCTGGGCGGAGTTCGCTTTTGTCCCTCCGGTGGACATCTGTCGGGCGGCGACATGGTCGACGCTCCACACTTTCACGAAGCATTATCGGTTGGACCTTCAGGCTCGGAATGATGCAAGAGTCGGAGCGTCAGTTCTGCTGGCGGGGCTCGCCGGTCCCTCCCAGGTATAGGAACTGCTTTGGTACTTCCCGAGAGTTCCTGGACTGGCCCGGAGAAACGTAAAGGAAGGAGAAATTAGGCCTTACCTGCTAATTGTCTTTCCTTGAGTTCTCTCCGGGCCAGTCCAGGTCCCACCCAGTATGGCTCGTAGTTCGGTTAGGAAGTTTGGAGTAGGTCGAGCGGCGCCAGGTGTTTGTGTGACTTGGAGGTTTTTTGTTTTTTCGTGATGGATTTTGCTTATTTTACGAGTCCAGTGAGGCTTCTACCGGGGTGGATTCTGAGATCCTAGCAGGGGTCATACATTCATTCAGTAGTAAATAAGGAAGCGAATGAAAAGAAAAAAAAAAAAAAGAAATAGAGAATAAGGCTTCGAATGGGGCTCGCTCTCAGTCGGTTAATTCTTGGTGGCGTTGGGGCCATATGCTGTTTGGGGAGTTTGCAGTGTTTTTGTGACATTGAGTTTCAGTTGTGGTAGGTTAAGCTGCTTTGACAAAAGTAGACTGAGCTTCTCACTCCAGGGGGGGCTAGGTAGCCTGTCAGGAGAAAGTTTTCAGTGATCAGTCCTCAGTTGCTGAAGGGGATTGGAGACTACCCGAGAGTTCCTGGACTGAGAGTTCCTGGACTGGCCCGGAGAGAACTCAAGGAAAGACAATTAGCAGGTAAGGCCTAATTTCTCCATGCTTGCGTAGTCAAGGGGAGCAAATTTAAGAGACAAACTTGTGTATTCTACCACTGTAAGAGATAGTCCAATTATTTCTCATGACAACCCTGGCCATTTTGCCTATGGCAGCTGCAGGTTTCGCTCTTTAACAATCCAGGGCATGACTCCCGAGGGAACAATACATTGACTTCATGCTGACATACTACATGTAAATCATCTTTTGTGGTATACCTGATTGTCTGCCCCTCTGATTTTATATTATGTGGGACGTACTAGCAGATCTGTGAAGTTGCGACTGACTGAACATGCTTCCTAATTACAGATACAAACAAAGTCAGCTCCAATTGTGGAGTGCTGTCTGACTTTGGGACATAGCTTTGATAAATTACGCTGGTGAGTGTTGGATTTCATACCCCTGGATCCTCGGGGGAGGGGGGAAGTCGGTTGTATAAGTTACAAAAAAGAACAAAGTTGGATTTTTCGTTTACAGTTAGTGACTCTTTGTGGTCTTAATGCTGAACTTAAATAGTCCAGCCTTTTATAATTTTGACGACTTCTGTTTCCTTGAATGAATCTGGAGGATCCTTCCTATTGGTAGAGGGTTTCCCCCTGTTCATTGGCTAAGCATTTCAAAATGAAAGCATGATGTCAGATGCCATTTTCTAAAAAGCCCGCAGACTGGATTCTATTGAAGATATGCTGCTCAGAGCCTCTTGCATCTGAATTTGAGCCACACCTTGAAGCTTGTCAAAAGTTTTCTCGACCTGATGCAGGACCAGTTGAGTGGTCCGAAACGTGGCACATCGTTGTCAGAAGACAGTGCTCGGCATATGATCAGATACAAGTAACAATGTAATTCTGGGTTTTGGCTCTTATTTCACGGAATTAAAATTAAACGGGGTATCTACAGCGAGGAGGTGAGCAATTTTACCACCCTTCTATTGATTGAAGCCCCGACAAAAAAAATATATATATATAATCTATTCAGTGATATTGCTGTTAGGATTGGAACCTTCTTTTGAGGATTGTTGGCCATTTGGTTGCCAAATCTATCTAATCACATTTCTGAAGTTAGAAACCCCTCTTCGGCCAATCATATACATGGTACCAAAAGTCCACAAATCTTTAATCGCCCCTCCGGGTAGACCTATCGTATCTTGTAGGGGATCCCTGTTGGAACCATTGTCACAATTTTGCGACGTATTTTTGCAAAAGGAAGCAGCACTTGTTAAATCATTTATTAGGGATTCCTCTCATTTTTTGCAACAACTAGCAAATGAATCAGTGCCATCTTGGGATTTTTATTTGGTGACACTTGATGTTGAAGCCTTATACACTAACATCAATCAGGCTGAAGTCATGGATTTAATGCCTTCCTTTTTTCAATTTGCTCCTCAACGGCTACCTAGAGCATTTTTATGTGAATTGTTAAGTCTGGTTTTGACAAAAAATTATTTTCTTTCTGAGGGTCAGTTTTACCATCAAGTATATGGCATAGCAATGGGGGCTTCAGTGGCCCCCTCTATAGCCACATTATATATGGCTCACTTTGAAGAGTATTTACTATATCCCTCTGATTCTTTTCAACCAGTGCGGTTTTGGCGACGGTTTTTGGATGATATATTTTTCTTATGGTTTGATACTTTACCGCGCCTTCAGGCTTTCCTTGATTGGATGAATGCCCTTAAACCAAACTTAAAATTCACTGCTCATTATGATTTGAAGCAGATTGAATTTTTAGATATTATAGTGATTAAGGAACAGGACACCTTTCGTACAACCTTATATAGGAAGCCGGTTCAGCGGAACAGCTTTCTCATGTATCAGAGTTGTCATCCGGAACCCATGCGGAGGAATCTCCCATATGGTCAATTTTTAAGGTTGAGAAGAATCTGTTCCACAACGTCTGATTTTAAATTTCAGGCATTGGATCTTATCAATAGATTATCCCTACGAGGATACCCAGAGAAAGTGATTAAGACAGCCTACAAACGAGCTCTGTACACACATCGTGAATGGCTTCTTGATGAAAATCGCCAAACAAAAACCTCTGAAAACCAAGAGTCTGATTATATAGTAGGGACATTACCATTTACTAGCTTAAGTTCTTCTATTGTGACGGTGCTTCGAAAACATTGGGGTGTTTTAGGACTGCATAAATGTTTTCAAAAATCTTTACGAATAGCCTTTTCTAGAGGCAGTAATTTACAGGATCGTTTGGTTCATTCTGCCACCCCCTTAGATCGTTCTGAAGTTCCAGATCCTGATCTTAGGGGGCATTTTAAATGTTCACACTGCATGTATTGTGACTCAGCAATGACAGGAAAACAATGGACACATCCCACTACTGGGCAAATTGTACAACGCCGATGGTGGACGTCATGCGATTCAACATTTGTGGTCTACGCCTTACAGTGCTCATGTCCTTTAATTTATATAGGCAGAACTTCTCGACCAATCAAAACCCGCCTTAGCGAACATGCCTCTCGAATTCGCCAAAAAGTTCTTTCTGCCCCTTTAGTAGAACATTGTGAAGCTTACCATCATCAATTTGATCTTGATTTTGTTTGGACAGTGCTGGATTTCATTCCCCCAAATCCTCGGGGGGGTAATCGGCTTTTAGCCTTACAACGGCGTGAACAACAGCTGATATTTGACCTGCAGGCAGTCCAACCTATGGGGCTAAACAAGGAAGTTGAATGGTTTAGCTTGCTCTGACGTAATCCAAGACACCAAGGGATTCCCCGATGGCAATGGGGTCTCCCGTTTGGTAGATTGGATCTCCTAATTGAATGGCAGTGACTGTTAGCCAATGAACAGGATTGTTCCCCTTTATCTCTCCGGAGCAACTTCCGGTAGGAAGAAGCTTTCCATAGCGGTGTATTTTGGAAGAAAGTAACCACTTGAAACAGGGCTTAATGGCCCGAAACGTACGTCGTGTATGAACTATCCGACCGCTATTTGAGAGAAAAGTCTGGCACATGGAAACTTCACTGGAATATAATGATGAGCTAAGTAAAAAATGTTTTAGCGTTTACAAAAAAAGAAAAATAGAAAAGGCTGTCTGGTGTGATTGGATGTCCATTCCAGTCTCCTCCAGTCTCTTCTGACAAAAATTAAGTTTAAATAGGGGTTTCACTTTATGGGTTTAGTTTTTGTTATTGGATTTCAATTTTACTAACCTAAGGACTTAGTTTATATTAAATCTATTTTAGGGACATTTTGGTTAGGCAGAGGAATACAAGGCAATTAAAAAAAACTATGCACAAAAATACATAAAGGAAGTATCAGGGTTTTTATTGCAATCAAACAGAAAAGTTGAAAAATAAGCTATATCTCAGTAATTTGTTTAGTACATTTAGGGAGACAGCCTTCCAAGATATTCAGCACTGGAGTTTTGAACTTCCTTTTTTTAAAGTTCCTTTTCTTCAAAATTTATAGATTCAGTATTGCTGGGCTACACCATGGTGTAACCAGGTGCCTCCTAGGAATCACCGTGGTATGTCTCAAGGTTCCCTGCTGTTTGTAGGCTCTATGATGTCCCACTGTCCTTTGGGTGAGTCACTTTATTTCCTTGAACCTTGGTTCTAACTCCTGGCTCTTGCTGACTCTGCGTGTTATCTTGAGGAATCACTTTATCTCTTTAAGCCAGCAATTTTCTCCTGTTCCTTTGTACTAGCTCAGTCACAACCAGGTGCCATGAGTCTTCATTTGCAACTAGTAGAGGACCATTATGTGATGACCAAGATTCTCCCTCCCTCCAGGGACTGTGAATGTTGTCACTACAGTATCCCTAACCATAGCCAGCCGAGAGGGGAGGGAGGGCATGTGGAAGATCTGGCCTAGGAATTGAGTTCAGGTTATTCAAATGGCAGTACAGAACAGTGCTACTAAGTCAAGCACCACCACTGCTGTAGCTTATCTTTAATCTCTGGCTGGCTGTTACTGACTCAAGAAAGTCCCTTCATCATCTTATTGTGCTCAGCAGTTTCCTCCTGCTGCTGTGAATCTCTTGTTCAGTCAAAACTAGGACTGGGAACTGCTGCCATAAATCTTTGTTTGCAACTATCCTCCTACTCCATGCCAGTAACAGTCCTTAGCTGCGATCCCAGAACAATGGGCTCTAAATCCAGATAAAAAGTATTTCCTTTGTACCATGACTGGCATTGCCTCCACTGCATTCCCAGCTGTGGCTGGGCTAGGTTGTGGAAGACTTGCCTTGGGAAGAGATCCCATGTCCTCCACATTGCAATGGTATAGCACTGCAATTCAACCAGTGTGGTGATCTCAGGGAGTCGCTTCAACTTCCTGTGCCTAAGTTATAATGCCTGTCTCTGTCTCTGTCTCTGACTCATTGCACCAGATGAACAAAAGGGGTTTTCCCATTTTATGGTAAATTTTCAGTAGGGCTCCTAACTGGCACTCAGCACACACAAAACAAGTACATTTTCAGAGAAGGCACCTGCTTACATCACATTTGAATATTGGCTGTTATGAAGCTAAAACTACATGTATATATTTGAAATACTGTAAAACGATGTAAAATACATATTTTAGCAGCATGTTAACTGCATCTATTTTTAACACTTAAACATAAGTGCATATTTTCCAGTCATGCCTCCAGAAAGTCTCTTATTAGTAAGACTAAAAATATGCGTGCGTTAAAATATAAGCATAATTTCATGCAACTGAAAAACCATTTAGGGACATAAATATGTACATCCTAGAGCAGTGATGGCTAACCTTTTTGAGCCCGAGTGCCCAAACTGCCGCACAAAACCAAAGAATTTCCTCAAAGTGCCAGCACGTCAATTAAACCTTAACAACAAGATTTTAGTATCTAAAAACTCTTTATAAAGCTGCCTGAACTATGTAACATCATTTGTAAAGGTTGGAATCTTTGTATTGTCAGAGAATCAATTTGATTCACAATCCTTTGGTTTTCATTTCAATTTATTGGCAATTTATAATGTTTTAATGATTTCATTCAATTTAATGAATTTAAGAAGAATTTGATTCAGTTACACAATATATTTTAAATGTATTATTCACATAACATGTCAAATGTATCCTGAGTAAAAAAAAGATAAACTTCTTAAAACTGTTAACTGTGTCAGGACTCGGTGTGTATTCCCAAAGAATCTATACATGAAAAAAATTAATGTGATGTTTGTTGTTGCATGCATGCTGATAACTTGTCAATCCTTGGCTCATAATGCGTTAATTTCAGAGCAACACATGCAGCACTCATGTCATCCGTTAATCTGTTTCTAGCATCACTTTCCCATCACTGAATATAGCACCCATTACAATATTAACAGCACTGCCTTTTCCTATGTAGGATTCTTATTATGTGAGTTTTGGGTGTTAGTGCTGGCATGGTAGATTTTCTCTAAGTCCCGAATATCCAAATTACAACGTATTAAAAATATGGCCATAAAACGTCTCCATAATGCGTCTAAATTTGACCTTGTGACTTCTTCGCTCATTAAAGGTCACTGGCTTCTCATTAGTTATCAAATAAAATTTAAGATTCTGATCTGACCCATACAGAATTTTATACAGGAATTCCTTTATATTTGTCCAGTCATTTAATTGCTTATAAATCTAGCCTATAAAGCCATACCTGGAACAAGAACTACCTGAAGTGCAAGCAGGGTTCAGAAAAGGTCGAGGAACGAGGAACCTGATCATTCTCTTGCACAATCTGTACATTGATCAAGAAGCAACAGTTCGAACGGAACAAAGAAACAGAATGGTTTAAAATAAGCAAAGGTGTAAAACAAGGCTGCATACTTTCCCCCTACCTGTTTAATTTATATGCAAAACAAATCATCAGAGAAGCAGGATTGTATGAAGACAACAGAGATGTGAAGATTGGTGGAAGACTCAACAACCTTCGCTATGCTGTTGATACCCAGGGGCTGCTCAAGGCAATCTGCTGTCCGAGGTGAAGAATGAGATGGTGCCCCCCCACTTAGAGGGAGGAAGGGCTTTTTCAGAATTCCAATCAGGGACTGAACCAAACCAAAAAGCCGTTTAGATTATATGGAGGGAATGTGAGATGTTTGCACACAGGGCCGTACCAAGCTGCTATCGTGCCCTGTGCGACTTGCAGCTTGGGCACGCGCCCCCCCCCCCTCCTCCCCATACCTCCATCCAGCACTGCTTGCTCTTTCCCTGCTGCTGCCGCCCTCTGTTTTTTTTTCATGGCGGCACCGGCAGCAGGGAAACAGCAGGCAGTGCTGGATGGAGGTATGGGGAGGAGGATGGGGGCATGCGCCCCATCTGAAAGGCGCTGGCACTTTAAGCAGATCTGTCCCTACCTGCTCTGACATTGCATCAGAGGAGGGAGGGACCAGACCTGCTTAAAGTGCTGCGAAAAGGCTTGGGGGCACAATTTGGCTGCCTTCTATTGTCCTGCCAGCGGCAGCAGGGCAACAGCATACAGCCAAAATGTGTCCCCTAAGCCTTTGCGCCCTGTGCGACTGCACCGCTTGCACAGGGCTAGGTAGGTCCTATTTGCACACCAAGGAGCTAAAAGAGCAAGAATCAACAGCACAGTTTATAAAACTAAATTATAACTGATTTTTATTTTGTTGTTATAAACTGCGTTATGGTTCTTGCTTTTTCTTTTTCAACATATATTTTGCATCCACAGTAGGTGCAGAGCAGAACCAGGACATTCACCCACAGAACTCAATATTTAAAAAAGGACAAAAAATCTGATTCTGATCATCTCACTAACAACAACAACAACAACAACAAGCAGCACTATTCTCAAGTACCAGGCATATTGTGAACTAATACAAAACCCTACAACAAAGAGCAAACCTACCATACCATACCATATCAGCACAAACTTCCAAAACTCACATAAGGAGTCCATCAAAGTAAAAATAAAATTATGTAGACAAAATTTAAATTGAAACCCCAAGAAGCCAGAGTCCACATGCAGTGCAACATCAAATAAATAAGAGATGCAGTTCCCCAATATAGTGTAAAATATAAAAATATGCATGCATTATCCTTGCCCTGGAAAAATGGGAATTCCACTCACCTCTGATGGTGCTCTGGCACGAAAATAGGGTTTGGCACGGCCTTTCTGACATCTTGGGGAGCTTGAGTGACCAAGAACAGGAACAGCAGCATGACCACAGCATGGATTGAAACAAGCAATATCTGGCTTCTGGGCTCCAGTGCAATGGCGGGTCCTGTTTGTCATGCACTGGAGCAGAGTTCAGTGCAGCCATGGAAGCCGGGATGGGAGCAGCATGTAGACAGCACTAGAGCAGCATGCGGTGACCAGTTAAGGCCCGCTAGGAGAGACTTGACTGCTGCAAGCTGTTTTTTGAGTGCTGCTGGCTGCCTCCTTCCCCAACCCCCCTGGAGTGTTACTGATGAACTTGTCTGCACAGGGACATGCTCTTTGAGCTTACAGTCTAAAACTGGGAGATACAGAATGTGAAGGATGCTATTGCCTGCATGCACTTTCCTCACCAGAACTTGAGGGCCTTTGATGGATTTGGCTGGAGTGGCAAGTATTTGATCATAGAAGAAAGAGTTAGTCATGCCATCTACAAGCCAGTTTGCCTCTGTTTTTTGGGGGGAGCTGGTGTGGCTGAGTGTTTGTGGTTAAAGCTAAAGAGAGTGCCTTTTTTTTCCTTGGATGACTGTGTGCTGGATTGCCTGTTAGTCCTTGTTTTTCCACTTGTGCCTGGGTGCTTTTTTCTCCCAAGGAACATCCTGTGAGTGGCCCCAAGTCCCATCCAAAGGATAGGAGGGGGGGGGGGGGAAGAACCAGAGGAGCAGCAGACACTCTTGTTCCGTGCGAGTGATCTTCAGTTTAAATAAAAACCAAGCCAGTGCAGAGCCTTCCTGCCTCTGAGGAGCCACCGTGCAGATGTGTCCCGCCCCCAAAGGAAGTTACATTAACTTCCTTTTTGGGGCGGAATGCATCTGCATGGGCTCCTTCACAGAGACTGAAGGCTGTGCACCGGCTTGGTTTTTATTTAAATTGAAGATCAGCCGCAACCGCAACCGCCACCGCCGCCGCCGCCGCTGCCGCTAGAGAGGGTGAATCTGCCACTGCCGAGAAGCGGCCTCGGCAGTGGAACAAACTTGAGCGTTTTAATTTTTTTTTTATCTTTTTGAAGGAACATAGTCTTAAAATGGGCCCGCGTGCCAGCTGCAAGGCCTTCGCGTGCCACAGCTGGCACGCGTGCCATAGGTTCGCCATCGCTGTCCTAGAGGGGAGAAGAGATGGAGGAATATGATAGATGTTCAGATATCTCAATGGGATGAATAATCTTTTTTTTTCAGAGGAAAGGAACTTCTTGCACAAGAGGTCATGATATGAAGCACAAATGGGATAGCATAGAAAAATATTTATTTCCAGAAAGGGTGGTGCATGCATAGAGCAATCTCCCAGAAGAGACGCAGTACAAACAGTAACAGAACTCAAGAAAGCATAAGATTAAGGACAGAGGATTCTTAATTGTGAACAGATGAAGGGAAAACTGGAGAGCAGCTGCTGTCTATGGAAGTAAATTGGGTAGATCTGACGGAACATAAAGCCCTCTTCTGCTATCATATTTTGTGTCTGTGGATTCAGAAAATGACTGATGTTACTTACTATTGTTCAAGTGTAAATCATGACTAAGCCTTTGATAATTTACCCATTTCATTTTGTGAAAAAACTTCTTAATTTTTATCCGGCTAGATCAGTCCCGACAAATGGGTTATTCTCCCCAGCCAGCAGACCAGAGCAACTTTTCAGTGATGTCGTCACTTGTATGTTTGCTAGTGTAGCACTAAGAGAAGCCAGTACTGTCTGCCTCCAGCAGGTGGCAAGGTGTGTGGACTGGTGCAGCAGTGCAGATAGGCCTGTCTCCCCTGGCCAAGATCATGGTCTTGTGGCCTAAGACCTATAGGTTTGTTTGACCTTGTTTGCCCAGAGCTTGGGTACACCCATTGTCTCCTCGAGCTTACAGTTGCCCTGTGTTTAGTGCTGTTACCCATGGGCTCCAGCACTGGTGGGCCAGAGAGTAAACAGGAGGGCCCCCATAGGGTCCCAGGGGGAGATTGGTAATTCTGGGCCCAGGTCCCCCTTCCTTCTTACTGTCCTATTTGTATGTGTTTTGCTTGCTTTTCCCTATTTTTTTGCTTTAATAAAGCTGCTTAAAAAAATCCTTTCAAGCAGATGGGCCTTCCCAGGCCTGTGTAGGTAGCTGGGGAGTCCCTTCTCAGATTTCTCTGACTGGCCTGACAGGTGCAGGGATTCCCTTACCAATTGGGGATTTTTTTTTTTGCTGCGGTTTTCTTTTTCATTGGGATTTTTTTCCTTTGCATTTTTTGTCTTTGAACATGTTTCAGCTCTGCCATGATACCATCTGCACTGATGTGCATTGCTTTCAGCGCCCATTGAGTGAGCTCCATGGCTGACTCTTTCTGTCCCAAATGTGATGGGGAAGCTTCAGGGCACATTTTTTGGCAATGTTGGGACTCCCTATGAGGTTCCAAGGCCCACTGCTGATTTTACTGTCTCTACTGTGTCTGCCACTATTTTCTCATCAGTGGGAACGGTGGCCATCTTGGATGGCCACATGGTACTGACTGAAGAGGAGCATGGTGAGGCAGCTTCAGGCTTAAGTTGACAGGCTCCTGAGGGTCCTCCAGGGCCCCAGAACATGTTCTCACGCAGCTTTGAGCATCAGCTTCTGAAACAGCTCATGGGATGTTTTCAGTCTCTGGTAGCTGCATGGCAGCCCCACTCGTGGAGGTCCAAGACCCTGACTTCTCCTATGGTGACCCGGGGCCTCTGGTATCTCCCCTTCTGATAGCAAGGAAGTTAAGCACCCCACTCTTAACTTTCACCTCTCTGTTCCTCTAAGAGCCCAGCCTTATCGTCTCTGGAAAGAGTATGGGGAGAAGAGGAAGACTGTCTGTCTACAACGGGTGAGTCACTGGAGGAAGGGGAGCTTTCTCTGACAAAGGGAGATCCATTGGTGATCCATCTTTTTCACAGGGAAGACCTTTCCATTCTTGTTCAGGATGCTGTGATGGCTCTGCGCATTATGGAGCCCCCTCTGATGAAAGTTTCACAAGTAGATCCTATCCTAAAGGGCTGGAGCCCTTGCAAAAGCTTGTATTCTCAGTGGGCCTGAGGGATACTAATGTCCTGGCCTGGCTGTATCCTGCACCCCAAGGGTAGATGGAACAACATTTTGAGATTCCTAAGGTGGATGCCTTGACCATGGTGGTGTTGAAGCACACAACCATTCCGATGAAAATGGCACTGCACTGAAGGAAACTCATGACAGAAAAATGGATGCCCTTCTCAAGAATACCTTGACAACTTTGGCCTTGGGTCTCAGGCAGCCTTTCTGTGGGTTTAATGACCCAAGAATTCTTAAACTGGATCCAGCAATAGTTAGACAATCCGGCAGTACCGAGATTGGGGTCTGGAGCATTGTTTGTGGTGGATGCTCTGTACGACTTGATCAGGATCTCTTCTGAATTCATGACAGTGACTGTGGTGATCTGAAGGTTGCTCTGGCTTCAGAATTGGTCTGCCTATGCTGCATACAAACTATGGTTGAGCAAGCTCCCATAATGATAGGTTGCTCTTTGGGGAGGATCAGGTGAAGCTGTGAAAGACCTTGGAGAGTCTCATCCACAGAGACTTTCAAAAGATAGGACCAGAGGTACCAGGGATTCCTCATGTAGGGCTCAGCAGGGAGGATGGGGGCAGTTTAGGGTTGAATAGAGTTTTAGCATGACCTTTTCCGGCTTTGGGTCTAATACCAAGAAGGGTCAGTCATTTCAGGGATCCAAGCAATCTTGGGACTCGGCAGGCACCGGTAAACCTCTCAATGATATCTAGTGGGTTCCTTATGAGAGACAGGCAGTCCAGGGTGTCTCTGGCTGTTTTACTTGAAATGGACTTGCATCGTATCAGACTACTGGGTTCTTAAAAAGGAGTATGCGTGAGAGTTTGCGGAGCCTCTTTGGGCATCTTCATGGAGTCTCCTTGTGGCTCCTTAACCAAGAAAGTAATGGTCAAGGACACTTTTCGGTACCTCCTACAGCTACAGGTTATTGTATCTGTGTCCTCCTCCAAACAAAATCAGAAGCAGTATTCCATTTACTTTGTGGTGTGCTAAAAAGGTCCTTCTGATCCTTTCTATTCATGAAAACCATCAGTGCCAAGTTAAGAGTGCCCTGCTTCCTCTTGGAGACCCTCAAATTGGTCTAACAAAGGGCATTTCTAATCTCCTTGGAGCTTTCTGAAGCATACTTCCATATTCCAGTCCATGAGCAGCCTCAGTGGTTCCTCTGCTTCTACATCCTGGGCTGCCATTTTCAGCTTTGTGTCCTGCCTTTTGGCCTAGTCATGGTGGTGGTTGTGGTAGTGGTAGTGGCAGCTTTCCTGCATAAGCAAAGAATCTGGATTTATTTTACCCATACCCGAATGACTGGCTGATTCAGTCTGACTCCATGGAGAAGTCCAAGGTAGACACTACCAGGTGATCCGGTGGTTGGAGAAACTCGGATAGATGTTCAACTACCCCAAGAGCAGGCTAGTTCCCCTCCGAACATAGAGTAACTAAGTGCCCACTCTAGCAATTACTGGGACAGGGTATTTCTCACCCTCGAAAGGTTGGACAAGCTACATCTGCAGCTCAGGGGTTGGGCAGCTCCCAGGGCCGGGGGACTTCTTCAATATCTGGGGTCAATGATGTCAACCTTAGTACTTTGGATTAGGACATACATGCATCCTCTGCAGTGACAGCAGCTGACTCACTGGCCTCCTTGCTCCCATTGTTTGAACAGGCCTATTTCTTTCCTGGAAGATCAAGGGGAAATTGGCCTGGTGGCTACAAATTTGCCCTCTGTACAGGAAGCTTCTGGAGGCACCGGATTGGGTGATAGTCACCATGGATGCCAGCCTGAGGCTGCACTGTCTGGGTCAGTTTGTTCAGGGGCACTGGACCCTTCAGGAAGCCTCCTGGTCTATCAATAGACTAGAGGCCAGGGTGATCTATCAGGCTCTGGAGAGGTTTCAATCCCTCCTGTGTGTACATGGGGAATGTCAACAAACAAGGTGGCACTTGATTCGTCATGGTGGCCGCAGAGGCGGCGGAGCTCTATTGTAGGGCAGAGGCTCATTTGGTGGCTCTATTGGCAGCCCCACTTAGTGAGCATTGAGAACATACAGACTGACTTCTTAACTTGGAACATCATGGATCCCAGTGAATGGGAGTTAAGCCCTCAAGTGTTTGACCTCATCATGTAGAGGTGGGGCCTGCCAATATTCGATTTGATAGTCACCCAGGGGAATGCCAAGATTAAAAGTCTTTTTCAGCCACAGGAAGCATCCATAGGTGGCAGGCTTGGATGCTGTTCTTCAGGAGTGGCCCCAGAAAGAGCTCATGTATGTTGTCCATGGCCCTTAGCGAGCTGACCTCTGCGCAGTATTCAATCTCACCCAGGCTTGGTCTAGTGGTAGCAGACTGGAAGTGCAAGCCATGGTACACAGATCTCTTGAGCTGTGGATGGGGACCCTCCATTGCTACCTTAGGGGAAGGGATGTCTGTGTCAGGGTCTTCTGCTCATGGAGGATCTCATTCCCTTCTTGCCTATGGAGAGGCATAAGCTGTCTAAGAAAGGATACTCCGGAGTGGCAGTTGACACCCTTTTTAAGACCTGGAGGGCCTTTACATCTTTGGCATATGTGAGGATCTGGAGTGTACTTGGTGGCACACCCTGATGTGTCCCACTTCCTCACTGGTGTGAAGCAGATTCATCTGCCCATGCATCCAATTCTACCACAGTGGAGTCTTCTCTGGTTTTAAAGGCACGGAAAGGTTCTTCCTTTGAGCCCCTTCAGATGGTCTCTCCTCAAGGATTTGACTCTGAAGGTGTTATTCCTGGTGGCTGTTGTGTCTGCCAGGCAGTTGCTGGAGCTACAGGCCTTGTCCTGTATGGTATTTTTTCTGGTCATCTTGACAGCATCTGTCTCTCTGAGAATGGTGCTGTCTTTCTTTCGTCTTAATCAGTCTGCGATCCTGTCTTCTTCCTTAAAGGAGGACCTTTCTGATGGACCCTTCACTTTGTCTGTTGGACATAAATTGGGTGTTAGTGGAGGAGGGCCTAGTGGTTGGGGCAAGGTACTTCAGGCCGGAAGGTCGGGGGTTCAAATCCCACTAGAGGACAGCAACCTTGGGCCAGAAGGACTGGGGTTTCTAGTCCCACAGGTGCTCCTTGTGGTCTTGGGCAAGCCACTTAACCCTCCATAGCCCATGTTCCCTGTAAAATAGTTATCTCCAAGTTATAATGCCCTGTTCAATGTAATTTCAGTTTGTTTAATGTAAACCGCCTTGATATCATGAAAGGCGGTATATAAGACATGTTAAATAAATAAATAAATAGTGAAGTATCTGGAGCTTACTAATTCCTTCCAAATAGGACCATCTCTTTGTTCTATTCATTGATCCAAGGAAAAGAGACACAGTGGCCAAGTTCTTGATTATTCACTGGATTAAGGAGGCTATTAGTTAATCTTATCTTCTGTGTGGGAAACACGCCAGAAGAAGTCAGAACTCACTCCATTAGGATACAAGCCTCCTTCTGAGTGGAGTCCATCTTTGTGTCTCCTGAGGAGATCTGTAACATGGCTACCCAGTCATCCCTGAGCATCTTTGTGAAGCACTACAGGTTGCATGTGGGAGCTGGAGTGGATGGCACCTTTGGCACAGCAATTCTGTCCAGAGCATCATCTTCCTTTCACCCTAGGTCCTGACTGTTTGGTGTGTCCCATTCATCTGGACAGGTCTAGCAGGATGATAAGGAAGAAGAACTTTTCCATACCTGCTAATTTGCTTTCCTTGAATCCTGCTAGACTACTCCAGAACCTGCACTGGAAGACTACTTCTACCGGTTTCGGAGCCTTGCTGCCTTTTAACCGCATTTTCAGTATCAGTATGGTAAGAGAGCTGAAAATCTATACAAAGTTATTGCTTTTGATTAATATTTTTTTCTGAGTTTTTCAGTCTTGCTATCTGCTTGGAAAATGCCATAGTGGCTTCTCTCAGTGCTGGACCAGTGTATATACAAGTGATGACATCTCTGAAGGTTGCTCTAGTCTGCCTCCACCTGTTGGCTGGGGAGCATAATCTAGTTGTCTTGACTTGTCTAACAGGATTCAAGGAAAGCAAATTAGCAGGTATGGAAAATTTCTCTGTACATCTGGTCCTCTAGATGAGACCTCAGCTAAATTTCTTTATCTCTATGTGCCTCAATGCATTTATCTATAATTTAAATATTATTATGATCTTTTCTGCCCTCTGCCCATCTTTGGAAATTAAGATATTGTATGATCCCAGGAGCTTTATAATAAATAAGAAAACTGCTCTGCCTCTGCACCTTTTTACTTCCTCACTCTCCCAAAGCAGTAGATTTTTAGGTAGAAGCTGCCAGACCTGTGGCACTTTACAATAAATAAAATAATAGATACACTGCTGTCCCTGAGCTCCAGTCCCCTCTTCTGTCTCTCCCTCCTTTCCCTTACCACCCCCCCCCCCACCCCCATCGCTCAGACTTGCAGGAGGTGAGAGAGCAGGTAGCTGCTATAGTCTGTGTCCAGGAGGCTGGCCACATCTCCACGCTTCACCAGCCAGCACTGTGCCTCATGTGGGGGCAGCAGGGAGTCCTTCACCATCTGGGTCACATAAATGACTGGCATTGAACGATGCTGCCTTTGCAGTATGCCTGTGAAATTAGAGTCCCGGTCCCTCACAATGTGGATATCAGCCTTCTGAAACTGACCTGCATCAGGAAGAAAAAAAGTAAGGATGGGGTTACCTTGAAATAGGAACTTGAAGTTATGAATAGTGCATCTTCATTACTGTCCATGCCAGACCAGTTCAGACAAGTGGGTTTTGTCTCTATGCAGCATATGGAGATAGGTTTAAAAAAATAAAAAGCTCAGTGCTGACTTCATTCCCTTATAGGGGGCTGGTGATGCCTTCAGCTCTTAAGTATTTCTTTGTCTCCAGCTTGAGAAGTGTTATATTGGCTTCTCTTAATGCTGCACCAGTGGATATACTAAGTGATGACATCACTGAAAGTTACTCAAGTCCTTCACCTACTGCCAAGGGAGCATAACCCACTCATCTAGACTGGTCTAGCAGGCTTAAAAGAGAGAAAATGATCAGGTATGTAAAATATCTCCTTCCTTCAACATTCACCCTGAGAATGGTCCTTTCTCTAGTCCTAGGCTCCTGGACCATGTATGTAGTTTCTTGGGCTCAGACCTACATGCATCTCTCCCAGTTGAAACTCCTTTTAGGGTGAGCCCCATTATCCCAGTGTCACAAGACTACATTTTCTGTCTCTAGGGAGGCTGGAAGGAATCTGCGCAGGTGACACTTCTCTGTTATTTCTGGGATGAAATAGATCAGGAGTCCTTTTCATCATTATTTTACACTGTAGAGGTGCAAAATAACCATGGACCAGGAAGGGAGTTGTAGTTCAAGCAGCTGAAGTGCTGACAATGGTCCTGGTGGAAAACCAGCAGGTCCAAGTCTAGGCTGGGGGCCATAGCCAGCCATCTAGCACTCCAGAAATCCTCATCTCTAGCTTGGAAAAAGGCAGTCCAGTTGGTAGTAGGCAAAACAATACTGTTAGCTGATGGGAACAAGCTGAGTGAAGCTAGTAGCTCTCAGGTGCCATGGTAAGTGTGTCAGACTTGGTCTGGGATGGAGTTTATTTATTTATTTACATTCTCTTATATACCGCGCTATTCTGCATCAGTGCGGTTTACATTGAACAAACTGAAATTACATTGAACAGGGTATTATAACTTGGAGATAACTATTTTACAGGGAACATGGGCTATGGAGGGTTAAGTGGCTTGCCCAAGACCACAAGGAGCACCTGTGGGACTAGAAACCCCAGTCCTTCCGGCCCAAGGTTGCTGTCCTCTAGTGGGATTTGAACCATCGACCTTCTGGCCTGAAGTACCTTGCCCCTACCACTAGGCTACTCCTCCAGGACCTGGCTGACATGACCAACACCATCATACAGATGCATCTTCTGCGACAATCGTTTTGGAACCCTGAAGTGTAAGATTTGGAAAGAGCACCTACTAGGGTAAGATGAGATGCCTTCATGAGTGGACCTGAAATCAGCTCAGTGAAACTTCCAAGACATGCAAGTTCTTCAGCCAAAAAAGGAAAGCAGGAGTCAGGGAACTGGATATCCTGGTGGAACCAGGACTGACATCCAGTCTCCTGCATGTCTTCCTGCTGTAAGCCTTGACAATCCCTAGACCGATCTCTGAAAGGGCCAGTACTTCATTCTCTCCCCCCCCCCCCCCCCCGATGATTCCTTCCTGGAGGATCTCTTCCATTCTTTTTTTACAGCCTTGGCTGTTGAGAGAATCAGGCAACATAGCAAGCATACTCCATGTCAGATGATGTAAAAAAGACCACCACTGTTTCTCCTTTCTCTACAAAATATTAGGGCAAAGACAAACTCCGAGGCAGTAAGTAACTCTGGGACATAATCACAGACATTCCCTTGCTACTCTCCTGGATGTGAAAATTTCCTCAAAGGACTCAAGCATGCAAGATATTTATTTGAAAAGTGAATTTAGTCCTGAGTTTAGTACTCCCTTCTTCCTGAGTCTCACAGGGTGTTGTCCATTTAGGACTTGTGGCAGAGGTCAGCTTCCTTGGATAATTTAAAAGGAAAGGGTACCTCTGTGCCCAATACTCTTCCTTTTCTGAGTGTAGTGTTCCACTTCTGGTTGAATAAGGCTTTCTCTCTTCTGACAGTAAGGAAGTTAGTGATATAGGCCAGGGCAAGTGAGACTATTTTCAAGTTGCCTTTGAAATGTTTATAGGTTCCTTCTGAATTTAAGATATGCCTTTGATCTATTGATGTGTCCCAGTAAAGCACAGTAATCTTTTAAGGCATCAATTTCAGGAGGTGTCCAGGAGGTGATCATCTTGGACCACACCAGCAAGTGTTGGCAAGTCCCAGAGAGCTAGTGAGTCTCCTTGTTTAGAGTGTAAGTTCCTCTTAGGCAGACTTAGAATCTGTCTCTTCAGAGGATAATGGCAGGGCAGTGCCCCTGTCTCCATTGCATCCCTTCTCTGAGTGTCTCAGTATGAATACACAGGTCTGGAGGGTGTACACATTGGACTGAGAGCTATCGTGGCTTCCACTCACCCAATCTGGATAGAGCTTGGGTACATCCTATTCATGTGGACTGGGGTTTGCATTGATGCATCTATTTGCATCTATTTAAAACTGTATTTTAGTTCTAAACATGTTCAATGTATATAGTTCTCAACTATCAACCTGTTCTGATAGATTGAACCCATTATTGTTATTACCGAAATTGTTATTATTGTTAACACTGTTATATGTAAAAACAGCATGATGTTTACTGCCGTTCCTTGTAAAACAGTCTTGCTTGTTCATTGTTGTTCTTTGTAAACCGCAGCTGATCTATGGAAGTTGCGGTATATAAAAACCTGCTAATTAAATTAAAATTAAAAATTAAAATTAAATTAAATGATAAGGAAGGTGAAATTTTAAACTTACCTGTTAATTTCCTTTCCTTGATCCTGCCAAACCAATCCAGAACCCACCCATAGAAGCCATAGCAATTTCAATCTGACAGATTCAGAAAGTGAACAGTGAGTATCTCATTGTGAAGATGGCCTAGTCATATCCTTGGTGTATAGTATTATCTTATTTTTGGGTTAATGACCATGAAGTGAAGTTTTTAATTGCATCAAATTTGACTTTGGTGGTGAACTGGGATCCCAATGCATAACAATTGCCTTTGGTTATCTTAGCTTTGACATAGGATATTGAGGAACTGAAGGCAGCACCAGCCCCTTATAAGTGGCATGAAGATGCCCTGAGATTTTTTTTCTCTATCTTCTGGCAGGCGGATATAATCTGGACTGGTCTGGCAGGACTCAAGGAAAGGAAATTACTCGGTAAGTTTAAATTTGACCTTATGGTTTGAGCTAAACAAGGTGATGGGTATTGTGCGAGATACACCTTATGGTAGAAGCAGGGCTGGCCCAAGGGTTTCTGCCATTGCAGGCAGAAGCCCCCGACACACCACCCACCCCTGCTGCACCACCACCCCTGCTGCCCAGCTCCCCCTTCCCCCCGAACCTCCCTGCCATCACTCAAATCCATTTTCTCGTCTTCTGGGTGAGGGGAGTTGGCAGTAGCAGCGCGACTCTGTTTTGAAAGCAGCAACTTTGTGTTGCCACTTTGGTGCCCACAGCAGGCCATGTACTTTGGCACCTGCATGCACACACATGGCTTACTGCTCCTGCCCTTCTCTGACAGGAAATTGCACTGGAGGGGAGCAGGAGTGGCAGGCCATGGTTTCTGTGCTGAAGTGCATGGCCTGCCATGGGCATCAAAGCAGTGGCACAAATCCACTGCATTAAAATATCATGGTTGCTGCCCATCAGGGTCTGCTGCCCTAGGCTGGTGCCTAGTGGATGGGACAGGCCTGGGTAGAAGAATGAATAAGTTACTGGCTGTTGGCATATGTTGCCATTTGTGGTTTGGCTCTCATTACACCTTTACTGATCCCATAACCAAAGACCTTTGTAGTTTCCCTGCTGCCACAGGATCACTTACCCAGCAGGCCTTGTGCCATGGACGAGAGACCCCTCCCATTCACCACATAGAGGCCCAAATGTTCCAGCTGCAGGTAGGTAGGGTGATGGTAGTGTTTGAATAGAACAAGCAGTTGGATGCTGTTGCCAATACTGATGGTTACTCTAGAGGCTGCAATGATGCTCAGTGTCAGCCCAGGCTTCCGGATCAGCATTGGGCGATTGCTAGGAAAGATCATCCGTTTTTCTCCCTCCAGGGACACTGTGTCTAATGTGATAGTCACCACGTAGTGTGCCCCAGGCCTTTTCACAATGATGGCAATCATATCCAGATATGAGCGTGACCGATCCTCATGACCCATCCTGGGAGGAGCGCCCATCAGATGTCCATTAACACTGACCCCTGTAGGAGAGGCAGAGACACATAATAAACCAAGTCTCAATGATTCCTGGGTGCCAGGTCACAATAGAGACTAGAAATTTCCTCTGGTACTGCCACTGTAACAGGAGCAATGAATTTGAACCGTGCAATGCAAGAATTCTTACACTGGTCTTTAAAGACTTCACACTGAGACCAGCAGAAGAGTTATTGCATAACATGGCTCAAAATCACCAAGAGCTGCACAGTACAGAGAAGAAGCAGACTGTGACAGAGGAATGGGAGGAGAGGCTAGGGAGCTACAAGTGACTAGTGGCCTGAAAAAGTGATTGGGGATAATGGAGTAGGGATGGAGACTGCTAGGTATGAGAGGAGAAAACTGGTGAGAGAAACATTTTGAGAGAGGGTGGGAGAATGAGAGAGATACACTGTGGGGGTCAGAAGAAGATTTGAGAGAGTGCTGTGAATAGGGTGGGGGCTGAAAGAAAGACTGGGTGAGCATGGGGTGGGGGATTAAAAAAGAGACTGAGGGGGATGAAGGTAGGCCAACCCAATCATTAGGCAAGACTAGGTGATTGCCTAGGGCAGCAGCTTTTGAGGGATGGAAAAGAACAGCAATAGTCCAATCAAAACAGTGGATCCTGACAGCCCCAGTAACTCAAAGAATCAACAGCACATACTTTTACCCTCAAGGAGATGGGCCCACAGATGCATACAATGCAATATTTAATATTTAGAAGTATGTTAATTCAATTATTCATTTTTTCAGGACTGTTGTGGGAAGGGTGGTATTGGGATAATCATGATTGTTGAATTTATCAAAATCTTAGGGGGGCATAAGACTGAAGGTTTACCTAGGGTAACCAATTCCTTGCACCTGTGTTTTTGCCAGTGTATTATGGCCTTTCTTGTCCTCAGACGCAGCCTTAGTAAATCAGGTTCTAAAGGAGATGGAGCAGTCCTTGAAGAGGATCTCTTTCTTCTCTTACCCACCAACTGGCTCTTAAATTTTATTTGGTGGAGAGTGAAAGAGGTCTCAGCAGCTGGCTCCTAAGTTTTGGCTCTGATGCCTAGACTCAGAGAAAATTTGTGAAGGTCTGTGTTACACTGAGGGAGAAAAGAAGCATCCTCCTTATAGGATCACTTTTGATTGATCCCCCTGAGAGGTGTGATCCCATGACCTACTTGCCTTACCTGCCCAAGGGTCATGTAGTAGTCTCAGGATATCGTCAGGGTGTCCATCAATGGTGAAGCACAGTTTTTCCTTGGAGTGTGGCAACATCACCACAAAGTGGGGATCACCATCCACTGCAAGGCAGAGCAGAGATGAGCACTGATGACTGCCACCAGGGACAAGAGATGGACAGAGAAGAGCCCTCCAAAAAGGTCATCTTACCTGAGGACATGAAGGTCTGAGGGCCCAAAAAACCAATCTGATACTCTGCAAAGAGAAAAAGATGAGGGGAGATGGTTAGAAGGATCATTAGTATGTATGGACTTAACCACTTGCTTTCTTCACAGTTTTGCTATAGGCCAGCTGTAGTCTGTAATATTTATTTTACTATTATTATTATTTTGTAAATTATTTTCCCTTTAAATTTTAATTACTTTGAAGATAATTTTACAACTGCTTGCATTAGTGAAACTACATTTTTCTGAGGGCAAGCAAAATGGAACGCCCTTAGAGGTGGGTGACATCATCTGTTAGATCTGGTATGGGAACACTCTCCCATAGCACTTCTGTCTCTAGAATTCTGAGCTTGACTTTGCATGAGTGCTAGTTCCTGCACTGTAGCATCACATGGAGCTGCCTCAGTTCTTTGTTTTCTGCGCAGCTGATTAGATGTACTTCTCTCGTGGTAAACTTATTTCTAATAATTTCCTTGCTTTCATGTGTGGATCACCTCTCATATTTTCTCTAGTTAGGTTTTTCATTCATTTTGTAAATTTTCTTTATTTAATTTCTTATGCCCCTATTTTACTATTTATTTAGGTGCTCTTGGTGACATTCTAAGCCTTTTTCCTTCAACACTGAGTCATTTGATTTTGCTTTGGACATCCTTTTTGGTGATTTGTCTCCAAAGAAGGCCTCCAGCATCTTTGTAAAGTACAGGTGCTATGACAAGACTATACCTGGTGCAGATATCTACAACCAGAACTGTGCCTAGACCCATATCACAAGCTTCTAAGTGCAATATTTGACAATAAATGACATGAAAATGTTTATGAAAAGTAGAAGGAAAGGCTTTTGAATTCATCAAATTTTGATCCATGTTCACTGGCATTAAAACAATTGGATCCAAAGGACCCTCAAATTGCACCAGACATTGGGGATGCATTGAAATTAAGAGGCCCAATATTGGAAACATTAGGCGGTTGATAGGTGGGCAAATCTGGCCAAAACCCATATAAAAGTGACAAACATGGGTAAACCTGATATTGAGTGGTGCACACATGACTGGATATTGCCATAAGATGCAGAAACATAATGGTGTATGTGCGAGGGTATAATGGGGGGGGGGGGAGTCTGGATGTGGCATCCATATACACGCAGAATGCGTGTAGCTTTATGCCAGGGTTTTAACCAGTTAGGGGATCGATGAAAATCTGTTTTATATACATGTGTATATGCCGCTACTGGAGCATTCAAACTGGACAAGAGGTACAAGAAATGGGCAGAAGGATGTGGTGGTTACCCATGCAACACCAGAGGAGGAGACGCCATAGACTGGCAAGGCAACAGCACCAGCAGCAACCAGTATTGGCCCGGGCAGGCCGGAGATGCTACCGAATGCCCCTGGTGTACCGACCAAGGGACACGTATCTGCAGCTGACCACAGGGGAGATGTTCCAGCATTATCACTTTGATGCTGCCTCTATCACAGACCTCTGTGCCATGCTGAGACATGACCTGGCATCCTCAACTGTGCGAAGGTATGCAATGCCTATGGCTCCCAAGGTGACCACTGCCCTTGCCTTCTTCATCACTGGAAGCTTCCAACATGTTGGGGAAACCACAGGTATCACACAGTCAGCAAAATCACATTGCATTGCAGCAGTGACAGCAGCTGTCCTCAGATGGCTTCATGAATGTGTGCTTCCCAGCCATACCATAGGCCAGACAACAGACCATGCAGGCCTTTCACGAGATTGCATCCTTCCCATTGGTCCTAGGAGTGATTGATTGCACCCATGTGGCTCCGAGGCCACCCCGCCATGATGAGAGGGCATACCGCAACAGGCACCTATACCACTCAATGAACATGCAGGTCGTTGATGCCCACATGTGCATCACAGACCTCTGTTTAGACTTCCCTGTGTCCTGCCGCAATGCATTTGTCTTATTGCAGTCTGCCCTGGGCCATGCCTGGCTACTAGGTGAGTGATGCATAACTGAAGCTATGATTGCATGCTGGTGTGTGGGTATGGGGTTGTAAGGGCTACTGGCAAGGCTTGTTGGGGGCATGGGTAAGTGTCCAGTTTGTGTGAGACAGACACAACTGGGGGATGGTGAAGGGAGGAGTAGCCCTATATGTCGAAAGCAATATTAAAGCTGCTGAAATGCAGGGGATGTGGAGAAAAGAAGAAGCGCTGTGGATTGTGTTGGAAAGAGGAGATGGCATTATCATCCATACTGGTGTAGTCTACATGCCTCTAACTCAAACCGAAGAAATGGATAGAGACTTGATTATTGATATTGCAAACATAGCCATGAAGGGGGAAGTGATTTGATGATTTTATTCTACCCAATGTGGATTGGAATATTCCTTCTCCAAATCTGGAAAGAAGTAAAAAGATTATAGATGCCTTCCAAGAAGCATTGCTTAGACAAATGGTGATGGAGCCAATCAGGGAAAATCTGATGCTGGATCTAGTACTCACCAATGGAGATAGCGTGTCGAATGTCCGGGTTGGTGCCCATGTGAGCAGCAGCAATCATCATATGGTATGGTTTGAGATAAAAGCCAAGGCAGTCCAATCACAGCAAGCTCAAAGTCCTTGACTTCAGAAACAGTGACCAGTAAAATGGCTAAGTGCCTGAAGTTGAGTAGGTGGGAAGAGGTAAGGGAAGTGGAATTGCAGTGGGCAAAACTAAAGGAGGCAATAAAAGGGGCAACAGATACATATGTAAGGAAAGTAAATAAAAGCAAGAGCAAAAGGAAACCTATATGGTTCTCCAAAGAAGTGGTTGCACAAATAAAGGCAAAAAACACAGTTTTCACAAAATTCAGAAGTTCACAAACAGAGGAACACAGAAAAGAATACAGAATAAAGCTAAAAGAGACAAAAAGAGAAATAAGGATAGCAAAGGCAAAAGAAAAGATGGCTAAAGATCTGAAGCGTGGAGACAAAACCTTTTCAGGTTATTCGGGAGAAGTACTAGATCGGGGTGGAATTGTAAGACTCAAAAGTGCCAAGAACAGATTCATGGAAAGTGACATTGAAAAAGCAAAAATGCTGTTTTTACTAAAGAAAATCCTGGAGAAGGACCACCTGTGATTACGCCATTCCCATTTGTATATTTGTCAGATACTACACCATTCACAGAAGATGATGTGTTTGAATAGCTTGCAAAACTGAAAGTGGACAAGGCCATGGGATCGGATGGGATACATCCAAGGATACTGAAAGAGTTCAGAGAGAGGTTCTTGCATGGCCTTTAAAGGATATTTTTAATAGATCCTTGGATACAGGAGAAGTTCCACAGGACTGGAGAAGGGCTGATGTTATGGTACTTCACAAAAGTGGTAATAGGGAAGAAGTGATAAACTACAGGCCACTAAGCCTTACCTCAGTGGTGGGAAAAAGTAATGGAGGCACTCCTGAAAGAGAGAATAGTGGACTTTCTCAAAACCAATAGGTCACATGATTTGAGGCAACATGGTTTTACCAAAGGATGATCATGCCAAACAAACCTAATTGAGTTCTTTGACTGGGTGACCAGAGAACTAGATCAAGGGCATGTGGTGGATGTGATCTATCTAGATTTCAGCAAAGCCTTTGATACTGTTCCTCATAGGAGGCTTATCAATAAACTAAAAGGCCAGGGGATGGGTCCCAAGGTGGTGAACTGGATCAGAAATTGGTTGACTGACAGACAGACAGAAGGTGACAGTAAACGGAATGCACTTGGATGAAAGGAAGGTGAATGGTGGCGTGCCCCTGGGACCGGTACTATTCAATGTATTTGCGAGTGATATTGCTGAAAAACTGAATGGAAAAGTTTGTCTTTTTACAGATGACATGAAAATTTGCAACAAAGTGAACTCCCCTGAGGGAGTGGATTTCATGAGGAAAGATCTACAAAAGCTGGAAGAATAGTCTAATGCTTGGTAGTTAAGATTTAATGTGAAGAAGTGCAGTGTCATGCACTTGGGATGCAGAAATCCAAGAGAATTGTATGTGACAGGGCCGAGAGGTTGGTGTGCACAGACCAGGAGAAGGACCTCAGAATAATTGTTTCTGAGGCTCTCAAGGTGGCAAAACAGTGTGACAGGGCAGTGACCAAGACCAGAATAATGCTGGGCTGCATACAGAGAGGAATTACGAGCAGAAAGAAGGAGATATTAATGCCACTGTACAAGTTACTGGTGAGGCCTCACTTGGAATATTGTGTTCAGTTTTGGAGACCATATCTCACAAAGATTATAAAAGGACTTAAAATGGTTCAGAGGAAGGTGACCAAAATGATCTGGAGCCTGCACCAGAAAATGTATGAGAAGAGACTTGAAGAACTAAATATGTATATGCTAGAGGAGAGGATGGACAGGGGAAATGTGATACAGACCTTTAATGAACAAACACACCTTTTTCAAAGATGAGGAAGCTGTAAAACTAGAGAGCATAGCATGAAGCTGCAAGGGGGTAAAGGCAACATCAGGAAATACTTTTTCACTGAAAGAGTGGTAGGATGCTTGGAATGCCCTTCTGATGGAAGTGGTGGAGGCACAGGGGCGATCCTTCCGTTAGGCCGTCTGAGGCGATTGCCTCAGGCAGCATTCCGACGGGGGTGGCACTCCCGATGCCGGCAGCACTCCGGATCTGTTTTAATTTTAGATTTTACAGCCTCTGGCCTGCCTCTGATTTCCCATGCAGGAAGGCAGAGGCAGGGCAGAGGTGGCAAAATCTAAAATTAAAACAGCCAGAGTGCTGCCGCCACCGCCGGATGAGAGGTGCAGGTGGAGGGAATGGGGACAGGAGGAGGACAACAAGGAAAGACAACTGTGAGTGACGGTGACAAAGGGGGAGACAGGGGACATACTAGACAAAGGGGGAGATGGGACATGCTGCTGGACAAAGGGGCAGACAGGGGGACAAGTGCTGGACAAAGGGAAAGACGGGGACAAGTGTTGGACAAAGGGGGGAGATGGGGATATCTAGTAGACAAAGGGGAGAGACGGGGGCAAATGCTGGACAAAGGGGAGAAACAGGGGGGGACATACTGGACAGACAGGGGAGAAATGCTGGACAAAGGGGAGAGACAGTGCGGGTTAGGATTATAATGGGCTGATGGGGGGGACTAGGACTGGTAATGGGCAGATCGGGGGGCTAGGACTGGTAATGGGTTGATTAGGCAAGGCTAGGACTGGGCATGGACTGATCGAGGGGGGGCTGGGACTGGTAATGGGCTGATTAGGGGGGCTAGCACTGGTAATGGACTGAGGGGGGACTAGCACTGGAAATGAGCTGATTGGGGGGGCTAGGACTGGAAATGGGCTGATTAGTGAAGGCTAGGACTAGTAAAGAGCTGATGTGGGGGAAGGACTAGTAATGGGCTGATTAGGGGATGCTAGGACTGGTAATGGGGTTGAGGGGGGACTAGCACTGGAAGTGAACTGATTGGGGGGCTTCTACTGAGAATGGGTTGATGGTGGGGAGAGGAGTTTAGAGCTTCTGGCCCTGGAAGAAAACTAGGGGCTAGGGCTACAAATGGGCTGATGTGAGAGGATGGGAGAAATGGAACTGGAAGGGAGTTGATGCTGAGAGGGGCTGCATGGTATTTGGACTAGAAGGGACTGGACAGTGGGAAAGGAGGGGGGCTGGAAGTGAATGAACACCAGTGGCAGTCATGGGAATGCAAGTTGACATTGAAAGGTACTGGGAGGGAGGATTGGAAAGGGGCTGATACTGGGAAGGGTTACTGGGACTGGAAAGGGGCTGATACTGGGAAGGATTACTGGGACTGGAAATAGGCTGATGGAAAGAAGTGAAGAAAACAAAAGAAGAGATAAGAAATGGCAAGATGGGCCATAGACCATACAAAAAGAGCTAAGAGAAGACAGGAAAGCAGAAGCCTCAGATTGGGACCAGCATGATCAGAGAATAAAATGGTCAGACAACAAAGGTAGAAAAAATAATTTTATTTCATTTTAGTGATTGGACTTTGTGTTATCTATATTTTATACCATAGGTGTCAAACTCTGGCCCGCGGGCCAAATTTGGCCCGTAGTGTAATTATATTTGGCCCGCGAGGCTATACCAAATGACTACTAGAGCTAGCCCGCCGGTATTATACAGCGCATTCATTCATTGCTAATACTACAAATCCCATAATGCCTTGCTGTTGTTTTGGCGCGTCAATCAGGACAGGTCCCAGAAACGCCCTCTCCTGTGTGACAGAAGTCATAGCGATCTCAAGCTACAACTGTCACTGTGGAACCCCTTCCCAAAAATGGCAAAAAGAAAGGCAGACAACAGGAACTTTCTGGACAGGTGGGAGACAGAATATTTGTTTACATATGTAAAAGACAGACCTGTTTGTCTGATTTGTGGAGTCAACATGGCTATAACTAAGGAGTATAACATTCGACGACACTATGAAACAAAACACTATGACAAGTACAAGGACCTGGACATGACTCAAAGGAGCCAGAAAGTGGAGGAGATGAAAAGAAGTTTGGTTTCACAACAGAATATGTTCAAAAAAGCCACATCACAAAGTGAGGCTGCTGTAAAGGCTAGTTATATTGTGGCAGCAGAGATCGCAAAATCAGCCCGGCCCTTTAATGAGGGAGAGTTTGTGAAAAAGTGCATGTTGAAAGTTTGTGACATCGTGTGCCCAGAGAAAAAGCAAGCCTTTTCAAACGTGAGCCTGAGCAGAAACACAGTAGCTGATCGCCCATGTGATCTTGCCACCAATCTGTATGACCAGCTTTTGGAAAAGGGAAAAGATTTCGTTGCATTCTCCCTTGCTGTGGATGAGAGCAGCGACGCATCTGAGACTGCTCAGCTGTCAGTCTTCATCCGTGGAGTGGACTCAAATATGTGTATTACGGAGGAGCTATTGGGATTCAAATCAATGCATGGCACAACCACAGGAAAGGAAATTTTTGAGGAGGTTTCCAAATGCGTAACTGAAATAAAGCTGCCGTGGGATAAACTCGTGGGATTAACGACAGATGGTGCGCCAGCGATGTGCGGTAAAACAAGTGGACTGGTGGGCAGGGTCCGGGAGAAGATGCAGGAAGAGAACTGTGCAGGTGAACTAACTGTTTATCACTGCATCATACATCAGGAATCATTGTGTGGCAAAGCCCTAAAGATGGAACATGTTATGACCACAGTAACACAAGTAGTTAACTTTATAAGAGCCAAAGGTCTGAATCACCGCCAGTTTAAGTCTTTTCTGGAGGAGTGTGGTTCGGAATACGCAGACGTGCCGTATCACACAGAGGTGAGATGGTTAAGCCGAGGAAAAGTACTGAATAGATGTTTTGAGCTGCATGAGGAAATATGTCAGTTTCTGGAAAGCAAAGGGAAGGACACAGCAGAGCTTCGGGAGAAAAAGTTTCTGTGTGAGCTGGCCTTTCTGTGTGACATCTCGAGCCATCTCGATGCGCTGAACCTGCAGCTTCAGGGGCGGGGGCGCATCATCACAGACATGTACGCTGCAGTGAGGGCTTTTAAAACTAAACTGTGCCTGTGGGAGAATCAGATGCTGCAAGGAAACCTTGGCCATTTTCCCTGCTGCCAAACCATGAAAACGCAGTTCTTTACCAACTTGTTCCCATGCGCACAGTTTGCTGAAAAACTCAGTGTACTCGGCGCTGAGTTTAGCCGGCGATTTGCCGACTTTGATGTCCAGAAATGTAGGTTTGAACTGCTCAGTAATCCCTTTGCAGTTAATGTGGAAAACGCACCAACCAACCTCCAAATGGAGCTAATTGAACTCCAGTGTAATGACACGCTGAAGTCAAAGTATGATGGTGTGGGCGCCGCCCAGTTTCCACAGTTCATCCCTGACACAATGCCTCAGCTCCGCACCCAAGCTGCTCAGATGCTCTCCATGTTCGGCAGCACTTATCTATGTGAGCAACTTTTCTCCTCGATGAAGATGACCAAAACATCTCACAGGAGACGTCTGACTGATGAACACCTTCGCTCGATACTGAGGATTTCCTCAGCTCAAAGCCTGAGCCCAGACATTGATGAACTATCATCCAAGAAGAGATGCCAGGTATCTGGCTTGGGCACATCAGATTAGATCAGTGTGCAGCAAACTGAGCAATAATTAACGTTTTCTTTATGCACTTTTTCTTGCTACTCCAAGACATGGGCTTGAATGGTTGATTAATTTTATTATTGTTATTTTATTTTAAAAATTATTATTTATTATTATTTAAATCTTATTTAATAAATGAATGTCATTGATGTTTTTTTTTATTTGAAATTGGTTTTTGCATATCTGAACTATTAAGTTATAAATTGTATAGTAATAAGTGTTGCTTCATATTCAATGTTAAAGCAAATCTTGTTTGGGTCCATATTAAAAGGTTCATTTGTTCAATGCTGGCCCGCGACTTTGTTCAAGTTTTACATTTTGGCCCACTGTGTATTTGAGTTTGACACCCCTGTTTTATACTGTATGGGGGAACTGCATATCTTATTTATCTGATGTTGTACTGCTTGAAGAATCTGGCTTCTTGGGGTTTCAATTTAAATTTTGTCTACATATTTTTATTTTTACTTTAGATTGTAAGTCAATTATTCTGTACTTGGTGAGGGTCTGTGTTCTGAGTGTGTGACTGAGCCCAGGTATTCTGTTAACATAGAGTTTGTACATAAAGATCTATACTGTACTGTAGTAATTTGACATGTTCAGCTTTTCAAATAGGTGTACAAATGTTCCAGGGCCCACTGTAGTATTTACAGTGACGCTTTTTTTGGTGGGCTCCTTATGTGAGTTTTGGAAGTTGGTATGGTAGATTTGCTCAGTGACTTTGTTGTAGGGTTTTGTATTAGTTTACAATATGCCTGGTACTGGAGAATGTTTGTTGTTGTTGTTGTTAGTGAGATGATCAGAATCAGATTTTTTTTTTTTTTAAGATATTGAGTTCTGTGGGTGAATGTCCTAGTTCTGCTCTGCAACCAATGTTGAAGGGGTTCTGTGGATGCAAAATATATGTTGAAAAAGAAAAAGCAATAACCATAATGCAGTTTATAACAACAAAATAAAAATGAGTTATAATTTAGATTTATAAACTGTGCTGTGGTTCTCGCTCTCTTTTAGTTCCTTGGTGTGTAAACATCTTGCATTTCCTCCTATAATCTAATCAGCTTTTTGGTTTGGTTCAGTCCCTGATTGGAATTTTGAAAAAGCCCCGCCTCCTCTACGGGGGGGGGGGGGAGACCATCTCTTCCTTCTCCTCAGGCAACAGATTGCCTTGAGCCGCCCCTGTGGAGGCAAATACCGTGTTTCCCCGAAAATAAGACCTATCCTGAAAATAAGACCTAGCATGTTTTTCTGAGATTCTCATAATATAAGCCGTACCCCGAAAATAAGACCTAGTGTAGATCATGGGCGGACTGACAGATTCGGTACCTGTGGGGGGGGGGAGAGGAAGGGTTGCGCTGGCTGTACGAATATTTGATTTCTGACTGTTCATGGCAGGTGGGTGCTGGTCATCAGTGCGGGCGGATGCTGCAGCGCCACTCATTTCCAGTGTGATCACATTCTGTGCTGTCATGCTGCCCGCATCCCCCGCTTCCCCGTGCACGCCGCCCGCAGCAGCAGCAACAGCATACTAACACTTCACTGATTGGCTGCTTATCATGAGGTGGCAGCCAATCAGCTTCAAGTGCTAACAGTACTGATTGAGAGGTATAGAACAGTGCTCATTTAAGGAGAGCTCTATTGCTAGACATGAGAGATTGGGGCCAAAGGTTCTACAGGGAATGAAGTCGCAAGAAAATCAGGCTGGAATTCGGTGTTTGGAGAGTTTTGACGATGTTCTGGAAGAAGATGACATGATTGTATATGAATAAATATAGATTGCTATACTTAAAAAAAAAAAAGTTGGATTGCTCTACATGAATAAATGAGGATTATTGTATATGAAAAAAATAAGGCATCTCGAAAATAAGCCCTAGTGCAATTTTTGGAGCAAAAATATAAGACCCAGTCTTATTTTTGGGGAAACACGGTACAGTGACAGAATTCAAAGTGGCATGGGACAGATACAGTAGATCCCTTTATAGCAACAGGATAAAATAAAAATAAACGTAACTATTTCTTTTATCTTAACAAATAGGGGTGACCTGCACAGAACGGTGGGTACACACCTAAACAAAGGCATGGGGAGGAGTGGCCTGCACGGAACGGCAGGTGCACCTACTCTTGCCATCTTGCTGGGCAGACTAGATGGACCATACTAGTATTTATCTGCCATCATATATTACGTTATAGTGTTACTATAAATGCCCGTTCACCTGTATGGAGAGACGATGCATGTGCTAGGATGGGGGATTGCCCCAGAGAGGGTGAAAGGTAGTCATGCCATATTTTATTGATTGGTGGAATAGCACTAATACGTTCAATGTAACACAACGGGATATGTTCCCAAGTAGTAATCTTCTTATCTCTTCTTGTTCAACAGAAAAGCTATTCACTCAGCACTCAGACTCTACCGGGAGGTCTCAGACTCATTGGAGCACCAATTCCATAGGCTAAACTGCCTTCACGGAAATGTATGTGCTTGATCGCATCAACGACCTCCACAGTAGCTCACTCATGCCCATAAGTTTAGCAAAAATAATTTTAATCGTAAAGAATCCCTCCATAAATATAACTCAAAGATATATCATAATAGATATCAAATATCTCGGGTAATTCTCCTCTCGATTTCTCCAATGGCGCTAAACCATATGGCTGAGAGCTATACCATCAAATGATCCTGACGCCTCCCCCCAGCGCCTTCGTAGCGTTTCTCCTATTTGGGTTCTTCAGGGGATCTAATATGGATCCTGTGAACAAACTGAATAGAACAAAGAATCATTCCCTACAACATAACTATTCAAACTCTATGTACTTAACAGGACCTAAAATGTAAAAGTACTCACAAAAATGCAAAAATTTAGGAAACCCACTGACAGAAATACGCTTCTTCATTATCGCAGTGCCCACCCCCGTCCCTTGAAAGAGGGGCTACTGTTCTCACAATTTCTTTGTTTTCGGAGGAATTGTTCAAGTGACAGTGAATTCAGGTTGCAGGCGTGACAGTTAAAGAAACATTTTCTTGAACGGGGTTATCCATGTCATGTAGTAAAAAAAGAGCGTATCGAAGGGCCCTTTATAATAATCGGGACTTGCTCCTTACCCCGTCAAATCATAAGACGAAAGATGATGTTGAAAGTGTGAATTTAATAACGAAGTTTTCTCCGTTAAGTGGAGACATACAACGTAGTTTACAGAAACATAAGAATGTTTTGACCACTGTACTGGGTTTGGCAGGGAAGAAATTGCAGTGCGTTTGGCAAAGGCACCGTAATCTGAAGGACCATTTGAGTCCCACGACCTTACCTAGGTTAGAGGAAATAGTAGGGGAGAAGGGGCATAGACGTTGTGGGGTATGTGACATATGTGCGATTACTTTAGAAACGATAGCGTTTCAATATCATCAGATCGATTATACTATTTTATCCTCAACGTCATGTGACTCGACGGGGGTAGTTTACGTGGTGAAGTGCCCGTGCAATCTTTTTTACATAGGTAAAACAATACGCACTTTTAGGGTACGCATGAGGGAACATCGGAGCAGATTGCGGTGCAAAACAGTGGAGGCCCCCTTAGTTCAGCACTGCCTCGATGAAGGGCACTATTTTGAACAGTTGGTGTGTTTTTGTATTGATCAAGTAGAACATGGGAGTGGGGGTAGAACACATGATCAAGTGTTGACTCAGAGGGAACAGCGGTGGATCTATAAATTGGATTCCGTAATACCGAACGGGTTAAATGCCATGATAGAATGGTCAGCCTGTTTATAATTATCGTTTTTCGAGTTTAAACATCTACGTTGGTGTATGTTAGGTTTTAAGCCACTGGTTTACACTGCTTAGTCCTTTCAGTCAGACTTCTGATTTTGGAGTTGAATTAATGGGGGAGGAGCTAGCTACGTCATGTCAGCATTCATCCTTTAAATACTACCCCGTTAGTTGTAGAACGCATGCGCGGCGTCTTTTCACTTTTGTGAGTAGTAAAGCATTTGAGACAAGAGGAGACATTGGACGTGGGCAGCATTTTTGTGAGTACTTTTACATTTTAGGTCCTGTTAAGTACATAGAGTTTGAATAGTTATGTTGTGTAGGGAATGATTCTTTGTTCTATTCCGTTTGTTCACAGGATCCATATTAGATCCCCTGAAGAACCCGAATAGGAGAAAAGCTACGAAGGCGCTGGGGGGAGGCGTTGAGATCATTTGATGGTATAGCTCTCAGCCATATGGTTTAGCGCCATTGGAGAAATCGAGAGGAGAATTACCCGAGATATTTGATATCTATTATGATATATCTTTGAGTTATATTTATGGAGGGATTCTTTACGATTAAAATTATTTTTGCTAAACTTATGGGCATGAGTGAGCTACTGTGGAGGTCGTTGATGCGATCAAGCACATACATTTCCGTGAAGGCAGTTTAGCCTATGGAATTGGTGCTCCAATGAGTCTGAGACCTCCCGGTAGAGTCTGAGTGCTGAGTGAATAGCTTTTCTGTTGAACAAGAAGAGATAAGAAGATTACTACTTGGGAACATATCCCGTTGTGTTACATTGAACGTATTAGTGCTATTCCACCGAGAGGTTAACGTTCAGAAGCAGACCAATATTTTATTGATTGGCAGAAGAGAGGGCGGTCCCGTTTGAGGGAATCCCTGTTTGTCACTTGGTGATGTGTCAGGGGTTGAGCTTTTAATGAGCGCATGCACGGTGTTTTTGCAATAGTTATGGCCGAATTGGTTATATGAAAGCTGGGATCATTAGCAGTTTGTGGTTTTGAGTTGGTATGTATTTTGAATATAGGTTGAAGAAATTTTGATGATAGGAGGATTTTTAAGTTTGTCCACGGATGGTGCATGATTTATGATATATAAGTATATAAATATTTATCTCATGCCTGTTTTCTCTCACAGTATGCTTTTTACAGTTCTGGTGGAGCATTCCTTGAAGAAGCATTCAGCGAAATGCCTTGGCAGCCAAAAAATGTGGTAGGAGATTTTCAGAGCCGTTGATGTTGAGAGGTATAGCTTTGAATGCATGAAGCTTGCGTTAATTCACCTCATTGGATTCTGAGGCTCTTTTCTCCTTCCATGTTTCTATGTGAAATTTTTAACATAAGCACCTGATGTGATTTTGCATACACTGGTGGAGTGATTTTTCCAGATTTGCCATAGGTAGGCAGGTGCCACATCTGACCCCTGACACTGAATATGTGTTAGCAAGTAGTGACAATACATATCCTGGCAGCCCAACTGAGGGGGAAGAGGGCAGCACGTATTGGGCACTGTTAACGCACAGATTTATCAGGGTTTGCCCAGTGCTGATGACTGTGTAGATGGCATAAGCACATGTTGGCTGATGGCACTGTCGACTTGGCAGCAGCACCAGATAGCCCCTCCAGAGCTGTAGCAGGTTGCCGGGGTTGCAAAGCATGGTGGTATAAGATGTCACACATATATCTTGTGTCACATAGTTGTTAGAATGGCTGTTGCACAGACCACAATCCAATCCCCTACCAATGGCTCTACATTCATGTGACCTCCCCCCCTTTGGGAACTCCACAGATGATAGGGGATACCCATGGAGGACCTGGCTTATGACACTGGTGTGCAACATACAGACTACCCAGGAGGAGAACTATAACAGAGTATTGGTGCATACTGAGACGGTGGTGGAGCAGGCAATTGGGCTCCTGAAAAGCAGATTCTGATGCCTTGACAGGAGTGGGGGAGAGCTGCTGTACAGTCCTGAACAAGTCTGCCGCATCTTTACAGCATGCTTCATTCTCCATAATATTGCCATACTGCAGGGGGATTGAGCTTCCAGAGGAGGAGGCGTCTGTTGATATGGAATGCTCTAATGAGGGGCCAAAAAAGGACAACCACATTGACAGCCAGCATGTGACAGCAGTGACACAAGCAGCAAGAGACTGATACAGGAGAACCTCTAGTGTGAGTACACCCATTTGTTCACAGAACATGCAATACAGATCACCAGCATTACCACTGAGATGCCCTTTTCACATCCTGAATCTCCTCTTGTTACCCTCCAATCTTCCTCCATACCTGGGCACTATGCCTCAGCGGTACTGCCTCTGAGGCATTGCTAGCTGTCTCATCCTCCTCCCCAAAGTTTGAGACCTTATCAGGCTGTAGTCTGAAGATCCTTGATGTCATGTCATCGCTCCCCAGGGGGGCATCTGACTCAGGTGCCTGTCTCGCGGCTGCAATATCATGTAGGGAGTGCGAGATGGAGGCCATGTAGGCAGCTCTCTCACTGATTAGGTGGTGCACTGCCTCCTGGTGCCTCTTCTGCTGCTCTGCCATTTCACGCATCAATTGGGTTGAGTCACATAACTCCTGGCTTATCCTCTCAAGGCTTGTGAGGATACCCTTAGTTAGGCTGACTGTCTCTGCCGAGTCTTGCAGCATCTGCTGTTCAGCAGCATCAGAACAGGTGTTGATGGGTTACTCAGGGATGGGGAATTCCAGCTCCAGCAGATCCTGGGGATGACCTTGTGGCTGAGGAGGTTGAGTTGTTGTTGCAGTGGTGGAGTCTTCCTGAGAGCTGGGGAGTGTGGCAGGTGCAGTGATGTTGCTGGACTGTTCAGGGATACCAGGAAACAACTGAGTGTGCACTCCTGGAAGATCTTGGTTCTCATTGGAGGGTCTGGTTGGGGTTCCGTGGGAGAGGCAGTAAGCAAAGGGTTAGGGCAAGGGGGGTTCCACCCCCTATTGGAGCAGAGGAGCATTGAACGTAGGCCATGGCACAGGGTAGAATTAGAAAGCCCATGCTATCAAAATTGCGTTAGGAGTGCATGTATTGCTAATGCTGGAACACCACTGAGTGTACAAATGTGTGGTTGATAATTAGGAAGCTGTTATAGTACAAAGCACATGTTAGAGGAGCAAACTGTAATTCCCCACTTGTCTCACAGGGTCACCATCCGTCATCGATGGACTGCTGTGACTGCACAGAAGGGGAAGACCTGTGGATGCATGGCACAGAGAGAGGAAGGGGAACATCTGCCAAACCCGGTCCTTGCTTAATGGACATTATGCAATGTGGAAACACGCTCAGCTGACTAATGTGGTGCCTACCTTTCCCTTGGCCCATTCACCATGACCCTTGTAATGTCATCAGGCATGATGGTGACAGTGGAAGGCAGAGTGGCATGGGAACATTGCAGGGGACCTGGGAAAGTAGAAGGGTGAGCAGCAGCCGATATTAGGGGAGCAGCCTGTGGACTGGACACTGTGAAAGGGAGCAGGTTGTTTGCAGGGAAGAGGGGGCACACAAGGAAGCTGGCCAAAGGGATTGTGCTGTAGGGTGGTTGGGGTTGGGAAGGATGCAAGCTGCAAACTGGGCCTTTGCTCTCGCTGCACCTTTTGATGCAGCGAGAGCAAAGCTATCCTGGCCAGTTAACCCAGCAATACAGCAGTCATCAATACATACTGGCTCTTTCCTCCAGATCACTCAAGGCCTTCCGCTGCTCTGATGGCACTTTCAAGTTCGCTGCCTGCTTCTCCTTAGTGCGCTGGCTGAACACATGCCACTTCTTCTTTATGTCCTCAACCTCCCTATTATGGTGGTGCACAGCATTCGCCTGCCTGGCAATGTCATGCCAGGCATGCTGCTGGTTGTGGGCCTCCCCAGATCCAAACAGAAGATTATGCTCCTTAAGGATGAGGCCATTAGCGAGTTCCACCTCTGCAACTGAGAAGTTCTGCTTCCCTGTCCTCTTCATGGCCAAAATCCAGCATCTGGCCTAACTGCGCATATCTATCACATATGCGGATATGACGTGAGCGGGCAGCAACCTATCCATGGATATTGCACAGGCACGTGGGTCTATATGGCCATGCCCATGCACAAATAGCTGCTCCATAGGCGTGTTTGGAAAGAGGTGCTTTGCCACTCAGAATCGTGGATTGGGCTATGCGCATATTGCAGAGATATCCGGTTAGCTCGGCCCACTTCAATATCCTGTGTTCTACCTATGTATGTAAAGCTAGCCGCTTATGATGAATATGTCCTTGAGGCATATAGCCAGTTAGGATGGCCTAAAATCACAAAAGACTCTGGTATGTGTACATCCCTTTTTAGGGCTAGGCGCCGGGTTGCCTGAGGTATGGGTACCCCAAAACATGTGCCCTTCACAAAGTCTGGCTTCAGTGTGTGATGGAGACAGTCATGTGCTCTCTCGCCCCCGTTTTTTTTTCCACATTCTGGGCAGTTGCCTATGATACATGCACTTTATCTCTCACTCCCCTTTCTTCATTGGGGTTCTAACAGGTAACAGCACGTGATTTCACCCATACAGTGGTCGACACTGTGGGTCCTTCCAAGTATGGATGGTGTCCAAGAGGCAAGTGCTGAGGTGGTTGCCAACCCAGCTGTATGAGTCAATCCACTCTGGGTCACAATGTCAGTCCACTCTGGGTGACAGAACATGGCATTGCCGCCCACTATAGGGTCTACTGCACTGCTACACATGAGAGTAGTTGGAATTTTCCACCTTGCTGTTAATGTTGGTTTGAGCAATAGGAAACCACATACCATCCACATGACACTACTCCGTAGAGCACCCATTGAAGCACAACATGATAGTATGTGTCATGCTCAATGCCTGGCTCAATAGTTAGGTGTCCTGACATCATTCTCACCTCCCACACATCGACACAGTACCCATGCACACTATCTGTGAAAATGGCAAAAACCCAATTGACCATATCCACCCACACTTCTGCATGTGGCACTCAGTGCGCAACCTGCATGGGATTAGCACACCAATGTTCTCCAGATGTGGCTGACAGTGGCCCTGACCCAGCCGAATGTACATGACACAGGACCCCAAGACCCCACTGTGAGATAGCATTAAGCAGCTCTTGTGGAGGTCTGCAGTTCTATGGATGTGTGGGCTGCCTCAGGTCAACCATGCAGATTTACTCCTACTACAACTACTGCTACTGAGTATTTATACAGTGCTACTAGGCATATGCAGCACTACACAGATACAGATAGGGATGGTCCCTGCTCCTCAGAGCTTAAAATCTCATCAAGACAGACTATACAACAAGGACAAGGACACAAGCAGGGACGGTATGGAGACACATAGGGGACTAAGTGGATCAGGATCCTAAAGCACCTCCAAAGAGGTGAGCTTTCAGCATGGATTTAAACAGGGGCAGGGATGAAGCCTGATGTACAGACTCAGGTAGTTTGTTCCAGGCATAAAGAGCAGCAAGGTGAAAGGATCGAAGTCTGGAATTGGTAGTAAAAGAAAAGGGCATAGACAGTAGCAATCCACCAGAACTGCGGAGTTCACGAGGAAGGGTGTAGGGAGAGATGAGAGAGGAATGGTACTGTTTGTTTTTACACAACAACCCTGCAAATGAGTCCACCGCTAGGGAAACTGTACAGGTCTGCGGCTGATGCCTTCAGATGCAGGTGTTGTGGCACTGTGGTGTGTGACAGTGCCTTCATAACACAATATGCATGGTAGAGGAGGGTGCCTACCATAGCCAGCAATGGTCCCTGATTGATTTTGAGGCTACGCTATAAAGGGAGGGCACGCACCACTCCATGTGACCCAAAACATACTTATCCTCTGCTGACAATGGCACCAAGTGCAAGAAGAGGACCTGGATATGTCCGTGACTGTACCTCACAAGATGAGACGCACCTGTCAGGACAGACATGTCTATTGACACTGTCCAAGAGTGTCCTTAAACCTACCACCTTACCTCTGACAGGCAAGGCACCTCCTGGCAGAGCTACAACATATACAAGGGTGTGGGGGCTGTTAGGCTATGTCAGCATGGTCACTGACAGTGATGCTTTCACAGCTCCCACCTGTCATTTATACCACACAGCCCACCAATGGCAAGACCCTTCTGCCTAGGGAATAGAGCCAGATCAACTTTGTATGAAAACCTTTTTTTAAAGACGGCGATCAGGTAACATATAACAGAGGTACATAGAAAACATGGTGCAAAACATATCTGTACATCAAACCACCCATCCCCCCACAAAATTGCCCCCCAAAAAAACATTCCCCCACACCCACCTCTTCCCCCTCCAAAATCATCACACCCTACCCTCTCAAACCCTACTCTCATTTTACTTGATGTCATGGGCCTACATTCCCACTGTGTATGTCCAGTACAGCACTATTCCCTGTGTGGTCTACTGCCTCCTCCCCTCCCTTCCCCTGGGTATCTCGGCCTCAGTGTTGCTGCTGTAGCAGGGTGTTGGTGAGGGCCCTGAAGACTGTTGTATATTACCTCTGCTGCCTCCCTCATGAGCTAATGCTCATGCACCACTGCATCCCTAGAGTACACAGGCTCCTACCTGCATCACAGGGGGATGGGGGAGCAGCAGAGATGGCCACTGGGGGCTGCTGTGGCAGCCTTTAGATGGCCAATCCTACATGGATGGACCTCTGGGCCTGAAAATCAAATGATGTGCTTGTGGGTGAGCGGCCCTGGAGGGTATGGGGTGATGCAATGGCAGCCCTTTGGGTCCAAATGCCTCCCTTGCCTCCACCTTTACAATTGGTGCCAGCAGCACTGCAGCCACAGTGACTAATGGTTCTCAAACCCTGACTACTGCTGTCTGCCCTTCCCCAGTCTCCACAGCAGCTGCTTCAGACCCCTCATCCATGCATTCCTGCACTTCCCTCATGTCCTCAACATGTTCTCTGTCCTCCAGCTCCTCACTGTCTGCCTCTTCCTCCCCTTTGTCTTTATTCCCCTCTCCTTCATCCTCCTCCTCCTCGTCCGGGTCATCATCCTCTTCCTCTTTCTTCTCCTCGCTGTTCTCGGAACTCCCTTGCTGCTTAGGCCCCATGCTGCCATCCATGGAGGCTGTCACAGTGGTTGTGGTGCTGGTAGAGGTGGAGTTGCTGTGCTGCTGCTGCGATGGTGTACTGGTGTTAGCTGTGGCAGAGATGTCCTGTGTGGGCTGGTCCTGCTGTCCTGCAGGCCCCTGTGGAGCGTCCTACTGCCATTGTGCTGCATAAACCAATTTCCAGTCAGTACATGTTCAGTACACATGGCATTACATGGCATCTCACAGCTAGATATTATACAGTTACATAGCAGGGCAGGCCCATGCTACCTCGGTTACACTGGACATTGTCTCTGGTTGTGGGACCAGGCCTTCCCCTCTCCATTCCCAGACTCTAGGTCCCCTGATCTACTTCCATGGTTTCTATTCCATACTTGCCATGATGACTGTCTGACTGACCTCTCTGACATCATATATACTGCTGAATCACAGGCCCACATGCCTGCCGCCCTAGCTGATTGTGGTTCACTAGTGTGGATTTCTGTGACATGGGTGACTCATGGCTCACCTGCTGCTGCAGCTGCTTCCTCCTCTCAGAGGTGCTAGATGAAGTCTGTATGGCATCTATTAGTCGTGAACCTGCATTTCAGGTCCGCCTCACACCAAAATCCCCGTGGGATTGGTGTTCTTTAGGCTTAACACAGCACCTCGGGCCTATCCCCCTCCCATGTGCCTGATGTACAAAACAGCCACCTCCTCATCTGCCCCCCTGTACCTTCTGCACTGCTGTCTCCCATCCCTCCAACACAGAACCTGCAGTACCCTCTCCAGGCATTTACGTCATGCTTTGGTGTTGCAGGGCATACACAGAGCTTGTAGGCACCTGGCTCCCAGCCTCTATGTGCTCTCTTTCTCCTCCCTTAACACACATATCACTCCCCTGCCTGTACACTGCTACTGTTCTTCTCTTGCCCTCACACCAAGTTTGGCCTTCTCCTGCCACTCCCTGTTCACCATTCCCCTCTTGCCCTCTCAGTGGTGCTGTCTTTGTCACACACACACCACTATGCTTCCCACATCATTATCTTTGCATGGGGCCATACAGGGGCCAGGGACACACATTACCCCGGCCAACATATTTATTTTTGGACTGCCACATAGCAGAGCTTAACATTGCTAAAAATAATGGCTGATAGTGTGGACATCCTGCACAGTATATTGGTTCTGTGGCACTATGCCAGATTTAAATCTGTATCCTCTTGGCTTGGCTGCAGTGCTCCTCCAGACTGAGCTATTGTTTCTGCTTTATAGGTGGCTGGCTGGTTGTTTGCTGTAGTGGCAGCCCTGGATTGTTTGACATTGCAGGGCTGGATGCTGTCTCTTCCCAGAGACTGTTCTCCCGTGCATGATGAATAGTTTTTGTGGGGCAGGCTGAGGTTGTGGTTTTGAGGGCCATCCGCTTTTGGCCTTCCAACTCTCATGCCCCTCCCCCACCCATCACCTGGCACCAATGGCTTACTCACCTGTGCAGCTGCAATTGGATGGCTTTCCAGATGTGTGTGGCCAGCTGTAGATTGGCCCTGTGGTGGCCCATGGGGTATAGCACCTGCTCCCACCTCAGCACCATACATGCTAGGGCCTCTGCCTTCTCCCTGCTGAAATTCTCCTGCCTTATCCAACTTGCCATTTTTTCTGTGACCCCTGCTCAGGGATGGGGGCCTACTCAGGCAGTGTGCCAATGGGAGAGCCCTGCAGTGGACACCCGGGCATTGTGACACAGAGTTTTCATTACCCGTGTTTGTGGCGTGCCGCACCATATCAGACGTGTATTTTAGGAAGGCATATTGAGTGATAGACGGGCTCCCCCCCCAACCGCTTATAACTACCGTATGTGGTTGGTCCCCTAGGGCCCATATATTTGGGTATTTTGTCCCCTCTATGCGCATTGCTCGCATTCCTCCAATATGGCATCTGCAAGCTGCATATATGGGCTTCTCTGCTGTCCACTGCACATTCGCTAATCCTCATATTCGTGGTTTACCCGCGTTTAATCTGCCTTACTCATGATTCATGTCTTTGTTTGAGTGTGTTTTCCTGTGTATTGTGATGCCATCACTGCCTTACTGCATATTGGGCCCAAGGAGACTTTGATCTTCCTTAACATTGAGTGCTGACAGGACCTATCATCATTAGACAATGACTAATATCCATCCAAAGAAGGCAAAGGGTTTTGCTTCTTTGGTGCTGGCATCAAAGAATACCATGTGCATCCAGGAAGGCAAAGAAGCATCAACTTTGGTCCTCATCAGGGTACCAAACCAGGAGCACCCAGATGCTGGCGAATGCCGTATCTTATAATACCCCTGAAGAGAGTAATGCTCAATCTTTATGACATTGGATGTGATGCAACAGGCTCAAATGGTTTGGGACCAAGCCACTGATGCACCTCAGGTAACCCAGGAAGATGTGACTGCTTCTGCTGAGCCACCTTCGGTTTTGGCATCGGCAGTCTTCAAGGAGGATTGAGAAAAAGCTAGCTTGCTTGGCATCTAATGAACTTAATGTTTCGGTACTGGCAACACAGACACTTGAGGTACTGAAATATAGAAAAATGACAGCAATTAAAGATAATAAACACCAAATATTAAGTTCTACAATCCCTTCCTTTTCGTCAGAGATCCTCTGTGCTTGCCCCATGCTTTCTTGAATTCAGTCACTGTCTTTGTCTCCACCACCTCTATTGGGAGGTTGTTTCAAGCATCCACCACTCTTTCTATAAAGACATATTTTCTTAGATTACTCCTGAGTCTACCCCCTTTCACCCGTATCCTATGGCTCCTCATTCCTTGATATTGAAAGAGGTCTGTCTCTTGTGCATTTATCTGTAATTTATTTTATTTATTTCTAACATTTTTATGCCATTTATCATAAAATTCTAAAAGGTTTGCAGTACAACATAGACATCATATACATATAACAGTTAATATATACATTCCCTTATTTAAACAATAAAACAAATTATGCATACACAAAATAAAACATCCAAAATCTTCTCTAAACTAGTTCTTTTAATGAGAATATGCTTCCCTAAATAATCGTGCTTTAAGAGTTTTCTGAAAATCTTTAACATCTGTTTGAAGTCTTAAAATTTGCGGTAACATATTCCAAATACTGGGACCTTATAGAGAATGTGCGAGTGGGCACCGTTCTAACAGTGCAAAATGAAGAAACAATCAACATACCTTTATCATGTGATCGTTCTCAATGGCAATGCTTGTGAAAACCTTAACATTAAAAAAAAATTAATACTACAGCTTTAAAATTCTATTCTAGGGCCAGGGTGGCTAGACGAGAGGAATTACTGAGTAAGAAAGTGAAAACTTCTGATACTGCCCTTATTTGTACAATAAAATTATCAAGCATGTCTGGTCATATATCACAGACTTTAAGGAAACATTGGCATGAGTGTTTTAGAGACAAGAAATTGAAAGTAGCATATAGTCGAGATAAAAATCTGAGAGATCTTCTAGTCCCATCAGCATTATCCAATGATCATAAGATTCTTGCACTTCCTAAAGGGCATTATGAATGTGGTAAATGTGCCATATTATGCTAGAATTAGAGGTATTTGTACATCCAATGAGAAAAGAAAGAATATATTTACACCACCGAAGTAATTGTAATATCAAAAATGTAATTTACATCATCATATGCCCATGTCAGTTGTTATATGTAGGAGACCGACCATCCCCTATGGATAAGATTTAGGGAGTCATTCTAGAACAGAGGTTCCCAACTCCAGTCCTGGAGGGCCAAACATCATTCAGGTTTTCAGGCTGTCCCTAATAAATATGCATGAGATGCATTTGCATGCATGGCCCCCATTGTATTCAAATATATCTCATGCATATTCATTAGGGATAGTCTGAAAACCTGAATGGTGTTTGGCCCTCCAGGATTGGAGTTGGGAACCTCTGTTCTAGAACATGAATAAGGGATGTCCACTTGCGGTGGGGATGTGTAAGTGGCAAAAACATCCCCCACCATATTCTGAAACACCACTGACTTGCACGTCCATGGCGGTAGCATGGGGAGTTAACATGGGTGGGGGAGGATGGAACAGGGGCATGGTCAGCTGCAGAGCCGTAGAAAGCTTATTCCTAAAAGGGCTGTGTGCGTTTGAGGTGTAATCCGGAAATGTCCACGTCATATCTGCTGAAATCAGGTATAAGGCTCAGACAGAAAAAATTCAGCTCTGCCCCGCAATGCGTCTCATATAAGTGAATGGATGTGACAAGTAGGTTTTATTTATTTATTTACAGTCTCTTATATACTGCACTATTCGGCATCAGCGTGGTTTACATGGAACAAAAATGCTCAATACAATTAACACGTATGAGTTTACAGATAACAGGGCAAAAAACTTGGATAACAAGGGTAAACTATTTACAAAACTTGCTACACAGAGTCATATGAACAGGAATTCCATAGAAACATATGCACCACTAAGGGTTAGAGTATCTTTCTTGGCATGTTGTTGGGATACCATATATTTGCTTAGCGGATTGTATCGTTGGACTCTATTTTGAAGTGGTGCCACTGCAGTATGGCCAAATACAAGATGCAGTAATAAGGTACAGGAAGCAGAACTGAGGGAATGTTGTAGGGTAAAGAAATATATCTAAACACACTTGCAGCAATACTAAGAAGAGCAGCAGTGTCCAATCAGGCCATGCACCTATGTGCCAAAGGAGACAATCTATGAGACCCCAACAAAACTATGCACATAATGATGGGACTGCTGATGCAGGGAGAGTATGGATGTAAACAGGGAAAGGATACCTTTTGGGGTGAGAATGGGAGATCAGATATGTAGTCCTGGTACCCCATTTGCGTATGTTAAGTCCTAGCTGATATGTACAGGTGCAGGGCAGCCCTCTCACAGAATCATGTTGCTGTCGTAGAAAGTGAGAGAGAGAGTGTGTGTGTGTGTGGTCTGAGGGTGCACGGGGGGGGGGAGCTGGTGTGGGCAGCAGCAGTGCAGGGGGGACATGAAAGCCTGGCCAGTACCTGGACCATATGGATGACTGCAGTGTCATCAGGTGGCAGTGTGATGAGGCAGACAAAAACGGAGATGGCCCACCATAGCCAAATGTCCAAACATATGCCCAGCAATGATAAGGGACCCCCCATAATAGGGGCATCCAACAGTGCAAAGAGCACTAATGCATGCCCATGATGCACAGTGTGCTGTTGAGCATGTAGTAGTGCTATATGCACACCTGAATGCTCGTAATCTGAGGGACACTAGTAATGATAGTGTTATTTCCTTACATGTAGCCACATGGGAACCTATGCTGGTACCATATGGAGTATTATACACAGGGTACCCCATGTACAGCAGATAGTGATGGTAGTGTGATAGGACAGCCATACATCTGCGGTGTTTGCCACTGGGAGACACAACTGATATAGTGCCAACATTCCCCGGACTATCCCATGTGGCGCACACCCCTACCCAGGCCAGGATCCATGACAGCTGAGAGAGTGGTGACATATCTGGGGTCTGGCTACCTGGTGTGATGGCACAGGGTCCACCTCCCTCATGCCCTCACAGCCCTGACTAGGGGATCAGTGCCACAAAGCTGGCTGTGGGAGGGCAGACAGGGTCGCCCCCTAGATAGTGGATGAAGACAGACTGACATACCCTAGATGGGACAAGTGTAGCTGCTGTAAAGAATGCCATTACCCAGATAGGTATGCCTCATGCCATAGCCAGAAGACCCCACGACAGCCACACCAACCACCACTGATTACGTCTATAGCACCACAAGGTATATGCAGCGCTACACAGACACATGTAACAGATAGCTCCTGCCCAGCGGGGTGTACATTCTATTTGTCACAGACAACACAACAGCAGTGAGCAGGATATGTGCAGGGGGAATGGACTGGAAACATAAGAGCGCCTAGGCGGATCAGACCCCAAAGTGGCACCACTTGTGGTGGGCGCCCAGCCGGATCTGAGAGGGTCCAGGGACAAAGAATGCCTGATGGACTCGGGTACTGTGTCCCAGGAATATGGAGCAGCAGGGTGAGGGCAGCAATGTTTGGATATGACTATAGAAGAGATGGGCACAGATAGAGACAAACTGGCAGAAAAGCAGTGTTCATGGGAAGGGGTGTAGGGAGAGATATGATGGGTATGGGAGATCAGAGCAGCAGAATGTGTGCACATATAGGCCAGAGGCACAGTAAGGGCAGACATGTGTTGCCCAGCAATAGTCAGCAGTCTTCAGGGACCTGCATCCCTTGGGGTGTGTGGACCTGGTGAGGGTCCATCCCAAGCCATCTAAGGCATGTCTGTAGAGATGATCAGGGTGGGAATCACTGGGGCTGCCTCTGAATGTGACATACCATGTGATGCAAGGTATGTCCCGACATACATGTTGACAGTTACATTCTGGAACCCCATATAGGTGTGCACTGGGCCTAGCTAGTGCCCCATAGAGCATGAGGGGGACTGAGATATGATCAGGCTGCTGCAGCTGTAATATCACATTGGTAGTAATGTCCGTTGTGCATTAACACACTGCTGTTTGTGACAGGCAGCCTAGGAGATGCATGTTCTAACCGAGGGGATGGCATCAGTGGGGATGGACAGGATTGGAAACATCTAACATCCCAGAATATGGTATATGTGGGGACGTCCGAAACATGGGAGCAGCTGAATAGCGCCTGCACAAGCCCCACAAAACACTGTCTCTGGTCCCGCAGGCACATGCAGACCTGTGGATGCGGAATCTGGTGCAAATGGTGCCTTTGTCCAATATAGAGATGACCGCAGGTCAGATGTACATGTAATGCAATCGTAACATGATATGTGAGTAGGGGAACCCATGTCCACACTGTGGGCCTGCCCTAGACCACCCCCCTCATACTGCCCACACCACCCCTCTGAGGAACATTAAGTTGGTACACTGCTTGACAGCAACGAGATGCTTAAGAGGGCATATCCATGTGAATGGCAGTCCACACATTACTGCTGCTGTTGTAATGTGGGAATACCTCTGAAACAACCCCCCCCCCAAATCTGTCTGTGAAGATGTGTGCTGCCAACCATATATGACCATGTAACAAATAGATATGTGGAGGCACGCAGTAGAGGTTAGTAGGAGTGAACGCCACCTATGCACCATCCAGATCATGTCATGGTGGTCAAACAGATTTGCAAGTGTAAGATATGTATTGTATGTGTCCTGAATGGCCCTCTGTGTGTGACCCATGTAGGCCAGGGTGAATGAGAGCTGTGGATGCAAAGAGCTAGTACAGGGGCTGGCCTGACACAGCACATGCCTGACCAGACTCAACACCATTGGCCCATGGACACGCCAATGGCTAGAGGTATAGGACTGGATGATGGACAACCCACATACCTGTCCATGAGGGGTGATACCAGCCAACTATGAGCAGAGTGTGATGCTAGCAATGCAGGCTGTAGTTACAGGCAGCCATGCATTTCACATAGTGGATATGCAGAGCACTGGAAACAGCACTACCCAGGAACCAGACTGCCATGGTTTGTGACCCACCATCACCCAATGTGGTAATGTAACATCCACAGCACCACTTTGTGCAGCATATGAGGCACATGTGTCTGTTCACAGGAGTGCACCACATACAGAAACCACACCATGCTTGTCAGAACAGGCCCAGGAAAACATCTGCATGGCACAGCCAAAGACAAGCAAATGTGTGCAGGACAGCCACCACCATAGCCACTGGCCAGAAAACATGATAGGAGGCCCCAAATGGGTCGCAACGCCACCAGTGTCCCAAGGCCTATGGGAGCCCCAGCGCACACATGCTCTGAGCACAGACAGCATCCCCAGCACCTTGTGGAGGGTGTAGAGGTCAGGTAACTGGTGCCCCCAAAACCCTAGCAAGATCAGTTGTGGATGGTGCCCCAGGACAAGCACCAACGTTTATGGCAGTGGATGTGTGTCCAAACAGACCCAGATGGGAAGAGGGTGTGACAAATGTGACAGTGGTCACAGCATGGACAGGTGCCCCATGCATGTGGTGATGCTGAAAAATGTCCCCAGCAGTGACCTTCAGAGGTAGCACAGAGGGGCACTGGCCATCAGACTGATGCCACAAACACCAGTAATCAGAGCTGGACAGTGTGTGGCCGGCATGGACATATCAGTGTGCGAGTGCTGCAGCAACACATGAACATATGTGTCCATTCCTGCAGAACAGTACATCCCCTGCACCCACTGCCACCACCCGCTCCCTAACCTTGAGGGTTTGAGGAGGGGTCGGCCTTGAGGTTGAGGTTGTATTTGTGAAGGTCGAATGATAAGGCAGGCAAAAAAATATTTTTTTACATAAGGATTTATTTCTCCCGCTTCGTGGTGGAATGGAACAGGCGTAAAGGAATATATATTAGCCAAAGTAGGAACAAAAGAAAAACAGGCTCTTCAAATGCTGTGCTCAAAATGTCCTTCAATACTGGAGTTCACATTCCATCATGTGACCTCTACTTTTAAATCAATTAAACAAGGAGAAAACAATAATGTTCCTGTACTGTAACCAAGTTATGCTTCAGCTTATTTTTATCTCTTCATAAGCTCTTCAGCCAGGTACTTAAACAGCATACATTTTAGGATATCATAGCAAATGACCATTCAAGCTTTGCTTTACTAATTTCTGTCAATCAGACAGGTTGAGCAGTCCATTGGTTGATTCAGTTCAATCATTGGCAAAGGAGAAGCCAAGGGCATTTCTACTTCAGGACTCTTTACTGACTGTACTAGCTTCTGGTCAGGAATTGCTCGTTTATCTAAGAATTCTTTGAACTCTTTAAGGAGTAATTCAGCCTGCTTTCTAACTGGGCTGGGCTGAGGATTTGCTCCTTCCTTGGGTAAGTAATTGTTTGCAGACTTTACTTCAGGAAAGCAAGTAATGTCGTCTCTGTTAAAACATTCATTCAATGCACTGGAGTTACCCCTCCCCCACTTGTCTCTGTAAGTAAGTGTCGGGTTAGCCAGTTCAGTTGTATGAGGAGTGCTTCTAAAGAGTGCTTCAAACGTAGGACCTTCTAATTCCTCCCGGCTTATATCTCTCCCATACAGGTCAGCTGTGTTCTTTCTAGTAGCCTGCTTGCTAAATCTTTTAGCTGTCTGGTGAGAAAAGCTGGGTTTGTTTAAACAAGTTTCAGGCTGCAGCCAACTGCCTTCATAATGCCTGAGTCTGTCCTGAGTTTTAAAATCAGCATTCAGTCTTTCTGGCTTCTCATAAAACTTGTCATCTGAATTAAACACACCATGTACCTTGTATTGAGGATTGTCTGGGAATTCCTTGCCACTCTGCCTTCCTTTCCACGGGTCAGCTCTCTCCTCCAGAAGCCTAGGATTTATCCCTGGGTCTCTCAGTGCTTCACACCTCTCTTGTTCCCAGAAGGTTCTTTCAGGCACTGAGTATCCCTGGTACCTGCTTCTTGGTTCTGAATCCCTTCTCCTAGGATTACAGCTGGGCAGTGTTTCTCCTTCTAAGTCAAGGGTTTCTGCATCAAAGGCTGCTTCCTGCCTTTCACGCTGCTTCCTTCTTCCTTGCCTTGCTCCGTCTCTCCTCTCTCTCTCTCTCTCTCTCTCTGTTTAACAAGCTGCCTTTGCTTTGGGCAGCCCGCCTCCTGCTAGGGCGTGCCCAATCAGTACCTCTGCTTCTCCCTTCCCCCGAGGTGAGCTGTGTTAGCTGATTAGCCATGTGTTTCTTGTTCTGAGCAGAGAAAATCCTGCATTTATCTGCAGTACCAAAACCTTCCACCGGGTCACCATCTGTTTCCATGGCTTCTGGGGAAGCTACCACGTCACACCATCCAAGGCCAGACCTATGAGGCAGTGCTAGCCTATGGATCCACCCACTCCTCAACCACCCATGCCCACCCACATGCCATAATGTCACACAGTCCTGGAATGTGACTGACACCCACCTCACACACCCCTGCCCAAACACATGCTGCCTGTGCACCCCCATGGACCCCAAGTCCACCCACCATGCATGCCACCATCCAATCCTGATGCTAGATGCTCCCCTGTGACCGCCCCTTGCCCCTCCCCTGAGGACACATGCACCTGTGCCTCAGTCACCATGGTCACAGGTGTGCATGGTGGCAAGTCCTCAGACCCAGAGGTGTCGCAGTTCATGTTGCTTGACTCCATAATACCCTCATGAAATGAGGGAAACACCATCTTGGGACCACTAACCCGTGGAACTGGCCCAAGGAGAGGGGGTACCTGTGTGGTGGGCTGACCAACAGCGGTGTGGGTACATGTAGAGGCCCATGTTGTCATACCACTTGTGCCTGGGTGTGGAGGTGCAGGTGCACATGCTGCTTAGGATGCTGCAGTTGTGGGAGCTGCCCCACCATGCATTTGCCCATACTCTACGGGAGGCACACTGGAGTGTGCATGGGGTTGTGTAGGGACAGACCACTCAGGGACATGGCGCAGCTCCATCAAGATCTCCACGATGGTAGCCTCGAGGGTGCCAGTAGCCACAGTCAGCTGCTCTGTGGCCACGACATGCCTCTCCTGTAATGCTTTGGACTGGTGCAGCAGCTCCAACTGTTGCTCAGTCTGTGTCTGCGGGGTGGTGCTGTGATCAAGCAGATGCTCAGCACATTGACGCAGGTGTCACTGTGCACCCCTATGGGTGCGCCCCCCTGGTCATCACTATCGTCAATAGGCTGCTTTGGCAGAGGAGATGGAGAGGGGACATGGAGCTCCAGATCATCCTAGTCAGGGACGGCAGTTGCTGCAGTGCGGCGCACCAGTGGTGCATGGCAGTGGGGCATCAGGCGGGACTCCCCCTGTCCTGTGGCATCCTCCATGGACACTGTCAGCAGAGCAGGCACCACTGCCTGTGGAGCTACAACAGGGGCACCTGTGAAGACACAGACAATAGTGAGGGGTCAGACTTGCATTCACCAATGCAGACAATGATGGGGTGGCAGTTGCAGCCATGCAGATCAGCCACTAGGCCACACAGGCATAGAGCTGCCACTGACATGGTTGGCCACACGCTCTGTCACCATTTGCAGTGACAGGCACAGAAGCCTGTGCACAGACATCCACCCTGGTGCCCTGTGCAGTCAGCCACGCCACCACCAGCTGGCGGCCATGCTGCCAATGCCCGACACACAGGCCAACATTGGAACAGCCACATGCACTGTGAGTGCGCCTGACAGCGGCAGCACAGATGGGACACCATGGCAGCCAGTGGTGGCTGCGTGTACATCTGTGCATGCACACAGTGGGAGGGATGTACATTTATTTATTTATTTATTTTAATTAAATTTCCAAAAACTTACAAAAGCAAGCATATAGGCAACCATAGTGTTGTTTACAAAGAAATAAATGCAAAAACAACATATCCTTAAAGAAAATACATATAGCAAAACACTATCACATAGCCCACTAAATGGGGAGATATTGCAAAAGGTAATAATGTAAAAGGAAAAAAAAAGAGCCATAGGCTCTAAAGACAAGACAGCCTATAATTATGTCCTCCAACCTCCTCCTAAATTATTTGTCATGTCCCTCTTTACCATCTAGAAAAACTACCAATTGAGAAGGATCTAAAAAAGTAAATCTAGAACCCTGAAACATAACTTAACATGTACAGGGATACCTAAGAAAAAACATGGCCAATAGGGCCACCACTTTAGGTTTCAAGGCCAAAAAGGCCTGTCTTCTAATTTGTGTAGCCCTACTGACATCTGGAAACATTTGAACCTTAGCACCACAAAACAATGCTGACTTATTTTTAAAATAACTCCTAAATACAACAGCCTTATCCTGTTTGGAAACAAATGTTACTACAAGAGTAGCACAGGATGTTATAGTGTCTTGAGAGTCCTCCAGGAATTTGGTCAGATCAAGGTCAGTACAACCCTGAAGTGAGTCAAACTCCCCAGGAGGACCAACAGAGGCCCCTCGTTTGGTCAAATAATATAATTTAGAGATAGGAATGGAGTTGGCCGAAGCCAATCCCAAAACTTCCCTAAAATACTTCCGCAGCAAAATTTCAGCTGAAAGCAAATGACAAACAGAAAAATTCAACAGGCAAATATTTTTAACATGAAACATGTTTTCATACATTTCCATCTTATGGTGTATAATTAAACTATCTTTAATACTAGAAGAATTAACAGCTTTAAGAGCTAGACACTGACTTTCACTGTTGGAAATATGAGAAAGCATACTTCCCACCCTATCTTCAACTACACTCAGCTTAGTAGTAATCTCAGAGGAGAAAGTACACAGCTGAGAAACCGTGGGCACTAAGGTATTCTCTATACGTGTCACTACCTTCCAAATATCAGCCAAAGTGACCTGCTCATCAGGTACATCTTTAGCGACACATGGAGTGGAAGGCCAAGCAACAGGTTTCAGCTTTCCATTGGCATCAGCCGGCATACTTTGCTGAAACTGCACCCCCACAGTGCCAGAGAGAAGAGGAGAAGGTGGAGAACGGTCTGGAGAACTCAGAGATGCCGCAGGGGATTGAAGAACAAGAAAGTCAGGGTCTAAAGGCAAATTGGTACCAGTCGTTACTTTAACATGACGATCCATAGGGCCAACTACTGGCTCAACCGATACTGCTGGCACCACTTTCTTCTTCCTCTTACCCATGTGGTTCTCTGAATAAACTGCTGCCTCCTGGCCCTGCTCTCCTGCGTTGCTCCAAGGGGCTCCCAAGGGGCCTAACAACACCCCTTGTATCTTGCCCCTTAGATCGCAGCCCCCAGCTAGCGCCTCTGGCTGTGCCTAACGGACAGAGCTTTTAAAGAGGCCCCCGATGACGTCAGGGCCACCGGAACAGGAGCCTTCCACCTCCGGTCGCGTGTGCTGTACTCTCCCGGCTCTCCCACTGCTCCGTCTCACCGCACTGCTTTTAAAGAGGCCCCCGATGACGTCGGGGCCACCGGAACAGGAGCCTGCCGCCTCCAGTCGCGTGTGCTGTACTTTCCCGGCTCTCCCCACATTTATTTATTTAACCAGTTTTCTATACCGCCTTATCCTTCAACCAAAGCGGTACATGGAGTAAAGGGCAGGGACACACATGACACACATGTACCTTGCTCCTGGGATGCCTTAGATGTGCTTCAAATCCTCGATGTCGCGGTTCTGGTGATATATGGCATTGATATGGCAGCACACATCAAGCCACTGCCGCTGCTTCTCAAAGCACATGTGTGGACCCACACATGTAGATGCATCACCCACCAATTGTGGCAGTTGCTGGAGGATCTCCTCCAGTATGAGGGTCACCTCACCCTCTGAGAACCTCGACTTCCTGGTAGCGACCTTAGGTGCCATTACATGGACTGTCTGTGACACACAGGCAATGCCTGGAGGCATGGGATTTGCCTGTCTTGAACGTGCATGCCGGGATGTGCCAACACATACGTCTGTGCATCGACATGCCCACACCTGTGTGTGCACACGTATTTGTGCCCACACCCCCCCCCATGGTAATGCAACTGCAAAGAGTAGGGGGATGGCATGTGCATGGGATGCAGAAGGTCAGTGGTTTGCCTCCTGTAGCTGGTGCAATGGAGGGAAATGCCAATGGACAGGAAGCAGTCCGCAGAGAGGAAGCAGCCACAGTATGATTATAGGGAATACAGGACATGGTGGGGGCTGGGCACATGCAGATAACCTTTATGCTGCATCAACATGCCTGCGTGTGTGTGACTACACAGCACCACGCATATGCATGCCTGTGAACATGCGCCTCTGTGCATGTGCCATGGACACGTCACACACTCAAGCCTGAATGGTTTTGTGGCAGGACTGACACAGTGTGAAATAGTGACAGTGCCACCTGAAGCTCACCGAGATACATGACAATGTGTGCAATGGATGTCCATCATTGTGCAGCCAGTTGACTGGAATGGGACAACATACAGGACATCCAGGTGATGGTATGCACTGGCCCTGCTGCACAGCTGTGACCATGGTGGGCAGGACATGGAATGGAGGCATCCCTACGCATGTGTCCCATGGCAGAGGGTCCAGTACATGGACATGAGTGATGCAGCATGTTTAGCATGGTACTGGTTTGGCAGGGCTGCCATACACCACCTCTGCCAGCAGCTGGAGCCATGGCTTGAAACCCCCATGCAGAAGGGCCACCTGATACCAGTATACCTGAAGGTGACAACAACACTGGTCTTCCTAGTGACGGGCTCATTTCAGACGGTGCTGTCAGCTGTTGGGGGACTCAGCCAGCCTGCAGTATCTCGGTGCCTCACACAGTTTCTGGGCACCTCCCTTCAGTCCATGGCGTAGAACATCTACTGCCCAGCAACTCAGGACCAGCACCAGGCCATGCAGGACTTTTACGCTGTGGCAGGGTTCCCATTGGTCCTAGGTGTGGTGGATGACACACACATCACCCTCCGGCCCCCATGACAGAATGAGGCTGTGTATTGGAACCACAAGGCCTTCCACTCTGTCAATGTGCAAGTAGTGTGCAACGCGCATGGGGAGATAACGGATGTCTGTGCAAAATACCCGGGATCCTGCCATGATGCCTATGTCATTAGCTGGTCAGGGATCTATGCATGGTTCGAGGGGTACCACATCAGTGGCGGATGGCTTTTAGGTGGGCATATGCACAAACACCCTGGGACTGGAGGCATGGAGCACCACATGGTGGTGTGTGCACTGGGCAGGTGGAGTAGCACGCCCCCCATGACCCCAAGGTCCTGTGTGTGGGCTCCTTGGTTCTGGGGGGGGGCTGCTGGGCACGTATGGGAGGTGCCCTGCCCCTCGGCCACCACAGTAGAGGTATGTGCAGGGCACCACTGGTGACCTCCCAACATACATGGGCATGGTACACCCTGGCCCTGTATGTTCGGGGATCCGTCCTACCCGCCCCACACCCATCCTGTGCATGCATCCCACCTCCGCCCCCCACAGCATGCACAGTGGCTCTGTGCATGCAGTGGGAGACAGAGACTGGTGACCAGAATGGCGGCAGTGGGCCTGCACTTATTGATAGTATCATGCAGCCAGGGGTGTGGCAGATATGGATCAGGCACAGGGTAGGGGCATCATACATTCCCATGATGCCCAGGCCCACTCCCCAGCAGGGACCCCTGCGCATTTGGAGGCACACATGCACATGTGGTGGGCTGCAGACTCACAATGTCCCACTGGCACCCTGTGACCATCCATACAGTAGACAGAGCCACACATATACACAGCTGTCCACAGCTCACAACATGTTCATAACACATGGCCCCCTCACTGGCACACCAGCTGATAGCTGTTCTGTCTCCCACTGCAGGTGACTGGCTGCTGACCCCCATACTCCACCCTAGTAGCACAGCACAGCACTGGTACAACTGTGCACACCGGACCACACAGGGGATCATTGAGTGAATCTTCAGCCAGTTGAAGTGTTGGTTTAGATCCCTGGACCAGTCCGGAGAGGGGAGGAGCTGCTCTACAGGCCTTGCGAGGTGTGCCAGATCACCATGGCATGCTGCATGCTGCACAACACCACCCTGCGGCACAGGCAGCCATTGCCAGATGAGCCTGAATTGGCCCTGTGTGACGGAAATGAGCCGGACGTCACCGCTGATGCACACTAGGGCGCACAGTCCAGATGGGAGGTGGTGGCGCATGACAGCCTTGTCCAGGCACACTTTGTCTGCCAGCCTGGCCAATATTTTCTCCACCCATACCACCCGATGCTTATGTCGGCAGATGGGGAGGGGCTGGGGCATGTGCCGCAGTCACCACAGGCCTGTGCTTGTCCATACCATGCAAATATGGCCTGTGTGGCCAGTCCATGCCCCTATGTATCATGCACATTGCCTGCCTAGGATATTGGTCACAGCAGTGTGCCATCATGGCCTGCTGGTATGGGGACTGCCTCTGGGGGTCGGGGGTTTGGGGCCCACCCTGCTAATATTTTTGCTGATGTGCCAGGGGTGAAGTGTCCACCAGCCACATGCCGTGCACCCCCAGATCCCACATGTGCCATGACATGTGTCTGGTGGCATCTTCTAATGGTGCCCTGCATGGGGACCCCAGAGTTCGGATATGTGCACCCATGGCATGGTGCCCACGGCTACCGCAGCTGGGACACACATCTCACAGTCCACCTGTTCCTTTTGTGTCCATTACCTGCCCATTGCCTGCTGCTAGTGCCACACAGCTGGCAGCTGGCAGGGGAGGCAGGCCATGAGCATGGTGTGCCGCATACACATGGTACACCCATCATGTCACCGTCTAGCCGCAAAGGGCATGCATGGCAGCCATTGGGCACAACAGATGCAGTCCCAGACCTATTCTGTCACCATGGGATGGGCAGGGCCGCTGCACAAGTGGCCCACGCATGGGACAGGTTCTGTGGCAGCATGTGCCCCTGCCCCCAGCCCACCCACACTGCCACTGGCTCCGCTGTGCCACAGCTGGCCCCCTATGGCACGCTGATGTGCACATTCCACATGTTTTACATGCCTGGGACATCCATGCACCCAACCATCATCCCTCACTATGCCTATTGCGCCACCAGCACTGGCGGCCTCCCCTTCTATCTGTTTGTCACTGCACAGTGTGGCTGGTCAGCTGGAGGCCTTGCCCTGCCCATCACCTTGCATCGCATGCACCACATCCTGTTCCCACTCAGATTCCACATGCAGGGATGCTGCTGCATGCAGCCCCAACTGTGCAGTCTGTCTGCTGTCCCTCCCCACCCTCCCTATAAAATCCAATCCAAAAAAGGTAGGTCCCACAGACAAAGACCAAAATCCCTGAAGAAAAACTAAATTTTTTGTCAGACAATGATTGTCAGATAAGGACATGCTCTATCTGAAAATCGTGTCACTTTTAATCGTTTGCAGTAAAACGATGTAGAAAGCCACATTTTAACTGGCATAATGGAGTCCATGCAAATGGGTAGATAAACGACACAGTCCTGTGTTTTGGGCAAAACGTTTGTCCACCCTGCTTCAGTTTTTTTATCCCCATAGTTGCACTCCATAATATAGCCTAAACCCACAGAGAAGGAATTTAAATCCACAGCGTCTGATGTCACCTATCTGACAAACAGCCAGTCAGAAATCTTAACGAAACATTAATTAAGCCAATAGTGACTCTGCTGGATTTTCAAAGCAAAAATACATTCATAATTTCAGTTTGAAAATTACCCCAAGAAAACCGTATGTCTACATTTACCCTTATTATTTGAGGCACATCATTTTTCTCGGATAAAATACATACATAGTTTTGAATTTCAAACATGTGCATGTAAGTGTAAACCCTGTCCCAAATGTTTCCTCAAACAGCAGATTATGTTACTTGCATAGTCTTTATGCACATAACTTTCACCACACAGAGGATAGGCAATTTTATGAAAACCCATTTTTGCAGGTAAAGCACCACTTTAACCACAGAAATGACTTTGAAAATTATCCTCTTTGGACCCAAGCTTCAGAACATCTGATATTTAAATGCTGTGGTGATAGTGGTGGTCAGCTGCAGCTTCTAAATATCATCCAGATAACAGCACCGATAGCTGGTTATTAGTTGGTGCTGAATATCCGGATACTGTGATCAGCACTGACAACTATAGCAACATTCAGCCCCTTCCCAGATAGCCATCAGGGTAACACCTAGGACAGATTTTTTGCTATCCTAAATTAATGTGCATAGACTATCCACATATGGGCAGAAATTTGGGGTTGGTGGAAATAGCTGCCAGCAACACCTTCATCCTGCCCGCAAACCGTTCCCGGCGCTATCTGGATAGTGCTGCGAAATATCTCTTAGCACTCTTATCCGGATAATCTTCATGGCAAGTTATCTGAGCTGAATCTAGCCAAGATCTCCAGAAGTGAAAACTCAGTACTTATTTTCTTACCTGCAATATCTTCTGTTTCTGAAAAGTCTAAAAAGAAACACAGACCTGAGACATTATCCACGTGTGAATGTGGTATTTCTCTTCTAGCTTACTGATAGTGTCAGCAGCTCATCCAGTTAATGAGAGCCTGAGTAGGAAATGTTCTGTCCTCCATGAGTGCAACCGTATGTTAATAGCTGCGAAGGAGGTGGCAGCAGAACAGAAAGACTTTTCTGATGCAGCAGAACTGAGTTGGGTGCTAGAGTGCAGAGGTTAAAGCGATACCAGGGATCTGCAGTAGTAAGGTTTAGAGTCCAGAAGTTAGAAGGAGCATCTCTGATGTAGCAGGAAAGAGCTGAGGATTAAAGTTGAGACGTTACAGGGGTACTAGTGTATTCCTCTGTCGTAGCATAGGGCAGAGCTGGGATTTAGACCTGAGAAGCTGTGCCTCTGCCTAAGTATGAGGTAGAGGTGGGGGGGGGGGGGGGGATTAGAGCACAGAGTTTACAGGAACACGGGAAATTCTCTGATACAGCTGAATAGAAATGTTGATTAGCGCTGAGAAGTTACAAAGAAACTCCTTCAATGCAGGGACTCTGGGACAGATGTGTACAGAGCAGTCAGTGTTTGCAGGCAGCTTGTGCACCAATCTGTCTACCAGCGAAATCTGTTTCTGAGAAATCTGAAAAGAATTGGTTAGGTGAGAAGTTAAGCATGTATGTCTCCGGTGAGGTTACTGATGGGTCACCCCGTAACTGAGTGACAGAATCACACCAGCAGTCTGCCTTCAATGAGTAGTAGTCAGGGCTAAGAACTTACGAAGGGGAGGGGGAGCATCGGACTCCCAGTAATAATGAAGAGCTGGGCATTCACAACTCTCATCTCTTATTTCAAAGTTTTGCTATATTGACAAACTGCTTAGATGTTCTGTTGAGGGCTGGAAAGTGCAGGCTCCACCTGGCAGCATGGAATCTGTCATTTCTAGTTTTCAGAGTTTTGGAAGAGAATTTACCTGTGAAAATGTTTAGACCTCCAGGGAACCCTGGAGGGAGAGAGAAAACAAAAATAGCTGGCATTATCCTCCTACCCCCAAGCCCCTGAGGAGACTTCTTTCACAGGTTGGACAGGCAGGTAGAGGGCCCGCTTCTAGAGCTCACAGATAAATTAGCTTCTGTACTAAATTGTGGGCACATACTCGATAAAGAGCAACTTCAGTGGGGGTGGCAGATAATATTTTGCTTATAATACCCTTTTGTGCAGGACAGTTGCAGTTGTGGTCAATATTATTGGCACCCTTGCATTTTAGGTATGTTTTGTACAAAATCTTGAGAAATAATTGGAAATATTCCAACTGCATGTCATCATAATATTTTAATAGTATGTTCAAAGGTAAACAACAAAAAAAGATGTCTGTGCAACTTAGACATAGTAATTTCTGAGAAAAAAAACAAAATATGACCTGGACAGAATTAATGGCACACTTCACTAATATTTGGTTGCATAACCCTTGGCAGTGATGACAGCCTCCAAATGTTTTTTGCAGCCATCTGTAAGTTTCGTACATCTGTCTACTGGTAGTTTCTCCCACTCTTTAACTCTGATTTGTTCTAGCTCATGAATGTTTCCAGGATTCCTTTTACTAATGGTAGATTTCAGCTCTTTCCAAAAGTTCTTGGTTGGATTGAGATCAGGACTCATTGTTCGCCAGTTTAAAACAGTCCATTTGTTCCTTTTTAACCATTCTTTTGTACTTTTGGATGTATGTTTTGGGTCATTGTCCTGCTGGTTGACCAGTGATCTTTGACCCAGATCTAGCTTTCTGACACTAGGTAGAACATTTCACTCCAAAATACCTTGATAGTCCTCTGACTTCATGATTCCTTTAATACATTCCAAGCCTCCAGTTCCTGAGGCAGCGAAACAGCCTCACAACATTATGGAACTTCCACCATATTTAACTATAGGAAGGGTGTGTTTTCCCTTATAAGCTTCATTTTTTTGCCTATAACTGTATCACTGGTCTATGTTGCCAAAGAGCTCAAGTTTCGTTTCATTTATCTACAGAACTTTTTCCCAGAAGGATTGTGTTTTCTCAAGGTGAATATGGGCAAAAATCAGGCGTGCCTTTTTATGTCTGTCTTTGAGCAGTGGGGTCCTCCTTAGCCTTCGCCCATGAAGTCCTCCTTTGTTTAGTGCATGGCATATAGTGTGAGTTGAAACCACCACTCCAGATCAGCCTTAAGCTCTTTGGATGTTGTATGTGGTGTTTTTCCAACAGTTCACACTAACTTTCAAAGACTTCTTAGATTAATTTTTTTCTTCCCACCACATCCTGGGAGGTTCTTGACAGTTCCATGAGCAGAAAACCTCTTAATAACATTGTGAACTGTAGACACGAGAATTCCAAGGTCTTTGGAAATGACCTTATACCCCTTTGAAGTTTGATGTTTGATGATAATGGTTTTTCTGATGGTCTCTCTTGTTTTCACCATTGTGAAAATGGAACAGGAAGTGAATATGGCCATTTTAACCATTAGAGCCATCATTCATTGGTTGATACAGGTCATGTGAGTACTGAGTGTTGATCACAGGTGCATCTAATTTTATTGCAGTGGGATTGTGGTTCTTCTGTTCAAACTGATTTGAATTGTTTATAAGGGTGCCAATAATAATGTCCTGGTAATGTCCCAGTTTTTATACTATTTCCTACTTTTTCTTTTTTAAATTGGTCTTGTTTTATTTGATTCTTTTATGTGTCAAATACATGTGCATTTAAAAGTCAAAAGCAATTTCACTGGCCACTTTTTTAGGAGATATTGGACATTAAGGGATTGAACTGCAAGGGTGCCAATCATGTTGACCACATCTGTACTTCTCTTTTATGCTCAGTCTGTGTTTCTAGAGTAGTTCCTAGCATTTAGTACCTCTTTGGTTTACCACAGCAGTTCTGGACAATTAGTATTCATCTTACCTTCCATGTTACGTGCCATGAAGCTGTACTCAGGTGATGGGTTCAGTGACTCCACAAACACCATATCTGTATCCGGGGAACCCAGTAACTCAGACTCCTGGGGGAGCAGGAGGAGCCTGAGGGAGGTGGGACTCAGATAAATAGTGGTGGGATTGCCATTTGGTTCTCTCTCTGGACTCTGTTGCATAGTGGCAAAACCAGGTAGAAGTGTGGCGAGTGTTGGGCTAGGCTGTTGTGATACCTCAGATAGTACCTTCATCTCCAGAGTTGCTTCTGAGACAGTGCTCAGCACAGGAGCTGCTATTCTTTGTGTCCTGGAATTGGCAGGATTTGCTGACAGTGGTGAGACAGTGTGTGCTGGCTGGATGGTTGTGATCAGCAGCGGAGCCTGAGACATTGATGACACATTCACCAGAGGGATGACCTTAACAGGGACCAAAGCGGTTGTAGTGAACTTTTTGCCTATGGTTCCTCCAGTACTCCCTCTTGTCCAAGGCACGGCTGAACCTGCGGTGGGTCTGGGACCTCCAAATCTCATCCATGTGCTATTTATCACTGTGGAGGGAAGTCTGGCTGCTTTGATCAGTCTTGCAGTAGATGTGACTGGTGCTGCTGTGACAGTGATGCCTAGGGCTGTGGTGGAGGGCATACTGGTGGTTCTTGTGCCATTCTTCACTCTCACTGTGGTTGGTGTTATCAGTGCCTGCCCTTCCCTCTCCCTCTGAGGCTGTATCACAACCAGCGATGTGACAGGAGTAACAAAGTTGTATTTAAGTGAGAGATTAGTGGCTTTTTCAGTGAGCAATCGGCGTGTCAAAGAGTCATTGGTTTTCATTCGTGCCTGAAGCAGATCCTGAATGGTGAAGTAAGCCCACAGTCGCTGCACAAACTTTGGAATATGGCCAGCACTCTCAGAGCATCCAAATGGAAGCTGAGTGGAGTTCCCAGTCACAGGGATATCATTCTGCAACTTGATGGGCTCTTGCTGACTTTGGGCTGTGAGACGTACTCCTAACTTAGTAGTGCCTGCTTGCAGTCTGCCCGCTACCACCAGCTCTGAGCCTGCAAAGTAGTTGGGGAAAAGGGTCTGGGTGGCCTGGGGCAAGCTGCTGCCCAGGTATGCGAGCTGCACATCATAGAGCAGCGGGCTGGCAATCTCATCATAAAAGCCTTTCAACTGCAAAGTGGCATCCGCATCCTCATAGATGCGCCGGGCCACACCTCTGTTTTCTAGTGCTAGCCGTTGCATTAGGCTGTAGTCAGCATCATCACCAAAAGCTAGGCCAAAAACTGAAACCAGTCCCCGCAAGGCATGGCGAGCATTGGTCAGGATGCGGCTGGCTGTGGTCACTCCAGAGGTGGGCTCCCCGTCAGTTAGAAAGATGAGAAGTGGTAATCTTGGACCACTGCGACCACTCTCAGCCTGCAAAGTGGAGCTCTGGTTAAACATGGCAGCTGCTGCCAACAAAGCAGCATTAATATCGGTCCCTGAGGAGGAAGAAAAAAAAGACACAATTGGTAATTATATGCATCTTACCAAGTTCTACAAGGAAAAGTGGAGATAGTTGTACAGAATGGTGGAGGATAGCTGGCTATGGGAGAAAATGTAACAAATAATGGAAGAGCGTTAGCTGCAGGGGAAACTATAGAGAATGGTGGAGGAACATTGACTGTAGGAGAGGGGAAATGCAGTGAATGGTGGAGGTATTGAAAACACAAACGCTCTCAATTAGCCTAATAAATGCACACTTAGTGAGAAACAAACTCCCCATGCTCCAAGACCTGATCATATCTCAAAAAACTGATATCCTCTGCATAACTGAGACCTGACTAACAGACTCTAACACGGTACTTATGAACCAACTAACACCACCTGGATACAGCATGCACAACTGCTCACGAGCGCATGCCAGAGGAAGAGGGGTAGCCATCATAGTGAAATCCAACCTCCACTTCAGAAGCTATGCATCTGAAACAACCAATGAAGCGGACATACTCACAGTCACCAACAAACGCCTCTCCATATGCCTAATCTTCCGAACGCCTACTGCAAACACCGACTTATCGGACATTCTACACCAGATATCAGAAAGTGCCATCACCACGAAAGAACAATTAATCCTCAGAGACTTTAATCTCCCCTCACTGCAAGAAAACATGCCGAATCCTTTATTAGCGCTATGGAAGCAATGGACCTGACCCAAATCATACATGAATCAACTCATGAAAAAGGAAACACCCTGAACCTAATATTCCTCAACTCCCAAAATGCCACCTCCGTCAGAAAACCCAGAATCACAAACGTACCATGGTCTGACCACCATCTCATCAACCTCACCTGCACATACCAGCATACAGACACCAAAGACAACAGTCAACTCGCACGAAGATTCAAACCATTTAACAAAGAGGACTTCCTAGCCCAAGTACTACCTAATCTACAAACAGACTCCTCCAAAATCGAAGACCTGATCAATAACTGGAATACTACAATCACCTCTGCGGCATGTACAACAACAAAAAACAACACTAAAACCAGAGATAGCACAGCCAGAGCCCACTGGTTCACCCCCAACCTGCGGAGACTAAAGATCCAACTCAGAAGGACCGAGAGGAAATGGAGAAAGACTAAAAAGGAAACAGACAAAGTAAGATACATGAATGAACTGGATGCCTACCGCACAGAAACAGACAATGCAAAAAGGGCCTACCACTCAAAAATCATAAATACCTCCATCAACAGACCACGTGAGCTCTTTGAAATTGTTAAGAAACTGATAGCAACACCCAACCACTCTAACCAACTCCCGGACATTCCACCAGAACAGCTGGCTCGACAATATAAACTGCTCCAACAGCTACACAGCTCACCTACGGAAGCAACCACAATAACCTGCCTTACTGCCCAGGGTGCAGAATGGATGGCATTCGAGACAATCACCAAAGAAAAGATAGAATCCACCATCTCCTGCCTAAACACCATTACCTCCCCACTAGATCCTTGCCCTGTGGAGTGGATAAAGGAAACCAAACTGGACATAAGCACCGCTTTAGCCCACATAGCAAACGAATCCCTCAAGCAAGGACACATGCCAGACAGCCTCAAAACCTCCGTCATTCGCCCTACCCTTAAGAAACATAACCTCGACCCCCGTGACCCTGCATCCTTCAGACCAATAGCAAGTCTCACATTCACTGCCAAAATCATCGAAAAGATAGTCCAACAGAAGCTACAAGACCATCTGGAAACAAACAATTCACTGGACCCACAACAACATGGATTCCGCCCATCTCATGGGGTCAAGACCCTCATGATATCCCTACTGAACACCCTGATCAAAGGAATACAGACCAAACAGTCTGGATATGCTATGGTCTTTCTGGACATATCCGCAGCTTTTGACACCATCTCCCACAGCATCCTCCTACGCAGACTACAAGAGATTGGCATCAAGGACATTGTATTACAATGGTTCCACTCCTACCTGACCAACAGACAACAACTGATCCGCACCAGTATTGCCACCTCCCCCCCCCCCTTCCGACAGCATCAAGGTGTACCCCAAGGACCTACGCTCTCTGCCACGCTCTTCAACATCTACCTTCAGCCCCTCTGCACGATAATACGCTCTCACAACATCAACTATCATATCTATGCAGATGACATTATGCTTTATGGACCTATTACGACCACAAACCCAACAAACAATCATCTATCTAACTGCTTCACTGGCTCCAAAAGAACAACCTATCAATCAACCTTAGAAAAACCGAAGCTCTCTTTGTGACCAAGGACCAAACCTTCCTTCCACCACCGCACCTCACCTTGGGTACCACCCAAATACAAGTTCAACCCCATATAAAATACTTGGGAATCATCATTGATCAAGCACTTACATTTAAACAACAGATTGAAAAAACAGCTAGAATGATATACCTCAAAGCAAAGATGGTACAATGACTAAGACCACTCATTGACCCGCAAGACTTCAGAACAGTCATGCAGGCCATGACGCTCCCCCACCTGGACTACTGCAATGCAATCTATAATGGACTCCCAGCCACCCACAAAAACTCTCTACAAACTGCCCTCAACACCACCGTAAGAATCATCCAAAAGGATCAAGAAACACGATCGCATCACCCCAGCCTTGAGAGAGCTCCACATTCTGCCTCTGGAAGCAAGGATTAAATACAAATCTCTGTTACTTATCCACAGAGCCCTCCATCAAGTACAGACCTCCCAGCTTCGGACTCTATTCTCTCAACCTACCCACAACAGACCAACCCGCCAGGCCACCAATAACACCCTCACTATCCCTCACGAATGAACAAAGTTCAATCAACAAGCCTGCAACAGGGAATTTGAACTGTATGTGCCCTCCCTCTGGAACTTCCTCCCCAACCAGATCCGAAACAACAGAGATCTCCCCACATTCAGGAACAGCTAAAAGCCCTCCTGTTTCGTGAATACCTTGGACCTGGTATGGACATCTCTCACTAACTGCCTGCTCTCTGACAATCTCCCATTTCAAGCTGAATCTGACCTGCCCTACCAACTGAGAGGCTCGCGTTTAAAGTCTAGTACTGTTACATTCTGTCTTGATCCTTAATGTTGGCCTCCCTGGTGCTGGACCCCCCCCCCCTCTTCTGTCACACAGATTACTGTACCCCCCCCCCCCCCACCCCTTTTGTGTTAAATTGCTTTGACCTGGTGAAAAGCGGGATATAAGTACAGCTAAATAAATAAATATATAAATTGAAAATGGCGTTGACGTACTGGTCATGTTGAATTGTGAAACATTAATAAAGCTCTGGAGTACTCACATCCTTCTGCTTCCATTCGGTTCACATACTCTTTAGCACTCTTGATGTTCTGGGGAGTGACTGGGATGCAGTGACCTGCCTTCCACACTTTGACTATATCTGAGAATGTGATAAGGTTGAAATAATCATGCTGGTGCAGGTCACTGAGAATGACCTGCATGGCCTTTTTGGTCTGCAAAAGATGAAAGAAAGTGAGAGATGGAGTTCATTACTGAGCTAAAACTGTATAGAATGAGACAGAAGCCCAACCGAAACTCTGTATGTCCAGTTTTGCAGATAGACACTCCAGGCCCAATATTCAAAGGCATTTATATGGTTTTCAGACTTGTAAAATACTGCTGAATGGGATATTCAGTGGCGTTAAAACGATTAGTGTCACTGAATATCCCTGATTTCGCTTAGCATCGGGCATATTGTGGGCATTCCGGGGTGTGTCGTGGGCGGTGTCAGTCGTTAACTAGGTAGCAGCGATATTGCACCTGTGGATAAAATGGCGAAGCAAAAGCTAGCCTAGTTTTACCCGCAGGAGCTAACCGGGTAGTACTGCAATATTGCCACTACCCGGTTAGCTTCTGCAGTGCCAGAGGCTGTGCTGTGACCCCAGATATTCAGTGCCAAGGCCACATATGATCCCAGCACTGAATATCCTGGATTAGAGGTCGGTGGCAATGGCTATGTGCCATAGTAGCGCACAGCCAGCCCAATTGAATATCAGGCCCTCCATGTCCACTAACTTCCCAGCAATGGGTGCACAACTAAATTAAGATGTTTCTCCTTTCTACTCCCATACAAAAAAGAATATTCTAATTATGGTAAAAGCATAGTAAAAGTAAGTCAAACTCCGTCCCTGGAACAGTTCTTTCATTAGGCAGACTAGACAATTGCCATGTTTTGGGATGATGCCAGGTGCTTCCACAGGCATTGGCACACTGGACTTCTTTAGGCAAACAGTTGGTTATAGTTTATTATTATTTGATATACCACCTTTATGCGAGCAGTCAAGGCAGTTTACCATAAAATGATCAGTAATAAAACCAGAAAAGAATGCCATATCATCTAAGCAAGAGTGCCAGGAAGGGGGGACAAAGGAGGGGAGAGGGAGAATAAGGAAAATGCAATAGGTGTAGGGTCAAGAGTCATTAGCCATGGAAGAACTGGCCCTGCCTGAGACAAAATATTGCTTTACCAATAATGAGAATGACAGAACTAATGCAGGAAGTTTGCCACATCACCTGCTGGATTTTTGTGCCGTACATGGAGCCGCTTACATCAATAACAAAAACCACATTTTTCTGCACTACTGGGAGATTTCGAGGTGCAAAGTAGTGAACAAAATAGCCATTGTAGATCTGGGGAGAGACCGGGAAAGAGAGGAATAGCCAAGAGATGGTAAGAGAGAGAAAGAAAAGAGAGAATCAAATGTCTGTTCACAGGAAGCATAGAACACATTAATAACAAGAAAATAATACTGTGACAGAACTGCCTCTTCTAGGATTATATCTTATCACATCCAGCAATTCCTGGAACTCGGTATGATCTAAAGATGGTTGTTACTGTTTTTTCCTCTGCTCCACTTGAGACCTGCCCACCCTAGAGACTCTATGCTAACCTGCTTCTTTCTTCCCAGTTCCCCTGAGATTCTCATTGACCTACTTCATCCTTTCCCAATTCTCTGAGGCTCTGAATTGACCTAATTCATCTTCCCTTACTTTCCTGAGATTCTGTTCTCACCTGTTCCTTCTCTCTCCAATCGTGTGATTCTACTCTGACCTGCTCTATCTCTCTTCACTTGTTTGATACTTTGTGGTGACCTGCTCCATCTCTCTTCACCCCCTAGATTTTGTGCTGATCCTGCTTCAGCTCTTCCTGCCTTCTACTTCTGCAAGATTCTACACTGACCTGCAAGATCTTTCCCTAACCTTCTGAGGTTCTGTGGTGACCTGTGCTCTCTGTCTTTTACCCTTCTGAGGCTCTCCACTGACCTGAAGGTCTCCAGCCAGGTCCTTCATGGCTACATCATACTGTAGCACAAAGTCAGCCATGATCCCTGAAGGGGAATAAGAAGCCTGCTGCTCTGCGGAGGGTAAGAAGGTTACACGGGCACAATTAGTGCCCTGTTCAATGGTGGTGCCTGGAGGTATCTCAGCTTCTCCTACAGGACACAGCAAGCATAAGTAACAGCAGAAATTATTATTAGAATGGGCTGATCATTATAAGACGAAGAACAGTCATGGGAGTATAAAAAACATAAGATGTGCGATACTGGGTTAAATCAAAGGTCCATATAGCCCAGCATCCTATCTCTGACAGTGACCAATCCAAGTCACAAGTACTTAGCAGGATCTCAAAGAGTAGATCTATTCCTTGTTGCTTACACCTTTTCCCAGGGTTTCATGGCTAATTATGGTTCATGGATTTTTTTCATCCAGAAGCTTGTCTAAACTCTTTTAAACCTAACTGTGCTAACCGCCTTGACTACATTTTCTGACAAGAAATTTCACAGGTTAATTGTACATTGAGTAAAAAAAGTATTTTCTCTTATTTTTTTAATTTGCTACTTCTTAGTTTCATGGAATGCCCCTTAGCCTTAGTACTATTCAAAAGGGTAAGCAACTATTCCCTATTTACCTGTTCTACCTCACACATGATTTTATAGGCCTCTATTATATCTCCTCTCGGCCATCTCTTTTCCAAGCCAGTGAGCTGTAACCTCTTTAGCTTTCTTCATAGGAGGAGCTGTGTTGTCTCCTTTATCATTTTGATGTCCTTTCCTATACCTTTTCTAGTACTGCTACATATTTTTGCAGTGGGGTGACCAGAACTGCACTCAGTGCTCAAGGTGTGGTTGCAACATGGACCAATTCAGAGGCATTATGATATTCTCAATTTTATTCTCTATTCCTATTCAAATAATTCCTATATTCAATTTGTTTGTTTTTGACTACTGCTGCACACTAAGTTGAGAATTTCAACATATTATCCACATTGACTTCAAGATCCTTTTTGTCGGAAGCGATTCCTAATGAAGAAACAGAATTATGTACTTCTATTAGGATTATTTTTCCTATGTGCATCACTTTGCACTCATACACCTTACATTTCTTCTGCCCTTTAGATGCCCAGTCTCACCATGTCCTCTTTCAGTGGCTGCAGTTTTTAGTAATTTTGTGCCATCTGCAAATGTAATCGCCTCACTCATTGCTCCCTTTCACAGATGATGAATAAATAAATGAAAAAGTGCTGGTCCAACTATAGATCCCTGAAACACTGTTAGATTTATTTTTCTGTACCGAGAAAGCAGATAATTTAGTCTTGCTCTGTTTCCTATCTTTAATTCAGTTCCCAGCCCACAATAGGGCATTGTGTTCTATCCCATGATTTTTTAAATTCCTCAAGAGGTTTTCATGAAGGATTTTGTCAAATGTCTTCCATAGATCCAGGTAAGAGGAGAAATGCTGGATACCTGGGGGGGGGGGGGAGGCAGGGGGGTTTGGGAAGGAAAGGGAAGATACTGGACTATGGGTGGGGGTGCATGGCTGTTGTTTCACATAGGGCACTAGATACTCTTGGACAAATCCCTGCCAGGCAGATGATACGGGAGGGGGGGGGGTGTAAAGTCTCTGTCTGTGTAATGAAACAAAGTTATGGGCACACTTCAGTTCTGGAGGTCCGTATCTTCTCTCTGCAGTTTCATTTTACAAATAAAACAAAACTGCAGAGAGAACATTTGGACCTCCAGAACTGAAGTGTGCCCATAGCTTTCTGTTTTGTTACAATGCCAGAGACTTACCACCCACCCTTCATATTATACTCCCACTGCTATAGTTTTCCCCATCACACATGAAATTTCTATTAGTATGGATCTGCAGTTAATTTTATTTCCTACAGGATTCTTATCCTGTTTGATTCTATGCCATCCTTAGCATATAGTACCACCCCTTCACAAGTTTGATTTGCCCTATAATTTTTATATAACTTGTACCCTGTATCACAGCATCGTATTAGTTATTGTCACTCCACCATACATCTGAGATGCTTCTTATGTCAATATTTTAATTGAATGCCATACGTTCTAACTACGCAATCTTATTTTTTTGACAATTCAAAGTGTTTTTATTTGTATTGACAACCTGTCTAACACTTTCACTCAATGCACATAGAATTAATCTAACTCAGCTTTTCTTCCCCTTTTAAAGCTTTTAACACACATACACTTGTAGAATTAAGCAATCTTTCTTCCCAGTCATAAGATAAAAACTGGACATTACAGATTGCAGACTTTTCATTATAAAAAAAGAGCAGCACACCTCAAGTTTGAGAAACCACAGTGAAGGTGTAATACATTGGGGTATTTCTCTTTTCACAAGCTTGCATGCCTATGGTATAGCTTTTTAAGGTATTTTAATAAAATGTGGATTTCTAACCAGCTATGCAAGCTGTTCGCCTCTGTTTTCATAATTATAGGTGGAATAGTTCTATTGGCTTATGTACTGGACATGGTACTAGAAGGAGTGCATAATACCTCGGAGGGTGTTGGTGAGTAGGCGGCTGGTACGCAGAGGCAGTACACGGATGTAGTCAATTCCTGTGCGCTCAGAGACTGTCACAGTTACAGTGAGGTTGTGCACCACCTGCTGTGGACGGACACTGACTGAGTATTCATATTTCCCCAGCTGTCGCCGCAACAGTTCCTCATAGGTTAGCGTGAACACGATCTCCTTGCCACCTGCTATGCTGACCAGTACACGGAACTTCTCTGTCTCACGGTCCCTGCAGAGGCAGCACCCAGGGCAAGTGAACATAATAGCAAAGCTCATGTCCTTAAACCAACCCTGCTCACAGCATGCAAAAGCGGCACTAAACAGCAGGAGAACCAGAGAGCAGGAAAAGAGAATAGCAGAGAAAACAGCAAAAAAATATTAAATTAAATTAATTAAAATTAAAATTAAAAAAACAGCTGAAAAAGATAAGAGTATGAGAAAGGAGAACAGAAGAAAAGGAAGACATAAAAGCCAGCAGTCATCCTTGGCAGTCTATAAATGATGAGCTGCTCAGAGATAACTCCAATCTATGCTGAGTGTGGAAGGCTTGGGGCGGGGTGAAGGAGGAAGCAAGGAGCAACGAATGGTTTCTCACTTGGTTCCGACATGAGCAGCTGTCCTCCCGTGCTTTCTGGCCTCATTGTACAGTTTCTTAGCCTGGAGTTTCTCTTTCACCTCGGCCACAAAAACTTTGCCTTCAGTTTTTCTACAGTTAAAAAAAAACAAAACAGTATGAAAGAGTGGCAGGTAAAGATGGCACTACCTATGTAGCATGTTGGAATCTTAAGTAAATATTTCCCCACCTTTTCAAACCTCACGTTAACAAAACATGTTGTGTGACAGACTAACTTTCATGGAGAAGGCAAGCTGCCTGTTTTTGTTATTGCAAACAGCTCTGATGCCAGGGCTGCCTGAGCGGTATATCAAATGTTCAATAAAGATAAAAGTGTGGACTCGGGGAAATCTCATGGCCAAAAAAAGAGGGAAGCACTGAAAGCCCCATCAGCCTGTATTTCAAATGCTAAAACAAACTTAAAGATGGGTGGGTGGTAGAGACAAACATGGACTCCTTACAAAGGGTCAGCCCACTCTATGCATAAATGCAGGAAAAAGAAGGAGTCTGTGTAGTGTGGCCAGCCAGCTTGATTGCTTACCTTCACTCCCCTACTACTGCTGCATGCAAAGTTCAGAGTGAGTTACATCCAGATCTCAGTGTAGTCTCTTTCTATCTTATCCACCCTGAACATAAGACCACAAGATATGCCAAACTTTGTCAGACCAAAGGTCCTTCAAGCCTAGTATCCTGTCTTCCGACAATGGTCAATCCTAATCATAGCTACACAGTAGGATCCCAAAAATTAGACCCATTCTTTGTTGATTACTCAGAGGTATGTGGTAGCTTTCCTAAATCCATATAGCTGATAATAATTTATGTACTTGAGGGGTCATTTTAAAAGTCTTTGTTGTGATTTGGATGTCCAAAGATGTGCATTTGAACATCAAAATCAGAGACATCTCTGAAGCCATTTTACAAATGACATTTGGAGACGTCTCTGGTGTGGGGATGTCCAAATATGCCTGGGCATGGTGGAGGTGCTATGAACTTGATCTCTAGTCGATTTCAGAAACTTTAAGGATATCTGCAGGCATGTCCATGTTTATACCTGCTCCAGGCATGAACAGGTATCAGAAAAGTTCTTGTTGTGGCCTTAAAACATCCAAAGGGTGTAAAGAAGATGGACAATTAAGTGACTGGCTTAAGATCAAAGGCCCACACTGGGATTAGAACCCTGGCCACCCTGCTCTTAATCTACTACTTTAACCACTAGGCTATTAGATCTTTGTTCTGAAATACTCTTCTGGGGACATCTATGTAGACAGCTCCATAGACATTTAAATAAGGCACGTCCATGTTTCTGAAATCGTGCTTGAATTTGTATGTGCCTGCTTTTTTTTCCAGATGTTCTGGTTTTGACATCCCAGATTGCACTTGGACGTCCTTTGTAAAATGTGCCTTTTGGCCTTCAGGAACATGTTTAGATACTTTTTATAACCAACTATGCTAACTGCCTTGACTACATTCTCCAGCATCAAATTCCATAGTTTAATTGTTCATTGAATGAAAAGGTAAACAACACATTCTTTGTTGTTTACTTAGAGGTATGTGGTAACTTTTCTAAATCCGTATAGCTGATAGTAATTTATGCACTGGGGGGGGGGGGTCATTTTAAAAGTCTTTGTTGTGATTTTATAACCAGCTGTTTTACCTCATTTAATTTTTTTAAATTTTTTATTTATACATCTAAATAACAATCACCAAGATAATAAATCATGTTAAGAAAATGTATTCAGTTACCCCCCACTCAAAAAAAAATTCAAGAACAGCCAAATAAGAAACTAACTTTCCTCTTTGTTCTTTCAGACCAGTATTGATATGTTTGTTTATGATCTCCTACTAGCAGGTGGAGACTGAGAACCACTGGTTTGATAACATCATTCTATATAGAGTCCTGTGCAGTCCAGAACAGCCAGTATTTCTCAGTCTCTGGCAAATGGTAGGTGACTATGCTTGTGCAGTCTGATTCTGGTCTGGCTGATAGTGAAGAGCCTGTGCTTATTGGGACTGTGGCTTCCTTAGAGAGTACCAGAGGGCTAGAATTGGCTGGAACCAGTTCCTGATCAGTCCTCCAGTTTAGTCCTCCACCTCTGGGTAGTGTACCTCCTCCTGCAGCATGGAGACTGGACCTATCAGAATCTTATCCTCACTGGCTATATGCTGCTGGAGATCCCATCAGCCCCAGTGTGTCCAGTCTCCATGCAGCAGGAGGACATGTGAGCCTAGAGCTGAGGCTCACTTAGGGACTGAATAGGCAACACTGTGTTAGGCTTTTAGTGTTTTATTTCCCCTTTAATTTTATTTGCTTTCTTTTATTACAGGGTACTGTACCTTTAAATTAAAAAAAAAAAGACGAAGGATCCCGGCTCATTGCTGCCCTTCTGTTCCTCTCTCCTTCTTCACTTCTGTCAGGAAGCTTCAGATCTCTCCTCCTAGATTGTACAGGGGAGAGATCTATTAGCCCTCACAATCTCTCTGCCGGGCCGGGCACTGATTGTCAGCGCTGAGCGCGCCGGGGCGGAGAGCAGCGTGCACGAGCCGGCAACTGCTCTCTCCGCGGACATCACTCCTGGAGGAGCGGATGACGTCGTGGCTGGTAGGGCTGCTCACGGGGGTACGTTTTTATCTCTTGCCAGGGATCACGGAGGCGCTTCAAGCCCGAACAGGGGTTTTTTTTCATGTCGCTTAGTTGCCGGCGGCTATTTTGTTTACTTTCCCTGCGCCGTGAGTGCCACTTTGCGAACCGCCGTGTAGCGCCTTACCCGGGGTATAGCACGACTGGGCAGGAAGCTGCTGGGCTGGTGGCTGATTCTGACGTCGGTTTTTTCAGCTTAGGCTCTTTATTTTTAGGGGCATGTGCCTTTAGTTTAAATTTAGTTTAAATTTAGATTTTAATTTTTAGAGAGTGAGGTCTGTGTAAAAAATTTAAAAAAATTAAAAAAAAAGTAAATCTATAAGAAGTGCAGATTTGAAGGATCCTTGAGCGAGATCAGTTGGCTGTTTTTGAAGTCAGTTCACCCCACTTGTCACCTTCTTGGATATTTTTTGTTGATTGCGGCCTTATGGCTACACGACCACAGTGCATGGTATGCGGTACGCGCAGATGGACAGTGTCTGATACAGGAATTTGCAAAGGCTGCACTGCGGTTTCTTCCAATGTGTAGCAGCAGATGGAAGACAGAGCAGTTCAGGACTCCCTAGGTCAGCGATGGCGAACCTATGGCACGCGTGCCAGCTGTGGCACGCGAAGGCCTTGCAGCTGGCACGCGGGAAGGTCCGCATTTAAAAGGTCCCAAATTTAAAAAAAAAAAAAACCAAACAAACCGGCTGCTTCTGCCGCGGCAGCCTCAAGAGCTCTGCCGCGGCAGCCTCAAGAGCTCTGCCGCGGCAGCCTCAAGAGCTCTGCCGCGGCCCCCCCCCCCTGCCCGGCAGAGCCTCCCTGCATCATCTACCTTCAAGTCGCAAAACGCGGGCTTCTTTCAGAGCCGCGAGAGTTTCCTTTCTCGCGGCTCTCCCGCGAGAAAGGAAACTCTCGCGGCTCTGAAAGAAGCCCGCGTTTTGCGACTTGAAGGTAGATGATGCAGGGAGGCTCTGCCGGCAGGGGGGGGGGGCCCCGCGGCAGAGCTCTTGAGGCTGCCGCGGCAGAGCTCTTGAGGCTGCCGCGGCAGAAGCAGCCGCTTTGTTTGGTTTTTTTTTTTTTAATTTGGGATGATAGGGGGGAAGGGGGTTTAGGACTGGTAATGGGCTATGGTGGGGAGGCTAAGACTGGAAATGGGCTGATGGGGGGGGTAGGACTGGTAATTGGCCATGGGGGGGGCTAAGACTGGAAAGGGGCTGATGGGGGGGGGTTAGGACTGGTAATTGGCCATGATGGGGGGGGGGGCTAAGACTGGAAAGGGGCTGATGGGGGGGTTAGGACTGGTAATTGGCCGGGGGGGGGTAGGACTGGTAATTGGCCGGGGGGGGGTAGGACTGGTAATTGGCCAGGGGGGGGGTAGGACTGGTAATTGGCCAGGGGGGGGGGTTAGGACTGGTAATTGGCCATGGGGGGGGCTAAGGCTGGAAAGGGGCTGGTGGGGGGGGTTAGGACTGGTAATTGGCCAGGGGGTGGTACGACTGGTAATTGGCCAGGGGGCGGGTAGGACTGGTAATTGGCCAGGGGGGGGGGGTTAGGACTGGTAATTGGCCGGGGTTAGGACTTTTAATTGGCCATGGGGGGGGCAAAGACTGGAAATGGGATGATGTGGGGGGGGGGTTTGGACTAGTAATGGGCCATGGGGGGTGCTAAGGCTGGAAGTGGGCTGGTGATGGTGATGGTGATTTGGGGGGGGGTAGGACTAGTAATGGGCTATGGGGGGGGCTAAGACTGGAAATGGGCTGATGGGGGGGTTAGGACTGGTAATGGGCTGATGGGGGGGTTAGGACTGGTAATGGGCTATGGGGGGGCTAAGACTGGAAATGGGCTGAGTGGAAGGAGGGCTTGAACTGCAAATAGCTGATGGGATTGGGGCTTGGAATGGAAATGGGTTGTGAGGGGGAGGGAGCTAGGACTGGAAATGGGTGAGGGGGGCTAGGACAGGAAATGGGCTGATGGAGGGGCTAGAATAGGACTGGAAATTGGCTGTTGGGGGGGTGCTAAGATTGGAAATGGGCTGTGGTGGGGTTTGGATTGAAATGGACTCATGAAGGGGCTAGAACTGGAAGTAGGCTCATGGGGGGCTTGGATTGGAAATGGGCTGAGTGGAGGGGAGCTAGGATTTGACATGGGCTGATGGTGGGGCTAGGAAAGGACTAGAAATGGGCTCATGGGGGGCTGGGTTTGGAAATGAGCTGATGGAGGGACTCGGATGGGACTGCAAATAGATGGGGGAGCTAGGACTGGAAATGGGCTTATGGGGGGTTAGGACTGGAAGTGGGTTGATGAGGGGGGGCTAGGACTGGTATTGGGTTGGGAGGTTGCTAGGACTGGAAATGGGTTGGGGGGCTGCTAGGACTGGAAATGGGCTGATGCAGGGACTAGAAGGGAATGGATGCTGGGTGAGGCTGGAACTAGAAGGGAGCTGGTGTTGGGGGAGGATTAGAATGGGATGGGGCTGGGAGAGTAAAATGGAGAGGGGAAAAATTTTGTGTGGGAGGGATAAAAAATCTACAATTGGCCGGGTATTGGGAGAATAAGTGGGGATTGAGGATGGAGGGGTAAATTTTGAGTAGATGAAATAGGAATGAGGAAAGAGCAAAAGGAGAAAGATTAGTATGTTAAAGCAGATGTAGAGAGAGAATGGAAAAAAAAACCAAGAAGACAGAAGAAAGGACAAATGGACAGCAGATGGAGAGTTAGGAGAAGACACGAAGAAACCAGAAGAAAGTGGCTGGAGCAATTGCAACTGAAAAAAAATGCACAAAAGGTAGAAAAATATCTCTTTATTTTGAATTTATTAACTGGAATATGTCAGCTCTGGGAAATGTGCATCATTAATTTTTGCGCTTTGTTTAGTACAAGAGGAAATTAATTTATAGTTTTATTTCTACAGTGTTGTTGTATATTCCAAGTTTGGCTTTTGGGGTTCCCAGTTTAATTATTGTCTTCCTGTTTTTAAATTGTGATTCCTTGTTTGGTGATGGTCTGTTCTGCATGTGTAACTGAGCTGAGGTATTCTGTTTATATAATTCCTATTTGACATTGCCACTTGTTCTTTCCCCAGTAGGTCATGTATTGTTGTTCTCTGAAATGTATTGGTTTAATATTTGCAGTGTTGCCTTTTGATAGTTAGGGTATGGTGCTTTGTGAGTCCTGGTAGTACTGTTAGGATACGGCGGGTTTGCTATGGGTTCTAAATGGGCAGCGTTTGTAGTAGTTCCTAATGTGCCTGGCGGTTGGTACTGGATTATAGTAATGTAGAAACCTTTTAGTCTTTCTTTATCCATATACTCATTAAGAGGCATGTTTACTAAAAGTTAGTGTATGGTAACATTATGCAAATATTTATGCAAATGAGGCACCTTATGCAAATGAGGCTTTAATGGACGTGCTGGCACTTTGAGGAAATTCTTTGGTTTTGTGCGGCAGTTTGGGCACTCGGGCTCAAAAAGGTTAGCCATCACTGCCCTAGGTCCTACGATAAGTGCTGAGGGGGGAGCATTCTTCGGGGACTCCGGCGGGGTCCCCCCCGGTTACGCCGGCAGGATCTTCGGCCGGTCAGCTGGGGGGGCGGAGCCGAAGCGTCCTTGGGGGAGTTTTCTCCTGACTTTGTGCTCATTATGCATCAGGCCTTTCGCTTGGGGCGACTGGGAAAATTGCCCGAGTCCCTCTTGGTTATGGCATCTCTACAGTCTCCCAAGGGGGAGGACGCGAGAGGGGATAACCCTAAGCCTGCGAAGAGACCTCGGTGCACGGGCATAGAGCAGGCTGAACTGGAGTGGCAAGAAGCGGACGACGATTCTGAAGTGGATCCCGATTGCACTGTAGAGGAATTGGAAGAGGGGGAGATCCCGGAGCCTGAGGATCAGGCGAGAATCATACGTGTGTTTCGCAAGGATGAGCTTATCCCGCTGATTACAGAGTCATTACAGGCACTCAATCTAGCTATGGCTCAGCCAGCGGAGGAGGAGGGGCTCGAGGATCCCGTCATTCAGGTGGTGAGAGAGTCTCAGACGGTATTCCCGTTTCACCGGGTTGTAGATCGCATGATTCAGACTGAGTGGGATCAACCTGAAGCGGGGTTGAAAGGCATCCGGACAATGAACCAGCTCTATCCTTTGGCAGATAAAAACAAAGATAAGTTTCATTCCCCGCGAGTGGATCCAGCTGTGGCAGCGGTGACCAAAAAGATGACTATTCCAGTGGAAGGTAGTGTGGCCTTGAGGGACACACAGGACAGAAAGGTGGATGGTTTATTGAAACAGGCATTTGAGGCCGATGCACTATCCTTGCAGGCCTCTATCTGTGGCGCTTGGGTGGTGTGGGCCTGTCTGTGGTGGTCTCAACACTTAAGGCAGGACCCTTGTCTGGATCAACAGGGTTTGCTGGAGGTAGCTCGGCTGGAATTCGGATCGGCGTATTTGGCGGATGTACACTGTGATTTGATCTGGGCATTAGCTAGCAGTATGGCATCCCTGACGGCCGCCCGGAGGTCCATTTAGCTGAGGAACTGGGCGGCCGATGGGTCTTCTAAATCGCATCTCAGCAAGCATCCCTTCAAGGGCAAGTTGTTGTTTGGAGAAGATTTGGATAAATTGGTGAAGGACTTGGGAGAGTCCAAAGGAGGCAGACTGCCTGAAGATAAGCCTAAGCAGGGGAGGTTTTTCAGCTCTTTCGAGGTGAGTTTAAAGATTTCAGAAGATTTTGGTCTTCTCTCTTGGGAGGATTCCAGCGCGGCATATTTGCTTCTCGAGCCCAAGGGTTTTGTGGATTTCGTGGGGCAAGCAGAGGTTTCGCGACGGCCTCTTCCTCTGCTCTTTTTAACCGAAAGCTGCAATGAAGCGAGGCGGGCCCTGGCAGGAAGCCAATTGATAGGAGGCCAGCTTCAGGAGTTTCTTCCTGCCTAGGTCCAAATAATAAAAAAATATAGGTACAACCCCAATCAAAAAATTGAAAAAAATTGAAAAAAATGAAAAAACTGCCCGTCAGCCAGTAACGGAGGAAAAAAGACCTCAGTATCTCCCTGCATAAACAAATAACAGGAATCAAGTCTGTCGGTAGACGCCCGGACGTCTAAAGCACCAACACAGACTGAGAATTACATCAATGGTCATAAAAAAACATCCAGCCGACCCAAAAAAGCAGGTGGCAACCAGCAGGCTTTCAGGCAGTTAAAGTGCTGCCGTCACAAACACTAACATTAAACAGTAAAGAAAAAGCTCCGGACACTTATCTTTTTTGCATGGTGATGACAAACTGATTTTAACAGTCACGATCTGATGTAGATGGTGAAGATAAAGATGCATGAATAGAGATGAAGGTGCAGATGAACAAAATCAATATGCAGGATCCCAGATGATAGAGGGCTCCACAAAATCAATATGCAGGATCCCAGATAATAGAGGGCTCCGACATCTGATGTTTCGCCGTTATGGCTTCTTCAGGGAGCAAAAATTCACTTCTCACCGGGCAAACCTTATGACTCAAATGAACGGAGCGCCGGAACAAAAAAGCTGAAAAACAAAAAGAGAAAAAGAGTGACTACTGCAGCAATGAAAATAAAGCTGGGAACAACCCTCAAAATGCCAGACCCAGGCCCACAAATACAACAAGTACAGACCCTGTAGGCTGGGTTTAGGAAAAATAATGAGCACCGCCAAAAGACGCTATGATAATTGCCGGCTCACGGCTCACCATTCCAAACGCCGACGCATGCGTCATGGCAAAAATATAAAGGCGGGATAAAAAACGAGAAGCCAATCAAAAAACAGGAAAAGGCTTTGTCAGACCTAAACGTCCATACCAATGGACAAAACCTAGCAGGGAAATGCCAAAAAACCCACAGAAACCCACCCACCCTGTTAATAAAAAATGCTTAAATGAAAAATGAAAAAGCTGAGATGAAAAACGTATTAATACAAACGTTGATGAAAAATCACAAACAGCTTTTCCACTCGATGGAGTCATTCAATCCACCAGGAACTACAGTGCGAAGAGAAAAAATCCAACGCTGTTCTAGACGAGATAATTGTCGTGACATGTCCCCACCATACACAGAGGGAACACACTGGGTAATTACCACACATGTCAGATCTTCAAAAACATGCCCCATACTCTTAAAATGATGGACCAAGGGAGCGCCCTCAGCCAAACACCGGAGACGACTACGGTGTTCAATCAGACGGGTACGCAAAGCCCGGCTGGTCTTACCAACGTAGCCCAAACCACACGGGCAACGAAGAAAATAAATAACATTAACACTGTCACAAGACGTGGAAAATCGTAGCTTGATGTCTTGATCTCGATAAGAAAAGCTGGTACAAGAATCCATAATGGAACACACCGAGCAATGACCACAGCTGCGGTGTCGCCCAGTGTCAGCTGGTACCGATGGAGAGCTGGAGAAGGCGGACGGACAAAGAATGTCCTTCAAATTAGAACCCTTGGTGTACACTGAACGAATAACATGACGATGAAGCCCAGGGGTTAAACGCAAGACATGAGAATGTCGCTGAAGAATCTTAGACACTTGGTAACTCAAAGGGTTATATTTAGTGATGAAATGAACCATAGAGGAATCCCCCAAAGATCGAGTGCGTGGGGTCAACAGCCAGTCACGATCATTGAACCGGGCACGAAGTCTAGCTCGATGAACCAGAGGAGCAGGATATCCACGGGATTCAAAAGCAGCTTGAAGAATCCGAGATTGTGATTTGTAGTCAGACACTGCAGAACAATTCCGACGATACCGGAGAAATTGAGCAAAAGGTAAGCTCTCCTTCAACCGATGAGGATGTAGACTGTCGAAGTGCAAAAAAGACATCCTGTGCGTCGGCTTAGTGTATACTGTAGTAACCAAATGATCATCTTGACGTGTCAGGAGGACGTCCAAAAAAGGAATCACTGTGGTGCTATGATCCATGGAAAAAGTAATATGAGGATCACAGCCATTCAACCAAGTGAAGAATGTCTGCAACAACTCATGACCCCCAGTCCAGAGCAAAAACACGTCGTCAATGTAGCGCACCCAAAGACGGATATGAGACTGATATATGCTTCCTGTCAGCCATCGTCGTTCAAACTCGGCCATGTATAAATTAGCAATGGAGGGAGCTATCATAGCCCCCATTGCCACCCCTCGTATTTGTTGATAAAACACGCCATCAAAGCAGAAATAATTATTTGTCATTGCCATCTTCAGTAACTGCATGATGAAATCTACTTTAGCAGAACTCAGATCCTGACATGCTATCAAGGTAGACCGACCTATAACCATAGCATCATGCTGAGGGATACTGGTATAAAGGGAAAAGACATCTAAAGTGACCATTAGCAACCCAGCAGGTAGATCTCGATCGTGTCCATCTGCCAGTATCTGCAAAAAATGCATGGTGTCACGTAGATACGAAGGAATTCGAGACACTAGAGGCCGAAGATAAGAATCTACAAAAATGGATAAGGGTTCCAGGAGAGAACCACGTAACGACACAATAGGCCGTCCCGGTGGATGATGAAAATTCTTATGTATTTTAGGCAACACATAAAAATGTGGAATCCGGGGATGAGGAATGCCTAAAAATCTAGCTTCTTTAGTGGTAATCAACCCATCTTGCAGAGCCTGAGAAATTAGTTGATTGATCTCCCGTTGTAATACTGGAGTAGGATCCCACAGTAACTGTTGATAAGTAGCAGCATCTGACAGTTGGGAGTGAATTTCAGCCACATACTGAGACGTATCCAATACAACCACAGCACCTCCCTTGTCGGCTCGCCGAATGATAATATCCTTATAGGTCTTAAGCTCACGTAAGGCCTGACGTTGTGAATAAGATAAACTGTGATCAATCTTCTTCCGAGACAATAACTCCAGCTGATCAATATCACGCAGGACAAGCTCCCGAAACACTTGTAATGTAGGGGGTAACGGATTGGGGGGACTCCAAGAAGAACGTATGGGGAGCGGAAGCGGTCCCAATGACAAAGAGAGATCCGCGTCAGAATTAGACACTCTTAAGGGAACCGAAACAGGAACATATGTGGACAAGTCAGAAAAAAATGCCTGCAGGTGCAATTTCCGCATCAGAGCCTCAAATTCAAGGCGTAAAGAAAATGCATCATACGAAATACAGGGGACAAAAGACAACCCCTTCTCAAGCACTTCAATTTGAGCAGATGACAAAACCCGAGCGGACAAATTGATCACAAGCCGTCGGGATCCGCTGTCGCTTGAGACCTGGTCCAGGGGCGTTGAAATGGCACCAGCGGGTCGTTCTGCTTCCCTCGAACCCGACCTCGACCTCGACCTCTGCGCTTGCGGGTGGTCTTGCCTCGTTCTAAAAAATCCTCGGAACCTGACGCTCGCTGATCAGATAATGCAGAGTCGTCAGAGTATTCAAAGGACACATGGTCGGGCCGACGGCGGTCAGGTTGCATCCAGGCATATACAAATCCAGTGGAATAGTCAGTGGCATCGCGATGTAACTTCGAAAGCTTAAATGTCTTAGTCTCCTCTCGAAAGGCATCCAATTGGGATTGTAACTGCCGTAGTTGAGACGCAAATGTCTCTTCAGATTCTTCTGCCTTCAAAGCAGCAAGCTTTTGGTCAATTTCAATGCTAGTGACATCATTAAAAGACTTAGTAGCATTAACAGTAAGAACCATCAAGTCTAAAGCACACTTATTAAGGATTCTATTCCAATTGTCCACAAATTCCTCATTTTCAACGAATAGTTGAGGTGCTTTTTTGACCCGAAAGCCTCGTGGAATATGCTGACGCCGAATATATTCAATTAAAGTGGCACGATGTAATTCTGCTCGAATTTGCCGTTTCCATAACTTGGTTAGACCTGACCATGCAGTTGGAGTCTCAGCAATGTCAACAGGACCAAAACAAGTGGGTTGTCTAAGTAGTTCTTGAACCTGGTCGGTAGAGAAAGTGAGGGTTTCCCGCCAAATAGGAGAAGCAGCTTCCATGATATGAACAAGATAACCAAAATCTTCTCAAGGGGCAAAAAATAATAAAAAAAAATATAGGTACAACCCCAATCAAAAAATTGAAAAAAATGAAAAAACTGCCCGTCAGCCAGTAACGGAGGAAAAAAGACCTCAGTATCTCCCTGCATAAACAAATAACAGGAATCAAGTCTGTCGGTAGACGCCCGGACGTCTAAAGCACCAACACAGACTGAGAATTACATCAATGGTCATAAAAAAACCTCCAGCCGACCCAAAAAAGCAGGTGGCAACCAGCAGGCTTTCAGGCAGTTAAAGTGCTGCCGTCACAAACACTAACATTAAACAGTAAAGAAAAAGCTCCGGACACTTATCTTTTTTGCATGGTGATGACAAACTGATTTTAACAGTCACGATCTGATGTAGATGGTGAAGATAAAGATGCATGAATAGAGATGAAGGTGCAGATGAACAAAATCAATATGCAGGATCCCAGATGATAGAGGGCTCCACAAAATCAATATGCAGGATCCCAGATAATAGAGGGCTCTGACATCTGATGTTTCGCCGTTATGGCTTCTTCAGGGAGCAAAAATTCACTTCTCACCGGGCAAACCTTATGACTCAAATGAACGGAGCGCCGGAACAAAAAAGCTGAAAAACATGGATCATAGCACCACAGTGATTCCTTTTTTGGACGTCCTCCTGACACGTCAAGATGATCATTTGGTTACTACAGTATACACTAAGCCGACGCACAGGATGTCTTTTTTGCACTTCGACAGTCTACATCCTCATCGGTTGAAGGAGAGCTTACCTTTTGCTCAATTTCTCCGGTATCGTCGGAATTGTTCTGCAGTGTCTGACTACAAATCACAATCTCGGATTCTTCAAGCTGCTTTTGAATCCCGTGGATATCCTGCTCCTCTGGTTCATCGAGCTAGACTTCGTGCCCGGTTCAATGATCGTGACTGGCTGTTGACCCCACGCACTCGATCTTTGGGGGATTCCTCTATGGTTCATTTCATCACTAAATATAACCCTTTGAGTTACCAAGTGTCTAAGATTCTTCAGCGACATTCTCATGTCTTGCGTTTAACCCCTGGGCTTCATCGTCATGTTATTCGTTCAGTGTACACCAAGGGTTCTAATTTGAAGGACATTCTTTGTCCGTCCGCCTTCTCCAGCTCTCCATCGGTACCAGCTGACACTGGGCGACACCGCAGCTGTGGTCATTGCTCGGTGTGTTCCATTATGGATTCTTGTACCAGCTTTTCTTATTGAGATCAAGACATCAAGCTACGATTTTCCACGTCTTGTGACAGTGTTAATGTTATTTATTTTCTTCGTTGCCCGTGTGGTTTGGGCTACGTTGGTAAGACCAGCCGGGCTTTGCGTACCCGTCTGATTGAACACCGTAGTCGTCTCCGGTGTTTGGCTGAGGGCGCTCCCTTGGTCCATCATTTTAAGAGTATGGGGCATATTTTTGAAGATCTGACATGTGTGGTAATTACCCAGTGTGTTCCCTCTGTGTATGGTGGGGACATGTCACGACAATTATCTCGTCTAGAACAGCGTTGGATTTTTTCTCTTCGCACTGTAGTTCCTGGTGGATTGAATGACTCCATCGAGTGGAAAAGCTGTTTGTGATTTTTCATCAACGTTTGTATTAATACGTTTTTCATCTCAGCTTTTTCATTTTTCATTTAAGCATTTTTTATTAACAGGGTGGGTGGGTTTCTGTGGGTTTTTTTGGCATTTCCCTGCTAGGTTTTGTCCATTGGTATGGACGTTTAGGTCTGACAAAGCCTTTTCCTGTTTTTTGATTGGCTTCTCGTTTTTTATCCCGCCTTTATATTTTTGCCATGACGCATGCGTCGGCGTTTGGAATGGTGAGCCGTGAGCCGGCAATTATCATAGCGTCTTTTGGCGGTGCTCATTATTTTTCCTAAACCCAGCCTACAGGGTCTGTACTTGTTGTATTTGTGGGCCTGGGTCTGGCATTTTGAGGGTTGTTCCCAGCTTTATTTTCATTGCTGCAGTAGTCACTCTTTTTCTCTTTTTGTTTTTCAGCTTTTTTGTTCCGGCGCTCCGTTCATTTGAGTCATAAGGTTTGCCCGGTGAGAAGTGAATTTTTGCTCCCTGAAGAAGCCATAACGGCGAAACATCAGATGTCGGAGCCCTCTATTATCTGGGATCCTGCATATTGATTTTGTGGAGCCCTCTATCATCTGGGATCCTGCATATTGATTTTGTTCATCTGCACCTTCATCTCTATTCATGCATCTTTATCTTCACCATCTACATCAGATCGTGACTGTTAAAATCAGTTTGTCATCACCATGCAAAAAAGATAAGTGTCCGGAGCTTTTTCTTTACTGTTTAATGTTAGTGTTTGTGACGGCAGCACTTTAACTGCCTGAAAGCCTGCTGGTTGCCACCTGCTTTTTTGGGTCGGCTGGATGTTTTTTTATGACCATTGATGTAATTCTCAGTCTGTGTTGGTGCTTTAGACGTCCGGGCGTCTACCGACAGACTTGATTCCTGTTATTTGTTTATGCAGGGAGATACTGAGGTCTTTTTTCCTCCGTTACTGGCTGACGGGCAGTTTTTTCATTTTTTTCAATTTTTTTCAATTTTTTGATTGGGGTTGTACCTATATTTTTTTTTATTATTTTTTGCCCCTTGAGAAGATTTTGGTTATCTTAGGTCCAAATAATGTCAGATCAATGGGTGTTGGAGATAGTTCGAGAGGGCTATGCGCTAGAATTGGCCTGCCCTCTCCGGGACTCCTTTGTTCTGTCACCCAGCAAAGGGCGGCAAAAAGCTCTGGCAGTCCGTCAGATGTTAGATCGGCTGCTGAGCTTGGGAGCGGTAGTCCCCATACCGGTTTCAGACCTTGGGGTAGGCCGCTACTTCATTTATTTCATGGTGCCAAAGAAGGACAGGTCTCTCCGTCCTATTCTGGATCTCAAAGGCATGAATCACTGTCTGCGGGTTCCTCATTTCCGCATGGAAACTCTACGGTCTGTCATAGTGGCAGTGCGTCAAGGAGAGTTTTTGACGGCTCTTGATCTCACAGAGGCCTACTTGCACATTCCGATCAGAGAAGCTCATCAAACGTTCCTGAGGTTTGTCTTCCCTAGGGGCCATTATCAGTTTCAAGTGTTGCCATTCGGACTGGCTACGGCTCCGCGCACCTTCACCAAGATCATGGTAGTAGTAGCAGCGGCAGCATTGCGAAAGGAATGTATCCTAGTCCATCCTTATCTCGACGATTGGTTAATTCGGGCAAAGTCTAGGGTCGAGAGTTTGCAGGCCATGGACAGAGTAGTGAAGTTTCTACAGAGTCTCGGATGGGTGGTGTAAACGGGGGCGCTGGGTGAGAATGTCCACAGTCTTGGCAAAGGCAAATATTAATATGACTTGCAAAGGATTGTGGGAAATGTAGTCCATTCATACCAGAATCAGCCGTTCACAAATAAATTAGTTGTGCTTGCTCGAGTGTAAAGCAAAGAAAAGATATTTTATTTATGGGGTTATTTCTCCCAACACAGATTTGCTTGGTAGCACAAAAAAAGGATACTTGCTTTCAGTATTATACTTAGAAAAATAAATCAGGAAAAACAACAACTGAACTTCTTAAGCAATTAAATCAAACCATAAAGACCTTGATGGGAACAGAAAGGTCTTTTCTGTGGGCTCCTGCTAATATCTTTTTAGCAGTGCTTCAAAAACAAACAAAACCCACAAAGTAATGAAAAACTGTTCTTTTTCAAGGCTAACTTCTGGTATTTTCACACACCCCCAGAAGTGTCTCTTCAGAGCTCACAGGCAATTAGGCAAGGCTCAATTGCTAACAATTAACCAGCTGCAAACCTCTTGGCTGGTTTACTTTCTAAACGTGGCTCAAATCCTGCTCAAAAGCTTTTCTGAGTAGATCAAAGAACAAGTTTATATTTCTTTGTGATGGTTGTTGTATTTTGTAAAAGTATATTACCACAGAAGTTTAGACAGAGAGCAATCCATGTATTCACACTGTTCATTTACAACATCCCCCTCTTCTTCAACTATCATAGAATCAATATCATGGATTGGCACAGAGGAATCTCTTAATGGAGCACTCTCAGGACAATACTTGTTTCCCTGCTGTCTTCCAAGTGAAAAGCTAGGGCATAGATCAGTGTTCATACCTGAGCTTCCATTGCTGTTAGGGTTCCTCTCCCAATATCCTGGCCAGTATGTAGTCCAGTTTTTATGTCCAGCCTTCCAATCAAGATCCCTGGACACTGGGTCTCTCTTCACATACCTTCTTGCACTGGTCTTAGGGCCCTTCCAAATGCAGCCGTCTCCCTCACAGGTGCCGTCCGAGGATTCCTGGCTCTGTAACCCCACTCCTCTGGTTTCCTCCAGTCCAATGGATTATGCTTGCCTCTGGAATGTCTCCCAGCACATGTACTGCTATGGACTCCTTTAGATCTCCAAGATGCTTTTCTCTTCCTTCTTCCAAGTTGCTTCTTGCTCTCTCTGTCCGTGGGCTCTGGCTTCTGCTGCCTCTGCTCCTGCTGAAGATGGTGATGATCATGAAGATTCTGCTGATTCTGCTGTGTAGAATAGGCTTTACTTTTAACCTGTTTAGAGGGCTGCTCCACCCTAGCACAGCGCAGCTGTGCTGAATCAAGCCCTGCCCTTGGAGATGAGTGCTTGGGGATTACCTCATAGTTCTCCTGATTGAACACACGTTTTCCCACTTCAGCTCTTCTAGTGGCTGTTGGAAACCTGGTGCATTCTGGGACTGGTAGTCTTTTATGGAAACATTCTGTTTTATTATTTCTACCAGCAAAGACAGGTTGCTTGTTCAGAGTCACTTCACCTCTATTATAGCTCCTTCCTGAACTATGATAAGCTTCCTTATCACAGTGGTCAATGCAAAGAAGTGTCATCTGGATCCGTCACAGATGCTCGAATATCTTGGAGTTCAGTTTGACACCTCAAAAGGTCTGGTATTTTTTCCAGATCGTCGCGCACGGATCTTGCGCAGTCTCGTGCGCACGTTCTTAGGGATCCCAGCGCCATCGGCATGGTGGTACCTATGGCTGCTGGGGTCTATGGCGGCAACTCTGGAGGTAGTGCCGTGGGCCAGGTTTCATATGCAACCGTTGCAGAGGGCACTTCTGCGACGCTGGTTGAACCAAGCGGACTCGTTGAACAAACGCCTTCCCTGCCCGAGGCAGGTGCGACAAGCCCTGCAGTGGTGGCTGTCCCCGGAGTCCCTGCAGGTGGGCATGTCGTTGGAACAACCAGAGTGGCTCCCTTTAATGACGGATGCGAGCCTGGCGGGGTGGGGAGCCCATTGCGAGAGTCTGTTCGCACAAGGGATATGGTCCTCCGAGGAGTCCTCTTGGTCAATCAACTGGCTCGAACGGCGGGCGGTGTTCCATGCACTGCAGGCGTTCGAGAGTTCAGTGATGGGTCAAGCGGTGAGAGTTCTCTCGGACAATTCGGCAACGGTGGCCTACATCAACCGACAAGGCAGAACGGGAAGTGTGGCCATGGAGGAAGAGGCAGAGGAGTTGTTCGGGTGGATAGAACCTTGTCTGCAGGCCATTTCGGCAGCGCACATCGTGAGAAAGGACAATGTCATGGCAGTTTTCCTCAGCAGGGTGCAGGTGGACGCAGGAGAGCGGGAGCTTCATCTGCAGCTTTTCATGCAAATTGTCCGCAGATGGGGACCGCCGGTAATGGATCTCATGGCGACCTTTCAGTCGGCAAAGACAAGCCGGTTCTTCAGCAGGCGGAGGGAAAGAATGTCCGAAGGCATCGACGATCTCATTTAACCCTGGCTGCAGTTCAGTCTCCTATATGTCTTCCCTCCGTAGGCGCTCATAGGCCGGGTAGTTCAGCACATCGAGGCACACTGCGGCACGGTATTGTTGGTAGCTCCGGATTGGCCCAGGCGCCCGTGGTATGCGGACCTAGTTCGTCTGCTTGACGGAGATCCATGGAGACTTCCGAGTTCGGTGGATCTCCTGATTCAGGGTCCCCTGCGAATGCCCCAAGTGGATCAGTTTTCGCTTACGGTATGGCCATTGAAAGGACTAGGTTGAAAAAGAAAGGTTATTCGACGGCGGTTATCGCCATGCTACTTCGAGCAAGAAAGGCATCCACATCACTTGCATATGTGCGCGTGTGGCGGATCTTTGAAGACTGGTGTTCTCAACGTCAGGTTCGGGCGGCAACTGCTTCCGTTCCAGTGGTACTCAGTTTCTTGCAGGACGGTTTTGAGAAAGGGTTAGCTGCCAGTTCCTTGAAGGTTCAGCTAGAGACCCTCTTGTGTTACCGGGGCAGGATCCAGGGGGTAGCACTGGGTTCGCATGCAGACGTGCAGCACTTCCTTAAGGCGGTGTTCAGACTTCGACTATCACGTAGAGTGTCAGTGCCACCGTGGGATTTGAATCTGGTGTTGGAGGCTGTGGTCAGGAAACCTTTTTAGCCAGGCCTCCGTAAAGGACTTAACGCTAAAGACGGTGTTCCTGGTGGCCATCTCTTCAGCAAGGCGCATTTCGGAATTGCAGGCACTGTCGTGCAGGGAGCCATTCTTGTCCTCTAGAGACAAGGTATTCTTATGGCCGGTGCCATCCTTTCTGCCTAAGGTGGTCTCTCCGTTTCATTTGAACCAGGCGGTTTTCCTTCCAGTGTTCAATTCGGGGGCGGAGCAGGCCACTGACTGGGGTTTACATTGTCTCGATGTTAGACGGGTACTACGCTGGTATCTGAAGGTTTCGGTGGTTTATCGGAAGTCAGACCGTCTCTTCGTGTTGTTTGGCGGTGCTCGCAAGGGAGAGGCGGCAGCAAAAGCTTCCATTTCCAGATGGGTGAAGGAGGCGATTGCATCAGCATATATTTTGCAAGGACGTCCGGTTCTGGTGGGATTATGGGTGCACTCTACTAGAGCGCAGGCGTCGTCTTGGGCGTAACACAGCTTGGTTCCGCCAGTGGAAATTTGCAGGGCGGCTACCTGGTCGTCCCTTCATGCTTTCAGCAAGCACTACCGGTTGGATGTTTTGGCAGAGAGGGATGCATGCTTTGAAACGGCAGTATTGCGTGCTGGTTGGAGAGGTCCCACCAATGTTCCCTCTAATTTTCTGTAGGCTGTGTGCGCGCATAAAATATCAGCTGTGCAGCTTTTGAAGGAAGGTTAAATTTTTGTGCGCCACATAACGACACTTGGAGTTATATACTTTAAAATTTGACTACACGTCAGAATACAGTATGTACACCACATTGATTACACTAGAAAATATTGTAGAACTTGTGAAAACCATAAATACACAACAGCTTTTCAATTTTAAGAAAGTCTGTGTTGTTTTCTATCAGAATCAGAACCGTAATTTTTGTGCGCTCTGTTGTAAAGTATGTGCGCTCACTCGGTGAGGTGTGTGCGCGCGCACACGCGCACAGCTTAGAGGGAACAGTGGGTCCCACCCAATGTTAACTGCTCTGTTACATCCCAGAGGTGGAGGACTAAACTGGAGGACTGATCAGGAAATGGAAATTACACTTACCTGGTAATTGTGGTTCCTGGAAGGACTCCAGTTTAGTCCTCAATCCCACCCAGGAGTGTGTTTATTTATGAAGGCCTCTGTGCTTGCAAAAAGAGATGGTTCCAGTAAGTGGAACAAAGTGTGATTCCTGTTTGGGGGGCTTTGACTATGGCCAGATGGTTGGGTGCCTCTCTATTTCTTTCTTTCTCTTTCTCTCTTCTGCTGTGTCTGTCCTTTGTTCTGGGGGGATGGGGCAGAAGCAAAGTGGGATTCCTGGCTTCCTCGTCAGTGAGGGAGGAGGTTAGCTGGGCTGTTTGAGGTTAAAGTTTCACATTACTATATTACCGTTATGCTTAGTTAGTTTTTTTACCTACTTATGTGTTGCTTCTTTAAGTCTGCTTTGTCAATAGTTCACTGGGGCTGATGGGATCTCCAGCAGCATATAGCTAGTGAGGATAAGATTCTGATTGGTCCAGTCTCCATGCTGCAGGAGGAGGTGCACTACCCAGAGGTGGAGGACTAAACTGGAGTCCTTTCAGGAACCACAATTACCAGGTAAGTGTAATTTCCATTTCGTGTTACCCTGAGGTGAAAACCCAGCGGTACTGGGTTCCACCTCACTCTCACAGTCGCTCTCGCTGAGGTTAGGCGGCAGTATCCTCATCCTTCCACGCTTTTGGGAGGGGTCCTGGAGGGAAGTCTTTGTAGAGCTGCCTTTCTTAGCAGATTTTTTGGCTGCAGTACCCCTGGTCCATCTTCTCTACCTTTAGGAGGTGACCCGAGGGTAACATGGGGGAGAGTTGCCTGCTGCCTCTGTGACAGAGCCTTAGACAGCATTACCATCTGTCCTTGCTTCCTCCATATAGTTCTTTAGTTTTACACAAAAAGGGGTGGGAGGCAGGCAGCTCAGCTGAGACTGCAGTGGCCTTGACTGCGTCCATTGGAGCATTCTAGGAGGTAGAAATTAGGAGACCAGTTTTCATCTCTGCAAGGTGCCGTTGTGTGTGTGGATGATGCAGGTCAGGTACAGCAGGCATGATATGGCCCACATTGCAGCGGCAGCATGACAAAGATGCATACTGCAGCAGAACCTGGATATGGGCATGCTCTGGAAATTGGAGATGAGAGAGCATCTGGGGATTTTGGCCGGAGCTGCCACCATTTTGCCAGCCCCTGTTGCTCAGGATGGTCCTGGCAGAAAACCTCCAGGTTAGGCCTGATGGTAGCTCTGGAAAGCAAAACATGAAAAAAAGACCTTAACTCTTGTTGGTGAAGGTTGGGCCTTGGAGCTAAGAATAGGCTTGCTCCCGAGTTTGGGCCTTTATGGAGCTTGCACTCCATCATTACATAGAGGAAGCTATTTTGGGTCAGTGCTTTGTCCTGCAGCCTGACAAGGGACTTGGGGCCCTAGGGTGACCAGATTGGCTAGTACATGGCTCTTGGAGAAGTCTGCACCTGGCATACCTTGAGGGGCTCTGGGGTTTCTTGGGGTTCCCTGAGAGGATGGTATGGTGGATCCTTCAAGGCGGGAGGACATTCTAGGAATATGTATTCAGGAACTTCAGGTTCTAATGGAAGTGCAGATTCAGATGGTATCCACTCAGGCACAGTGTATAACATTTTTTTGGCCATGGCTATTGTGCGAGAGTCCACGGTACTGGGGTATCCCACACACCACATGTACCTTCTCTGTGTTCCAGGGCTGTCTGGTGCATTGAGCCCACCTCGCTTTAGTTAGGGACAGTGTTCTCCTGTCCTTGAAGGAGGCTTCCTCATTGCCTGCTGCTCACTTAGCAAGGAGCTTGCAAAGGCTGGCTCAAAATCTCTTGCTCTCAGAACAACTCTGGCTCAAAGGTGCATCGTTCTCAGATGGAGTTTGGAGCATTACTATAGCCTTCAAACCATGCTGAAAGGTTCACATTCAATCTTCCTGTGTAGTAGTGGGGGGCAGTGTTACTTCCCTGTAAATTGTCACTGTTGCATCAACCAGGGGGGACATCATGGGCCATCCTGTGCCAGACAGCACTCCAGGTCTAGCTGGGATTAATTGTGGTGAGCTTTGATGCTGTACCTTAGCACTGAGGCCTGTAGGCCAGGGAATGAGGCATTGGTATAGCTCCTTGTCTGTGGTGGCTGCCCCTTAAGCAAGGAGTTGGACAGGGCTAGTCCAGTTGCGGCATACTTTTACCTTTCCCAACCTAGAGTGCCATTCTGCTTTGGATCTTCTTTCCATGGAATGGTTTTATTTTGGCAGCTTCTTCCACCTCTGTGTCATTCTTCATTTCCTGGTGGTGATGCATTGTGTGTGCTTGCTTGAGGCCACACTGTGTCAGTGGTATTCCAAGATAGGTTCTGGTTTGCTTAGTTGGGCTTCAGCTAGCCTGTGTAGTTTTCAAGATGAGAACCGCTTTCCTTTGCAACAGACTCCTTGACAGTCCAGTAGCATCAAGTGAACCTATAGGTATTCCACGGATCTCAGGCCATTTTTACATCTTGTCATGCGCTCCATGACATAAGTGGGTATACTGTTATGCAAAAAGTTGAAATGCCACAAGCAAATCACACTCTGGGACTGTTTCGCTCAACTTGTGTGTGCCTTGGGCTACTCAAGTCTCCTGTTCCTGTAGAACATGTATAAATCTTTTTTAAACCCAGCTATGCTAACTACCTAGACCACTTTCTCTGGCAACATACTCTCTGATTTGATCTAAGTCTGCTACCTACTGGCTTCATGGAATGTCTCCTAGTCCTACTACTACTATTTGAAAAGGTACCCTATTTACCTTTTTCACCTCATTCGAGATTCTTTTGTTTTATATTTAAACATCTACATAGCAATAACCAAAATAATAAATCTTGTAAGAAAAAAAAATCAAGAACAGTCACATAAGAAATAAGCCATCCCAATCCAGGGGCAGTGAAAAGCCTTTTTGTTTGGGAGGGCCCCAAGCTCCACCCCAACTCTGCCTTAACTCCACCCCTAGTTCCCACTCCAATTTACATTTGGCATTCTTACATAAATGTTGTATGCAAATCATATATTATTCGTTCACAAGGCACATTTCCAGATCAACCAATAAATCTCAACCAACAATGGGTACAGAGCAGAGCAAAATGTTTCACTTAATAACACACAAAACATTCCATTCAAAATTGTTATGCCCCTTCTCCCATTTCCAGCCCCAACATCAAACTCCATTTTCCCATCTGATTAGCACCTTTAAATTGCCTGCAGAGCAGTGGGAGATTACCTTTTCACTCCCCTTGATCTTCCTGTCCTCTTTCAGCTCTGACCACTGGCACCCCAGCATCAGACCACTCTCCTTGACCTATTTGCAGTATCAGACCACTACAGAAACCCAACCCTGGCATGCATTCACTCGCACAGTCAACAACCTACATATATAAATACTACATTGTTCAATCTCGCTCCCAGCTAATTGTAACCCGAGTATTAACTTGCACTGAAAAGATTCCACTAATATTAACAGAGCAGCTCTATACCAACATGCAGACCTCACAAACTTGCAAAAATTTACGTCCTTCTGCAGATGTAATATTCATTCACAGAATGTATTATGAAGAAAAAACATTGCTTGACAGATATTATATCCATGGGAGAGGTATAGAGCAACTCAAAAGAACCCACTCAAAATATTAATTAACTTGTCCCAAACACCCTCCATAGCACTTCCCAGACTGTGCATCACTCGATCCGCAGGGGCCCCACATGTTCCCCAAAGTGAGTTCCATCACCAGCCATTACACCTTTAACAAGCTGAAAAGTGCACACGTATAGTGTGACAAAATGGCACGTTTCCCCTTTTCTCCATATGCATGCTTGGGCATGTCTGTGTGGGAGATTTTGTTGAAATAGTCATGGTAAACTGTGACTCAGTAGGGCAGCAAAGCATGTGTAGCTGAGGTGCATATGTGTGTGTGAATCAGTGATATGATGTATATATCTATTTTTAAGGTGAGGATTTAGCTGTTTATCTATGACGATGTGAAGCTGGGATGTCAGAGAATGGGGGGGAGGAATGTATGCGTATGTATTCGGGAAGTGGTGGTGGTTGGGGTGGTTGTCAGTATTGGGGTTTGTTTATTGGGGGGAATGATAGGGTGAGGGGTGTGTGTTTTGGACTACATGCATTTGCATGTATGCATGTGTGTGTCGGGAAGCTGCATCTGTCAGGGGAGTGTATGTGTGCATGGTGTGTGGCTGTGGTATGTTTGTTCCTCTATCCCTTCCACTATTTCCTCTTCTTCCCCTTCAGTAAACCTTCTACTAGCATTCTCCCTCCTTCCCTTGCATCCAACCATGTACTCTTCCCTTCCCACCTAACTTAATGTAACCAATGGGTTAAAATTAAAATATATATATTTTTTATTTATCTGGGCTCCATGGAGTTTCCAGGCCCAATGGTGCTACAATGCATAAGAACATAAGAAATGCCATACTGGGTCAGACCAAAGTCCATCAAGCAGAGTATCCTTTCGAACAGTGGCCAGTCCAGGTCACAAGTACCTAGTAGGTTCTTAAAAAGGCATAAGGTTCCACAGTGCTTGTTCCGGGGCAAGCAGTGGATTTCCCGGGTCCTCTTTAATAATGGTTTATGGACTTTTCCTCCAGGAATGTGTCCAAATCTTTTTTAAATCCAGCTACACTAACAGTCTTCATTATATCCTCCGGTAATGAATTCCAAAGTTTGATTATGCGTTGAGTGAAAAAATATTTTCTCTTATTAGTCTTAAATGAGTTACATTGTAGCTTCATTGTGTGTCCCCTAGTCTTTTGACTTTTTGATGGCGTAAACAACCGATCTACATTTCATTCCATTGCTTGCAGCAATTTGGGCATCAGGAGGAAGCATGACCAAATTCAGAAAATAAATAAATAAAATCATGGTTTAAGCAAAAAGTGCTGTAGACATGAGAGCCCCGGTGCAAAAGGCATGGCCATGTTTTAAAAAATAAGTAAATAGAGAGGTCCCATGGCTGTATTCAAAGGGGCAGAAATAAAATAATCAGGGGAAAAGAAAAGCAACCTCAACCACGATTGTCTCCATGGCACAGCTGAAGTAGGAAGGCGGGATGTCAAGGCTACTGCAGCCATTGGATTAGCAGGGTGGAGAGGGCCAGAAGTATGGTGCGGCCATGGATTGCAACTACATGAAGAGGAGAGCTGGATGGGTCTGGAGTTAAGGTGGTTGCCACGACTGTATCCAGCATTGCTGGAGCAGGACTGAGGCCTGGCGGACACTTCACTTTTTAGCTGCAGCTGCTACTGTTTCAGCTTCTCAGCAACACTTCCCTGGTGGCCAGTGGACACCAGAGCAGGTGGGACACAAAAATATAAGGTTAAGATTGAAGAGTCTTCTAAAGGCTCAAATGGCTCTTGGTTCTTGTAGTTGCTTTAGCTCCAATCTTCAATGAAACAATCAAGCTGAGTGGTGGGAATTAATACGGCTTTTATTTCCCTTTTTCACAGTGGTTCTAAATAATGGGTTACAATTTTAAAGCAAATGTCCTTAATGCAGGTAGAAAACAAACTCAGGGTTCAAAGCAAAAACTGTTATACGTCACAGGAATGGAGGTGTTCAAACAAATAAAGAATGCTCTGCTGGCAATTCACCCAATCACAAGTCTGGCAGTGACTCTAAACTTTCAGAAATGCAAAGTGTACAGTCCATCTCTTGGTCAGACAAATCTCCTGCCAGTTCCACTTGCATTGGCACGGTATCAGAAAGCTCTGATTCTATATCCCTGGTTTCTTGTAAAACACATTCAGGGGTTTTGTATATTTTCTGTAGCAGCTCCCAATGTCCTTGGCCTAGCCTAGGGCGTCGGCCACTTGCTGTGTTAGGCTTTAAAGTACCCTCTTTCCTTAGAGGTTTTCTAGCAGCTTTATCATAGCTTTTACCATTCACCACTTTCTTATTAGGCATACATTTCTCATACCTTGTATGGCAGCAATCCTCAAGTAACCGGCTTTCTTCCACTGCCTGCCTTTCCCAGGCAGCAGCTTGGTGAAATCCTTTTCTATGACGGTTAGGCTTACCCTGTAGCCTTTGACTTCCTTCTCCTGGTGAAGGCCTGCCTCTGTACAAGCCCAGCTTCTGGCTCTCTGACTCAGTGTGGCTTGGCTTCTCCAGCTGATTCTTGTTTGGCTTAAGGTTGCAGTTACAGCAGGGCTTTTGCCTCTGAGGGCAAACAGCTCTCGGTTTGGCTTGAGCTGACACCTCCTTAGGTCCTTCCTCAGCTCCTGAGAAATCACCTCTCCCTCCTGGGAATTCTCTAGCACTAGAGTAGTCAGGTTTCCACTTCCACCTCTCTCTCTCGGTGCTGCCAGTGATTCTCCCCTTGCTTCTGCTTGGGCTGCTGCTTCTACTGGTGCTTCTATCTCCGAGGCTACCGGTACTCCTTCTGCCTCTTCTCCTTCCTCTCTTCCAGTCTTCCACACTCCCCTTATGAAGCCCTCCTGCTTTTGAGGATTGGAAGCTGGTTGGCATTTCCCCGTGACCAGCTGGGCGTGGCTCTTCAGTCTCCCTGAAGACACTCTTGCTCCCTCTAGCTGGTTCCTGGGAATATTGCAAGTCTTTTTCTCTGTGAAAAACACCTTCTTTTCTCTCAACTGGGCTCTCATCAGCCCTCGCTGCATGACAAGCTTTGGCTGGAAGATGCGTTCAGATAAGTTGAAGCTGTTAAATTTTGTTATAAGGAACTTTAATGAATAAAACTAAGAGGTTTAAAAGGGGTTTTATGACCAATGAGGATAAGTTCCCAAGGCTGAAATAAATGGCCTAAAGTATAAATGATGGGACTGCACTGAGGTCTTTTCTCCCTTTAAAAAAAATTATACATTATTATCATCATCATGTTTCCATAAATCAAAAAAAGTGGGGGGGGGGGGGAAGGAATAGGGCAATAAATCAAATATTTATATTTTGGTGGCTTGTTTGGTTGCATGGTTAGTTTGGTGCATACCATGTCAGTAATGAACCTCATTCTTAAGACAGGGGATGTGGAGTATAATCTCAGTCTCAAATTTACTACCAATGCTCGCTACAGTACTTGCATTGTGCCAAAGAGAGCTTCTCTTTTGGAGTACAGAAGATGTAACATGTATAGGCAATTTATCAAGATGTGCTTGAAAATTCCTTTTAGTCGAGCCTGTGGCACCCAACATTGATGGTAAATATATCTGTATCTTTCTGCCACATTTTCATAGTTTCTGACTGCATTTCTTGGAACCTGAGGATCTTCTCCCTCTCCACACAATTCACAGAATAAATTGCTTGAAATTGACACCTCTATTATCAATGCCATTCTGGTGTTCTCTTGTACCACTATGTCCGGTTTCCTTGTATCCAACTATTTATCAGTTGGAATAGGAATGTCCCAGGTGATCATAACTTCATTATTCTCCATAATTCTCTAGTACTTTTATGGTACAACAATATTGCAGTGCTTACAAAGTTTTCAGTGGATGAGACATACCACTTTGTGCCATACCATATAGAAATCGTCTGTCATCAGAACTTTGCAGCCAGTTGTGAGCTGAGTAACGGTTTCCAGCTGTTTCTTAATGAATCTACATATGTTAGTTTTCTCAATTTTTTCTATGCATGCTGTAAACCATCTCATCCATAATCTACTCTTCTGGGTGCAATTAATCTCTTGCCCTTCGGTTTAAGTTCACCTCTCCTTAACTATTCGCGTGTCTGATTTTGATAGGTGAATGGTTCCTGGAGTAGCATTCTGTATTTCCCATTGTATTTGCCACTTACTGTTCCTTGTTTGCTGCTCTCTTTGAAGAATTTTCTCTCTTGTTTTGCAAATTCTGTCACTCTCTTCTCTACGTGTACTAGTGGATGCTCAATCATACCTTCTAAACGTCGGAATGCTTGTCCAGGTTTGATAGTGGAGCCAGATTCTAGAGGTTTACTTTCATATTTTTAGCATATTTGGATCTGTGGATGGTGTTAAATAGGCTTGGAAGCCTGTGATAAATAGCTCTATTTTGTATAATCTATTTCTGTGAGGCCCATTCTTCCCTCGGCTCAAGGAATATACAGTTTTGGCATATACTGTTTTTTTATAGATTATTTTGTGGGCATGGAGGAATTTTCTTGTTCATACAACCAGTTTTTCAAGATCTCTAAGAGGTCAGTCTACAGTTCCAAAGCTATGTGAATTTACTGGAATTGCCAGCTGATTAATGGCTTGTATGTTACTTCATGATGTTAAAGCATCTTTTAGTAACAATTTTACTTTAATGTTCTTTACTGATCTTTTCTCTATGTAATTTGTGCTTGATGGTTGCTCCTTCCTCTACTCCTAAATATTTATATACATTTTCCTGTACAAGTTCCTTGATGTCACAATTGGTCACTGGATCTGTAGAGTTTTAATTCATTTATAAATAGTGTGATGTTACCATCTTTGGGATTAAGGGTAAATCTGTATCCCAAAGAGTTAATGAAAGTACTCAGTGGATTAAGCACCATAAAATTCCTCTTTGGATCATGATGTTAGGAATGACTGACTTTTAATCTTCATACTTCAGATGGAGTGTAGTCTACTACATTTTCATGGTCAAATGTATGTACTAGATTAATCTATGGTTTATTTTGTACATTTCAAGGGAATTTAATATCCAAGAGTGCAGGATGTTATCAAAGGATTTCTTATTGTCAATCCATACTATACTGAAATTTCTGCTTTTTTAGCACTGGCCATGATGGCTTTAATCTCCAGGAAAAAGCAGGAATGTAGTCATCACATATGGGTATCGTCGGTACTGACGGAGCCTGCGCAGGAACGCTCCCCAGCGTCCAATTAGAATGCTTTTGGGAGCATCCCACAGCGCCTGCGTGCTGCCTTCCCGCCTTTCTCAACTGCCTCTCTCCAGTTCTTCTTTTTCGGTGGAGCCAGCAGGTCATGTTCCTGTCACCGCAGAAGAATTTTCTTTTTCTTTATTTCTTTTTGTGGTCGCGTCTGCCTTCTTTGACGCTCTACCGGTACCGCCGGTCTTTCTTTTCCTATTTCTCAAAAAAAAAAAAAAAATCTGTTTTTTTCTATTTTCTTCAGGTGCACCCGCCTTTTTGGGCCTTAGGCCCAAAAACTTTTCTTAACATGGAAAAACCTGCCTCAGGTTTTAAAAAGTGCACCAAGTGTGGCGGTACCATTTCCGTCACCGATACCCATGAATGGTGTTTAAAATGTTTAGGTCCTGACCACTCCATCACGGATTGTGTGTCCTGTGCCATGATGTCTAAAAGAGGTCGGCAGAACCGAGCTGCCAAGCTCAGTACCCTGTTTCCCTCTGATGCGGCTTAGGTGGCATCGACGTCTTCCAGGTGGTCTTCTTCCTCCCGTGGATCTCAGGTAACTAAACATAAATCCAGCTGGTCCTCGAAGGGTAGATCTCCTTCAAAGCATCGAGATGCCTCAGGCGTTGCCCTCGAGGATTCTGCACCGGCAAAATTACCCCGGCGGGAGGCTTTGGCTTCCAAAGCATTATCGGGGTTCCAGGATGTTCTAGATGGCTCGGCCTTGACAGATCTCCTGGTGCCATGCTCTGTGGTACCGGTGGCTTCCACTGGTACCGACATCCAGGCATTGGCGGCGTCCATGGACCAGAGAATTCTGACCATGGAACGCAGTCTGGCGGTTTTCCTTGCGGCATCGACGCCCTTGGTACCGCGACAGACAACTCCACCGGTACCGGCACTAGCATCGGCATCGGTATCAGTATCGGCACCGGTACTGATAGCATCGGCATCGGTGTCAGCTGCTATGCCAGTACTCTGTCCTCCGATGCCCTCTGGTACCGATTCTCCGGTACCGGTTATTCCCGGTACCGACCTTGGTCGGTACGGGTATCGGGTTCTGCAGGAGCATCCGGACAGATGATACTTCGAGTCCTCAGAAGAATCTGAGGATTCTGAAAGTTCTGTCGATGCAGCGATGCTTCTTCCAGAGGAGTCCTCCTCCCCTAAACGCAGGATGTCTCCTCCAGAGGACATGTCTTTCCAAGACTTCATCAGAGAGGTGGCTCAGGGCCTGTCCATCACTGTGGCCCCTGAAACAGAGCCAAGGTCTAAGGAGTTGGAAATTTTACAATATCCCAAAACTCCTAAGGAGGCAGCTACCTTACCCATTCATGAGATTCTATATGATCTCATGTTGAGGATGTGGGAAACACCTCTTACCACCTCTCCTCATTCTCGTAGGTTAGATACTATGTATTGTGTCCCTCCTTGTCCTGGGTTCCATAAGACTCAACTTCCTCACCATTCTATTGTGCTGGAGTCAGTTATGAGAAGGATTAGAAGTGCAAAAAGACATGACTCTAATCCTCCAGGACGTGAATGCAGAACCCTGGATGCTTTTGGACGCTTCCATGCTTGCTGCAAGAATCAGTTCCTATAGTCTCTACATGGGAATGTTCCTAAAGGAGGTCACAGATAATTTACAGACTTTAAGTCCTTTCATTTCTGAGGATAAAAGACAGGACTTTCTTACTTGGGTCAAACATGCCTAAGATGTCTCTAAATTCTCCAACCGTGCAGCCTTTAACTGCTTTGAGTGTATAAGCAGAACCTCGGCTATTGCCGTAGGTGCACGTAAAATTGCTTGGCTCCAGGCATCTGATTTAGAGCTCTTGGTACAAGATAAATTGGGAAATATCCCTTGTACTGGTGAGAACCTGTTTGGTAAAGATTGGCAGGAAAAAGCCAATGAAATGGATGCTGAAAATTCCACCTTGGATAGACTATCCAAGTCCACTGCTGATCCTGTTAGAAAGAATTTGTTCAAGAAAACATCTTTTTCTAAAAAGAAAAGATTTTATCCTGCTTATGGTCAGCAGGCATCTTCTGCAGGTCAGTTTTCAACCAAACGTCAGCAACCACCCAAACAGAAGAAAGCAAAGGCTGCTAGGCCTCCACTGGCCAGCAGCCTCAGCCTCCTCAAGGCCTTTGACTTTCAGCTAGAGAACTTAGCCTTTCTGGTTCTGGAAGGACCAGAACCGTCCACCATTCCAGGAAGGTTATGTTATTTTGCCCCCAGATGGGGGCAAATAACAGCAGAGCATTGGACACTCTCCATCATAAAGGAGGGGTACAAACTTCATTTTTCAAGCATGCCCCCTCACACAATAGTGAAGCAGTTCAATTCTCCGACCTCTCTCATCAACCTGTTAGGTCAGGAGGTTGCCATCCTTCTTGCCCAAGGGGCAATAGAAGAAGTGCCTCTTCATCAACAGGGCACAGGGTTCTATTCCCCTTATTTTCTTATCCCAAAGAAAACAGGGGGATACAGACCATCTTAGATCTCAGAGACATGAACAAATTCCTTGTCAAGGAGAAATTCAAGATGATTTCTCTCGGAGCTCTGCTTCCATACCTTCAGAATCAAGATTGGCTTTGTTCTCTAGATCTCAAGGATGCGTACACCCATGTCCTCATCCATCCAACCCACAGAAGGTTCCTTCGATTCCTTTTTCAAGGAAGGCACTACCAAATACAGGGTGCTTCCTTTTGGTCTGGCCTCTGCACCAAGGGTGTTCACGAAATGCATGGCTGTGGTAGCAGCATTTCTCCGCACTCTGGGAATATTCGTCTTCCCTTACTGGCTCATTCGAGCTCCAACACAGTCAGAGGCCAAGACTTCTCTATCCTGCACAATGTGTGTCCTTCAGTATTTAGGGCTGGTTATAAACATCCCAAAATCCAGTCTGACTCCCACTCAATCTTTAGAGTTCATAGGAGCTCTTCTGGATACCACAAGGGCAAGGGCCTATCTTCCTCAGGCCCGTTGCCTTCGCTTGGTGCAGTTAGCTTCTCAAGCAGTGCTAAAGCCTCATCTAACTGCTCGAGAAATGTTGCAGTTGCTGGGCCACATGGCATCCACCGTGCATGTGGCATCCACCGTGCATGTGGTTCCATATGCTCGCCTCCACATGAGGGCAGCAGCTCAGTGGACTTTATCCACCCAATGGACCCAGGCATCAGGGTGTCTGTCAGACAAAATAGCAAACACAAGTCTCCTCATTTTGTCTCTCCAATGGTGGTCCACTCAAAACCTGTTGTTGGGGTCCCCCTTTCAACAGCCCTTACCCCAAGCAACTCTCACAACAGATGCTTCTCCAAAGGGTTGGGGAGCTCATCTGCAAGACTACTCCACCCAGGGCACCTGGTCTCCTCAAGAGAGTTGTCTGCATATCAATCTCTTGGAACTCAGAGCAATTTTTCTGGCTCTGCGAGTGTTCCACTCCCTTCTCAGCTACAAGACAGTCCTCATTCATACTGACAATCAAGTAGCCATGTTCTATGTGAACAAGCAGGGGGGAACAGGCTCTCTGTCGCTTTGCAACGAAGCTTTGCGACTATGGGCCCTCGCCAGAGAGCATCAGATTCATCTGCTGGCAGTATATCTTCCAGGCATTCAAAACTCTTGGGCGGACAGACTCAGTCGAGTTCTGCTTCCCCACGAGTGGTCTCTGCATGCAGACCAGGTGACCAGGATATTTCAACTTTGGGGAACCCCGGACATAGACCTCTTTGCAAATCCGTAGAATGCCAAACTTCCCCGGTTCTGTTCCAGAATTCCGGCTCAGGGGGCTCAGGCCAGGGATGCTTTCCTCCTTTACTGGGGTCAAGACTTCCTGTATGCCTTTCCACCCATTCCCCTAATTCCCAAAACCCTGTTCAAGCTTCAGAGAGACAGAGGCCACATGATTCTCATAGACCCACATTTGCCACGGCAAGTGTGGTACCCTCTGCTTCTACATCTCTCTCAAGCTCCCTCCCTAGAGTTAGGGTCTGCTCCAGATCTCCTATCTCAGGAGAACGGAATGTTATGGCATCCCAATCCCCAGTCTCTGCATCTCAGGGCTTGGTTGCTGAAGGCCTAGATCTCCAAGATCTTAATCTTTCTCAGCAAGTGAAAGATGTTCTTTATGCTTCCAGGAAACCTTCCACTAGACGCTCTTATGCTTTCAAGTGGAAAAGGTTTACTATTTGGTGTTCGGAAAAGGGTCTTAACTCCCTTGCGATACCTCTGCAATCTTTGCTGGAGTATCTCCTCCGTTTATCTAATGCAGGCCTTAAGACAAATTCAGTAAGAGTCCATTTGCGTGCTATTGCAGCTTCTCTTAAACCTCTAAATGGACAACCTATTTCCTCTCATAGCAAGATTTATGAGAGGCCTCCTTCTAACTAAGCCTCCCATTAGACTACCTCCGGTGGCATGGGACTTGAACCTGGTTCTTGGGCAGCTCATGAAGCCACCTTTCGAACCTTTAGCTACCACCTCCTTGAAATTTCTTTCTTGGAAGGTTATCTTTCTCATTGCAATCACATCAGCACGCCGCATTAGTGAATTGCAAGCAGCTAATCCACTTTATACAAGGTTCCATCATGACAAGGTAGTCCTTAGGACTCACCCACACTTTATGCCTAAGGTGGTCTCGCCTTTTCATCTCAACCAAGAGATCTACCTACCTGTCTTTTTTCCAGGACCTCATGCATCAAATGCAGATAGGAATCTTCATATCTTGGACTGTAAAAGAGCTCTAGCTTTTTACTTACAAAGAACACAGCAACATAGAAAGTCCTCTCAACTCTTTATTGCTTTTGATCCTTCTCATTTGGGACTTCCAGTCTCCAAGAGAACACTATCTAAGTGGATTGCTCAGTATATTTCTTTCGCCTATCAGAGTAAGAACCTTTCTCTGGAGGGCCATGTCACAGCTCACAATGTGAGAGCCATGGCAGCCTCAATGGCTCATCTGAACTCTGTGTCTATTGACATCTGTCGAGCAGCCACTTGGGCCTCGGTTCATACCTTCACAACCCATTACTGCTTAGACAAGGACTCCTGCCGGGATGCCTTGTTTGGTCAGGTTGTTCTCAAACACCTGTTCCATGCCTAATCAACTCCTACCCACCATCCCTGGTAGGATGCCAGAGATCCATGGGGGGAAGTGAAGCCCTTCTCAGGGACACACAACCTCTGGGGTCTCTCCCTGGCACCTAAAGCTAGGGAGTCCCCATATGTGATGACTACATTCCTGCTTGTTCCTGGAGATAGCATAGTTACTCACCTGTAACAGGTGATCTCCAGGAACAGCAGGAATTTAGTCCTCACAACCCACTTACCTCCCCTAGGAGTTGTATCTCTCTATCTATCTCTTTTCCTTTCCCTCGCGCTCTCTCTTTGTCTCAGCTCTAAAACTCAGCTGGAGAGAGGCGGGAAAGGCGGGAAGGCAGCACGCAGGCGCTGTGGGATGCTCTCAAAAGCGTTCTAATTGGATGCTGGGGAGCGTTCCCGCGCAGGCTCCGTCGGTACCGACGATACCCAAATGTGAGGACTAAATTCCTGCTGTTCCTGGAGATCATCTGTTACAGGTGAGTAACTATGCTTTCAGCATTAACTGGTCTTTGGTTCCATATGCTCCCCTCTTATTTTCCTTCTGCAATATTGCTATGATCATATATTCTGCCTTCTCTATTGCAGTGAAGAGCTTATAGATTGTAGGTAGACAAGTTATTGGTCTGTAATGTTTGAGAACATTGCTTTGATCTCCCTTTGGAAAATGTGCTCCTCTTTAACCATTACAGTGTTAAGTCTGGTTGCTTAACTAATTGATTTTTGCAGTTTGCTAGGTCTTGGTGGAGTGTTATTAACGGTTTGAGCCAAAACTTGATCATTCCATCTGGCCCGGATTCTTCCAGTTTGGGGTTCATTTTAACCTGCTGTCCAGCTCTTTTGTTACTTCAGGTCATTCCATAGGTGTGATGTTTGCTAAATTATCCTGTTCTCAAATTTGCTGTATAGAATCCTTGTATAAGTTTCTCCTGAAGGTTTCTGTTTAAGCTTTAGTTGGTAGGGTTTATACCATACTAATACTCTTCCCTACTTTCCTCTAAAATGTTTTGGGCTCTCTCTAAACTAGTTTATTTTGATCTCTATTTTCTATTTTCTTCTTCGCTATTTTTGTGTTTCTCCTGCTACTTTTCAGTTTATTGTTGGAGCATATAAATTTAAAGGTCTTCTTCTGTAAAAGCAGTGTATTTGAGTGTGATGCATTGGATCTTCTCATTATCTTTGATTTTCTTTAAGATAGCCATATATCAGGGTCACCTCCAAATGCAATGATTTTATTTTATCTTCAATGCATTTTTTTCAAGGAGAATTGTTATCTATCTCCTTTTCTTCTGGCGCTGCATTTTCATTGGTAGCATTCTCCAAGTAATAATTTTGACTGCTTATTCAGGATCTCATCCTCCAGTCCTCTTTCAGTCTCACCCTCCTCACTGAAACATGGCTCAGGGAGGGGGAGGAGGCTCTACTAGCACGCTGTCTCCCTCCCGGTTTCTCCGCCATCTCTGCCCCCCGCCTTGGCCGCTCAGGTGGTGGTGTGGCGGCTATAATCTGTCCCTCCCTCACGTTTACCCAGCTTTTCTCCCCCTCACTGCACTATCCCGAATCCTTGCTGCTCCTCCTCCACACTTCTCCTCCTACACATATCCTTCTCATCTACTCACCACCTGCTCTTCGCTCTGATCTCTGCGATGTGCTTCTTCGGACTATCACTGATCTTTCCCTGGCTTTCCCCCATCTCCTTATTGCAGGTGACTTCAACCTTCACATGGACCTTCCTGTTTCCTCTAGAGAATTGTCTTTTACATCCCTCCTTCATGATCTGTCCTTGCTGCAACACGTTACCTTTCCCACCCATCAGGCTGGCCATACTCTTGATCTCCTCCTGACTCCCTCCTCCTCCTCACTTTCATTCCAAGATCTCCGTGCCACATACTTTCCATGGACGGACCATGCCTGCATCTCTGTCTTTTGCTCACACTCCGGACCTTCCCACTCTTCTCCCCCCTCTCCCTCCTCACCCCCTTCTCTGCGGCTTTCTCGCTTTATAACTCCCCTCACACTTCAGCGCTTTCCCCCAGCATCCGAGGTCCTCCCCCCGATTTCTCCTCTCTCTCGCCAACTTCCCAGGCCACTCTGTGGTCATCCTCCCTCTCCACCGCTCTCGACCTAGTTGCCCCTCTTCTTCCTCGGCCCCCACCACGTAAGCCCACCCATCCATGGTACCACAAGGGCCTTCAGCTATTGCGCTCTCACCTCCGCAGGGCTGAGCGGCTATGGCGAAAGGACCCCTCTCCTGCCAAACTTGCTCTTTTTAAATCAGCTCACTCTCACTACCGTGCTCAAGTTCACTCAGCTAAATGCTCCTATTTTTCCAATGCCATTTCTAATGCTCCTAACCAAACCCAACATCTTTACTCTACTCTTCGGACTCTTACCTCTCTTCATTCTTCTCTCTCTGCTCCTCCTGACCTCCCCTCCCCTGCTCTTCCCCTTCTTGCATCATTCTTCAGCGGTAAGATTGCCTCCCTACGAGCATCCTTACCCTCCTGTCCTGCACCCATTCACTCCCCTCCCCCCATTGCATCCCCCCCCCCCCCCCTCCGGTCTCTCAACATTCCCATACTTGGGCTTCTTTTTCCCCAGTCACTGCCCCTGAGCTTCTTCAGCTCATTTCTTCTTCCAAGAAAACCTCTTGTGCCCTGGATCCCATCCCTTCCTCTTGGCTACTTACCCCTCATCTGGTACTCCTTCCCCCAATCCTCTCTATGTTCAATTCAAGTCTCTCTTCCGGTACTTTTCCCCGCCCCTGGAAACACGCACTGATTCATCCTATTCTTAAAAACCCCACGCTTGATCCTCTGACTCCCGCCCACAATCGCCCTGTTTCTAATCTCCCCTTTCTCTCCAAACTTCTAGAAAAAATAGTCTTTGCTCAGCTCTCACACCACCTCGACTCCACTAACTACCTCCACCTTCGTCAGTTCGGATTCCGCCAGGGCCATAGTGTGGAGACAGTACTGCTTGCTTTCACTAACGCACTGCACGTAGCATGTGATCGTGGTGACATCTCGGTGGCGGTTGCACTTGACCTCTCGGCAGCATTTGATTTGGTTGACCACTCTCTTCTTCTCCACCGCCTACGGGATGCAGGGCTCTGTAGTGTTGTCCATCGCTGGTTCCACTCTTTTCTCTCTTCCCGCTCCTGCACAGTTCTTTCTTCCTCTCCCTCTGTCCCTCCCTCAGACCCATTTCCTCTTGTGGGGTCCCTCAGGGTTCGGTGCTGGCCCCTCTCCTCTTTAATCTTTTCCTGGCCCCCCTTGCCCTCTTAATTCAGCAATCTGGCATCTCTGCGTTCAACTATGCAGACGACATTGTCTTACTGCACCATACCTCGTCTTCCTGTCCTGACCTTTCTATACTAAATTCTTGTCTATCTTCCGTGGCCAACTGGCTAACCCAAAACTGCCTCCACCTCAATCTCACTAAGACTGTTGCAATCTGGTTCTCTTACGGTGCTCCCCCTCCTTCACTCGCCCCTTCCTTTTCTGGTACTTCCGTTCCCTTAGTCACCACCTTCCGTTATCTCGGGGTTCATTTCGATCCTGAACTCTCATTTCAGGATCACATCTCACACATCTCCAAAACGTCCTTTTTTTTTCTTCGACAAATCCGAGCCATTCATCCTTTCCTCTCCTCTGCAGCTCTCACCACCCTATCTCTGTCTCTACTCATGTCACGCATCGATTTCTCAAACTCTGTTCTTCTCGGTCTCCCTAAAACTCAATTATCTCGGCTCCAAAGAATCCAAAGCACTGCAGCCCGTCTCATCACACACGCCACCCTCCGCAACCATGTAACTCCACTACTTTTCCGCCTCCACTGGTTACCAATCTCAGTCCGCTCCCAATACAAACTACTTACCCTGGTCCAAAAGTTCTCTACACCAGCACCCCTCAGTATTTAGCAGACCTCATTCACTTGCACTCTCCCAGGTACACCCCATGCTCCTTCCACCTTAACCGCCTCACCCTTCCTTCCCCTTCATCTGCCCACCTACAATCCACTCGCTCCTCTGCCTTTTTCTTCGCCGGCCCTGCTCTTTGGAATGCTCTCCCCTCCTCCTTGCATTTAGAAACCAACCACACCACTTTCAAGCAAAACCTGAAGACCCACCTGTTTTCCCTGGCGTTTGACCTTCCCTCCCCTTTCGTCTGATCTCTCTCGCTCTTCCCATTGTCTCTACCCTGGAGTATATGTTCTACTGTCTCGTCTTACCCCTCCTCTCCCTCTTTCTTTTCTGTCGAAGAATTGTAATTTCTTTTCCTATTTCTTTTGGCCTTGGCCTTGATTTTCCTTTGTTTTTTTAAAATTGTACACCGCCATGATTCCAGTAGAAAGGCGGTTCTATCAAATTTAATAAACATAAACATATTCAGTTTTTTGCTGTGATAATCAGCACATGCTCCCTTTATACAAGTTATAACCTTATTTGTCATACTTACCATATTCTTTACATTAGGTGTTAATTTCAACTTGGGTACTCTTTTTCCCTCTTGGATCCGAGCATGCTCATCTCTTTCCACATAGGCTAGGAGCTCAGCTGTTCATTTCTTGACCTCTAGGTCTTTCTCCTTCTTTTCTCCTTCCTCTTCACTTGACTTCTTGCCTGTCCTTTGTTTATCTCACTCGACTGTGCTTCTGGATCTCTTAGCTCCATCTCTACTTCATCCTTCCTTCTAGTACTCCATTCCGAGCAATGTTCCCTCTAATTTTCTGTAGGCTGTGTGCGCATAAAATATCAGCTGTGCAGCTTTTGAAGGAAGGTTAAATTTTTGTGTGCCACATAACGACGCTCGGAGTTATATACTTTAAAATTTGACTACACGTCAGAATACAGTATGTACACCACATTGATTTTAATCAAATTAAATGAAAATAGACGATTACTAAATGAGGAGGAAAATTTCTAGTAATTACAATCACAACTTTTAAATTTTAAGACGTCTGTGTTGTTTTTCTATCAGAATCAGAACCATAATGTTTGTGCGCTCTGTTGTAAAGTATGTGCGCTCGCTCGGCGAGGTGTGTGCGCGCGCGCACGCGCACGGCTTAGAGGGAACAGTGATTCCGAGCCTCCTGTTTCTCTTTCCTCATCAGTATATTTTCTGGTGTTTCTTTATGCATCCCTTCTTTCTCTCACTGCATCATTTGTCCTTCTTGTGCTCCTTTTTGAATCCTTCTCCTTTTGCACCAGCCTTCTCCTTTCCAGGTCCCCCCTCCCCCCTTTCTCTTTCTGCATCAGCTTTTCTTCTTTTGTTCCTTTCTGAGACTCCTGTTTCTTTTTCTGTACATTCCTTTCTTCTGATGCTCCAGTCTGTCTCCTCTCTCTCTCTATTGCTTTTTATATAGAAGCCCTCTGTTGTTTCCAGATGTTATCACTCGTGCAGGGGTGGCTCCTGAAGTGGTCAATCAGGCATCACTTTTCAAGGAGTGAAGCCACAGTGAGAATAAAGGAGCATTTCTAAAACTTTCCTGAAGGGCTGGTGCCAAGGCTGCTTCAAGCACTTGCCATTGGGGAGAAAACCCAACATTCCTTATCGGTCATCCAGTTTAGTCCTCCACCACTGAGTAGTGCACCTCCTCCTGCAGCTTGAAGACTGGGCATGTCCAAAAATGTGACATCACTGCATGTAGTCCACTGGCTCTCCCATCAACCCCCAGTGTGTCCAGTCTCCATGCAGCAGAAGGACATAGTGAGCCTAGTGCTGGGCTCACTTTAAGGTACTATCCAGGAGCATTAGAGTAGCATTCCTGTAGTTTTGGGTTTGATTTGAGGTTTATTTGCTGGTTTTGATTTATTTGGTGTTCTGCCCCTTTAAATTAAAAAAAAAAAAAAAAAAAAAAAAAAAAAGACGGGACATAAATTTTTTCTTCTGCCAGTCCCTGCTTGATTTCTCCACTTCACCGCTATCACTTTGCTCACTGCTCCGATCTTCTCCCCTTGCAGGTACAGGGGGGAGCTCAGTGCTTCTCGGCAAAACGCTTGACCGCTCACCGCCGATCTTATGCCCGGAGCCAGCAGAGAAGGAAGGCTGGTTAGCGAGTAGCTCGTCCGGCGGCTCCTTGCTCGTCTCAGGCTGAGCGGAGCCGCATGGGCTGCAGCCCCGCGATTGTGGCAAAGACTTGAGCAGCGATCCTAGGTAGGGAGGGGGCCGAGCGGTGTGAAGTCTTAGGCCGTGTGCCTGGCTGTGGAGCATTGCGGGACAATTTTGGCGCCATTCTCAGCTGTCAGCGGTGGCCAATTTGACCTCGTGGCAGCCGCATGCAGGCAGCAAGCGGGTGTGAGCGCGTTTCATTAGAGTGGTAAGACAGCATTCTAGGTCGGTCTGCAGGAGATCAATTGCCTTAATTTCTTTAATTTGATTTCTTTACTTTATTTTCTTCCTTTGCTGTTTGGGGCTCTGGTGGGCAGGAGTCCGATTCTTTTTGTTTTGGGCCTAGAAGGGGTGTAGTTTCAACTACTTTCCTTAGTGGGCAGCAGTGTGATTTGCCTTAGGGGGTCCATTCTGTGCTATTAGTAGGAATAGAACTGCAAAAAAAAAAAATAACCAAAACAAGGAAGATTATTGCTGTCTCCTTTGGGGGAGAGTTTGTATGACGGCACGCCCTCAGTGTGTGTTGTGTGACAGCCGCAGAGGGGCGATAGCGGAATCCGGAATCTGTTGGGGGTTTATGGCAGTTTCTGCCAGTCTGGAGCACCAGATGGATGTGTAGTCATCCGAGCTACCAGGAATGGGAGCTGGGATGGAGGGGGAGTCTCCGTCTCTAGTACAGCAGGCAGCTGGTCAAGGGTCCCTGTAGAGGCAGTTATTGGCGTCCCTGCCGGGGGGATCAAGTCAACAGCTCAGAGATTTTTGTCCAGATTTTGTATTAATTACACAGGTACACTACCAAAAAACTGCCTCCAGTTTTGCAACAGACTCCTATAGATTTTGGGGTGCTGAATCCAGGAAAAATAGCCAAAATGTTCCATCACGTCACGTTTTCTTGCAAAATTAGATTTCTTACCCATATAAGGAATGTTCACATAATTTCTTTTTAGCCGACTGCAGTTTATTTTCTTGGCCCAAAATAGAGGTTGTAATGGTTAACTAACTAGAAACACTCCCTCATGATATTTTAGAGTGTTTTGTATTCATTTTATACATTAACAGGACAATTGGGAGGCGGGGGGCTAAATCCAGTACTCGCGCTGGCGCATGTTCTTTCCTGTTCGCCTCGCATCGTTCGCTCGCTCGCTCAAACACGGTGGTTGCGACATGAACGTTCCTGTCAAATTTCAGTTTCTTGCAAGTTCATTATTACCTTTTGTTTGCTCAGTCGTAATCCAGCTTTATTCCGAAGTGGTTCACTACAGTTGTAGTTTGCAGTGCTGTGTATTTGTGATGGCTCACAGAGCCAGAGGTTGCGTCAACTCTCCGGACAGTTTTTGTTTTATTTGTGGGGAATATACCGTGAAAAAGCGGCAGAGGAACATTTCTGCATTTATTAAAGTATATTTCGCCTATTTCGGTTTGAAGTTAGGCGATCAAGACAAACCGTGGGCTCCTCACAAAGTGTGCAAGACATGTGAGGAAGATCTACGCTTATGGATGAAAGGTAAAAAACAAGCATTTCGTTTCGAAATACCTATGATGTGGCCGTGAACAAAGAGACCACAGCAGTGACTGCTATTTTTGCTCTTGCATTGTGAAGGGATACAACTTAAAAAATAAGAACGTAATAAGTTACCCCAACCTTCCCTCAGCAATTAGGCCTATGCCTCATAGCAATGAAGTACCTGTGCCTGAACCACCAAAATCTTTGGATCATATTTGTGTGGACGGTTCTGATCATGATGAGACTCATCAGATGGCTTTTCCCGATGAGTCCAGTACTTCCGAGTTTGAAACTGAACCAGATCCGAAACCTGAACTTTTCTCTCAAGCTGAATTGAATGATTTAGTCCGGGATTTAGGACTCCCAAAAGATGCTGCCCAACTGCTAGGTTCTCAGCTTAAACAGAAAAATCTATTGTCACCAGGAACAACTTTTTATTGGTAACGCAACCGCGAGACACAATTTTTGAAGTATTTCAGCAAAGAGGAAGATTTGGTATTTTGCAACGATATATACGGAGTGATGGAAAAGTTTAAACTCAAGTATGATCCTGCTGAATGGCGGCTGTTCATTGATTCGTCAAAAGACAGCATAAAAGGTGTTCTTCTTCATAATGGCAACACATTTGCTTCAGTTCCTATTGCTCACTCTGTTATTCTCCAAGAAAAATATGAGAATTTGGCCCTGATTCTTCAGAAGATTCGTTATGATGAGCATAAGTGGATGATTTGTGGAGACTTTAAAATTCTATCCATGCTATTAGGGCAGCAATCCGGTTTCACCAAATATCCCTGCTTCCTTTGCTTGTGGGATAGCCGGGCCCGCGACCTACACTGGGGGAAAAAAGACTGGCCAATTCGGGAGTATTTGAGACCCGGTGAGAAAAATGTTCTTCATGAGAGCTTGGTACCTCGTGATAAAATTCTATTACCACCTCTCCACATTAAGTTGGGTCTCATTAAGCAATTCATCAAGTCCCTTCCAAAAGATGGTGAGTGCTTTCGGTACCTTTGCTCAAAGTTCCCCCGACTTTCTGAAGCAAAGCTAAAGGAAGGAGTGTTTGTTGGCCCTGATATAAGGAAACTCATTTCAGATGGAGCATTCGCTGAAACGATGTCTGAGAAGGAAAAAGAAGCCTGGGATTCCTTCAAGGATGTTGTTCTCAAATTCTTGGGGAACAGGCGGGATGAGAACTATAAGGATATTGTTGCCAGGATGCTCAATGCCTTCAAAGAACAAGGCTGTAACATGAGCCTGAAAGTCCATTTCTTGCACTCCCATGTGAACTACTTTCCCGAAAACTTGGGGGCGTACAGTGAAGAACAAGGTGAAAGGTTTCACCAGGACATCAAGGACGCAGAGAGAAGGTACCAAGGAAGATGGAACACCACTATGATGGCTGATTTCTGCTGGTTGCTGCTGAGGGAAACCCCAGATGAAAAATACGCCAAGCAGCGCACCAAGAGAAGCATTCGGGGGAAGAAGAGAAGAAACGGGCCCACCAGGAGATTGATTGACCCAAGAATGACTTTAAAATCTAAACTGTGTTGACAAATATCGTGTTTTTACTAAACTTTGAAATAAAAATTTGCTAGTTATTACCACAGTGTCGGATCTCATTTATTAGAATTTTATTTTCACACCATTGGGTGTTTGTCTTCATGTATTGCAATGGTGTGGTTTGCGTTTTCTATTCTTACATACATACCTGTACAACATTTTTTGCACATTTCTTTGCTTTGCTTTGTGTCTAACCTCGCTCTTATATGCTCAATGTTTGTGCACATGTATGTGGCTGTTTTACGTGCAGACAATTTTGCTATCATCACAGTGTGTTTTGTTGACATTACTCTATTCTTATGTGCTGCCTTGTTACAATTTTCTTTATTCTTATTTGAATAACTGCTAAACAATTAGTATAAAGAATTCATCCAAGAAACTTTTATCTCGATCGCACTCAATCTGAAACATTCACCTCAAACTGCTAACCCAATGTAGCAAAAAATCTGTACGTGATGGAGCAAATTGGTTACCAGATTTGGATTCAGCGCACCAAAAAACGTAAAAATCAATCGAAACATTAGAGGCAGTTTAAAAAAAAATTTTTTTAGTGTACCTGTGTTATGCATCAAGCGTTCTGTTTGCGGCGGCAGGGGAAGGTACCGGATCCTTTGCTGTTGGCAACTCCGGGTCCGCAGGGTTCTTCCGCTGTGGGGGGCAGCGGGGGTCTGACGCCTCCCAAGAGAGTCAGGATTCTTGACCGTTCGCCTCCGGAGGTGGAGTGGCAAGACTCGGAGGAGCGCGAGTCAGAGCTCGAGGCCGGTTTCGAGGAATTGGAGGAAGGAGAAATTCCCGAGCCGGAGGATCAGATGAAGATTATTAGGTTGTTCTGGAGAGAGGAATTGGTGGCACTTATCACAGAATCCCTTCAAACACTGAAATTGGCCACGGAACAACCAGTGGAAGATGCGGGTGGCGAAGGCCCTATTATTCAGGCAGTAAGACAGTCCCAGGTGGTCTTTCCTGTGCATCGGGTGGTGGAGCGAATGATTCAGGATGAATGGGATTTACCGGAGGCAGGACTTAGGGGAATTAGAACTATGAATAGATTGTATCCCTTGGAAGATAAGGACAGAGAGAGATTTCGCTCACCCAGGATTGATGCGGCGGTCTCAGCGGTGACGAAGAAAACCACCATTCCGGTGGAGGACAGCGCAGCGCTGAAGGATGTGCAGGATAGAAAAATGGATGGTCTGTTGAAACAGGCCTTTGAGGCAAATGCTTTGTCTCTTCAAGCTTCCATTTGCGGAGCTTGGGTAGCCAGAGCTTGTCTCAGATGGTCCCAGGGTTTACGCCAGGTTACTCAGTTAGAGCAAGAGGGGCTGCGGGAGTTAGACCGCCTGGAGTCGGGTGCGGCCTACTTGTCTGATGTGCACTGTGACCTAATCAGGGCCTTGGCTAATAGTATGGCCTCTTTGGTGGCCGCTTGAAGATCCCTATGGTTGAGAAATTGGGCGGCAGACGGTTCTTCCAAGGCGCTGCTCAGTAAACTTCCTTTTAAGGGTTCCCTTTTGTTTGGTGAGGATTTAGACAAGCTGGTTAAGGATTTGGGAGAGTCTAAAGGGGGCAGACTTCCCGAAGATAAATCTAAGCAAGGGAAGTCCTCACAGGTCTTTCGAGGTCAGTTTCGAGATTACAGGTGGTTTCGGACTTCTCGGTTGGGGGGCTTCCAACGCGAGAGATTTGCACCGCGAGCACAAGGATTTTGGGGGTTTCGTGGAGCCAGAGGTTTTTCAGGGGCTTCCTCGACTCCCGCTAGAAAATCTCAATGAAGTGAGGCGGGCCCGGGTCGGAAGTCAACCGATAGGCGGGAGACTGCGGGAGTTTCTTCCTGCTTGGGCCCAAATAACCACAGATCAGTGGGTGCTAGAGATAATTCGAGAGGGCTATGCACTGGAGTTCGCTCGGCCCGTACAGGATCTACGTTTACCCGTTCCACTCCGTTCATTAATTTATAGACTTCTATCATATCTCCCCTCAGCCGTCTCTTTTCCAGGTTAAAGAGCCCTAACCTTTTTAGCCTTTCTTCATAGGAGTATCCTTCCATCCCCTTTACCATTTTGGTGGCTCTTCATCATCAATTACCCCAAATCCACATTGAGCCCATCACAATAATTGTTATTCATTGGAGCTCTGCTATACTTTACTCTGGCAAAAGCCTTTCTTCTACCCAGCAGACTCACTCGCTTGTTGACGATAATGGAGGATGTACAAGAGAGTCAACAGATATCAGCTCAAGCCATGTTAAGAATGTTGGGCCACATGGCCTCAAAGATTCATGTCACTCTCTTGGCATATTTCCATATGAGACAATTTCAGTGGACTTTGAGCACTCGGTGGACACAGGCCATGAACAGGCTTAGCAATGTCATTACTGTCACTCTTCTCCTCTGGAACGCTCTGTGCCGGTAGATGGATCATTTCAATCTGGCCAGAGGTCTTCCTTTTCAAATTCCTTGTATCAAAAGTTACTCATGACAGATGCTTCAAAGCTGGGTTGGGGAACTCATTTGGATAGTAACACAGTAAATGTTGGCAGATAAAGACCAGTATGGTCCATCTAGTCTGCCCAGTAAGATGGCAAGAGTAGGTGCACTTGCTGCTCCCTGCAGGTCACCCCTCCCCCCATGTCTTTGTTTAGGGGTGAACCCACCTCTCTGTGTAGGACACCCCTGTCTGTTGAGAAATTAGATAGTTAAGTTTATTTTGATTTTGTCCTGTCTTGTGCAGGAGACAGGAAGTGCCCCTGTTTAAACTCCAGGAACTCAACGGCGCTGGTACCTGCAACTTATCACAGCTGTGGGAGTAAAGGAAAACACAGCTGTTTACTTCCATGGCTGTGCAGAGGTGAGCTAGGGCACCGGGCTTCGGGCCTTACCAGCTTCCTCTGAAGTCAGTCAGGCATGTACGGGGCCCCTCGTGGTGTGGGACCGTGTGTGAGGTGTGATGTGGTGGGGGATGGGGGGAGCTGCTGGCACTGTAAGAGGACTGGGGCCTAGAACAGGAAATGAGCTAATGTTGGAGGATGGGGAGGCTACCACTGAAAAAGAGATAATGCTGGGAGAGGCTGGGACTGGAGGGGGGGCTAATACTAAGAACATAAGAACATAAGATATGCCATACTGGGTCAGACCAAGGTCCATCAAGCCCAGTATTCTGTTTCCAACAGTGGCCAATCTAGGTTCAAGCATTGATATCCTGGGTCCCTTCTTAATAATGGTTTATGGACCTTTCCTCCAGGAACTTGTCCAAACCTTTTTTAAACCCAGCTACACTAACAGCTTTTACTACATCCTCCGGTAACAAATTCCAGAGTTTGATTACACGTTGAGTGAAAAAATATTTTCTTTTATTAGTCTTAAATAGTTTACCCTGTAGCTTCATTGCATGTCCCCTAGTCTTTCTATATTCTGATAAGGTAAACAATTGATCTACGTTTACCCGTTCCACTCCGTTCATTAATTTATAGACTTCTATCATATCTCCCCTCAGCCGTCTCTTTTCCAGGTTAAAGAGCCCTAACCTTTTTAGCCTTTCTTCATAGGAGTATCCTTCCATCCCCTTTACCATTTTGATGGCTCTTCTCTGAACCTTTTCTAAAATCGCTATATCCTTTTTAAGATACGGCGACCAGAATTGCACACAATATTCAAGGTGCGGTCTCACCATGGAACGATATAGAGGCATTATAATATCTTTTGTTTTATTTTCCATTCCTTTCCTTATCATACCTAGCATTCTATTTGCTCTCTTGGCTGCTGCTGCACACTTGGCCGAGGGTTTTAACATGGTATCCACAATGACGCCTAAATCTTTTTCCTGGGTGGTAGTTCCTAATGTGGAACCTTGCATCGTGTAACCATAGTTTGGTTTTGTTCTTCCCTAGGTGCATAACCTTGCACTTGTCCACATTAAATTTCATCTGCCATTTTGATGCCCAGTCTTCCAATTTATCAAGATCCTCTTGCAATTTTCCACAATCCTCTTGGGTTTTAACAACTTTAAATAGTTTTGTGTCATCTGCAAATTTGATAACCTCACTCGTTATTCCACTTTCCAGGTCATTTATGAATATGTTAAAAAGCAGCGGACCCAGCACAGATCCCTGGGGTACACCACTATTCACCTTTCTCCATTGCGAAAATTGGCCATTTAGCCCTACCCTCTGCTTTCTATCTTTTAACCAGTTCCTGATCCACAATAGTACACTGCCTCCTATCCCATGACTCTTTAGTTTTGCCAAAAGTCTCTCATGAGGGACCTTGTCAAAGGCTTTCTGAAAGTCCAGATACACAATATCAACCGACTCACCTTTGTCCACCTGATTATTCACTCCTTCAAAAACATAACAGATTAGTAAGACAAGATCTTCCTTGTCTTAAGCCATGTTGGCTGTCTCCCATTAGGTCATGACTATCTACATGCTGAGTAATTTTATTCTTTATGATGTTTTCTACCATTTTTCCCGGTACTGATATCAGGCTCACCGGTCTGTAGTTTCCCGGATCACCCCTGGAACCCTTTTTAAAAATTGGTGTTACATAAGCGATCCTCCAATCTTCAGGTATTAGAGATGATTTTAATGATAGTTCACAGATTACTAATAGCAGGTCTGCAATCTCATATTTCAGTTCTTTCAACACCCTTGGATGTATACCATCCGTCCCAGGTGATTTGCTACTCTTCAGTTTATCTAATAGTTGTAATACATCTTCCCGATGTATCGATATTTCCTTCAATTCTTCCGCACCTTTAAATACCACTTCAGTCATGGGTAACATCCCTACAACTTCCTCAGTAAAGACTGAAGCAAAGAATTCATTCAGTCTCTCCGCTATCGCCTTGTCGCCTCTTAGTGCTCCTTTAACCCCTTTATCATCTAATGGACCAACTGACTCTTTCACAGGTTTTTTGCTACGAATGTACTTGAAAAGGTCTTTACTTCGCGTTTTTGCTTCCGCAGCAAGCTTCTTCTCAAATTCCCTTTGCCTGCCTTATCAATGCCTTGCATTTGACTTGCCAGTGCTTGTGCTGTTTCCAGGTTTCGTCGTTTGGCTCTTTTTTCCATTTCCTGAAAGATGCTTTTTTGGCAACAACAGCCTCTCTGACCTCACCTTTAAACCATGCTGGCAGTTTTTTGGACTTCCTTCCACTTTTCTTAAAGCGTGGAATACAACTGGTCTGGGCTTCCAAGATAGTATTTTTCAACAGCAGCCAAGCCTGATGTACATCTTTAACCTTTGCAACTGCTCCTTTTAGGTTTTCTTAACTGTTTTCCTCATTTTATCATAGTCTCCCTTTCGAAAGTTAAAAGGTAGTACTGTGGATTTCCTTACTATCCCTCCTCCACTAATTAAATCAAAGGCAATCATGCTATGATCACTATTGCCAAGTGGTCCCAACAACCTTATCTCTTGCACTAGATCTGGTGTTCCACTAAGGACTAGGTCTAATATGGCTTCCCCTCTGGTCGGTTCATGAACCAGCTGCTCCAAGAAGCAGTCATTTATTTCATCTAGGAACTTTATCTTCCTAGCATGTCCTGACGTGACACTGACACAGTCGATACCGGGGTAGTTGAAATCACCCATTATTATTACTGCGCTGTAACGTTTGTTAGCTTCCTTGATTTTTTTGAACATTTCATCATCCATTTGGTCATTCTGGCCAGGTGGTCGATAGTACACCCCCACTGCCATCGCCTTTCCCCTTTTACATGGAATTTCAATCCATATAGATTCTACAGCAGATTTTGTTTCCTGCAAAACTTTAATCCTTTCTGACTCAATGCCCTCTCTAACATAGAGAGCAACCCCTCCACCAATCTGATCAGCTCTATCATTATGATATAGTTTGTACCCAGGTATCACAGTGTCCCACTGGTTGTCCTCCTTCCACCATGTCTCTGATATTCCAATCATATCTAACCTTTCATTTAGTGCTATATATTCTAACTCTCCCATCTTATTTTTTAGACTTCTAGCATTTGCATACAAGCATTTTAGAGAATGTATTTTATTCATATTAATTTGGCTATTGTTAGACATGGGTAATTTGGGATCTTTAAGCTCTGTCTGCTCCATACTTGAGGGCATTTGTGCTACTTTACTCTTTTGTGGAAACTCTCTGCTTTTGGTAGTATCCTTCAAAGATACATTCTTCTGAACCATCTGCTCTTGGGTGACTGTCGGCTTTCCCCTAATATCTAGTTTAAAAGCTGCTCTATCTTCTTTTTAAAGGTTAATGCCAGCAGCCTGGTTCCATCCCGATTAAGGTGAAGCCCATCCCTTCGGAAGAGCCCCTCCTTTCCCCAGAATGTTCCCCAGTTCCTAACAAATCCAAAACCCTCATCTCTGCACCATTGTCTCATCCACGCATTGAGACTCCGGAGCTCTGCCTGCCTTTTGGGTCCTGCGTGTGGAACAGGAAGCATTTCGGAGAACACTACCCTGGAAGTTCTGGATTTCAACTTCCTACCTAAAAGCCTAAATTTAGCCTCCAGAACCTCCCTACCACATTTTCCTATGTCATTGGTACCGACATGTACCAAGACAGCAGACTCCTCCCCAGCACTATCTAAGACCTTATCTAGGTGGCGCGTGAGGTCCGCTACCTTCGCACCAGGCAGGCATGTTACCAGGCGATCCTCACATCCACCAGCCACCCAGCTATCTACATATGCCTAATGATCGAATCACCAGCTAAAACGGCTGTCCTAACCCTTCCCTCATGGGCACATGGCCCTGGAGAAACTTCCTCGGTGCGAGAGGGTTTTACATCCCCTGGAGGACAGGTCCTAGTTACAGGATCACTTCCTGCCACACCAGGGTGATGCTCTCCTGTCACGTGACTGGGGGGCTAGTACTGAAAATGGGATGATGCTGGGGGATGGAGGGACTGGAAGGAAGCTGATGCTGGGAGGGACTGGAACTGGAGGAAGACTGATACTGGGTGTGGGGGGGGGGCTAGGACTAGAATGGGTTGATGCTGGGAGATGGGGAAACTAGAAGGGAGATGATGCTGGGACTGGAGAGGGACTGATCCTGGGGAGGCTAGGACTGGAAATTGGCTTATGCTGGGAGATGGAAGGACTGGGTCTGGAAAGGATATGATGCTGAGAGGAGGTGGAACTAGAAGGGAGCTGATGCTTGTGGAGGATTGGAAGGGGGTGGGCTGGGCTGGGGTGGTGAAAAAAAGAAGCTGGGATGAAGAAGGGAACAGATATTTTGTGCGGAAGGGAAGAAAAAAGGTCATACAGTGGGAACAGTTGAGAGGGAGGGGTATAAGAATGATTGCTGGGGTAAGAAGGAGGAATGGCAGGGTTAATGAATATCAGAGAAAGAAGTAGCTGGGTGGGTGTGTGGAAGGAATGTAGGAGGTGGTACTGGGGAAAAGGGAGATGGAGGACAATAGCGATGGGACTTAGGTGGAGTCTTTAAAATTAGGTGGGAGAAAAGAAGACAAAATCTAAGATTGGCTGGGTATGGGGAAAGTAAGTGGGGACTCAGATGGTGGGCCCAGGAACTGGCACAACTCATTGTGCATGCAGCTCCAGTGTTGTTCAGTACGCCAGCTTCATTTTTCTTTCTCTGAGTCAGCAACATCAGTCATTGCTGCCCATACCATTCACTTCCAGTTTGCGGGACCATTTGTTGGAAGTGAATGCTACAGGCAGCACTGGCTGCTGCATGCTGACTCAGAGAAAGGAAGATAAAGCTGGGGTTGGTTCTATGAGATCTTTCTGCTGATGACTCGGAAAAAGAAAGAAGACGCTGGGGATAGTGTCACATGATATTTTTTCCAAGGGGGAAGACAGAGAGAGGGAGAAAAAGAGAGATATGGGGTATGCTGGATGGAGGTGGGGGGGGGGGGAGAGGGAGGAGAGGGAGTGAGAATGGGGAATAATGAACCAGGAAAAAAGAGGTGGGGAATGGGAGGACTGTGGCGAGGGTTGAAAACTGGTAGGTAGATGGAGTAAAAAAAAGAGGGGGATTGATGACTGGATAGTGAGAGAGTGTAGTGAAGTCTGAGTGGACAGAGAGAAAAATAAATGGAAGAAAGCTGAAAGGAAAAGATGGAATGAAGTGAAGAAAACAAGAGGGGACAAGAAATGGCAGATGGACTAGAGACCATAGAAAGAGAACTAAGAGAAGGCAGAGGAAAGCAGACAAGCATGATCAGAGAATAAAATGGTCAGACCACAAAGGTAGAAAAAATAATTTTATTTTCAATCTTTATATTTTACACAGTACAGGAAATGCATCTCTTTCTATTTCACTGGTGTTGCATTGTATGCAGAATCTGGCTTCTTGGGGTTGCAGTTTAATTTTTATCTATGTGTACATGTTTTTATATTTAGGTTGTGGTCACTTATTCTGTACTTGGTGAGGGTCTGTGTTCTGAGTGTGTGATGAAGGCCAGATGTTCTGTTAACATGCAGTTTGTATGTAGGGATCTGTACTGTAATAGTCTGAATTGTTCAGCTTTTCATATAGGTGTTTGGATGTTCCAGGACTTGCTATAGTATTTACAGTGCTGTTTTTTGGGGGGTAAACTTCTTATGGAAGGGGGTGGGGTGTAGCCAGCATTAATAATAATGAGGGAGAGAAGTGCTGATCTTTAGATTGCAGGGGGTGCCAGAAACCCTAGCACCGGCCCTGATTGGGGAACAGTGTTGCATCCCAATATAAGGTCCCTAGCCCTCATAGCTTAGATGTTGAAAGGTTGACTTTGTTCTCTTTCAGTTTGCCAGTTGGTGTTACCACCGTCCTCTTGGCTTCCAGAAGAGATTCTACCTGGAGGTCCCTGCTTTCAAGTGAAAGACGTTTGCCATCTGGTGTGATGGAAAAGCTTTTAGATCCTTTCTCATGAACCACACAACAACTGCTTGAATACCTTCTACATTTGTCTGGTTTGAAAACCAACTCTATATGGCTTCACCTCAGTGCAATTGGAACCTATCACTATAATGTAGAAGATTAACCCAACTCTTTATAGCCTTTAGTTCATTTAATACCAGGCTTGCTCCTTGTGAAGCGTCCACAGTGTCTTAGGATTTCAGTGGGTCTTAACTCGCCTGATGAAAGCTCCTTTCAAGCCGATAAATGCCTGTGCCCTGAAGTTTTGACATGGAAGGTCTTTTTTGGTGATGGTAACTTCAGCACGTAGAGGTAGTGAGCTCCAGGCCCTAGTAATTTGTAACGTTTTTCAGCAAAATGGTGGTTTTGAGAATGCATCCTAAATTCCTTCCAAAGATGGTGCTGGACTTCCATCTTGATCAGTCAGTTGTCCTGCCAACGTTTTTCCCAAGACCCTATGCTCACAAGGGAGAAGTGTGCTGCACACACTGGATTGTAAGAGAGCCTTGGGCTCCTGTTTGAAGTGGACCAAAGTCCATAGAAAGTCCATGTTTTTATTTCATTTGACCCAAATAGTTTAGGGGCTGCTGTCACCAAACACACTCTCTTTCGTTTATGCCCAGGTAGGCTTGAGTCTTGAGGGTCATTGGCTCACAATGTCCGAGCCATGGCTGTGCCAGTATCCCACTTGCACTCAAGTCTCCATGGAAGAGATTTGCAAAGCTGCAACCTGGACTTCGATCCATAAATTCATATCACATTACCGTTTGGATGATAATTCCTGAAGTGACAGCAGGTTCAGCCAATCAGTATTTCTGAATCAGCTTGGAGACTAGAATCCAACTGCATCTCCCCTAGCCCCATTTCTTTTCAGTTCCTTGCTACCTCACCATCATATGTTACAAAAAAACAGGCAAAAACATTTTTTTTAAAAAAGGGGCTATTTGCATTTTAGGCTGTTATTTTCTGGTGTCTGCAATTTGCAAGACACTATTCACAAATTCATTGTGAGACAGTCAGTAGCTAAGGAATCCCATATGTCCATAGAGAAAACGGAGCTACTCACCTGTAACAAGTGTTCCCTATGGACAGTAGAATAAGTCCTCATAACCCTCCCACCTCCTCTTGGAGTTGTATTTTAAATTAGTTGGTTACTAGACTGAAGAAAACGGTGTGGCAGCAGCAAACGGGAAGACATGCACATGCGCATTTGAACCTTTCTAAAAGCTTCTTGGAGTTGTGAAAGGTTCCCACATGAGACTCAATTAATGATGTCAACTATATGTGTGAAGACTTATCCTGCTATCCATGGAGAACAGCTGCTACTGGTGAGTAACTGTTTTCCTGTCATCTTGAAACTACACTAAACAAAATAAAAGTACATAGATTTGACCAGAACTCCAAATTAATCAAATCCATGTTTGTGGCATTCCTGTAAAAGAACCCCTCTTGTTTCCAAATCCTGGTTGGTGCAAAGAGTATTAGGTACATATTCTAGGCAAGCCTTCAGCCTTCTATCCCCTTTCCCCCAAGATTTTGATAACTAAACTTATTAATTATGATTATCCCAACACCATCCCTCCCGCAGCAATCCTGTAACTCTCTGTATGTGGACTTGTAAATATCAAACTTTCTTTTTTATGTTTTGTGTGACTGCTCTCCATGCAGGCAATGTGCTTGTTACTTCATTCAGTTTGTTTAGTTGTCAGGATCTATTGTTTTTATTTGACTGTTGCTGCTCTTTAGCACCCCTCAGAAGCTGCTGCCCTAGGTTACCACCTTGTCTTGCTTAATGGTTGAACTTGCCCTGCTTCCAATTAAATATGAAGAGGTACTGGGAGCTATCCGTGTGCACATGCACATTCCTACTCGTGGTTTTGCAAGCAAGGATTAATTACTGATTATTCTTGCCTCTGAATTGTATAAACTATAGACAAATTATGTAAGTGGCTTGGGGTCCTGGCCATATGAAAATACAACATGTGATAGTTCCTGGCAATGGCATGGAATTATGGATGGTGACACTGACTGAGGCATTGTATTGTCACTGTATTAATTCTAATATTTATTTATTTTTTTTATTGTTGACTAACAGAAATGGAATGAGAAAAATCAACTTCCTTCGACTTATACATTCCCTCATTATGCTAATATAATATCATCACTTAACAAAGTACTGCATACCTATTTTGAGGGTGACAGTTTTCAAGTATTGAATCCTTTATTATGGGAGAGAGAGAATGGAATGAAAGGTTACTACAAATCATAACTATAACTATGCCTGGCATTTAGGTGTCTATGTACTAGCTTGGGTTAACACCAAGAAAAAGGATGGTCCATAACATGGTGAGTTTTCAGATCTCATGGTATGACATTCAAAAACAGATGACAAATCATAACCAAGAATTCAGAAAGAAAATGTATCTTATGCAAAGCATTTGCTAAGGTCTTATTGCTGTGAGACATGAAAATGCTGAACTACCAAGGACTACCAAGAGGGACTGCTACTGTTGGGAAGATATCTGCACTTGTAAGTATTTACCTGCTGGGAAATTCTCTAAATCTTGGGGAAAAGGGAATGATTTGGGTTAAAGCTGATTAAAATCTATGTATTTTTAAAATTAAATGCTTTTGTTAGGTCAGTCAGGGCTTAGTAACACAGGACAGCTTTCATTTAAATTTAAAATCAGTCAGGGCTTAATAGCACAGTTTTCATGTAAATCAAAATTATATAGAGCATAGCAGAGAAAGAAGAATAGGGTAAATATTCTTTGAGTATAAAGAAATAAATTGTTTCTGGAGACCTTTAAAAATAGGTCTTCTAGTCAGGAGGCAAGAGAATGGTGAAATTGTTTTAAATAGGTATTAAAGCCAAGTGACAGATCAAAGGGGCAGTTTGAAAGGCTCCCACTATCAAACCAAGGGCAGTATGAATCACCCAGAAAATTGTTAGTAGGGATCACCTTAGAAGCGCAGGTATCAATAGGTCAACCAGGACTACTAAGAGGGACTGCTACTGTTGGGAGGAAATCTGCACTTGTAGATAAGTATTTACCTGCTGGGAAATTCTCTAAATCTTGGGGAAATGGGAATTCTTTTGGTTAAAGCTGATAAAAATCTATGTATTTTTAAAATTCAGTGCTTTTGTTAGGTCAGCCAGGGCTTAGTAGTACAAGACAGCTTTCAGTTATTGTTTTTCCCTTCCAGCCACTCCCACCCACCCCAGGCATAATCGTTGATTTATAGCCTCCAGTTAAGAGGAAAGGAGTAATCTTACTCTGGAAGATAAATTTAAGCTTTTACTGTTGTGGTCAACATTATTGGCACCCTTGCAGTTCAACCCCTTAATGTCCAATATCTCCAAAAAAAAAGCAGCCAGTGAAATGGCTTTGGACTATATATGCACACACATTTGACACACAAAAGAATTAAATAAAATAAGACCAATTAAAAAAGGAAATAGTAGGAAATAGCCAGGATATGACTATTGGCACCCTTATAAACAATTAAAATCAGTTTGAACAGAAGAACCACAATCCCACTGCAGTAAAATTAGACACACATGATCTGAATCAACCAATGAATGATGGCTCTAATGGTTAAAATGGCCACATTCACGCTCTGTTCCATTTCACAATGATGAAGACAGAGCTGCCTGAGACCATCAGAAAAGCCATTATTATCAAACTTCAAAGGGGTACAAGGCCACCTCCAAAGACCTTGGGATTCCTGTGCCTACAGTTTGCAATGTTAATTAAGACGTTTTCTGCTCATGGAACTGTCAAGAACCTCCCAGGATGAGGTGGGAAGAGGAAAATTAATCCAAGAAGTCTTTGAAGGTTAGTGCAAACTGTTGGGAAAACACCACATATAACATCCAAAGAGTTTAAGACCGACTGGCAGCAATCTGGAGTGGTGATTTCAACCCGCACCATATGCCATGCACTAAACAAAAGAAGGACTTCATGGACGAAGGCCAAGGAGGACCCCACTGCTTAAAGACAGACATAAAAAGGCATTCCTGATCTTTGCCCAAACCCATCATGAGAAACCACAGTCCTGCGAACATGTTCTGTGAACAGATAAAACCAGACTTGAGCTCTTTGGCAATGCAGAACTGTGATACATTTACAGAAGAAGAAATTAAGCTCATAAGGAAAAAAACACCCTTCCTACAGTTAAATCTGGTTCCATAATGCTGTGGGCTGTTTTGCTTTCTCAGGAACTGTAGGCCTGGAATGTATTAAAGGAATCACGAAGGCAGAGGGCTACCAAGGTATTTTGGAGTGAAATGTGCTACCTAATGTCAGACAGCCAGGTCTGGGTTAAAGGTCATGGGTCCTCCAGCAGTAAAATGACTGACTCAAAACATATAGTCCACCAACAAAAGCAAACTCACGTCAACTGAGGAAACCCAGTCTACAAATGTGGTAAGGAAAGACAAAGCTCTTTATTGTACCAATAACCTGAGAGGTGCCGCCGAAAAGACCCGACACAGGCCATGTTTCGTATAACCTTCTTCAGGGGAAGTGCGGCGTACTCATTAACTAGATAATCCAAATATATGATGTTCTTGTGCTTTAGAATGTTTCTCCAAATCGAGACCCCGTCTAAAATTACGGGATGTGGCAACTGATCTACTTTTCACAAGAAATCACTTGCCACATCCCATAATGTTAGACGGAGTCGCTATTTGGAGAAACATTCTAAAGCACAAGAACATCATATATTTGGATTATCTAGTTACTGAGTACGCCACACTTCCCCTGAAGAAGGTTATATGAAACACGGCCTGTGTCGGGTCTTTTCGGCGGCATCTCTCAGGTTATTGGTACAATAAAGAGCTTTGTCTTTCCTTACCACATTTCTCGACTGGCTGACTCAAACATATATCCATGGTACAAAAGAATTGTTAAAAAGGAAGAAATGGACTGTTTTAAACTGACCAACAATGAGTCCTGATCTCAATCCAAATCGAGAACCTCTGCCATTGGTAAAAGTATCCTGTAAACATTCAAGAGCTGGAACAAATTGCAGTTGAAAAGTGGGAGGAACTACCAGCAGACAGATGTAAGAAACTTATAGATGGCTTCAAGAAATGTTGGGTGTCTCATCACTACCAAAGGGTTATGCAACCAAATATTAGTGAAGGGTGCCATTATTCCTGTCCAGATCATATTTAGTTTTTTTTCGTAGAAATTACTATGTCTAAGTTGCACAGACATCCTTTTTTCAGTGTTGAAAATACTATTAAAATGTTTTGATGACTTAGGGGTATGTTTACTAAACTCTGAAATTGTGCGTGGCCCCGTTAGTGTGCCTGTGCCATATAAGGAGTGGGCGGTCCAGACAGAAAAAAGAAAAAAAACGGAAGAAAGCGACCGTACTTGTGCGCGTCGCGCAACTGTGCGGGGTCCGTATTAGCGCGTGGGAAGGCTAAGCGTCGCGCTGCTGGGCACACAAATGAACAGAGCTGTAGTACAACGGTGAAGACACTGAGCAATGGTGCAGGGGCCATGGGTTCAAACCCCCACTGGGTGCAATGAACAAGGCTGGCTCAGGCAGTACCTATTATGGGGAGGATTGTTTTAGGAGGGAGCCTAATTTTGTGCAGCAGAAGGCGGCGCACCGATATGCAAGTACAGGAACAGAGCCACAGCACAATGGTTACAACACTGACCAATGGTGCAGGGGCCATGGGTTCAATCCCCCAAGGTGCCCAATGAAGAAGGCTCACAGAGGCATTATGTATTATGGGGATGAGTGCTGTAGGGGGCAGGTAAATTTTTTATCTCAGTTAACACTACTAGCAAACGCACTCACAAAGCGTGTTAACATAAGGCGGCCCATAAGGCACATGTTAACGTTCACTGTCCGCCAAGGCACCCTAGAATGTCCCCTATAAGGCCCCATATATGTTGCGGTACAGGGTAATGTATAGTGCACCTTATATGGACGGCAACCATAAGGTGCCCTATAGGGCGCCCTATAAAGCACCCTCAGAGGCACCTTATGGGTACAGTACGCTGAGGGTGTTTTTGCTGGCAACAACATATGTACATGACAGTTAGAAAAAACATTGGACAACCCTCTAAAAGAACCCCACTGTGGGTTTGAACCCATGACCTCTGTCTTCACAGGCAGTGACATAACCATTGGGCTACAGCTCTATAGCTGCCAGCAAACCCTGGCTGGCTGCAGAGAGCCGTCACGTCACCACACAGACAGTCTTCTGTGGGAACCAGGATAGGGTTAGGCCACCCGTACCCATGATGCACTGCACATGCAAATCAGCTGTCCACAGATGAACACAAGATGGGGAATGCACCCCAACAGCTCCCCGACCTGGTAGGGGGAAGTGTCCGTGTGCACCCACACAGCACCTCGGCCTGGTAGGGGGTACTGACCGGGTGTTTTACTGGCACAGAGTAGCTACACACCGTCACATTGTGCGGGTACTGTGCTCACCCTGAGGGTGCGATGAGGCGCCCAGGACCAGGTCCACAACACCTGCCATGGCTGAAAGAGGCTATGCCGGAGCTCCAAAGCAGTAGTAATCTGAGAGATAGGTAGGTCCTGCAGAAACACCCTGGATTACCCTGTCTGTGTCAGTCAGTGGAACCCCTTATGGACCCCTAGGTGGGCTATGTACCACCATTCCCCCCTCAGCTGCAGGTGAAAAACAGGGTCCCCTATCAACAGATCCACATTCTACCACCCTGCAATGGTGGCATTAGAGTGGACCATCAACCCCTGTCCTGCTGGGGAACAGACACCCTACAGGGCATCCAAAGCAGCCCTATACACATCCATAACACAATATCAGACAGACAGTAGGCCAGGATATGCTAAGCTGCACCCCACCACTATCTGATATTCTCCTGCAGCAGGCCTTCAGCCGCTGCACCCTGCAAGGCGCTCCATCAAGACACATACCAGCTGAGAACAGTCTGCTAGTTAGTCCTGGTGGAAATGCATGCACCCAGAACTGGGATGGCAGCGCACACAAGCAGATAAGTCAGTGACTGGTCTCCACAAGGAAACCCATACATATCACATGAGAGAAATATTATATAGCACTATGGGGGTGCCTAGCCATGCTGGCGTCACTGCACAGTCAGGGTGGAGTGTACCCCCAGCAGCACATACAGAGGTCACTCTGTCTGTGTAGGTGGTGTCCGGCCACTACAATGTCTCTGCCAGTGCCCTATGCCCTGTGCAGATGCATCCTGGCCAGCACACCCTGTCTGAGCTATACCCATGGTACCTTGCTGCTCATTATGCACATTGTCAGGCCAATACTGGCAACAGTGCTGGCAGTGTGGGCTGTGGAAGGTGTTTGCAGCCAACACACACTGTATAGACAGACACACACTCCCACACGTATGCCAGCATTGTGCCACTATAGAAGGGTTTATCAGCCTTGCCCACCACACCAGTCCTGGGCACGGTACAGGCATGGATATGCTACGCAGTACTGTTGGTGGTCACTCCCCAGGGTGGTAAACACTGTCAGAGACCAGACCTGAAGCACGCACTGCAGACATCAGACAGATTTTTATGTTGGAGATCAGAGAGCCAAATGTGCTTTAAGTAGGACAGTCTACCTGCCAGTACACATAGCAAACGTTTGAGAGCTGTCCACCGCATACCCAGGTGTAGGGTGGCATTGCTAAGGTATGCAGGTGCTAGTATTGGGAGATGCACGCAGGGCCCAATGTCCTGCCTCTCCAGGAGGCATTTGCCAATGGGGCCTGTGGGTGTGGGTATGTTCGCCTCTGTTGGATGTTGTTTTACGGCAGAGTTTCCCAACTCCAGTCCTGGTGTGCCTACCACTGTTCGGGTTTCCCTGCTGTCCCTCATGGGTATGCATGAGCTACATCTACATGCCATAGGGGTGGTGCATAGATATGCAGCACAGGCATTTGTATTAGCGGCAGCAAGGAGCCTGAATGGTGTGTGGTCCTCCAGGACTGCATTTGGGAGACTCTACTCTAAGTAATGCCCCTGTTCAATGGTGTCTGTGATCGGTGTGCGAAAAGATAGGCGTAATACCAATGCGTATGTCCCCAGCAATCCTGGTTTGTCCGTACTATCACGGTTTAGTTGTGTTAAAAATATGTGGACAGGATTGGCAGTAGTCCCAGCTGGGCTTTGAACCTTTGACCTTCTGTTGTTGCACACACTGTCTGGGTGCACTGCACCACCGAGTTGCCACAGATTGACTGGATTCCCTGGGAAGTCCATGACTTTACATCCGACAGGGCCTGTCTGTTGCAGTGGACAGTGCCAGCCTGCACATGGATAGGCCGCTGTCTTCGGTGGCTAGCAGCCACTGCCCCCCCCCCCCCACCACCTGTCCCCTTACGCCAACATGCTGGCATGTCCTTATCTTGGTAAAAGCATATGGCCTGATTGAGTTGTGGCACTCCTGGACTGCATTTGGGGGACTTGGCTGTAGGTAATGCCCATTGTCATGGTGTGTGAGCGGTGTAGGGTAGGGTAAAATATGGGTGTTTGCACCATGCTTCTGTACTCTGCAATAAAGGGGTGTCTTTACTATCTCTGTTTAGTGGTGGGTAAAATGTGGGGACTGGGCTGGTAGGTGCCACAGCTGGGATTTGAACCTGTGCCTCTCTGGTCCTATAGGTACGGGCTGTGTCTGCTGCACCACACTGTGGCCACAGAGACAGTGCAGTCCCTGGAGATAGGAAACCTGACCAAAAGAGTAGGGAGCCCTGCTCTGCACATTTTTACTGTGGGCTCATTCACCGTGTCTGGCGACAAAAGTGCAAATAAAACCTGCAACTGAACGCGAAAAACGGGGGTAAAAATATAACCAAGCTGGCCAACATCGATATTAATGGGCACACATAAAAAACACACCCAGGAAAGCTCCACACAAAGGAAATGATTTTTGGAAGGGTATCCGCTCCGTAGACCCTTCCAAAATTCATTTCTTTTTTTTGTAGCTTTCCTGGGTGTGTTTTTTAGTTTTGCCCATTGCTAGCACTATTGCCCAGCTGGATTATAATTTTTAAACATTTTAGTTGTGGTCATTTTGGGTTTTATATGCACTTTTGTTCTGTGCACATGTATCACACTGCTCACATTTTGTAGGTTTCCCCGGTTTTGCTGTATATTGCTGACGGAAATGGTTTCTCTTCCCTTTAAATGCCCTCTACCGCGAGTGTTTCACTCGCGCTATTTTTAACTTGTAAATTCGGCCCCGATACTGTGCGGGGAGCCTCTCCCCTCCCCGTCCATTAACCCCGTCTCTCCGCCCCTCGGGTCCCTTCCTCCGCCCTCCGTTAGCCTTTCCACGCCTCTATCGGACATTTGCGGGCCCGTACTTGTGCGGGGCCCATTAGTGTGTCGCGCACATGCGCAGGGGTTCATCGCACGTGTGCGGGGCGCTTAAGAGCACTTAAGTGCTGCTTTTAGTGCGTTATTGTGCGGCGTGCAATTGTGCGGTTTTTAGTAAACATGCCCCTTAGAGTTGGAAAATTTCCCAGTATGTCTCAAGATATTGTACATAACATACCTAAAATGCAAAGGTGCCAATAGTGTTGACCACAGCTATAGGTAAAAAGTTAAAATCCAGGATAGCATTCTCAGAGATGCTTCCTGTTCCATGTGCAGGATCCAAAAGGCAGGCAGAGCTCCGGAATCTCAATGTACAGATGAGACGATGGTGCAAGGAAGAGGGTTTTTGATTTGTTAGGAACTGGGTAACATTCTGAGAAAGTGTGTGTGTGTGTGGGGGGGCTTTTCCGAAAGGACGAGCTCCACCTTAACCAGGGTGCAACCAGCCTGCTGGCATTAATCTTTAAAAAGGAGATAGAGCAGCTTTTAAACTAGATAATGGGGAAAGCCAACAGTTGCTCAAGAGCACATGGTTCAGAATGATGCATCTTTGAAGGATACTAGCAAAACAGGGAAGTTAGGGCATCCCAATACAGAGGTATGCAAATTCTAGAAGTCTAAAAAATAAGATGAGAGAGTTAGAATATATACAGTAGCACTGAATAAAGGGTTAGATATAACTGACATCTCAGAGACCTGATGGAAAGAGGATAACCAATGGGACAGTGCGATACCAGGCTACAAATTATATTGCAATGATAGGGTGGATCACATAGGTGGAGGTGTGGCGCTATATGATAGAGGGCATTGAGTCCAACAGGATATAGGCTTTGCAGGAAGCAAAATACACTGTAGAATCTCTATGGATAGAGATTCCATGTAAAAGGTGAAGGGAATGGCAGTGAGGTCATACTACCATCCACCAGGCCAGAATGAACAGACAGATGATGAAATGCTAACAGAAATTAGGGAAGCTAGCAAAGTTTATAACACAGTAATAATGGTAGATTTCAATTACCCCAGTATTGACTAGGTCAATGTTACATCAGGCCATGCTATGGAGATTAAGTTTCTAGATGAAAGAAATGATTGCTTCATGGAGCAGCTGGTTCAGGAACAGATAACAGGGGAAGCTATTTTAGAACTAGTCATTAGTGGAATGCAGGATCTGGTGTGAGAGGTAACTGTGTTGGGGCCGCTTAGCAATAGTGATCATAACATGATCACATTTGTTTTAATGCTGATGACTCTCAAATCTACCTCTCTTCACCTGATATCTCTCCAGCAATCCATGATAAGATCACGGTTTGCCTTTCAGACATTGCTACTTGGATGTCTCACCACCGCTTGAAATTAAATATGGCTAAGACTGAACTCCTTATCTTTCCCCCCAATGCCTCCCCTCCTCTACCCCCTTTCTCAGTCTTTGTGGATAACTCTTTAATCTTTCCTGTCTCTTCAGCCCGTAACCTGGGTGTTATCTTTGACTCCTCTCTCTCTTTTTCCACTCATATCCAACTCATAGCTAAGACTTGCCATTTTTTCCTTTATAATATTAACAAAATTTGCCCCTTCCTTTCTGATGACACTACTAAAATGATTGTCCACTCCTTGATCACCTCCCGTCTTGATTACTGCAATATATTCTCCTTGCTGGCCTTCCCGCAAACCATCTCTTTCCCCTTCAATCTATTCAACATTCTGCTGCTCGACTAATTTTCCGTCAGCATCACTTTTCCCATGTCACTCCTCTTCTCAAATCCCTTCATTGGCTTCCCATCCGCTTCCGGATCCAATTCAAACTCCTCCTCTTGACCTATAAATGCATTCACTCTTCAGACCCCCACTACCTATCATCTCTTATCTCTCCTTACATCCCCTCTCGCGTTTTTCGCTCTTCGAACAGCCTTTGTCTATCTATGCCCTCCACTCGTACTGCTAATTCTAGACTTCGCTCCTTTCACCTGGCTGCACCCTTTGCCTGGAACAATCTACCTCTGTGCGCAATGCGCCCTCTCTGGACCTCTTCAAGTCCAGATTTAAAACCCATTTCTACTCTATTGCTTTCTGTTCTTGATTCTTGTTTTTGCTCTTCTTGTTTATTGTATACTTTGTCTTACTCGATTGCATTTGTTTTTGTGATCTTCTTGACTAGATTGTGAGCTCTGATGAGCAGGGACTGTCTTTAATCATGTATGTACAGCGCTTCGTACGTTTGAAGCGCTTTATAAATGTTAAATAAATAAATAAATAGATAGATAGATAGGAAATCCACTGTGCTAGCATTTAACTTTCAAAAAGGAGACTATGATAAAATGAGGAAAATGGTTAAGAAAAAAATAAAAGGAGCAACTCCAAAGGTTAAAAGATTACATGAGTCCTGTGCATTATTTAAAAATGCCTTCTTGGAAACCCAGACCAAATGTGTTCCAAGCTTTAAGAAAGGTAGAAATTGGGCCAAACGAGAGCCAGCATGGCTTAAAGGTGAAGTCAGAAAGGCTGTTACAGCTAAGAGGAAATCCTTCAGAAAATGGGAAAAAAAGCCAAAATGACAAAAACAGGAAGCATAAATACTAGCAAGTTAAATGCAAGGCATTGATAAGGCAGGAAAAGAGAATTTGAAAAGAAGCTTGCCATAGAAGCAAAAGCACATAATAAAAACTTTTTCATAGCAAAACACCTGTGAGAGTCAATAGGACAATTAAATGATAGAGGGGTTAAAGGGACACCAAGAGAGGACAACACCATAGCAAATAGACTGAATTAAATCTCCAGGAACAAGCAGGAATGAGTCTTCACATATGGGTACGTCGGTACCGATGGAGCCTGCGCGGGAACGCTCCCCAGCTTCCCAAAAAGGAAAGCTTTTGGGAGCATCCCACAGCGCCTGCACGCTGCCTTCCCGCCTTTCCTAACCAACTCTCCTCAGTTCTTCTTTGCCGCGGAGCCAGCAGGTCAAGCCCTGTCACCGCTGAAGAAGTTCTTTATTTTATTTTATTTCTTTGGTCGCCTGTCTGCCTTCCCCGACTCCGGACCGGTACCGCCGGTCTTTTCTTTCTTTCTTTAAAAAAAAAAATATATATATCGATATTTTTCCTCATTTGGTGTATTTTTCTTCTTAAGGCCTCAGGGCCCACAAGAAAATTTCCCCCATGGAAAAACCAACCTCCGGGTTCAAAAAATGCACTAAGTGTAGCGGTACTATTTCTGTTACAGATACCCAAGAATGGTGTCTTAAATGTTTGGGTCCTGAACACTCCATTCCGGATTGTCCGTCCTGCTCCCTAATGTCTAAACGGGGCTTACAGAACCGAGCAGCTAAGCTCCATGTGCTGTTTCCCGCTGAGGCACCGGCAGTAGCATCGACATCTTCCAGGTTTTCTTCTCCTGAAGGATCTCAGGTAGCCAAACATAAACCTAGCAGGTCCTCGAAGGGTAGATCTCCCTCTAAGCATCGAGATGCCTCCGGGCTTGCCCTCGAGGTTCCTGCACCAGCCAAACAACCCCGGCGGGAAGCTCCGGCTTCCAAAGCTCCTCCTATGGGGTTATAGGTTGACATCGATGGCACGGCCTCGACCGATCACCTGTTAGATTGCTCTGGGGTACCGGCACTTTCTCCCGGTACCGACTTCCAGGCTTTCATGGCGTCGATGAATCAGAATGTTCTGTCCATGCAGCAGGCTATACAGTCCTTCATTCAAGCTGCGACGCCGATGATACCACAACGAGCTCCGTTGTCGGTATCGGCTCAGGTACCGGCACGAGCGCCGATGCTGGTACCGACTGCATCAACATCGACCAAGATACCGACTGCTGCGGTTCCTTGTCCAGGGCTACTTCTCGGTACCGATCCGGTACCGGGGACGCCCGATGTCGATACCGCTCGATACGCGTATCGAGCGTTAGAAGAGCACCCTGACAGGCGATACTTCGATTCCTCTGATGATTCTGATACATCAGATGAGTCTCCTGAAGTATCCATAGCCCTTCCTGAGGAGCCTTCTTCTCCAAAACGAAGAATGTCTCCTCCAGAGGACTTGTCCTTTCAAGACTTCATAAGAGAAGTAGCTAAAGGACTCTCTATTTCAGTAACCTCTGAATCAGAGCCTAGAGCAAAAAAATTAGATATTTTAGGATACTCTAAGGCTCCTAAAGAGGCAGTCACCTTACCAATTCATGAGATTCTTCATGAACACATGATTGATTTATGGGAGACTCCTCTCACTCTCTCTCCTCATTCTCACAGGTTGGACACTTTGTATCGTGTCCCTCCTTGTCCTGGGTTCCAGAAAACTCAGCTTCCTCACCATTCCATTGTGGTGCAGTCAGCTATGAAGAGGATAAAGAGTACAAAGAGACACTCTTCTGCTCCTCCAGGAAGAGAATGCAGGACCTTGGATGCTTTTGGTAGGAAAATCTTCCAGGCCAGTATGCTTATTGCCAGGATCAACTCATATAGCCTTTATATGGGTATGTTTCTGAAAGAAGTGGCAGAAAAGCTGCACACTTTCCTCCCTTTTATTCCAGAAGATAAAAGGGAAGAATTCCGCATGTGGCTTAAGCATACTCAAGACATCTCCAAGTTTTCAAACAGGGCAGCCTTTGACTCCTTTGAAGGTGCCAGTAGAGCCTCAGGCATTGCCATAGCTGCTCGCAGAATTGCTTGGCTCCAGGCTTCTGATTTAGAGCCCTGGGTTCAAGATGGCTTAGGAAATCTGCCCTGTACAGGTGAAAATCTGTTTGGCAGAGAGTGGCAAATTAAAGCCACTCAAATGGATGCAGAGAATTCTGCTCTGGATAGGCTTTCCAGGTCTACCTCCATTCCTGCCAAGAAAAAGACTTTTAAAAAGTCTTTTTTCAAAAAGGGCAGGTTTCCTTCCACTTCTGGCCAACAATCTTCTACAGGTCGCTTTACCGCTAAGCGTCAGCAACCTAAGCAGGCCAGGCCTAAGTCTACAGGGGCTGCTGTAACCCAGCAGTCCCAACCCCCTCAGGGTTTTTGACTTGATGCTAGAGAACTTAGTCTTTCTGGCTTTAACACAGCCAGAACCTCTCACCATTCCAGGAAGGTTAGCTCATTTTGCTCCCAGATGGAGCAAATCACATCAGAGCAGTGGACCCTCTCCATCATAAGAGAGGGCTACAAACTTAATTTCTCAGACCTTCCTCCCCACACCATGGTGTGACACTTCAATTCTCCCACATCTCTTCTCGACCTTTTAGGTCAGGAGATAACTACCCTTCTTGCCCAAGGGGCAATAGAAGAAGTTCCTCTTCTTCAACAAGGGTCAGGGTTCTACTCCCCCTATTTTCTCATTCCAAAGAAGACAGGGGGTTACAGACCCATTCTAGATCTCAGAGAATTGAACAAATTTCTATGCAACATTACCAATACAGAGTACTTCCTTTCGGTCTGGCCTCTGCCCCAAGAGTGTTCACGAAATGCATGGCAGTAGTTGCTGCATTCCTACGCACTCTGGGAATATTTGTCTTCCCATACCTAGACGACTGGCTCATCCGAGCTCCATCTCATTCAGAGGCCCAGACTTCCCTGGACCGCACAAGGCGCATTCTGCAGTATCTGGGACTGGTGGTAAACCTCCCAAAGTCACAGCTCATCCCTACTCAGTCCCTGGAATTCATTGGGGCCTGGTTGGATACCACCACTGCAAGGGCCTACCATCCTCAGGCCCGTTGCCAACGTCTAGTGCAGTTAGCCTCCCAGATTCAGTCAAAGAGCCGCTTAACTGCCAGGGAGATGCTACAACTGCTGGGCCACATGACTTCCACAGTACATGTGGTACCCTATGCTCACCTACACATGAGAGCAGCTTAATGGACTTTGTCCACCCAGTGGACTCAAACTTCAGGAGCTCTCTCAGACCAAATAGCAACCTCCAAACGTCTCTTTTGGTCTCTCCAATGGTGGATGTCCACTCAAAATCTGTTGCTGGGGTCCCCCTTCCAACAGTTGTTGCCCCAAGCAACCCTCACAACAGATGCCTCCCAGACAGGTTGGGGAGCTCATCTACAGGAGCTCTCCACTCAAGGCACTTGGTCCCCTCAGGAGACCTATCTTCATATCAACCACTTGAAGCTTCGAGCACTTTTTCTAGCTCTCAAGGTTTTCCATACCCTCCTCAGTCCTCATCCATACGGACAATCAAGTAGCTATGTTTTATATAAACAAGCAAGGAGGAACTGTCTCTCTGTCGCTTTGCAACGAAGCTCTAAGATTCTGGGCCTTCGCCAGAGAGCATCAAATCCATCTCCTGGCAGTATATCTCCCAGGAATCCAAAACTCTTGGGCAGACAGACTCAGTCGAGTTCTGCTTCCACACGAATGGTCCCTGCACTTGGATCAGGTACTCAGAATCTTTCAAGAATGGGGAACCCCGGACATAGACCTCTTTGCAAGTCCGTGGAATGCCAAACTTCCCCGGTTCTGTTCCAGAATTCTGTGTCAGGGAGTTCAGGCCAAGGATGCCTTCCTCCTTCATTGGGGTCAGGGCTTCCTGTATGCCTTTCCACCCATTCCCTTGATTCCCAAGACTCGGTTCAAACTCCAGAGGGATCAAGGATCTATGATCCTCATAGCTCCACGCTGGCCACGCCAAGTGTGGTACCCTCTGCTTCTGCATCTCTCCCAAGCCCCCTCTCTGGACTTGGGAGCTGCTCCAGACCTTCTGTCTCAGGAGGAAGGGACTTTGTGGCACCCAAACCCCAAGTCCCTTCACCTCAGAGCTTGGTTACTGAAGGCCTAGACCTTCAAGACTTGAATCTTTCTCAGCAGGTGAAGGATATCCTCCATGCTTCCAGGAAACCTTCCACCAGCGTTCCTATGCTTTTAAGGGGAAAAGATTTTCCATCTGGTGTGCTGAAAAGGGTCTTGACCCTCTGGCACTACCTTTAACTTCTTTGTTAGACTATCTCCTGCATCTCTCCAATGCAGGACTTAAGACAAATTCAGTAAGAGTCCATTTGAGTGCTATTGCAGCATTCCTTAAGCCCATCAATGGACAACCTATCTCCTCATGAGAGGCCTAACTTTAACTAAACCTCCCATTAGGCCTCCTCCGGTGGCATGGGACTTAAATTTGGTTCTTGGTCAGCTTATGAAGCCACCCTTTGAACCCTTAGCCACTACCTCCTTGAAATGTCTTTCCTGGAAGGTTATTTTCCTCATTGCAGTCACTTCTGCTCGCCGCATCAGTGAACTGCAGGCCTTAGTGGCTAATCCACCTTATACAAGGTTCCATCATGACAAGGTAGTCCTTAGGACGAATCCACACTTTATGCCTAAAGTGGTCTCACCTTTTCATCTTAATCAAGAGGTATATTTACCTGTGTTTTATCCAGCTCCTCATGCATCCAGTGCAGAGAGGAATCTTCATACTCTGGATTGTAAAAGAGCTCTTGCTTTTTACTTACATAGGACACAGCAACATAGAAAGTCTTCCCAGCTTTTTGTTGTTTTTGATCCTTCTCACTTGGGACTTCCAGTCTCTAAGAGAACACTGTCCAATTGGATTGCTCAGTGTATTTCTTTTGCCTACCAGAGTAAGAACCTTTCTCTGGAGAGCCATGTCACAGCTCATAATGTGAGGGCCATGGCCACCTCTATGGCTCATCTAAATTCTGTGTCCATCGACCAGATCTGTCGAGCAGCCACCTGGGCCTCTGTTCATACCTTCACAGCCCATTACTGCTTGGACAAGGATTCCCGCCGGGATGCCTTGTTTGGTCAGGCTGTCCTCAGACACCTGTTCCATTCTTAAACAACTCCTGCCCTCCTTCCCTGGATGGATGCCTGAGATCCGTAGGAGGACGCAGACCCCTTTCAGGGTCTCATATCCTTGGGGATCTCCTAGGCATCTCAGCTAGGGAGTCCCCATATGTGAAGACTCATTCCTGCTTGTTCCTGGAGATAGCACAGTTACTTACCTGTAACAGGTGATCTCTGGGAACAGCAGGAATAAGTCTTCACAACCCACCCACCTCCCCTAGGAGTTGTATCTCTTTTCTATCTTTCCTTTCCTCTCTCTCTCTATTGTCTCAGCTTTAAACTCGAACTGAGGAGAGTTGGTTAGGAAAGGCAGGAAGGCAGCACGCAGGCGCTGTGGGATGCTCCCAAAAGCTTTCCTTTTTGGGAAGCTGGGGAGCGTTCCCGCGCAGGCTCCGTCGGTACCGACGTACCCATATGTGAAGACTTATTCCTGCTGTTCCCAGATATCACCTGTTACAGGTAAGTAACTGTGCTTTCTTTACTAAAGAAGATGTAGAAAACTTACTCATGCCAGAAATGACATTTAATGGTGATATATCATAGGGATTGCAATAAATTGATAAATCGGGAAGATGTAATACAGTTATTTGATAAACTAAAGAGCAGCAAATCACCTTGACCGGATTCCATACATCCCAGAGTGCTGAAAGAACTGAAATATGAGATTGCAGACCTACTTTTAGTAATCTGTGAACTATCTTTAAAAGCATCTGTTGTGCCTGAGGATTGGAGAATGGCCAATGTAATGCCAATTGTTAAAAAATGTTTCCAGGGGTGATCTGGGAAACTACAGACCAGTGAGCGTGACATCTGTACCAAGCAAAATGGTAGACACCATTATAAAAAACAAAATTACTAAACATTTAAGTAGTCATGGTTTAATGGCAGAAATCCAACATGGATTTAACAAAGGAAAGTCTTGTCTCGCTAATCTCTTACAGTTTTTGAAGGTGTGAATAAACAGGTAGATAAAGGTGAGCTGGTTGATGTAGTATAACTGGATTTTCAGAAAGCCTTTGACAAGGTCCCTCATGAGAGACTCGGCAAATTAAGAGAGTCATGGGATAGGAGACAGTGTACTATTGTGGATCAGGAACTGATTAAAAGATAGAAAGCCGAGAGTAGGGCTAAATGGCCAATTTTCTCAATGGAGAAAGATAAATACTGGAGTACCCCAGGGATCTGTGCTGGGTCCGCTGCTTTTTAACATATTCATAAATGACCTGGAAATGGGAACAATGAATCAGGTGATCAAATTTGCAGATGACACAACATTATTCAATATTGTTAAAACACAAGAGGATTTTGAAAAATAGGCAAGAAAATGTTGATAAATAGGAAGACTGGACATCCAAATGGCAGATGAAATTTAATGTGGAGAAGTGTAAAGTTATGCACTTAGGGAAGAACAACCCAAATTAAGGTTGCACAATGCAATGTTTCATATTGGAAACCACCACCCAGGAAAAGGTTTTAGGCATCATCATGTATAATACTTTGAAACCCTCTGCCCAATGTGCAGCGGCAGCCAAGAAAGCAAATAGAATGCTAGGAATCATAAGGAAAGGTGTGGAGAATAAAATAAAGGATATAATAATGTCGCTGGATTGTTCCATGGTGCATCTGCACTTTGAATATTGTATGCAATTCCAGTCACCATATCTTAAAAAGGATATAGCAGAACTAGGAAAGGTACCAAGAAGAGCCACCAAAATGGTAAAGGGGATGGAAGCAGATCCCTGTGAGGAAAGGATTAAAAGGTTTGGGCTCTTCAACTTGGAAAAGAGATGGCTGAGGGGAAATATGATAGAGGTTTATAAAATAATGAATGGAGTGGAATTGGGTAAACATTGTTTGTTTGATTATGTGTTGAAAGAATAAAAAAAAACAAACTCTGGAATTCGTTACCAGAGGATGTAGTAAAAGCTATTAGTGTAGCTGGGTTTAAAAAAGGTTTGGACAAGTTCCTGGAGGTAAAGTCCATAAACCATTAATAAACTAAAGAGCAGCAAATCGCCTTGCCCGGATGCCATACATCCCAGGGTGCTGAAAGAACTGAAATATGAGATTGCAGACTTACTTTTAGTAATCTGTGAACTATCTTTAAAATCATCTGTTGTGCCTGAGGATAAGCAGTGTGGAATCTGTACCTTTTTGGAAACCTCACAGGTACTTGTGACCTAGATTGGCTGCTGTTGGAAACAGGATACTGGGTTTGATGGACCTTGGTCTGACCCAGTATGGCATAGGTTATGTTTTACAAATGGCTTTGCGACCATTTCTCAGTCATGTGTCAATCTGATGGTTCCTGTAGGTAAAGATGTGGATCATTTCGTCTGTGCCCATCCTCAGCTACTACAGCAACACAACCTAAAATTACTAATGAATGCTCTTTTTTGTTACTTGCTTTTTATTTAATATGAACCTTTCCAGAGGGTTCCTCAGTGAAAAAACAGTCCAGTTTCTGTTCTGAAGGTATGAAGCATATGGAAAGGGGATGTGAGGCAGGTCAGGATTTGGTTGGATATAGAAATGAAAGTATTCCTTGTTCCTCATGTCCTGACCCTAGGCCAACCCTACTTCTACAGCTCAAAATACTGGAGCATTCACCCCCTGCTTACCTCCCACCACAGTCCCTTACACACAAGTTAAACTGATTATCCTTAATGTAAGATTAACATACCGTTACCAGTACACAAATTATGTTGTACAATTTTATATTAAGGCTATAAAACTCCTGTTTCTCTCACTGTCCTTAATACATGGGTTACACTAAGGGGGTTATTTTAAAAGCATTAGTTTTGATTTGGATGTCTGACTTGGATATGTCTCCAGAGTTATTTTACAAATGGCTTTTAAAGATGTCTTCAGTGTGGGGACATCCAAGTAAGCAGAGGGTGTGGTGAAGGTTTGTCTGTAACCCCAACCAAATTTAGACCTGCTCCAGGCACAAACAGGCATTGGGGAACTGCTCCCTTGTTTTGGCTGTAATGCATCCAGATGGTGTAGAGAAGATGGAGAGTTAAGTGACTTGCTCAAGATCATAAGGAGCAGCAGTGGGATTTGAACCCTGGCTTCCCTAGTCCTAACCATCTACTCTAACCATTAGGCTATTAAACATCCCCATTCTTGGCTACTATTCCAGGGATGTCTATGCAATTGACCTCATCGACATCCATATTGAGCACAATCACATTTGTGAAATCCGTTTTTTTTTTTTTTTAGGCATTCTGGCTTGGACGTCCCAGATTGCACTTGAATGTCATTTGTAAAATGTACCTTCATAGGTTGAGAATAAGAGGCAATTTTCATTAAGTCACTTAGTGGCAAAATCTGTTATTTTTGTACCCCTGTAAATGTAAGCATATTTTCAAAATAGGTTTTTATTTGAAAACTTCATTTATGTGGGTCTAAACGTACCTGTGTATGTTGCCTTTGCTTCTGAAACCTAACCAGCTTTGTAGTTTAGAAGCTTCTATTTGGCACCTATGACTAAATGAAAAAGTGTTTCTTCACCCTTTTCACAACAGATTAAGAGCTGGAAGACCATGAACAGGGCTGGTGTCCTCCATTAGGTAAATTAGGCAATCACCTAGAGCACCAAAGTTCTAGGAGTGGCAAATGGTAATTATATTGTATTTGATATACCACAGATCTGTGAACAAACTCTGTGGTTTACAATAAAATAAAGTAAAAATTAAAAACAGATTCAGTAAATGGACTTTGGCAGGCTGACAGCATAGTCCTCAGCTCTGTGGCCTGTAGAAGGAAAGGCACTTAAGAATACATCCGTTTCCTCTGCAGGCACAGGGAGCTGGGGACCACCGCAGAAACAAACATCCCAGAAATTCAACTTCCCGCCCCGTATCTGTCACAAGAAAGAGTGCTTAAGATAAGGTTACCAGATTTTTTGCAGGAAAATCTGGACATTTAGCCAACATGGTGGAGGGGGGTGGGGGGAGGGATATCTTAGATCTCCAGGAACAAGCAGGAATGTAGTCTTCACATATGGGTATTGTCGGTACTGACGGAGCCTGCGCGGGAACGCTCCCCAGCGTCCAATAGGAAAGCTTTTGGGAGCATCCCACAGCGCCTGCGTGCTGCCTTCCCACCTTTCCAACTGTCCCTCTCCAGTTCTTCGTTTTCCACGGAGCTGACAGGTTGCATACCCTGTCACTGCAGAAAATTTTGTCTTTAATCTTTGTTTTTGTAGTCGCACCTGCCTTCCCTCGACGCTATACCGGTACCGCTGGTTCTTTCTTTCTTTAAAAAACAAACAAAAAAAAACAAACTATAGTTTCTGAAGTGGTTTTCTTCAGGAACATTTTTTCCTTGGTGCTAGGTGCCATTGTGGGCACTAGGCCCAATTTTTCGTTAAAAATGGAAAAACCTGCTTCAGGTTTTAAGAAGTGTTCTAAATGTGGCGATACCATTTCCGTCACCGACACCCATGATTGGTGTCTCAAATGTTTAGGTCCTGACCACTCTATTTCAGAGTGCCTCTCCTGTGGAATGATGGCAAAAAGGGGCCAGCAGAACCTAGACAACAAAAGAAGCCAAATGCTGCAAAACCTCAGCCAGCTCAGTCGTATCAGCCTCCTCAGGGGCTTTGACTCCTTTCTAGAGAACTTTGCCTTCCTGCCCCTGAAGGGTCCAGAACCCTTAACCATCCCAGGCAGGTTATGTCATTTTGCCCACAGATGTTACCAAATAACAGCAGAAAATTGGACTCTGTCCATTATACGAGAAGGGTACAAGCTTCATTTTCACAGCCTGCCCCCTCCTACAATTATAAGACAGTTCAATTCTCAGACCTCTCAACAGTCTCTTAGGTCAAGAAGTCAGGAAGTACCCATTCCCCATAGGGGTACAGGGTTCTACTCCCCCTATTTCCTTATTCAAAAGAAAACAGGAGGACACAGACCCATTTTAGACCTCAGAGAATTGAACAAATTTCTGTTCCAAGAGAAGTTCAAAATGGTCTCTCTAGGAACTCTGCTGCCATACCTTCAAAGTCAGGATTGGTTTTGTTCTCTAGATCTCAAGGATGCGTATACTCATATTCTCATCCATCCTAATCACAGGAGATTCCTCTGATTCCTGTTTCAAGGAAAGCACTACCAATACAAGGTTCTTCCCTTTGGCCTGGCATCTGCACCAAGAGTGTTCACAAAATGCATGGCTGTGGTAGCAGCATTTCTCCACACTCTGGGAATATTCGTCTTCCCTTACTTAGACGACTGGCTCATTCGAGCCCCTACAGTGCCAGTTCTGCTCTATCTCGCACAATTCGAATTCTTCAGTATTTGGGACTGGTCATAAACCTCCCAAAATCCAATCTTGCTCCCACTCAGTCCCTTGAGTTCATAGGAGCTCATCTGGATATCAGACAGACAAGGGCTTTCTTCCGCAGCCCCACTGTCTTCGCATAGTACAACTAGCTTCCCAAGCAGTGCTCAAACCTTGTCTCACTGCTCGGGAAATGCTACAATTGCTAGGCCACATGGCATCCACCGTGAATGTGGTTCCTTATGCTCGCCTCCATATGCTCGCAGCCCAGTGGACTTTATCCACTCAGTGGACACAGGCCTCAGGTTGCCTGATGGACAAAATAACAAACTCAGACCGTCTTATTTTGTCCCTCCAATGGTGGCAATCACCCAGAAACCTTCTGGTGGGCTCTCCTTTCCAGCAACCCCTATCCCAAGCCACCCTAACAACAGATGCTTCACAGGTGGCATGGGGAGCACACCTGCATGATCTCTCTACCCAGGGTACCTGGACTCCACAGGAGGCCTGTCTTCACATCAACCTCCTGGAGCTCAGAGCAATCTTCCTTGCTCTTTGGGTATTTCACGCCCAGCTCAGCTACAAGACAGTCCTAATTCAAACGGACAATCAGGTAGCCAGGTTCTATGTGAACAAGCAGGGCGGAACAGGCTCTCTGTCGCTATGCAATGAAGCTTTCCGACTATGGGCCTCGCCAGAGAGCATCAGATTCATCTCCTTGTGGTGTATCTTCCAGGCATTCAAAATTCTTGGGCAGATAAACTCAGTCGAGTTCTGCTTCCACACGAATGATCTCTCCATGCAGACCAGGTTGCTCAGATATTTCAGATTTGGGGAACCCTGGACATAGACCTCTTTGCAAGTCCGCTGAATGCCAAACTTCCCCGGTTCTGTTCCAGAATTCTGGCTCGAGGTTGTCAGGCAAGGGACGCCTTCCTCCTTCACTGGGATAAGGACTTCCTATATGCCTCCCCACCCATTCCCCTCATCCCCACAACCCTATTCAAGCTTTAGAGAGATAGAGGTCATATGATCCTCATAGCTCCACATTGGCCACGGAAAACGTGGTACCCTCTGCTCCTACATCTCTCTCAAGCTCCACCTCTGGAGTTGGGATCCGCTCCAGATCTTCTCTCCCAAGAGGACGGGATGCTGTGGCATACCAATTCCCAGTTCCTTATCGTTCCTCCAGTTTAGTCCTCTACCTCTGGATTGTGCACCTCTTCCTGCAGCTAGGAGACTGGGCATGTCAAAGTCGTGACATCACTGGATATAGCCTGCTGGTATCTCCCATCAGCCTCCAGTGTGTCCAGTCTCCTTGCAGCAGGAGGACATAGTGAGCCTAGCTTCTGGGCTCACTTGGGGGGAACAGATAAGGAGCATTTAGTGTGAGAAATTCTATTCAGATTTTATTTTTGATTTTTACTTTTAATTTACTTTTAATTTTACTTTTAATTCAGTTACCTTTGGTTAATTGGCAATCAGGGATTAGTTCCCTTTAGTTAGGAGCCCTAACTTGTAGTTGGAAGGAGGGACAGCCTGGAAGTGTGCTTTTATGTATTCTATTGTGAAAGTTGCCCAACATTCACAGGGACAGGTTTAGGAAACATTAGGATATAGAAAAAAAAATAGACTGACAAACTGTCAACCAAGAAGTGCCTGTGCTACGGTCTATGGCCACCAGAGGGCAGCTGGTACGCTCAATAGTGCCTTTCTATGACTGTGTGTATGCAGCCATTATCTGCAAGTCAGGAAAGAAATGCCACAGGGCAGCTTTAATGTTCTCAAAATCAGGATTATATGACCGAGATTTAAAGCTCTTAACTTCTGTATCGTTGGTCGGGTTCTGGTGCCCTAAAGGCCGCCGAATGGCAGCGCTGCTCATGAATCACATATAGTATTCAGTGCCCCCATCCCTGGGGGGGGGGGTAAAATACAAAATCATATTACTCATCAGGTTCACACAGGCAGCAACCTCTAAGACCTCCATTTGCAAGGTGGTCGGTGTATTCCACTGCTATTTCTCTGACTGCAGGAAGGCCGGGGGAGGTGCCTGTGTGTTTCATAGCAACACTTAGCATGCCCTTCCCAGGAAATTCTCATCTATTACTAGAGCAGGGTTTCATTTCATTTCATTTCTCTGGTTGTGGTTAATGCACAGCGTTAGGGGCTGTGTTCGAAAGCTTGGGTCCCACGGACTTCGGTGGGATTTCAAAAAGAAAAAGAAACTCGCTTTAGTGAGAGATAGCCTTGTTCATTTTTAGCTAACACTGTTGATTTTACTTTTGATTTTTACCTTTTGTGTCCTGAATCCCAAGGACGGAACACTGTTTGCTTCCAGGGGTTCTACTTTCTATTTTGCTCTTCAGCTCCCTGGCAGACGCAGCAGGCTGGCAGGGGGTGTGCAACGCCTCCTGCAATGCAGAATCCCCCAGGATAAGGGGGGAAGGACAACTGGGTGCAGCGGGGGCTGGTAGCTTCTTGCAAAGCTATAGGAGCAGTTCGGGTAATTTTAGCTGATCTGCTTTGATTTCATTGGAGTTGGCGGAAACTTGGTTTTTGGAGTCCTATACTTTAAAAAAAAAAGAAAAGAAAAGAAAAAGGGGCATAGCTATGTTGATTTACAAGAATCTCCTTCCGCTATCCATAGAAGGTCCTATAAAGCGTTAAAGTCGGTTTATATGGCAGGGTAATATTTTGGCTTAGCTGCTGTGATATAGCGCTATGATCCGCTGTAAACATATTCAAGTCAAAAGGAATTATGGTGATAACTCTCTTGGACGGGTGTAACAGGTGCTTGGGTGAGCGCCATGGCCAGTCCACAGATGTGGAATGCTCTGCCATAAGCATTATGTCATGAGAGGGGTTTTTATAGTTGTGTCGTTTCTCAATGGAAAATTGTTCCTGTTTAGTTTGGCTTTGCCCAAATTATAAGATTTTACGGTAGATTTGTAGTGTCTTAATTTTGGCTATATGTGGTTTAATTTTACATATGGAAAAGGCAGCTGAGCGGAGAGACGTCGCAAAATGAGAACTCTGGCCTTTGAAGCTATCTATTACATATGGAAAAGGCAGCTCAGCGGAGAGACGTTGCAAAATAGAACTCTGGCCTTTGAAGCTATCTATGCTCCCATTCCATTTATCAGAGGTTCTCCAGTACGGAGAGTCTCTGCTAGTGTTCAGCGAATGCCTTAATGGGGGCCAGAAGTATGCAGCCAGGCTAGTCCTCTAGCAGCAGTGGCAGCGGCTCAGACTCTAGTAGGCATACTTCATATGCTGGGCTTACAAGATGGCTTCCGCGCTGATCGGCATCAGCCAAGGTGACTGCCGGTTTAGACTGTGAATGTGGAGTCAGCCTGGAGGAAAGGCTTTGCGTTCTCTGGACAATGCCCTGCATACACTGAATCACTTCAATTCGATCAGCTACTGGCAGGACACAAGGCACTCTCACATGCTTTTTTGCTTCAGTGGTCTAAAAGTGGAGTCTTTACCAGGTGGTATAATGGGAACTGGTCTGCAGTTTCTCGGCTTCTTCATTGCTGACTCATTTGCCACTGCGGAATGAGAGCTGTATTTCATATCACCAGGTGCTAGTTGAACTTAAAATATAAAGTCCATCTTTGTGCAGTCAGACGGAATGGGGCATTACTCTAGCAGGAAGGCCGTGGATTAGTATGCCTGTGTTTGGGAGTTCTTTCTACTTCATATTGTTGGCACGGAAAGAGCGTCTCTTAACATATGCTGAAGGAATTTTTGGTTAAGAGGTGTCTTTGTAAAAAAAAAACAACAACAAAAAAAAAGTATTCAGCTGTCCTGAATTCGCCTGTTCTTGATTGACATTTTGAGGCTAAGCAGGGGCAGGCCTGGGTACTACGTGGGTGGGTGCACACCTTGCACTACCAGGGGATGTAGACTCACTGTATGGAAGAGAGCCCTAGCAATCTTCTTTATCACAAGATAGGAAAGTAGATGGTTCACTGAAGCGATTGTTGGGGGCAATGCTCTGACCTTACAAGCTCCCATTTGTGGAGCCTGGGGAGGCGAGAGCATGCTTCAGGTGGTCGCAGAGTTTATGGCAGTCTACTCACCTGGAACAGGAAAGGATCAGGGAGTTGAATTGACTAGAGCCTGATTTGCCTTATGGGGCAAATGTGCATTATGGCTTAATTCAAGTGCTAGCTAATATTATTGGCTTCCTTGGGGTTCACCCGGAGGTCTCTCTGGTGGAGGAAAGGGGCAGCTGATGGTTCGTCCAAGTCGGGGGTCAGTAAGATCCCAATTAAGTCTTCGTCTTGTCCTTTCCCCGTGGGCTCTCATAGGGCAACTAGTTGGCGTATCGAGGCTTTCGGAGAAAGGTACTCTTGGTAGCGCCCGGTTGGACGAGATGGCCGTACTAGGCTTTTCTCATTCGCCTACTCAACAGGCTTTTCCTAGAGGTTGCCGGTAGCGGACGTTCTACTGCGGCTAGGTCCGCGACGAATGTCTCAGGTGGATCGGTGCCCGCCTATGGTTTGGCCTTTGAATGGGCGGGGCTGAAGAAGAAGGGTTATTCTGCGGCAGTTTTCGCCACCTTGTTGAGAGCAAGGAGGCAGGCTGCTTCTGCTACATAGGTCCGTGCTTAGCGCCTTTTGGAAGGCTGCTGTTCACGGCGGCAAATCCGGGCAACAAAGGTGTCTGTATCCTTGTTCTGAGTTCTCTGCAGGATAGTGTCTGAAGGAACTAGTGGCCAGTTCCTTAGAGGATCCAGCTGGCGACTGTTTCCGGCTGTAGGGGTTCTGTGAAGGGAATAGCGCTAGGTGTTCGGATCGATGTGTAGTGTTTCCTTAAGTTGGGATCCGACTGCGCTCCTCAAGGAGAGTTCGGGTGCCGCCGGGGGATCCCGATTGGGCCTTAGAGGCATTAGCTAAAGAGCCCTTTGATTCTTTACTCCAGGCGTCGGTAAAGGATTTGCTGTTATAGACAGTGGCTTTGATAGCTCGTTGTTCGGCGCGACGAGTTTTGGAGTTTTAGGCGTTGTCATGTCATGAGCTGTTTTCACCCTTTCTGGATAGAGGGTGGTGTTTGCGAGCAGTCCTGTCGTCCTTCCAAAAGGTGGTATCTGATTTTTCTCCTGAGCCTATTGGTTTCTCTTCCGGTTCTCGGTTTTTCTGGAAGGGGAGGTTTTTATTCGTAGCTTACACCGATAGGAAACATTAAATGCAGGGTGCAGCATTCGTTTCTTTGTTTTTGTGTGCTGGTTGGAGGTCCCCGCAAAGGGGAAGCAGCAGCGAAGGCGGCCATTTTGCACTGGATTAAGGCAGTGTTTGCCTCAGCTTTCTGGTGGCGAGGTTGTATGATTCCGGGGGGCTTTCTGACTCTTGCTACCAGGGCACAAGCAGCTTCATGGGTGAATCACTGTGTCATTCCACCAGGGGGGATTGGTAGAGCAGCTTCCAGGTCGTCTCTTCATTTCCTCAGTAACCACTACTGCCTAAATGTTTTGGCAGTAAAGGATGCCTGTTCCGGGTCGACGGTGCGGTGAGTTGGCTGGATAGGTCCCTCCCAATGATTACTGCTCTGTTACATCCCAGAGGTAGAGGACTAAACTGGAGGAACGATAAGGAAATAGAAATTACACTTACCTGGTAATTGTCGTTCCTTGAGTGACGACAGTTTAGTCCTCATTCCCGCCCTGGGGTGTGATTTCTTCAGAGTTTATTTTCAGGCGGAGTGGAGCATCAATCTCAAGGAGTAGACAGATCCTTTCAGTTTCTAGATCGCAGTGAGTATCCCTCTCTGTTCTTTCTTCCTTTTCTCTTATTTAAACGAGGTGATGGTATAGGAAACGTGTTTGCATAGGGGGGACATGAATGTAAAGTTAAAAAAAAAAAAGAGAAAAGAAAATATAAAACGGATACGGTTAAAATGGCTCCTCCGGTTGAGGAATGGGGAGTTATTTAAAGTTATGGTATAGTTACTTGTTTGTTGTTCCTTTGAGTTTGCTTTGTCAATAGTACACTGGAGGCTGATGGGAGATACCAGCAGGCTATATCTAGTGATGTCACGACTTTGACATGCCCAGTCTTCTAGCTGCAGGAAGAGGTGCACAACCCAGAGGTAGAGGACTAAACTGTCGTCACTCAAGGAATGACAATTACCAGGTAAGTGTAATTTCTATTTTCTGCATCTCAGGGCCTGGTTGCTGAAAGCCTAGAGCTTCAGGATCTTAACCTTTCCCAACAGGTAAAGGATAGCCTTCATGCTTCTAGGAAACCCTCCACAAGACGCTCGTATGACTTTAAGTGGAAGAGGTTTACCATATGGTGCTCGGAGAAGAGTCTTAACCCTCTTGCGATACCTCTAGAATCGATACTGTCAAATGTGGGTTTCAAGACAAATTTAGTAAGAGTCCATCTTAGTGCTATTGCAGCTTCTTACAAGCCTCTAAGTGGACAATCTATTTCCTCTCATCCTCTCATAGCGAGATTTATGAGAGGCCTTCTTTTAACAAAACCTCCCATTAAGCCACCACCGGTGGCATGGGACTTAAATCTGGTGCTCGGGCAGCTCATAAAACCGCCCTTTAAACCATTAGCCACTACATCTTTGAAATTCCTTTCCTGGAAAGTCATCTTCTTCATTGTAATCACATCAGCACGTTGCATCAGTGAATTGCAAGCGTTAGTGGCTGATCCTCCATATACAAGGTTCCACCATGATAAGGTAGTTCTTAGGACTCATCCACACTTTATGCCAAAGGTGGTTTCGCCTTTCCATTTAAACCAAGCGGTTTACCTTCCTGTATTCTTTCCAAGGCCTCATGCCTCCAGTGCAGAAAGGAACCTTCATACCTTGGACTGTAAAAGAGCTTTGGCCTTTTACTTGCAAAGGACACAGCAACATAGAAAATCTTCTAAACTCTTTGTTGCTTTTGATCCTAGTCATTTGGGACTTCCAGTTTCCAAAAGAACACTGTCCAACTGGATCGCACAGTGCATATCCTTTGCCTATGAGAGTAAGAACCTTCCTCTTGAAGGCCATGTCACTGCTCACAGTGTGAGAGCCATGGCAGCCTCAATGGCTCATCTTCACTCTGTGTCTATTGACGACATCTGTCGAGCAGCTACTTGGGCTTCGGTACATACCTTCACAGCCCACTACTGCTTAGGCAAGGACTCCCGCAGGGATGCCTTGTTTGGCCAAGCTGTTCTTCAACACCTTTTTCAGACTTAATCAACTCCTACCCATCGTCCCTGGTAGGATGCCAGAGATCCATGGGGGAAGTGGGGCCCTTTCACAAGGGCTGACAACTTCCTGGGGCCATCTCCCTGGCATCTGCAGCTAGGGAGTCCCCATATGTGAAGACTACATTCCTGCTTGTTCCTGGAGATAGCATAGTTACTCACCTGTAACAGGTGATCTCCGGGAACAGCAGGAATTTAGTCTTCACAACCCACCCACCTCCCCTAGGAGTTGTATCTCTCTCTCTCTCTCTCTTTTGTCTCAGCTATAAACTCAACTGAAGAGGGACAGTTGGAAAGGCGGGAAGGCAGCACGCAGGCGCTGTGGGATGCTCCCAAAAGCTTTCCTATTGCACGCTGGGGAGCGTTCCCGCGCAGGCTCCGTTGGTACTGACGATACCCATATGTGAAGACTAAATTCCTGCTGTTCCTGGAGATCACCTGTTACAGGTGAGTAACTACGCTTTCCAGGGTTGAGTAACAAGACCTGAAGGAAGGAAGTGCAATCATTACCTTTGCCCCCCCCCCCAATTCATCCCATGGCAGCAATAATATCACTTCCAAGCAGACAAATTGAAAGTGAAATAGAAACATGATGCTTTTCACCCATACTGTCCAAAATATAAAAATAATAGATGTAAAGTCTAAAAGCTGACATATCCAGATCACTAAATTGAAAGTAAAAATTTTATCTACCACCTCTGTCCCCATTGCTGGAATTAGGGACAGGAGGCTGCCAAACAGGTGGGAGTCAGGGATGCAGCTCTAAAATCAGGGACAATCCCTAAAAATTGGGTATTGTTCCCTTTTGGGAACCTGACAGGTACTTGTGGCTTGGTTTGGCCACTATTGGAAACAGGATACTTGACTGGATGGACCCTTGGCCTGACCCAATATGGTATATCTTATCTGGTAACCTTAGGTTAAGAATGCATTGGTTTCCTCTGCGACATGGGGGTCAATCTTGTGGATCATCTCTTGGACTGACTCCGCACCACAGAAGAACTGACATGCTCTTTAGCATCCTCTCTCATTCCGGCCAGAGTAAATGAAAACTGGAGGAGGAGGAAGGTGGATAGATGCTGGGGATGGGAAGAAGAAAGCATGTTAGAAGAGGCAGGGGCATGGATGCTGGGGATGGGTAAGAGGCAGGGCAGTGGGTGCCAGGGAAAGAAGAAAAATATGCAGAGGGCTATGAGGAGGGTGAGAGGCAAAGGACAGGGACAGGCCTTTGAAGGAGGTGAGAGAGGGTGTAAAAGGGGGAATGGGAACATGGATGGGGGTAAGACATAAAGAAGGGGACTGGAGATGGAGAGGGGATGAGTGATAGGGAAGGAGCTGGAGTTTGTGAGGGGATCAGAGGCAAAGATGAGCCTGAGGAAACGATAAGTACAGAGAGTGGTAATGGAGGGCTAGAAAGTGTGTGAAAGACAGGGCTAATAGGGTGGCAAAGGAATATAAAACACAGCTGGGAGTGGGAGCACTATGGAAATAAGTGTAGGAAGTGGAAGACTGGTAAGAAGGTGGACAGAGGGAGAATGAAGATTTGGAGGGAGGAGAAGGTTTCTTGGGTTTTCCATTTCATTTTTTGTCTGCATATTTGTTTCTAATCTGTAGTCTCTTATTTTTTTTTTTACCATGTTATGGCCTGTGTTTTCCTTGTATAACTGTAGCGAGAGATTCCTTTAACTTGTAGGTTCTGTGTGGGAATCCATAGCAGTCAAGCTTGTTTTCTTTTTATAACTGGAAGTGTATTGATGTTCTAAAATATTTACAGACTTTTTACAAGTAGGAATGCTAAAGTTTGAGCTCTTGGACTTTGTGTTGGTAATGGCACGATAAGCTTATGAGTGTCTGTAAAATTTTGAGTTAGTTCTCACAGTGTCTGGCAGTGGATGAAGTTTTTATTGCTGTCACTGATGTAACACCAGAATATGAATAGAGGGAGGGATATTCAGCAGCAGCAGCAGTGGTTAGCCCTTATAAGCGGCTAGCCATCAACTCTGAACTTTAGAGCCAGATATATAATATGTATATAGTTACCCTGTATTTGCTCCAAGTTTTATTCCCTGTTACAATGTAAGCGCAAAACAGTTTCGACTGAATTGAGCAACCTTGTTGAATGTAAACCGCGCTGATAACAAATAGCGCGGTATATAAAAGATGTTAAATAAATAAATAAAATATTCAATGCTGGGGCCATATCTGACCACCAACACTGAATATCCTGGTTGGTTGGATAGTATCACAGGTAGCTGGGCAGCGGCAATATTCAGCCGCTGCCCAATTAGCTACCATGGCAAAAGCTAGGCCAGCCTTTAAAGTACCTAACATTTGCCACCGTTTGATAACTAGCTAGCGGCTGAATATCTCTGCTAGCTGGTTATCCCTCGGTGCTTCCTCTGTACGGGGCCCAGACCACCCCGATGCTGCTAACTGTCCTGGGCCCAGACCACCCCTTTGTTGTGGGGAGTTTATTGGTTGATGTGGGAATGTCCCATTTTTAATGAAAATTGTATAGAGTATAATTATAAATCTCCAGGAACAAGCAGGAATGAGTCTTCACATATGGGTACGTCGGTACCAACGGAGCCTGCGCGGGAACGCTCCCCAGCTTCCCAAAAAGGAAAGCTTTTGGGAGCATCCCACAGCGCCTGCGCGCTGCCTTCCCGCCTTTCCTAACCGCCTCTCCTCAGTTCTTCTTTGCCGCGGAGCCAGCAGGTCGAGCCCTGTCACCGCTGAAGAAGTTCTTTGTTTTATTTTATTTCTTTGGTCGCGTGTCTGCCTTCCGACTCCAGACCTGTACCGCCGGTCTTTTCTTTCTTTTCTTTACAAAAAAAAAAAAAAACAACTATATATTTTTCCCTCACTTAGTGTATTTTTCTCTTTGGACCTTAGGCCTCACAAGAAATTTTCCTCATGGAAAAACCAGCCTCCGGGTTTAAGAAATGCACTAAGTGCAGCGGTACTATTTCTGTTACAGACACCCATGAATGGTGTCTTAAATGTTTGGGTCCTGAACACTCCATTTCGGATTGTCTGTCCTGCTCTCTGATGTCTAAACGGGGTTTACAGAACCGAGCAGCTAAGCTCCATGTGCTGTTTCCCGCTGATGCAGCTTCGGTGGCATCGACGTCTTCCAGGGCTGCTTCTTCCCCCAATGGATCTCAGGTAACCAAACATAAATCCAGCCGGTCCTCAAAGGGTAGATCTCCCTCTAAGCATCGAGATGCCTCCAGGCTTGCCCTCGAGGATCCTGCACTGGCAAAACAACCCCGGCGGGAAGCTCCGGCTTCCAAAGCTCCACCTATGGGGTTACAGGTTGACATCGATGGCACGGCCTCGACCGATCACCTGTTAGAATGCTCTGGGGTACCGGCACAACCTTCCGGTACCGAGTTCCAGGCATTCATGGCTTCGATGGATCAGAATGTTCTGTCCATGCAGCAGGCTATCAGTGCCTTCATTCAAGCTGCGACGCCGTTGATACCACAACAAACTCCGTTGTCGGTATCGACTCGGGTACCGGCACCAGCGTCAATACCGGTACCGACTGCATCGGCATCGACCAGGATACCGACTGCAGCGGTTCCTTGTCCAGGGCTGCTCATCGGTACCGATCCGGTACCGATGACGCCCGATGTCGATACTGCTCGATACGCGTACCGAGCGTTAGAAGAGCACCCTGACAGACGGTACTTTGATTCCTCTGCTGATTCTGATACATCAGAGGAGTCTGCTGAAGCATCTATAGCCCTTCCTGAAGAGCCTTCTTCTCCAAAAAGAAGAATGTCTCCTCCAGAGGACTTGTCCTTTCAAGACTTCATAAGAGAAGTAGCTAAAGGACTTTCTATTTCAGTATCCTCTGAATCAGAGCCTAGAGCAAAAAAATTAGATATTTTAGGTTATTCTAAGGCTCCTAAAGAGGCAGTCACCTTACCAATTCATGAAATTCTTTATGAACACATGGATTGATTTATGGGAGACTCCTCTCACTATCTCTCCTCATTCTCGCAGATTGGACACTATGTATCGTGTCCCTCCCTGTCCTGGTTTTCATAAAACATAGCTTCCTCACCATTCCATTGTGGTGCAGTCAGCTATGAAGAGGATAAAGAGTACAAAGAGACACTCTTCTACTCCTTCAGGAAGAGAATGCAGGACCTTGGATGCTTTTGGTAGAAAAATCTTCCAAGCCAGTATGCTCATTGCCAGAATCAACTCCTATAGTCTTTACATGGGTATGTTTCTTAAGGAGGTTGCAGATAAACTGCACACTTTCCTCCCTTTTCTGCCAGAAGATAAAAGGGATGAATTCCTCATTTGGCTTAAGCATACTCAAGATATTTCAAAGTTTTCCAACCGGGCAACTTTTGACTCCTTTGAAGGTGCCAGCAGACCTTCTGGCATTGCCATAGCTGCTCGCAGAATTGCTTGGCTCCAAGCTTCTGATTTAGAACCCTGGGTCCAAGATGGCTTAGGAAATCTTCCTTGTACAGGTGAAAACCTGTTTGGCAAAGAATGGCAAATAAAAGCCACTCAAATGGATGCAGAAAATTCTGCTCTGGATAGACTTTCAAAGTCAACCTGCATTCCTGCCAAGAAAAAACCCTTCAAGAAGTCTTTTTTTCAAAAAGGGCAGATTCCCTTCTGCTTCTGGCCAACAATCCTCTACAGGTCGCTTTGCTACTAAGCGTCAGCAACCTAAACAGGCCAGGCCTAAGACTACAGGGGCTGCTGCAACCCAGCAGACCCAACCTCCTCAGGGTTTTTGACTTGATGCTAGAGAACTTAGCCTTTCTGGCTTTAAAACAGCCAGAACCTCTCACCATTACAGGAAGGTTAGCTCATTTTGCTCCCAGATGGGAGCAGATTACATCAGAGCAGTGGACCCTCTCCATCATAAGAGAGGGCTACAAACTTCATTTCTCAGACCTTCCTCCCCACACCATGGTGAGACACTTCAATTCTCCCACATCTCTTCTCGACCTTCTAGGTCAAGAGGTGGCTACCCTTCTTGCCCAAGGGGCAATAGAAGAAGTTCCCCTTCTTCAACAAGGGTCAGGGTTTTACTCCCCCTATTTTCTCATTCCAAAGAAGACAGGGGGATACAGACCCATAATAGATCTCAGGGAATTGAACAAATTTCTATGCAAGGAGAAGTTCAAGATGCTTTCTCTGGGCACTCTCCTTCCATACCTTCAAAGTCAGGATTGGCTTTGTTCTCTAGATCTCAAGGATGCGTACACACATGTCCTCATCCATCCATCTCACAGAAGATTCCTCCGTTTTCTTTTCCAAGGAAAACATTATCAATACAGGGTGCATCCTTTTGGTCTGGCCTCTGCCCCAAGAGTGTTCACCAAATGCATGGCAACAATAGCTGCATTTCTACGCACTCTGGGAATATTTGTATTCCCATACCTGGACGACTGGCTCATCCGAGCTCCATCTCAGTCAGAGGCCCAGACTTCCCTGGACTGCACAAGGCGCATTCTGCAGTATCTGGGACTTGTGGTAAATCTCCCAAAGTCTCAGCTTACCCCTACTCAGTCCCTAGAATTCATAGGGGCCTGGTTGGATACTACCACTGCAAGGGCCTACCTTCCTCAGGCCCGTTGCCAACGTCTAGTGCAGTTAGCCTCCCAGATTCAGTCAAAGAGCCACTTAACTGCCCGGGAGATGCTACACCTGCTAGGCCACATGGCTTCCACAGTGCATGTGGTACCCTATGCTCGCCTACATATGAGAGCAGCCCAATGGACTTTGTCCACCCAGTGGACTCAAGCATCAGGAGCTCTCTCAGACCAAATAGCAACCTCCAAACGTCTCTTTTGGTCTCTCCAATGGTGGATGTCCACTCAAAATCTGTTGCTGGGGTCCCCCTTCCAACAGTTGTTGCCCCAAGCAACCCTCACAACAGATGCCTCCCAAACAGGTTGGGGAGCTCATCTACAAGACTCTCCACTCAAGGCACTTGGTCCCCACAGGAGACCTTTCTTCATATCAACCACTTGGAGCTTCGAGCAGTCCTTCTAGCTCTCAAGGTCTTTCATACCCTGCTCAGCTACAAGACAGTCCTCATTCATACGGACAATCAAGTAGCCATGTTTTACATAAACAAGCAAGGAGGAACTGGCTCTCTGTCGCTTTGCAACGAAGCTTTAAGATTGTGGGCCTTCGCCAGAGAGCATCAAATCCATCTCCTGGCAGTATACCTCCCAGGAATCCAAAACTCTTGGGCAGACAGACTCAGTCGAGTTCTGCTCCCACACGAATGGTACCTGCACATGGATCAGGTACTCAGAATCTTCCAAGAATGGGGAACCCCGGACACAGACCTCTTTGCAAGTCCGTGGAATGCCAAACTTCCCCGGTTCTGTTCCAGAATTCCGTGTCAGGGAGTTCAGGCCAAGGATGCCTTCCTCCTTCACTGGGGTCAAGGCTTCCTGTATGCCTTTCCACCCATTCCCTTGATTCCCAAGACTCTGTTCAAACTCCAGAGGGATCAAGGATCTATGATCCTCATAGCTCCATGCTGGCCACGCCAAGTGTGGTACCCTCTACTTCTGCATCTCTCCCAAGCCCCCTCCCTGGACTTGGGAGCTGCTCCAGACCTTCTGTCCCAGGAGGAGGGGACTTTGTGGCACCCAAACCCCAAGTCCCTTCACCTCAGAGCTTGGTTACTGAAGGCCTTGACCTTCAAGGCTGGAATCTTTCTCAACAAGTGAAGGATATCCTCCATGCTTCCAGAAAACCTTCCACTAGGCGTTCCTATGCTTTTAAATGGAAAAGAATTTCCATTTGGTGTGCTGAAAGGGGTCTCGACCCTCTAGCACTACCTTTAAATTCTCTATTGGAATACCTCCTGCATCTTTCCAATGCAGGCCTTAAGACGAATTCAGTAAGAGTTCATTTGAGTGCTATTGCAGCATCCCTTAAACATAAGAACATAAGAACATAAGAAATGCCATACTGGGTCAGACCGAGGTCCATCAAGCCCAGTATCCTGTTTCCAACAGTGGCCAATCTAGGTCATACGTACCTAGCAGTTTCCCCAAAAGACACAGTTTCTGCAGTGCTTGTACTAGGCCAAGCATTGATATCCTGGGTCCCTTTTTAATAGTGGTTTATGGACCTTTCCTCCAGGAACTTGTCCAAACCTTTTTTAAACCCAGCTATACTAACAGCCCTTACTACATCCTCCGGTAACAGATTCCAGAGTTTGATTACACGTTGAGTGAAGAAATATTTTCTCCTATTTGTCTTAAATAGTTTACCCTGTAGCTTCATTACATGTCCCCTAGTCCTTCTATATTCTGATAGCGTAAACAACATATCAATGGACAACCTATTTCCTCTCATCCTCTTATTGCAAGATTCATGAGAGGCCTAACTTTAACTAAACCTCCCATTAGGCCTCCTCCGGTGGCATGGGATTTAAATCTGGTTCTTGGGCAGCTTATAAAGCCTCCTTTTGAACCCTTAGCCACCACCTCCTTGAAATTTCTTTCCTGGAAGGTTATTTTTCTCATTGCAGTCACCTCAGCTCGCCGCATCAGTGAGCTGCAGGCCTTAGTGGCTAATCCACCTTATACAAGGTTCCATCATGATAAGGTAGTCCTTAGGACCAATCCACACTTTATGCCTAAAGTGGTCTCACCTTTTCATCTTAATCAAGAGGTATATTTACCTGTCTTTTTTCCAGCTCCTCATGCATCAAGTGCAGAGAAGAATCTTCATACTCTGGATTGTAAAAGAGCTTTTGCCTTTTACTTACAAAGGACACAGCAACATAGGAAGTCTTCCCAGCTCTTTGTTGCTTTTGATCCCTCTCATTTGGGACTTCCAGTCTCTAAGAGGACACTGTCCAATTGGATTGCTCAGTGTATTTCTTTCGCCTACCAGAGTAAGAACCTTTCTCTGGAGAGCCATGTCACAGCTCATAATGTGAGGGCCATGGCCGCCTCTATGGCTCATCTAAATTCTGTGTCCATCGACCAGATCTGTCGAGCAGCCACCTGGGCCTCGGTTCATACCTTCACAGCCCATTACTGCTTGGACAAGGACTCCCGCCGGGATGCCTTGTTTGGTCAGGCTGTTCTCAAACACCTGTTCCATTCTTAATCAACTCCTACCCTCCATCCCTGGATAGATGCCCGAGATCCATAGGAGGAGGTAGAACCCTTCCCAGGGTCTCATATCCTTGGGGATCTCCCAGGCATCTTAGCTAGGGAGTCCCCATATGTGAAGACTCATTCCTGCTTGTTCCTGGAGATAGCACAGTTACTTACCTGTAACAGGTGATCTCTGGGAACAGCAGGAATAAGTCTTCACAACCCTCCCACCTCCCCTAGGAGTTGTATCTCTCTATCTGTCTTTCCTTTCCTCTCTCTCTTTTGTCTCAGCTTTAAAACTCAAACTGAGGAGAGGCGGTTAGGAAAGGCGGGAAGGCAGCGCGCAGGCGCTGTGGGATGCTCCCAAAAGCTTTCCTTTTTGGGAAGCTGGGGAGCGTTCCCGCGCAGGCTCCGTCGGGACCGACGTACCCATATGTGAAGACTTATTCCTGCTGTTCCCAGAGATCACCTGTTACAGGTAAGTAACTGTGCTTTATACTCTATACAATTTTCATAAAAAATTGGGGTGGGAGCTAGGTGGAAGAGTTGGGGTGGAGTCAGGTTGGAGTTTGGGTCCCCCACACAAAAAGGCATTCTGCTGCACCTATGGGTTGTGAGTATATTTTGCCTTTTAAAGAAAAAAAAAGCACAGTGTTATCATTTTCTGTGGAATTTAAAGAGACTGATGTGATGTTAATAGGGTTCGTTATATATATATATATATTGTCGCGGGACTCCCCGTCTACGCGTTACTCATGTTGGGATGAGCCCGGGCAAAGATTTTGCTAGGTAGTCAAGGGAATGTAAGTCCACTCGGCGCAGTTGAAAGAAGTGGCCTCACAGATTCCACTACCTAGGAGCACTCATTAATGAGACCAGGTGGAGGGAAATAAAGGCTTTTATTCCCTGGTTAATGCAAAGCTTCAACTTAAGATATAATCCATGAAACAGAAAGTCCTTTGTGTCAAAAGGTACCAGTATTTACAATGGGGTGCTTAACTGTTGCTTCACAGTTAAGGCAGGCTTTCACAAGTAGAATTCAATACATGAAACAGCAATCACATTTCATTCACTCTTCTTCATTACATGGAGTATACAGACTCTGGAGCTGAGGCAGTGCACCAATCACATTCCATGAGTTCTGGCATAGGTGAGGGAACAGTGTTTGGATATTCAATCTCCATGGACTCTCCTTCACTGTACTCAGTTGAGGAGTATTCACTGTCCCTGTCTAACTCAGCCTTGTAAGTTAAAACTCTGGAGTCTGGCTTCCTATAGCCAGTGGTTCTCAATGTTGCAGGAATTTTACTGAACCAATCTGGTTTCTTTTCCCTTACATAAGGAGCGTGGGTTCTAGCAAAGCCTTTAGGAGCACAACAGTTACAGTCATTGGTTAATGTTTCATACCTGGGTTTAGCTGAGTTGGAATGCACCGTGTTTTCTCTTCCAGCCACTCTCCCTCGGTAGCTGAGCCTCTGCCTGCCTGCTTTGGACACAGCTGGGCTTCTAGGCAGTTGAGTAAAACTTGGCCTGGATTCTCCTCTCTCTCCGGGTAAAAACTCCAGCCGATCATAAAAGTGCTTTCCTCTCTGACATGGTAAAACTTGGCAATAATCCTTTAGAGATTGTAAGCTCTTCTCAGAACCCTTCCCCCTGGTTCTTAGCTTCTGTCTCTCTGTTCTGGCTTCAGGCAGACTGTGAGAACAGGGCGTGGCAGACACTCTCACCTTAGAGCTGGCTCTATCAAACTTCCCTATTGCAGCAGGGTCAGTTTGGGCCTTCTGGCTCCCAACCTTGTGAAGTCTGTTCCCAGTCAGATTCTTCTCAGTCCTCTCCTGATGCCTCTCAGCTTTCTCTTGCTCCTTTCTTCTGTGGCTCTCAGCCTTCTCTCGCTGGCTCTCAGCCTTCACCTCCTTCTCTACTTCTTTCTCTCGGTGGCTCTCAGCCTTCTCTACTTCTGTTTCTACTTCTGCCTCTCTTCTAGAAACATTCTGCTCTGACTTATAAAGCAAAGTGCTTGAGCTGACTTCCGGGTTCCTTCCCAGGTGCAAGTCATCAGAGTTCCTAGGCTCATTAACTCCCGAATGTCTGTTCCTGCTCCCTCTAGCTGTGCCTGGGGGTAATTGCACACCTAGTTCCTCAAAGGAAACTGGATTTCTTTTCAACCACTCATCTTTATTGACACACGCCTCATGGCACATCCCCCCTCTTAAAATATAACGGGCTGAATGACCCTCATTACAGCACGTAATTCTGGAGCTCTTTTGTGTTGATGCAAATAAGGCGTGTCTCTCGTGCCATCTTCTAAGAACATTTATATGATAGACCTGTTCATGTCCCTTTTCATCCCTTATTAAATAGGATGCTGTACCTCGTGGTTGGGCCACAACATAAGGTCCTTTCCATCTAGCTTCGAATTTTGGAGTGGTGCCCGATACCAAGACGATTACTTTCTCACCAACAGTTAGGTGTCGAGGCTTGGTATTCCTATCGTAATATTGTTTTTGTCTTTGCTGACTGCTCTTCAGTTGTCCCTCAGCAAACCGTGAAGTTCTTCTTAATCGGGTTCTTAATTTCTTCAAAAATTGTGGTATCCCTATTTCCTTCTCTTCGGGTTCCACCCATTGCTCTTTCAGAATATCGAGCACCCCCCTGGGTGATCTCCCATACATTAACTCATAAGGCGACGTGCCTAATGAAGCTTGTGTCCTTTCTCTGCAGGCATACAATATAAACGGCAGCATTGTGTCCCACTCTTCCATCTCTCCGTCCAGCACTCGTCGCAACATTTGCTTAATGGTCTGGTTTGTCCTCTCTACCAAACCATTGCATTGGGGGTGATATGCGGCGGTTTTGAGATGCCTGATGCCAAAGGCGTCCCACACTTGGGCTAGGTATTTGGACAAGAAGTTCGTACCTCGGTCCGTCAAAACTTCTTGAGGGAAGCCCACCTCACAGAATAGCTTTATAAGTTCCCCGGCAATGGATCTTGCTGATATATTCCTCAAGGGTATGGCCCAAGGGAACCGTGTTGCCTGGTCAACGATAACCAATATATATTGGAAACCCCTAGGAGTTCTTAAAAGGGGACCAACTATGTCCATGGCTATCCTTTTAATAGGCTCCGTTATCACTGGCATCGGCAATAATGGCACTCCAGCTGGTTTTATGGAGGTCACCCTTTGGCAGGAGGTGCAGGACTCACAAAAACGTGAGACCTCCCTAAAAATTCCTGGCCAATAAAATCTGGCCAGTATCTGGTCAAGGGTCCCCTGTACCCCCCTTTGTGACCGCTCGTCGGGTGATCATGGGCTATCCTTAGTACGGCCGCTTTAAAGGTGTTTGGGACTACCAATTGTTTTCGGACATTTTTAGTCCGCGGGTCTATACTTTCTCGGTATAGAAGTCCTTTTTCCTTTATGAAATGGGGAAAGACATCCCGCTTCGTTAAAGCATGTTCAAACGCACGTGCCAGCACAGGGTCATCTCTTTGCTCAGCGGCGAATGAAGGGAACTTCTCCACCAGTTCCGCTGGGATCCAAGGTAGTTCTTCACCTGCTTTCAAACCCGCTCGGCCTTGAGAGCGTCCCTTTCTCTCTTTGCGTTTTTGAGCCCTAGTCTTTCTATCCCTATCCGGAGGAATGTTGACTAAGTCATCATGAGATGGCAGATCAATCACACTTTCTTCCCTAGAACATGAGGGTTTTTCTGAGGCACTCGCCTGACTGCGAGTGGAGACAAAAACTTCTCTGGGGTTTAAACCTTTTTCTAGGCCCCTCTCAAATTGTGGCCAGTCTCTACCTAGGACCAGCTCCTTGGGTAATCTGGGCACTACCGCTATCAGCATAATTTTCTCTATTCCCAAACCTTTGACCAGCAATTTGTACACGGGATACAAGGTAGCAGCGCCATGTACACACTTGATCTTGACTTGACCTTCTGGTCGGTCTGGGGCGGACGCAGCTTGCTCTTGAATGGTAGACCAGAGCTTGCGCGAAATCATTGTCTGGTCCGCGCCAGAGTCATGTAAGGCTTTGGCAGCTACTCCTTGCACCGTGACATCCAGTACAAAACCTTCTGACAATAATTGCTTACGCTCTCCTATGAGAGCAGTACGTACTCTGCATTCATTTATGACATGACCTAACTTTCCGCAGCTAAAACATCTTTTAGAAAGACTTTTCTCTATCTTTTTATCAAATTTTACATTAGGTGTTTTAGACTGGTAGAGACTTCCTGATACTGGATTGAATGTCGCTATGACTGTTTTAGGTACCTCCCCCGTAGGCTGGGTAACTAATTCAGCCTCTAAATACCTCTCTGTCAAGGCAATCGCCTCTGTAGTAGAGCGACAATTCTGGAGAAAAAGGAAGCTCTTTATTTTACCAGGTACTGCGGTCATAAATTGCTCGAGAACTATCATATCCATTAATGCTTCCACAGATCTTTCACTGGGCCTTAGCCACTTTTCAGCTAAGCGCTTTAGTCGGTGACCCAATGACTTAGGCGTTTTGCCTACTTCAAGACGCGCTGCACGTAGCCTGCGGTTATAGACAAGTGGGGTTAAGCCCAGGCGTTCCCTGATGGCCTTTGTCACTTCACTATAATCAGCAGCTAACGCAGCGGGCATTGCCCTGTAGGCTGACAGTGCCTCTCCCGTAAGGGACACTGCCAGTCTGATGGACCATTGGTCCTCTGGCCAACCCACAGAAAGGGCGATTCTTTCAAAAGCATCCAGGAATTCATCTGGATCGTCCTTTTCCCCCAACTTCCCTAAAGTGAGAGTCTCGTAGGACCCTAGTCCTACCGGACCATGGCTCAGTCCTGAGCTCTGCTTTATGAGTCCAGCGGCTGCTTCCTGAGTCTTCTGCTGATGGCTCATCCAACTTTCCAGCATCTGCAGGACTGGCTTTTGTTGCTCCTGCATGGCCATAATCGCATGCTGCTGGGACTGCGCAGCCAGTTCCGCCTGTTTGCTGAATTGGGCAGCCATTCAGTTGAACATCTCGCGCTGCTCCATCGCGATGATCCCTGAAAAGAAAAAAAAACAAAGAAAAACCAAGTGTGGCTGTACAAAAATCAGCCCTACACTTCCTTTTTTTTTTTCCTTTAAATTCTCCCTTTTAAACCGCTACTTGTATCCACACAAGTTATGCGTTTCTACCCGTTACCTGGTAGAAGTGTAGACTCGGGCTCTCAGCAACGGTGGTGCGGCTCTGCATCGTAGCACCCTCCAGGAACCTCGCCTTCCGTTCCGGATTTTGCTGCTGTCCAGTCCACGTTTTCACTCCGATCCGGTTCTTTTCAAAGTCCAGTCCGGATTTTCTTGCACTCCGGTCCAAGTTTCCTTTTTTAACTCCGGTCCGGTTTTTCTGGCACTCCGGTCCAGGTTTTCCTTTAACTCCGGTCCAGGTTTTTCTTTCTTTTTTTTTTTTCAAAATGAATACTGGCAATTTTCTTAATTTCTTTGTTATATCTCTTAGGATTATATCCAAATCCGAACAACTACGCCATTTATCGCGGGGCTCCCCATCTACGCGTTACTCATGTTGGGGTGAGCCCGGGCAAAGATTTTGCTAGGTAGTCAAGGGAATGTAAGTCCACTCGGCGCAGTTGAAAGAAGTGGCCTCACAGATTCCACTATCTAGGAGCACTCATTAATGAGACCAGGTGGAGGGAAATAAAGGCTTTTATTCCCTGGTTAATGCAAAGCTTCAACTTAAGATATAATCCATAAAACAGAAAGTCCTTTGTGTCAAAAGGTACCAGTATTTACAATGGGGTGCTTAACTGTTGCTTCACAGTTAAGGCAGGCTTTCACAAGTAGAATTCAATACACGAAACAGCAATCACATTTCATTCACTCTTCTTCATTACATGGAGTATACAGACTCTGGAGCTGAGGCAGTGCACCAATCACATTCCATGAGTTCTGGCATAGGTGAGGGAACAGTGTTTGGATATTCAATCTCCATGGACTCTCCTTCACTGTACTCAGTTGAGGAGTATTCACTGTCCCTGTCTAACTCAGCCTTGTAAGTTAAAAAACTCTGGAGTCTGGCTTCCTATAGCCAGTGGTTCTCAATGTTGCAGGAATTTTACTGAACCAATCTGGTTTCTTTTCCCTTACATAAGGAGCGTGGGTTCTAGCAAAGCCTTTAGGAGCACAACAGTTACAGTCATTGGTTAATGTTTCATACCTGGGTTTAGCTGAGTTGGAATGCACCGTGTTTTCTCTTCCAGCCACTCTCCCTCGGTAGCTGAGCCTCTGCCTGCCTGCTTTGGACACAGCTGGGCTTCTAGGCAGTTGAGTAAAACTTGGCCTGGATTCTCCTCTCTCTCCGGGTAAAAACTCCAGCCGATCATAAAAGTGCTTTCCTCTCTGACATGGTAAAACTTGGCAATAATCCTTTAGAGATTGTAAGCTCTTCTCAGAACCCTTCCCCCTGGTTCTTAGCTTCTGTCTCTCTGTTCTGGCTTCAGGCAGACTGTGAGAACAGGGCGTGGCAGACACTCTCACCTTAGAGCTGGCTCTATCAAACTTCCCTATTGCAGCAGGGTCAATTGGGCCTTCTGGCTCCCAACCTTGTGAAGTCTGTTCCCAGTCAGATTCTTCTCAGTCCTCTCCTGATGCCTCTCAGCTTTCTCTTGCTCCTTTCTTCTGTGGCTCTCAGCCTTCTCTCGCTGGCTCTCAGCCTTCACCTCCTTCTCTACTTCTTTCTCTAGGTGGCTCTCGGCCTTTTCTACTTCTGCCTCTCTTCTAGAAACATTCTGCTCTGACTTATAAAGCAAAGTGCTTGAGCTGACTTCCGGGTTCCTTCCCAGGTGCAAGTCATCAGAGTTCCTAGGCTCATTAACTCCCGAATGTCTGTTCCTGCTCCCTCTAGCTGTGCCTGGGGGTAATTGCACACCTAGTTCCTCAAAGGAAACTGGATTTCTTTTCAACCACTCATCTTTATTGACACACGCCTCATGACAATATATATATATATCTTGTGTTTTAATATATTTGGGGAACTGTTTGGGCTTTTCTGTGTAGTGATTTATAAAACATACACATATGCACTGATTTCTATCAGCACATACAAGCATAAAATTATGTCTACCTTGGAATAAGTATAACTTAGGGGTATGTTTACTAAAACCCCGGTAAAGTGCGGGCCCTGGTAGTATGCGGGTGCCATATAAGGAGTGGGCGTTCCGTCCTGAAAAAGAAAAGCCGGAATTTACATATGCGCTAAGGTGCACGGCGCCCATGTGCGCCCCGCACCTTAGCGCATGAGATAGCTGCGCAGGAGGCATAAGTGGCGCGCTGAAGTGCAAGAAAAAGAGCAGAGCCACAGCACAATGGTTAAGACGCTGACCAATGGTGCAGGGATCAGGGGTTTAATCCCCCACAGTGCCCAATGAAGACAGCTGGCTGAGGCATTAATTTATGAGGCGCAGAAATACTGGGTGGCATAAGGCGGCGCGCTAATGTTTTTGGCGGCATATTAATACTGGGCGGCATAAGGCGGCGCGCTGATGTTTATGGAGGCATTATAATACTGGGCGGTATAAGTGGCGCGCTGATGTGCAGGAAGAAAAGCAGAGCCACAGCACAATGGTTAAGGCACTTACCAATGGTGCAGGGATCAGGGGTTCAATCCCCCACAGTGCCCAATGGAGACAGCTGGCTGAGGCATTATTTTAGGAGGCATTTAAATGATGGGCGGCATAAGGCGGCGCGCTGATGGGCATAAGGCGGCGCGCTAATGGTTTAGGAGGCTTTTTAATATTGGGCGGCATAAGGCGGCGCGCTGATGTGCAATCACAGGAACAGAACCACAGCACAATGGTTAAGACACTGACCAATGGTGCCGGGATCAGGGGTTCAATCCCCCAAAGTGCCCAATGAACAAGGCTGGCTGAGGCATAACATCTTATGGGGAAGATTGCTTTAGGAGGCATTTTATTCATATTTTAATTATCACTACTAGCAAACGCACTCTCAAAGCGTGTTAACATAAGGCGCCCTATAAGGCACATTTTAAAGTGCACTGTCAGCCAAGGCACCCTAGAATGTTGCTTATAGGGTGCTTTAGAGGGTGCCGTATGAGGTACCGCAAGGTCAGTGTACTGTTTTTTATGGCAGCACTGTGCAGTGTAAGGAATGAAAAGCATAAGTAGGTGCGCTGACGGGCAAGGAGGAGCAGCAGTGGAACACAATGGTTAAGGCACTGACTGCTGATACAGGGGTCATGAGTTTGCTCCCCAGTGTGCCTAATACGTAAGGCTGGCTGTGGCATCAGCTTTGCATTGTACATATTTTGTCCTGCAGCACTTTATTTTTATGTTATTAATTGCTGCCAGCAAACACGCCCTCACGTGCCGTAATTGAAGGTGCCGTATAAGGCACCCTATAAGGCACTCCATAGGGCACATTATAAATTGCACTGTCCGCCACAGCACCCTAAAATGTCCCCTATAGGGCATCCTATAGGTTGTGTCACAGGATAATGTATAGTGCACCTTATATGGACGGGAACCATAAGGTGCCCTATAGGGCGCCCTATAAAGCACCCTCAGAGGCACCTTATGGGTACAGTACGCTAAGGGTGTTTTTGCTGGCATCAAAATATGTACATTAACAAAAGATAATGCGTTGGACAACCCTATCAAATAACCCCACTGTGGGTTTGAACCCATGACCTTTGGCTTCAGAGGCAGTGAAGTAACCATTGGGCTACAGCTCTATAGCTGCTAGCAAGCCCTTGGCTGGCTGCAGAGAGCATGCACGTCACCACACAGACAGTCTGCTGTGGTCACCAGGATAGGGTTAGCCCACCCATACCCATACCCATGATGCACTGCACATGCAAATCAGCTGTCCACAGATTAACACAAGATGGGCAATGCACCCCCACAGCACCTCGGCCTGGTAGAGGGAAGTGACCATGTGCACCCACACACCACCTCGGCCTGGTAGGGGTACTGACCGTGTGTTTTACTGGCACAGAGTAGCTACACACCGTCACATTGTGCGGGTACTGTGCTCACCCTGAGGGTGCGGTGAGGCGCCCAGCACCAGGTCCACAGCACCTTCCATGGCTGAATAAGGCCATGCCGGAGGTCCAAAGCAGTGCTAAACTGTGAGATAGGTAGTTTCTGCAGAAACACCTTGGATATCTCTGTCTGTTTCAGTCAGTTGTAGCCCTTATGGACCCCTAGGTGGGCCATGCACCACCACCCCCCCTCCCCCAGGGCTGAGGGTGGCAAACAGGGTCTCCTATCAATAGATCCACATTCTACCCCCCTGCAAAGGTGGCAGTAGAGGGGAACATCAACCCCGGACCTGCTGAGGAACAGACACCCCACAGGGCAGTCAATGCAGCTCTATACACATCCATAACACAATAGCAGACAGACAGTAGGCCTGGATATGGTGAGCTGCACCCCACCACTATCTGTTATTCTCCTGCAGCAAGTCATCACTCTGACTTCAGGACAGTGGCACAAGCCCTCATCATTCCCCACCTGGATTACTGCAACGCTATACTACAAGGTCTGCCCAAAAAAACTCTTAACATACTGCAACTAGCACAAAACGTAGCAGCTAGAATCATCATGAAAAAAGGCCTAACCGAACACATCACTCCAGTACTAATCGAGCTGCATTGGCTCCCCATCAAAGCCCGCATCCAATACAAGCTCTTAGTAACCACGTTCAAACTCGTTTATAACATAGCACCTTCATACCTAAACAACTTAATATCCGAGCAACCAATCATCAGAAACAGAAGAACAGTAAATAGCAACACCCTTCATGTCCCGAGTAGTTTGAGAAATTGCAACGCAAACACCACCAACAGAGCGTTCTCATTTACTGCACCAACACTCTGGAACCAACTGCCCTATGAACTAAGAGCAAACAAGGACTTGAAGGACTTCAGGAAGAAGCTTAAGACTCACCTCTTCCAGACCCATTTCAACCTAACCTAGTCAGAGTGTCTTAGCTGGGCATCTTACCAGCTTAAATAACACGCAGCAGTATAAAACACGTCCTGTAATAAGTAATAGATGTGTATACATGATATATGTGTACATGTATACATGTAAAGCCTCCTCTTGTACAATCAAATGTAGATATGTAAAGTCTCCTCTTATACAATCAATTGTAAATATGTGATTGTTTGATGTGCCTTCTACCCACCCCTGAAATCTCAATGTATGTTCCAAATCCAGCCTGTACAGCCACCCCATTATGTATAGAACACTGCTGCTGATCGCTGGAAGCAGCAGGATACAAGTGTACACTAAATAAAATAAATAAATAAATAAATCAGCCGCTGCACCCTGCAAGCTGCTCCATCACGACACATACCAGCTGCAAACAGTGTGCTAGTTAGTCCACAGTGCATGTTCCCAGTGGAGATGCATGCACCCAGAACTGGGATGTCAGCATACACAACAAGCAGATAAATCAGTGACTGGGCCCCAAAAGGAAACCCATATCTATCACATGAGAGAAATACCATATAGCACTATGGGGGTGCCTAGCCATGCTGTGGTCACTGCACAGTCAGGGTGAGAGTGATCTCTCAGCAGGACATACTGAGGTCACCCTGTCTGTGTAGGTGGTGGCCGGGCACTAAAATGTCCCAGTCAGTGCCCTATGCCCTGTGCAGATGCACCCTGGCCAGGCCACCCTGTCCGGCCTATACCCATGGTACCTTGCTCCTCATTATGCACATTCGCAGCCCAATACTGGCAACATTGCTGGCAGTGTGGGCTGTGGAAGGTGTTTGCAGCCACCACACACTGGATAGACAGACAGCCACCCCCACACCTATGCCAGCATTGTGCTACTATAGAGGAGTTCAGCAGCCATACCCACCACACCAGTCCTGGGCACAGTACAGGCATGGATATGGTACGCAATACTGTTGGGGGTCACTCCCCAGGGCGGTAAACACTGTCAGAGACCAGACATGCAGCACACACTGCAGACATCAGAATGATTGTTATGGTGGAGCCCAAGGAGCAAAATGTGCTTAATGTAGGCATTGATATCTGCTAGTTATCATGGGAAACATTTGATAGCTGTGTACCATATACCCAGGTGTAGGGTGGCATTGCTAAGGTATGCAACTGCTAGTATTGGGAGATACAGGCAGGGCCCAATGTCCTGCCTCTCCAGGAGGCATTGGCCAATGGGGCCTGTGGGTGTGTGTGTGGGTGTGTCTGGCCCTGTTGGCTGCTGCTTTATGGCAGAGTTTCCCAACTCCAGTCCTGGTGTTCCAAACACTGTTCGGGTTTTCATGCTGTCCCGCATGAATATGCATGAGCTACATCTGCATACCATGGGGGTGGTGCATAGATATGCAGCACAGGCATCTTTATTAGAGGCAGCATGGAACCTGAATGGTGTGGGGCCCTCCAGGACTGCATTTGGGAGACTCTGCTCTAGGTAATGTGGCTGTTTATGGTGTCTGTGTTTGGTGTGGTAAAATATAGGCGTATTAACCATGCGTATGTTCTCAGCAATAAAGGTTTGTCCTTACTATCACGGTTTAGTTGTGGGAAAAATATGTGGACAGGATTGGCGGTAGCCCCAGCTGGCCTTTGAACCTGTGACCTTCTGTTCCTGCACACACTGTCTGTGTGCACTGCACCACCGTGTTGCCACAGATATGCTGCCTTCCCTGGGGAGTCCATGACTGTACATACAACAGAGCCTGTCTGTTGCAGTGGACGGTGCCGGCCTGCACACGCCTAGGCCACTGTCTGCTGTGGCTTGCAACCACTGCCCCCTCCACCACCTGTACCCTCCGCCAACATGCAGACATGTCCTTATCTGGGAAAAAGCATATGACCTGATTGAGTTGTGGCACTCCAGGACTGAATTTGGGGGACTCGGCTGTAGGTAATGCCCATTGTTATGGTTTGTTTGCGGTGTAGGGTAAAATATAGGTGTTGGAACCATGCTTATGTTCTCTGCAATAAAGGTGTGTCTGTACTATCACTGTTTAGTGGTGGGTAAAACTATGGGGACTGGGTTGGCAGGAGCCCCAGCTGGGATTTGAACCTGTGACCCTCTGGTCCTACAGGCACAGGCTGTGTCTGCTGCACCACACTGTGGCCACAGAGACAGTGCAGTCTCTGGAGATAGGAAACCTGGCCGCACGAGTCAGACACCCTGCTCTGCACAATTTTACTGTGGGCTCCTTTACCTTGTATGGGGACAAAGGTGCAAATAAACCTAAAAAATGACCTCCAAAAAAGGGGAAAAAAGCCAAAACCAAGCTGAGCAACAGTGATATCAATGGGCAACCTGAAAAACACTCCCAGGAAAGCTCCATTAAAATTCAGTGCTTTTGAAAGAGTCTACGGAGCGTAGACCCTTCCAAAAATCATTTCGTTTTTTAGGAGCTTTCCTGGGAGTGTTTTTTATGGTTGCCCATTAATATCACTGTTGCCCAGCTGGATTATAATTTATTTGGAATTTGTTGTGGTTATTTTCAATTTATATTTGCTATTTTGTTCTGTGCACATGTATCACATTGTTCACGTTTTTCAGGTTTCCCCGGTTTTGCTGTACATTGCTGACGGAAATGGTTTCTCTTCCCTTTAAATCGGCTCTAACGCAAGGTTTTCACGCGCGGTATTTTTTTTGCCGAAATTCAGCCCCGCTCCTGTGCGGGGAGCCTCTCCCCTCCCACTCTCCACCCATTGACCCCGTCCCTCCGCCCCTCGGGGGCCTTCCTCCGCCCTCCGTACACCTTTCCCCGCCTCTATCGCACATCAGCGCACCGCACACTTGCGCGGGCCCATTAGTGTGATGCGCACGCGTGCGGGGCACTTAAGAGCACTTAAGTGCATCATTAGCGTACGCTACTGTGCGCGGTTTAGTAAACATACCCCTTAGTGTGGGAGCCTTCAGATAAGCTATTTTATAAAGGCATATAAGCATATACAGTAGGTGCAACATATGTGCTGATATATGCTAGAATAGGGTTATTTCTCAGGACTTTCCTATTTGCCAAAGAACCGAAGGGTATCTATACGAGGGATGCCCAACTGTAATTTTTTGCCTGGCATTCTTCCAGTAATATCAGTGGTGCTGGAGAGCTTTGTTTTGGATCGCTTGGTTTTATTCCTTTCTGCCCAATCATTCATACTGAGTAAAAATAAGTTCTAAATCTTCCAAGTCATACCCTTTGACATGTGGGGTCCCACAGGGTTCTGTACTAGCCCCACTTTATTTATTGTTTTTGTGGGATCCCTAATAACTTTGATATAGAAGGCCCCTATAAATGCATATTATTATGCAGATGACATATTTTTGCTTGCCTATACAGATTCCTGCTTTCCTGATCTTACTGAGCTCAACAGCTGTTTGTGCAGGGTCACTGACTAAGAGATAACCAGCTGAAACTGAATTTGCAAAAATCTCAGCTACTTGGCCACCACAACTACCCTCTCTCCCATTCTTGATGGTCAACCTATTCAATTTAATTCTCATCTCAAATATCTTAGGGCCCAGTTTTTGAAGGCATTTACACAGGTAACTGCTCTAGTTACCCATGTAAATACCATATCCAGGATTTTCGAAGGGCACCTATACAGATAGTGCCCTTCAGAAATCCCGGATATGTCTCTAACACAGGAAAAAGGGGTGCAGGAAAGGGCTGTCTTTCAGGTGCAGGGGCTAAGCAGGTATCATTGAAAATCGGTGCTACCTGGCTAGCTCCTGGGGTGTGCAACGAGACCCGGATTTTCAATGCTAAAATCCGGGTCAAGCGGAAGGGGGCAGGTTATGTACCGACGTGGTGCATAGCATTGCCCAGCTGAAAATGGAATCCTTGGTGTCTATCTAGACACTGATCTTTTATTTTCAAAGTAGCTCTGTATTAAGGGCATACTTTCTAGCATTGCACCAACTTCTTGCTCTCTGTCCATTCCTTGATTGCTCTGCTCAATGTATCCTTGTGCTTAGATATATTGTTTCACATATTGATTACTGTAGCTCTATCTATTCTGGTTTATTTCATTCAGAGTTGAAACACCTTCAATCCATCCAAAATACCGCAGTTCAGATTCTCTGTCAGGCTATCTACAGAATCCATTACAAGATACTCATACTGAACCATAAAGCCTTATACACTGATACGCCTTCCTACTTAGACTCCTCAGTTTCCCTTCATGACCCAGCTAGAGTTCTATGATCACTCCATGGAAACTGCCTAAACATTCCCTCAGTTTCTCTAGCTAAACTCGAGAGCACAGGACGTTCAGCTTTCTTTTTGCTTCTGCTCTATGGAATGCACTGAACCTTTCTACAAGACCTTTAAAGCAGGTCTAAAAACTTATCTATTCATGATGGCTTCTCTTTCCTATCAATATTGTAGTTCTTGTTTCCCTCTTGTAATTATTGTTTTGATTGTAAACTGCTTTGTTGGTGACCGGAGAAGCGGTATATTAAACAAACAAATGAACTATAAACCATTCCATGTTTCTTATTCCATAGGTAAGCAGGGGATTTCCACAGTCCATTTTAATAATGGTTTATGGACTTTTCCTCCAGGAATTTGTCCAAACCTCTTTTAAACCCAGCTACACTAACAGCTTTTACCATATCCTCTGCAACGAATTCCAGAGTTTGATTACGCGTTGAGCACTGTTCCCTCTAAGCTGTGCGCGTGTACGCGCACACACACCTCGCCGAGCGAGCGCACATACTTTACAACAGAGCGCACAAAAATTTTGGTTCTGATTCTGATAGAAAACAACACAGACGTCTTAAAATTTAAAAGTTGTTGTGTATTTACGGTTTTCACAAGTTCTACAATATTTTCTAGTGCAATCAATGTTGTGTACATACTGTATTCTGACGTGTAGTCAAATTTTAAAGTATATAAATCCCAGTGTCATTATGTGGCGCACAAAAATTTAACCTTCCTTCAAAAGCTGCACAGCTGATAATTTATGCGCACACAGCCTACAGAAAATTAGAGGGAACATTGGCGTTGAGTGAAAAAATATTTTCTTCTTGTACTCTTAAATTTCCTACATTGTAACTTCATTGCATGTCTCCTAGTTTTTCTACTTCTTGAAGGACTAAACAACCAATCTATGTTTGCCTGTTCCACCCCACTCATCATTTTATAGACCTCTATTATATTTCCTCTCAGCTGTCTTTTTACCAAGCTGGAGACCTAGCTTTTTAAGCCTTTCTTCATTGGGGTAGCCTTTCCGTCCCCTTTATCATTGTGGTCGCTCTTCTCTACTTATTCTAATTTCCCTACATCCTTTTTAAGATATGGCGACCAGAATTGTGCACACTATTCGAGGTGTAGTTATACCATGGAGCAATACCCCCCGCCCCACTTCTTGTACATAGTTAAAGTAGTGACTGTAATTTTTACCCTACTTAAATTGTTCACTGAACTGTTTATATGTAAGAACATAGGAACATAAGATATGCCATACTGGGTCAGACCAAGGTCCATCAAGCCCAGTATCCTGTTTCCAACAGTGGCCAATCTAGGTCATACATGCCTAGCAGTTTCCCCAAAAGACACAGGTTCCACAATGCTTGTACTGAGTCAAGCATTGATATCCTGGGTCCCTTCTTAATAATGGTTTATGGACCTTTCCTCCAGGAACTTGTCCAAACCTTTTTTAAACCCAGCTACACTAACAGCCTTTACTACATCCTCCGGTAACAAATTCCAGAGTTTGATTACACGTTGAGTGAAAAAATATTTTCTTTTATTAGTCTTAAATAGTTTACCCTGTAGCTTCATTGTATGTCCCCTAGTCTTTCTATATTCTGATAACGTAAACAATCGATCTACGTTTACCCGTTCCACTCCGTTCATTAATTTATAGACTTCTATCATATCTCCCCTCAGCCGTCTCTTTTCCAGCTTAAAGAGCCCTAACCTTTTTTGCCTTTCTTCATAAGAGTATCCTTCCATCCCCTTTACCATTTTAGTGGCTCTTCTCTGAACCTTTTCTAATAACGCTATATCCTTTTTAAGATACGGCGACCAGAATTGCACACAATTTTCAAGATGCGGTCTCACCATGGAACAATATAGAGGCATTATAATATCTTTTGTTTTATTTTCCAATCCTTTCCTTATGATACCTAGCATTCTATTTGCTCTCTTGGCCACCGCTGCACACTGGGCCGAGGGTTTTAACATGCTATCCACAATGACGCCTAAATCTTTTTCCTGGGTGGTGGTTCCTAATGTGGAACCTTGCATCGTATAACCATAGTTTGGGTTGCATAACTTTGCACTTGTCCACATTAAATTTCATCTGCCATTTTGATGCCCAGTCTTCCAATTTATCAAGATCCTCTTGCAATTTTCCACAATCTTCTTGGGTTTTAAAAACTTTAAATAGTTTTGTGTCATCTGCAAATTTGATAACCTCACTCGTTATTCCACTTTCCAGGTCATTTATGAATATGTCAAAAAGCAGCGGACCCAGCACAGATCCCTGGGGTACACCATTATTCACCTTTCTCCTTTGGGAAAATTGGCCATTTAGCCCTATCCTCTGCTTTCTATCTTTTAACCAGTTCCTGATCCACAGTAGTACACTGCCTCCTATCCCATGACTCTTTAGTTTTGCCAAAAGTCTCTGATGAGGGAACTTGTCAAAGGCTTTCTGAAAGTCCAGATACACTATATCAACCGACTCACCTTTTTCCACCTGTTTATTCACACCTTCAAAAAAACATAACAGATTAGTAAGACAAGATCTTCCTTGTCTAAAGCCATGTTGGCTGTCTCCCATTAGGCCATGACTATCTACATGCTGAGTAATTTTATTCTTTATGATGGTTTCTACCATTTTTCCCGGTACTGACGTCAGGCTCACCGGTCTGTAGTTTCCCGGATCACCCCTGGAACCCTTTTTAAAAATTGGTGTTACATTGGCGATCCTCCTGTCTTCAGGTATTAGAGATGATTTTAATGATAGTTCACAGATTACTAATAGCAGGTCTGCAATCTCATATTTCAGTTCTTTCAACACCTTTGGAGGTATACCATCCGGCCCAGGTGATTTTCTACTCTTCAGTTTATCTAATAGTTGTAATACATCTTCCTGATGTATCGATATTTCCTTCAATTCTTCCGCACCTTTAAATACCACTTCAGTCATGGGTAACATCCCTACATCTTCCTCAGTAAAGACCGAAGCAAAGAATTCATTCAGTCTCTCCGCTATCGCCTTGTCGCCTCTTAGTGCCTCTTTAACCCCTCTATCATCTAATGGACCAACTGACTCTCACAGGTTTTTTGCTACGAGTGTGCTTGAAAGTCTTTATTTTGCATTTTTCCTTCCGCAGCAAGCTTCTTCTCAAATTCTCCCTTTGCCTGCCTTATCAATGCCTTGCATTTGACTTGCCAGTGCTTGTGCTGTTTCCAGGTTTTGTCGTTTGGCTCTTTTTTCCATTTCCTGAAAGATGTTTTTTTGGCAACAGCCTCTCTGACCTCACCTTTAAACCATGCTGGCAGTTTTTTGGACTTTCTTCCACTTTTCTTAAAGCATGGAATACAGCTGATCTGGGCTTCCAAGATAGTATTTTTCAACAACACCCAAGCTTGATGTAAATCTTTAAACTTTGCAACTGTTCCTTTTAGTTTTTTCTTTTTTTTTTAATTTTATTTTTATAATTTCAACTTTTTACATCCAAAGAATACAATGAATGAAAGAAAAGCATGGATACTCCAGTAATATACAGGTAATAGATAAAGAACCAAAATATAATCCCATTACTTTCAGACCACAATAAGGAAATTAGGGGGAACAATAAAGAAAATAAATAGAAAGAAGAAATCCTTTACCCCATATTTAACAATTAGGCAGGCAAAGACTTATATGTCAGCCGTATGGGATGGATCCGCAACTTTAACAATTACAACCTCTCTCGCCTCCAGGCGGCAGGAAGTGTCTAGCTGCAAGCCGCATTCTGGAGCTGCTCGTTGCTGTGGAACTGGCTCCGTGTAACTGAACATGGGGCGGAGAAAGCGAAAGCAGGCATCCTTACCTTCTGGGGCTGACCAGCCGAGTTCGTCTGGACAACGGACTTTGAAGGAATGCGGTTTTGTGGCGGAGACTGAAGCAGTGTCTTCGGCAGGAGCGATGGGTGTTGAGTCGCCCCTGAGAGTATCCGGTATCTGACTCTCTCCGGAGCAGCGTACCCCCCCGCCGAGACCCGGAAGTGTTCCTCTGACCGGTGCTTCTCTCCCCGAAGGAGGTAGACTGAGTACCCCGGAGTGGGAGAGCTCAGGAGGTGTGCTGACCAGTGTGGTTCCCTCTACTGAGGCAGGGAAGCGGCAAGGAAGTGGGGAAACATTGGAGGAGAGTACTGCAGTTGTTCCTACACAGGAGAGGGGTCCTCTGGGAATTGTAGCATTGGTGAGACCGGAAAAATGTACTTTAGAATTGCTATGGGAAGGACTGTCTGCTTTGAACGATTCCCTCATTAAGGCTGTGGGCTTTATGCATATGGACTCAGTTGGGGTTAAAGCTGTGATTGATTCTATGTCTCATGCCCAAGTGTCTCATGGAGAAAAAATTACCAGACTGGAGGAGGAAGTGGAACGCCTGCGAGAACTGACTTCTGCCCAAGTTAGGGATAGGTCTGTGACTCTTAGAAAGGTTGAATATCTGGAAAACCAGGCTTGCAGATGTAATCTGCGATTTCTGAATTTTCCTAAATCTCCGGTTTTGTCAGCAGTGGAGATGGTGAGGAAATATTTTGGGGAAGTTATAAAAATTTCTCCAGATCAATTTCCTCCTTTGGCTAGGGCACAGTACCTAACTTTGAGCTCTAGAAATCAGGAATCTGGGTCTCCTCCTGTTCCTTCTGGGATAGAGGACCTCACAGGGTTTCTGGAAAGTTCCCTGAAGGTCGTAACGGGAAGATCTACTCTCCTGGTGACTATGGCATTGGAAGTGGATAAATTTTATATCCTCAGATTATATTTCAGGAATGTGAATGAAGATTTCCTGGGTTCTAAAGTGAGAATTTTTTCTGATCTGTCTCGAGATACACAAATGAGAAGGAAGGATTTTTTAGTCCTTCGCCCCAGAGTTTTGGCTCTTGGGGCTACTTTTCAGTTGAAATTTCCCGCTAAATGTTGTGTTTCTTATAAGCAGAAAGTATATTTGTTTTTTGAACCTAGGCAACTTCTCCAATTTCTTTTCGTTTTTTCTTAACTGTTTTCCTCATTTTATCATAGTCTCCCTTTCGAAAGTTAAAAGGTAGTACTGTGGATTTCCTTACTATCCCTCCTCCACTAATTAAATCAAAGGCGATCATGCTATGATCACTATTGCCAAGTGGCCCCAACACCCTTATCTCTTGCACTAGATCTGGTGTTCCACTAAGGACTAGGTCTAATATGGCTTCCCCTCTGGTTGGTTCATGAACCAGCTGCTCCAAGAAGCAGTCATTTATTTCATCTAGGAACTTTATCTCCCTAGCATGTCCTGCCGTGACACTGACCCAGTCGATACTGGGGTAATTGAAATCACCTATTATTATTACTGCGCTGTAACTTTTGTTAGCTTCCTTGATTTCTTTCTTTCATCATCCATTTGTTCATTCTGGCCAGGCAGTCGATAGTACACCCCCACTGCCATCGCCTTCCCCTTTTTACATGAAATTTCAATCCATAGAGATTCTACAGCAAATTTTGTTTCCTGCAAAACTTTATTCCTTTCTGACTCAATGCCCTCTCTAACATAGAGCGCAACCCCTCCACCAATTTGATCAGCTCTATCATTACGATATAGTTTGTACCCAGGTATCACAGTGTCCCACTGGTTGTCCTCCTTCCACCATGTCTCGGATATTCCAATCATATCTAACCTCTCATTTAGTGCTATATATTCTAACTCTCCCATCTTATTTTTTAGACTTCTAGCATTTGCATACAAGCATTTTAGAGACTGTATTTTATTCATATTAATTTGGCTATTGATAGACATGGGTAATTTGGGATCTTTAAGCTCTGTCTACTCCATACTCGAGGGCATTTGGGCTACTTTACTCTTTTTTGGAGTAATTAAGAGTTCTCTGTAGTGCATCCCTGCACTGTTAGTCTGTTTTGTCACTTGTAAACCACCTTGAATAATAGAAAGACAGTATATAAGTAAGCTTAAATAAATAAACATTATAAAATCCTTTGTTTTGTTCTCCATTCCTTTCCTTATTTATTTTATTTATTTATTTAGTGTACACTTGTATCCCGCTACTTCCAGCGATCAGCAGCGGTTTGCTATACATAACAGTGCAGCTGTACAGGCCAGGAATTAAAACATACATAATGATTTAGTGGAAAAGTACAGGTCATATCACTCGAATTATATGATTCACACTTGATTGCAGGCTAGTGATTTCACAAGTATATACATATTTACATGTCGCTGGGTCTATTGTTGGCTAGAACGCAGAGTTCTTTCTTTGTGCCTGTTGTGACCTAGTGTGAGTACATGGTGATTAGGCAGGATTGAAATGCGTCTGGAAAAGATGAGTCTTAAGTTTTTTTCTGAAGTCCAACAAGTCACTGTTTGCTCTCAGTTCGCATGGTAGTTGGTTCCATAGCAGAGGCGCTATAAATGAAAATGCTCGGTTGCTGGTATTTGTATTGACAGATCTCAGGCTCCCCGGGACCAGGAGGTTATTGAGGTTTGGAGATCTTCTGCTTCTGTTATTTGGCTGTAAGGTGATAAGGGTGTTGAGGTAAGAGGGTGCTATATTATGGATGAGCTTGAATGCGGTGATAATGATTTTATATTGTATGCTGCAGTGATTGGGAGCCAATGTAGGTCTATTAGTATTGGTGTGATATGATCCTTCAGGCCGATCCCCATGATGATTCTAGCTGCCACATTTTACGCCATTTGCAGGATATTGAGGGCTTTTTTAGGCAGACCCTGTAGTATGGCGTTGCAATAGTCCAGATGAGGAATGATGAGGGCTTGTGCTACGGTCCTGAAGTCAGAGTGATCTATGATGCTACGTAGTGGTTGCACGATTTTTAGCTTGTGGAAAATGGCTCGATTGGTAATTCGGAGATGCTTTTCCAACTTCAGGTGGCAATCCAGTGTCACGCCTAGGTATCTTATTTCGTTCTTTGTGGCGTAGACATTATTGTTCAAGGTGACTGTTGGTGGTGGGTTGAAGTCAGTTTTTCTGGACATGCACATCACTTCCGTTTTTTTGTGATTTATGGACATATTATTTTGTTGCAACCAGGTTTGGAGCTCACTGAGGCATTTCTCTAGTTGGCTGAGATTCGGGTTGTCAACATCAAGTTGAATATAGAGCATTAGGTCATCAGCATAGATGTGATAACTGATCATGTGATCCTGGAATATTTTACATGCTGGTCGAAGATAAAGGTTGAAAAGGAGGGAAGACAGGGCCGAGCCTAGCAGGATGCCTTGGGTTTGAGGGAATGGTGAGGCCATTTCGTTATTGAAGTGGACTTGCTGCATTCTGTCGGTTATGTAGGAGGAGAACCATTTCAGAGGGGTGCCTCTAATGCCTATGGTCGCGAGTCTGTTTAGGAGTGTGGGGTGATGTACTGTATCAAAGGCAGCTGATATGTCTATGAAAATGAGCATGTACATTTTGTTTCTTTCTTCCAGACCTTTGAGTAGTTTGTCCAGTAGGGCTAAGAGGAGGGTTTCCACACCATGATGCTGTCGGAAGCCGTACTGGTGGACGTCGAAGGCGTTGTTGTCATCGATGTGGTCTTGCAGTTGTTGTTGCACTGCCTTTTCAGTGATCTTGGCAAGGAAGGATATGCTTGATACTGGGTGGTAGGATGTAGGGTCGTTCTTGTTGAGGGTTTTGTTCTTCAGTATGGGTCGAATGATGGATTTTTTGAGGTGCGTTGGCATTAGCCCCTGCGATAGCGATTGGTTCACTATGTGGGTGACGAATTGGGCAACTTCCTGTTTTATGTCCTTGACCCAGTTAGCTGGGCATGGGTCGAGTGGGGAGGTGGTGGTTTTTAAGCTGGAGATTATGTTCATGATTTGATTATGATTCTTAGAATTCTATTTGCTTTCTTCACAGCCATTGCACACTGTGCAGAGAATTTCAATGTATTATTCACAATGACGCCCAGATCCTTTTCCTGGATGGTGATTCCTAATATGAAACCTCGCACCATGTAACTGTAGTTTGTGTTGTTCTTTCCTAAGTGCATAACTTTGCACTTGTCCACATTACATTTCATCTGCCATTTAGATGCCCAGTCTCCCAAATTCTTAAGGTCTTCTTGCAATTTTTCCCAATCTTCTTGTGTTTTAACAACTATGATTAATTTTGTGTCATCTGCAGATTTGATAACCTACTCATTATTCTCATTTCCAGGTCATTTATAAATATATGAAAAAACAGTAGGCCCAGCACAGATCCCTGAGGTACTCCACTATTCACCTTTCTCCATTGAGAAAATTGGCCATTTAGCCCTACTCTCCGTTTTCTATCTTTTAACCATTTCCCTATCCACAACAGTACACTGCTTCCTATCCCATGACTTTTTAATTTTTTCACAAGTCTCTCATGAGGGACCTTATCAAAGGCTTTTTGAAAATCCATATATACTATATCAACTGGCTCACATTTATCTACCTGTTTATTCACACCTTTAAAAAATATAGCAAATTAGTGAGACAAAAACTTTCCTTGGCTAAATCCATGTTGGCTTTGTTCCGTTAAACCATGATTATTTACTATTTATATGTTCAGCAGTTTTGTTCTTTATAATGGTTTTTACAATTTTGCCTGGAACTGACAGGCTCACTGGTCTGTGTTTTCTCAGATCACCTCTAGAACCCTTTTTAAAAACTGGCGTTATATTGGCCATTCTCCAATCTTCAGGTACTACAGATGATTTTAATGACAGTTCACAGATATAGTAGGTCTGCAGTCTCATTTTTGAGTTCTTTCCGCACCCTGGGATATATACCATCCGGTCCAGGTGATTTCTATTCTTTAATTTATTAAATTGCTTTATTACATCTTACAGGTTATCAAGAATTGCTTCAATTTCTCTGATATATCACTTTTAAATATCATTTCTAGCACTGTTAACTTTTCTACATCTTCTTCAATAAAGACCAAAGCAAAAAATTCATTCAGTCTCTCACACATAGTGGTCTATTCAATAACCAACGGTTGTGTGGGGAAGTTAGTTGGGGGCAGGGAAGAGGCAGCCTGGGGGCAGAGAGTGGGTGGGCAGTGGGCGGTTGCCAGCCCTGGACATACAGGGCCGATTCTAATGTCGGCCCTGTATGTACAGGGCCAGTGAAATGGCTGGGGAAGTTATTCCACCTCCTTCCTTGGACGTGTTTTTTCTCATGGCCTGAGGTGCGGAAGAGGCAGAGAGGGCCAGGGTTTATTCCCCGCAGCCTGACCCTGGCCTTAGGAGGCCAGATCAGGGGTCGGGCTGCGGGGCATAAATCTTTGTCTGCAGCGGCCGGCATCACAGCTTTCAAATGGAGTCGTGGTGCCATGGCACCACGGTTCCATTTAAATGCCCTGACTGAGTTAGTCGGGCAGGGCATGTACGTGCAGTCTGGGACTTGTCATGCCGGCATCCCCTAGTGGCCAAAGGCGGTAAGGGCATGCTGTACAACATATTTATTTTCAAGGAGCGTGGGGTATTTTAAGGCCAAAATGGAGATTGGTCTTAAGTATTTCAGCTCCTTGTGAGAATTCAATAAGTAAGCCACGAGTGTAGGGAAACAAGGCTTTTATTTCCCCTCTGTGCAAGGGTTCATTAAGACACTAGAAATTAAAGAATGTCCTTTGTTCATAAAGGCTCCAGTAATAAGCAGGTAAAACCAATTTTAATATCTTCACAATTAGTTGAAAGGTTTAAAGGGAGGAATTCAATTCATTCCAGGGCAAAGCAATTAAACAAGACTTCTTCTTATTTACAAGGTGGCTATGGATTCTAGGCTAGAAGCCATACACAAACTACAATCCATAGCTTCTTCCTGAGGAATGGGAATAGTGTTTGCATTTTCTATTTCCATAAATTCTGCTTCACTACTTTCCCCCTCAGAGCACATGCTGTCCCTGGCAGTTACAGCTTTACACGGACTGTCTCTGGTATCTTGCCTCCAATAAGACTGTGCTTTAAAGTCTTTTGGTAGTTCTTCAAACCACTCTGGTTTCTTTCCTCTTCTTATAAAGTGAGTTTTAGCTTTAGCAGTGCTTTTAGGAGTTAAGTTTTCATTAGCAGGAATAAAACTTTCATACCTTGAGTTTCTGTAGCTTGAAGCTCTGGAGCCTTCTCTCTCATGAACAACAGGTTTTCTGTCGGTAGCTTCTGGGCAGTGCTGGACTTCCTGAAAGCTTAGTAAAACCTGGTGTGGATTCTCCAGCTCTATGCTTCAGTGACACAATAGCTTTGTTAGAAACCCCTTCCCTTCGGGTACCTGGTAAAACTTGTTCAGCATACTCCAATGCCTGCAGGCTTTCCTCCAAGCCTGGCTCTCTGGCTCTCTGTGTATGTCTCTAAGCTTTGGACTCAGGAAAGTGGCTTAAGCAGGGAGTGGCATACCCTCCAGCCTGACTGCTTTCCTTGGCAGACTCCCTCTGAACAGCGGCTCTCGTAGCTTGGCCCCTCTGAACTCTACCTCTGTGGAATCTGTCCTTTTGGGCTTGCTCAAGGAGGATTCCTTCCTTCAGGTCTCTCCTTCCTTCTTCAGCCGTAATCCTTGTTCCTTCTCCTTCTGCATCTGCGTCTGTGTCTCCTTCTGCTTTGCTAGCATTAAGCTTCCGTTTATAAAGGGATCTTCCCTTTGAATCTCCCGGGCTCATTTCCAGGTGCAACTGGTTAGCTCTCCTAGCCTCATTAGCTTCTGCAGAGTCAATCCTGCCCCCTCTAGCTGTGCTTTGAGGTAATTGCACACCTAGAGCACTGTGAAAAACAGAGTTTCTTTTCAACTCTGCATCTTTATTGGCACCAGCCTCATGACAGACTGAATCGCATTCCCGGCCTGCATGTACATGCCTGTTCGCAATTCTGATCCCGCAGGGCTAGACGTGCCCTGCGGGATCAGAATCACAGTAGAAACATAGAAAAATGACAACAGAAAAAGACCACATGGCCTATCTAATCTGTCCTTCCATATCAACAACTACAGCAGTTCCCTTTTTTCCTTTAGAGATCCTCTGTGTTTGTCCCATGCTTTTTTGAATTCAGTTACTGTCCTCATCTCTACCACCTCCACTGGGAGACTATTCCACGGATCCACCACTCTTTCCGTAAAGAAATATTTCCGCATATCACTCTTGAATCTATCCACTTTCACCCTCATCCCATGTCCCCACATAGCAGAACTTGCTTTCAATCGAAGGAGGCTCTCCCCCTGTGCATTTATGCCACAGAGGTATTTAGCTGATTAATAAAAGTATTACTCAGACAATACCTTTTAAGGTGCCAGGCATTATTTGATAAACTAATCAATACCTCTACCAAATAATTACACAGGTACACTAAAAAAAATTTTTTTTAAACTGCCTCTAATGTTTCGATTGATTTTTACGTTTTTTGGTGCGCTGAATCCAAATCTGGTAACCAATTTGCTCCATCATGTACAGATTTTTTGCTACATTGGTTTAGCAGTTTGAGGTGAACGTTTCAGATTGAATGCGATCGAGATAAAAGTTTCTTGGATGAATTCTTTATACTAATTGTTTAGTAGTTATTCAAATAAGAATAAAGAAAATTGTAACAAGGCAGCACATAAGAATAGAGTAATGTCAAGAAAACACACTGTGATGGTAGCAAAATTGTCTGCACTTAAAACAGCCACATACATGTGCACAAACATTGAGCATAGAAGAGCGAGGTTAGACACAAAGCAAAGCAAAGAAATGTGCAAAAAATGTTGTACAGGTATGTATGTAAGAATAGAAAACGCAAACCGCACCATTGCAATACATGAAGACAAACACCCAATGGTGTGAAAATAAAATTCTAATAAATGAGATCCGACACTGTGGTAATAACTAGCAATTTTTTATTTCAAAGTTTAGTAAAAACACGATATTTGTCAACACAGTTTAGATTTTAAAGTCATTCTTGGGTCAATCAATCTCCTGGTGGGCCCGTTTCTTCTTCTTCCCCCGAATGCTTCTCTTGGTGCGCTGCTTGGCGTATTTTTCATCTGGGGTTTCCCGCAGCAGCAACCAGCAGAAATCAGCCATCATAGTGGTGTTCCATCTTCCTTGGTACCTTCTCTCTGCGTCCTTGATGTCCTGGTGAAACCTTTCACCTTGTTCTTCACTGTACGCCCCCAAGTTTTTGGGAAAGTAGTTCACATGGGAGTGCAAGAAATGGACTTTCAGGCTCATGTTACAGCCTTGTTCTTTGAAGGCATTGAGCATCCTGGCAACAATATCCTTATAGTTCTCATCCCGCCTGTTCCCCAAGAATTTGAGAACAACATCCTTGAAGGAATCCCAGGCTTCTTTTTCCTTCTCAGACATCGTTTCAGCGAATGCTCCATCTGAAATGAGTTTCCTTATATCAGGGCCAACAAACACTCCTTCCTTTAGCTTTGCTTCAGAAAGTCGGGGGAACTTTGAGCAAAGGTACCGAAAGCACTCACCATCTTTTGGAAGGGACTTGATGAATTGCTTAATGAGACCCAACTTAATGTGGAGAGGTGGTAATAGAATTTTATCACGAGGTACCAAGCTCTCATGAAGAACATTTTTCTCACCGGGTCTCAAATACTCCCGAATTGGCCAGTCTTTTTTCCCCCAGTGTAGGTTGCGGGCCCGGCTATCCCACAAGCAAAGGAAGCAGGGATATTTGGTGAAACCGGATTGCTGCCCTAATAGCATGGATAGAATTTTAAAGTCTCCACAAATCATCCACTTATGCTCATCATAACGAATCTTCTGAAGAATCAGGGCCAAATTCTCGTATTTTTCTTGGAGAATAACAGAGTGAGCAATAGGAACTGAAGCGAATGTGTTGCCATTATGAAGAAGAACACCTTTTATGCTGTCTTTTGACGAATCAATGAACAGCCGCCATTCAGCAGGATCATACTTGAGTTTAAACTTTTCCATCACTCCGTATATATCGTTGCAAAATACCAAATCTTCCTCTTTGCTGAAATACTTCAAAAATTGTGTCTCGCGGTTGCGGTACCAATAAAAAGTTGTTCCTGGTGACAATAGATTTTTCTGTTTAAGCTGAGAACCTAGCAGTTGGGCAGCATCTTTTGGGAGTCCTAAATCCCGGACTAAATCATTCAATTCAGCTTGAGAGAAAAGTTCAGGTTTCAGATCTGGTTCAGTTTCAAACTCGGAAGTACTGGACTCATCGGGAAAAGCCATCTGATGAGTCTCATCATGATCAGAACCGTCCACACAAATATGATCCAAAGATTTTGGTGGTTCAGGCACAGGTACTTCGTTGCTATGAGGCATAGGCCTAATTGCTGAGGGAAGGTTGGGGTAACTTATTACGTTCTTATTTTTAAGTTGTATCCCTTCACAATGCAAGAGCAAAAATAGCAGTCACTGCTGTGGTCTCTTTGTTCACGCCACATCATAGGTATTCCGAAACGAAATGCTTGTTTTTTACCTTTCATCCATAAGCGTAGATCTTCCTCACATGTCTTGCACACTTTGTGAGGAGCCCACGGTTTGTCTTGATCGCCTAACTTCAAACCGAAATAGGCAAAATATACTTTTTTAATAAATGCAGAAATGTTCCTCTGCCGCTTTTTCACGGTATATTCCCCACAAATAAAACAAAAACTGTCCGGAGAGTTGACGCAACCTCTGGCTCTGTGAGCCATCACAAATACACAGCACTGCAAACTACAATTGTAGTGAACCACTTCGGAATAAAGCTGCATTACGACTGAGCAAACAAAAGGTAATAATGAACTTGCAAGAAACTGAAATTTGACAGGAATGTTCATGTCGCAACCACCGTGTTTGAACGAGCGAACGAGGCGAGGCGAACAGGAAAGAACATGCGCCAGCGCGAGTACTGGATTTAGCCCCCCGCCTCCCAATTGTCCTGTTAATGTATAAAATGAATACAAAACACTCTAAAATATCATGAGGGAGTGTTTCTAGTTAGTTAACCATTACAACCTCTATTTTGGGCCAAGAAAATAACCTGCAGTCGGCTAAAAAGAAATTATGTGAACATTCCTTATATGGGTAAGAAATCTAATTTTGCAAGAAAACGTGACGTGATGGAACATTTTGGCTATTTTTCCTGGATTCAGCACCCCAAAATCTATAGGAATCAGTTGCAAAACTGGAGGCAGTTTTTTGGTAGTGTACCTGTGTTATTAACCTATCTCCCTTCTTCCCTTCGTTTCCAAACTTCTTGTATGTGCAGTTCATCGCCATTGCCTTGAATTTCTCTCCTCTCAAGCTCTCCTAGATCCACTTCAATCTTGCTTTTGTCCCTTACATTCTACTGAAACTGCTCTTGCCAAAATCTCCAGCGACTTGTTCCTGGCTAAATCCAAGGGCCTTTACTCTGTCCTCATTCTTCTTCACCTTTCTGCTACTTTTAACACTGTTGACCACCACATTCTCCTCTACACACTGTCCTCATTTGGTTTTAGGGGCTCTGTGCTGTCCAGGTTCTCATCTTCCCTCTTCCATCACTCTTTCAGTGTTTGCTCTAGTAGTTCCCCCTCCACTGCTATCTCACTCTCAGTTGGTGTACCCCAAGGGACTATTCTGAGCCCTCTTCTTTTTTTCTCTCTATACCAATTTGGAAGACATCATGGCTAAATGATTGGAAAAGATCTGTGTTTATACCAATACTAAAGAAAGGTGATCCAACTGACTGTGGAAATTATCGCACAATTGCTCTGATCCCACATGCCGGCAAGATCCTACTGAAGATTATTCAACAGAGACTACAACCATACCTGGTACAAGAACTACCTGAAGTACAAGCAGGGTTCAGAAAAGGGTGAGGAACGAGAGACATCATCGCGGATGTGAGATGGATCCTTGAAAAGACTAAAGAATATCAAAAAGGATATCTATTTGTGCTTTATCGACTATAGCAAGGCTTTTGACTGTGTAAACCATGAGAAACTCTGGGCCACATTAAGAAGCATGGGTATACCAGAACACCTGATCGTTCTCTTGCGCAATTTGTACATTGATCAAGAAGCAACAGTTCGAACGGAACAAGGAGAAACAGAATGGTTTAAAATAAGCAAAGGTGTAAGACAAGGCTGCATACTGTCTCCCTACCTGTTTAATTTATATGCAGAACAAATCATCAGAGAAGCAGGATTGTATGAAGACAACAGAGGTGTGAAGATTGGTGGAAGATTCATCAACAACCTTCGCTATGCTGATGATACCACATTACTGGCTGAAAGTGAAGATGATCTGAAACATTTGCTTCTCACGATCAAAGAACATAGTCTCAAAATAGGCCTGCACCTTAATGTAAAGAAGACAAAGATCTTGACAACTGGCAAAATCAACAAGTTTATCGTTGAAGGAGAAGAAATTGAAATCATGGACAACGTTAACCTACTTGGATAAACTATCAATAAAGAAGCAACAAGCAATCAAGAAATCTGACGACACATTGCTCTTAGCAGAATGGCTATAAAAGACCTAGACAAGATACTCAAGAGCAGAGATGTCTCTCTCCATACAAAGATTCGACTTGTTCAAGCCATGGTATTTTCAATAACATCATATGGATGTGAAAGACAGGAAGAAAATTGATGCCTTTGAATTATGGTGCTGGTGGTGAATTCTGTGTATACCATGGACTGCCCGTAGAACAAACCAGTCAGTACTAGAGGAGATCAAATCTAAGCTTTCTTTAGAAGCTCAGATGACAAGATTCGACTTTCATACTTTGGACACATCATGCAAAGAGAGAGATCATTAGAGAAAGACATCATGCTTGGCAAGATAGAAGGTCAACACAAAAGAGGAAGGCCAGCAATGAGATGGATCGATACAATAACAGCAGCTGCAGGTACCAGTCTGTCAACAATGAGCTGCTTGACTGAAGACAGAACACAGTTTAGGACAACTATCCAGAGGGTTGCCATGAGTCGACACCGACTTGACGGCACTTAACAACAACAATACCCAGTCCCTTGGTGCTTTCTTCTCCTATGGCTTTCAGTACTGTTGTTATGCTGATGACTCTCCGATTTACCTTTCTGTATCTTAAGTCTCTCCAGTATTCTAGGCCCATATCTCTGCCTGCTTGTCTGATGTTGCTGCCTGAACATCCCACTGCCATCTGAAACTGAACATGGCCAAGACTGAGCGCCTTGTCTTTCCCCCTAAACCTATCTCCTACCTTCCTCCTTTCCATCTTTTTGTGAATATCACCACTATTCTCTTGGTATCTTCTACTGCTACTACTACTGAGCATTTGTATAGCGTTACAAGACATATGCAGTGCTGCACAGACTTGTAAGAGACAGTCCCTGCTCATCAGAGCTTACAATCTAGTCAAGACAGACAACACAGAAGGTGTAGTCAAGGATACATCTAGGGGGAATGGTAAAGAAACAAGGAGATCAGGTGAGTCAAGATCCAAAAATAGCAGCAGAGTATCCTCACCGCAGCCTTAAGGTCATCTTTGACTATTCTTTTTTTCTGCACACATCTAACATGTCTTTATAACAGCAAAATGTCTCCATTCCGTTTCTGAACACACTACCAAGACCCTTATGCACTCTCTAGTCACCTCCTGTTTAGACTATTGCAACCTGGTCCTCGTTGGTCTCCCCCTGAATCATCTCTCACCCCTTCAGTCCATTCAAAATTCAGTTGCATGGCTAATCTTCCACCAGTGTCACTATGCTCATAGAACCCCTCTTCTCAAGTCACTTCGTTGGCTTCCTATCAGGGCCAGCCCAAGGGTTTCTGCTGCCCCAGGCAGAAGCACCAGCTGTGCCACCCTCCCTCTCTGTGCTGAGCTGTGCTGCCACCCCTGCTGCTGGCAATTCCGGCGGCAGGGGGGGAGGTGACTTGGCTTGGTGCAGCAGCAGCAGGCCATGTGATTTGGCACACAATGTCTGCTGCTTCTGACCCCCCCTCCAATACAACTTCCGGCAGACCATGTGTGCCAAAAGCACATGGCCTGCTACAGGCGCCGTGCCATGCCACCCACAGAGGTCAGCTGCCCTAGGCAGATGCCTAACGTGCTTAATAACGGGCCAGCTGTGTTTCTTATCCATTTCCACATCCAGCTCAAACTTCTCCTCCTGACCTACAAGGGTATTTATTCTATGGCTCCTCGTTTTCTTGCCTGTCTTATCTCTCTGTACACCTCTCCTCAGAAACTCCACTTATCAGGCAAATCCCTCTTATCTGTGCCCTTCTCTTCCTATGCTAACTCCAGACTTCTCTCATTCTATCTTGCTGCACTGCAGTACTGGAACAGGCTGCCTGAGTCAGTATGTCAGGCTGCATCTCTACCTCTATTCAAATCCTGCCTAAAAACCCACCTCTTCGAGGCTGCTTTTGGATCCTGACCCCTTTAATCTCCTGTTTACCACCCATGTGTGTTATAGCCATTTCCCCCTGTTTGTTGTATTTGTCTGTCTTGCTTAGATTGTAAGCTCTATAGAGAAGGGACTGTCTCTCATGTGTATATATACAAATGGTAAGTAGCAGTAATGGAGGATGGGCCTGATGACTGTCACTGCTAGTGGATGTTCCCATTTAATGTTTTGGAGGGAAGCATAAAAGGCCCAGTACTTTAGGGGCAGTAGCTTTTTAGTGGGAAAAGTTGCCCACAATGGAGGAGAGTTGAAGGAGCCCTTTGGGATTCCAGGTTGCCGAGGAGCAGCAGGGAGCTATGTATTTTAATGGCTGCCTAGCCTGAAAAGAATACAGACCTAGTGGTGGTAGTTTTCGTGCTGAGGGTTGCTGAATGAAGCAGCAGAAATCTGAAGGGACTCAGCTAGAGCCTCCAAAAATAATACAAGCTGCAAGTGTTGGATTTTGCATGCATGAGAAGTTAGTGGGACTGTGATGGGGTCTATAGAATGTTACCAGTCCCTCTCCAAAGGTTCCCCTTAAGAGAGTCTGCAGCTCAGAGTTGGCTGGGAGGGCATGGCTCACAGGGAGAGGTTAAGAACCAAGCAGGCTGCAGGAGGGGGAGAGGCCTATGGAGTGAGAGGTCCTTCCAAGACAAGCTGTGCAAAGGAGTTCTGAGGTAGGAACTTTAACTGGGGCTAGAGGAAGGACCGGGAGAAGTAGAGGTTTAAGAAGCTGGGACAGAAGTAAGCTGACTTTGTTTTCCCTGAACTGCTATCTGGTCTGTGTTGTAAAGAAAACCTGTTCCCACTGCATGCCACACTACCACATATGGTGATAGTGGTGGGATCTCCTCTAACCATGTGACTGAAGGCAAATCCGTGTTCCTCCAGGGTTGGCCCTCTACAGCAGGTCAGGATTTTTTTGTTGTTTGTATGGGCTAAGAGGGTTAGCCTCACCCTAGTTAGAGAGCTTGAAGAAGGTATAGTCAATGACAGACAGGCAAGCTTTGTTTTGGTCACTAGAGGTGGCTAAAAGTTTTTTGGAGCTGGAATACTGCAGGTTTAACTCACCTATAGAAGAGGAAGCTGTGGTGGTGTTGCAAGAGAAGAGTGACAAGCCAGGATGGAGCGGCTTCTTTATATTCTGGCAGATCAGTAGCAACAGCAACAATGTCAGCAGCAGTTTCAATACACCCTGCTGGAGGGGCAGGCACAACAACAGCAGCAGTTACAAGATCTTATTCGAGCACAGGGGAAGCTACAGAAGAGTTCCCTAGCTCAGTTGATCCCAGACCCTGCAGAGACCGCAACTCCATCTTCCAGCACAAGTGCTTCTTAAAATGATGGCAGAAGATGAATTGGACCACTTTTTGGGGAACTGTGAACGAACCGCCCGCAGCAGTCATGCTGCATTCCAAGACGCCAACCCAGATGGGTGAGCTACATATGTAGCTGTCAAGGCTGCCATACTGGAACAGGCCGACTCTACCCCAGAAGCCTACTGCCAGTAATTCAGAAAGGGGGGGAAGGGGTGCTACAGATAAAAGAGAGCCATCAAATGTTCCTCTATTGATTGAAGGATCTCGCATGGAAGTGGCTGCAATGCAAGGGAAAGGCCGGGCCCGAGATAGCCAAGATTATACTATTGGAGGTGTTTTTGAAGGGCTTGACCACCCCAATGAAACAGTGGGTACGTTAGTACCCCAGGCTTACACTGGAGAGTGCACTGGAAATAATGGAAGTGTATCATGAAGGTCAGCTGGCAACTGAAGTGGACAGTGAGAAGGGAAAGAAGTCACCCATCAGCCCAGGAGAACGGAAGGGGAAGTCGGAATGGATATTGGCTTCCATGTTCCAACCCACAAAGTCCCCTCTTAGGCAAGGGCATTGCCCCAGCCACAACCTCTTCACCAGTTTTAGGTGTGGAGCCCGGGGACACTTTGTTTGGGAATGTTCTCTCCATATGGAAGAACCCATGGATGTCAGCCTACCCACCCCTCACACCTGCATTTTTGGGCACTCCCCACCCAGAGACACAGAACTTTGTGATTTCAGGCCTTGATACTGTAGACTCCAGGAGTGTGCTGACCCTCATTCACTGGGAAATGGTAATTCGATTTCAAATTAACTATGCAAAGACAGTAGCACTGGCCTGTGTACATGGAAACAAGAGGCAGTATCCAATGGCATGGGTTTCACTTAAGACTCCAGCAGGACAAGCCATGTTCGAGGTCATGGTCATGGCTCCCATATCCAGTGGTGATCAGACGAGACTTTCCAAACTTTGGAGCAATATGGGCCCAGCTAGCTGAAGGCTCTGCTAAGTCAGACCAGGAAGATTTCTCTGATTTTCTTGCTGGAAGACCCAGATCTATATGTCAAGAATCCCAACCTGCCATGTCCCAGAGTTGGTGGTGCCGGGAAAAGCTACGCTACCAACAGAATCTGGGGCTGGCTATGGGGGAGAGGTCCGGGGAGGGAGAGCCTAGGGAAGAAGCCCCTGGGGATAGCTCAGGGCTCAGCGGTAGTGACACAAATACAATTGTCCCCTTCCCAGAGTGGGGGGCTGGGGGAAGACCCAGAGAGCTTCAGGAGGGCTCAGCAAGAGGATGAGTCCCTTAAATATGCCCAAGAGCAGGTTTTGGAGGTGGATGGTGTTCCAGTAGGTAACAGTCACCTGCAAGAACCTTTCCTTATTTTGTGCTAAAGGGAGATTTATTATACAGAGTGGCTGAGGGTACCCTAGGGGGAAAGAAGTAGAACAACTGATAGTTCCCTGACTCTGTCATCAGCAGGTATTATCGTTGGCACATAGCCATTTATTAGGGAGACACCTGGGGTGGAGAAAACAAGAGAGCGTATTTTAGCCTAATTTATTTGGCCTGGGTTCCATAAACAGGTGCAGTTATATTGCCAGTCATGTTCCACCTGACAACTTCATAACCTCACCAGATTCCAATTGGCCCCTCTAGTGCCTGTGCCCATCATTGAAACCCTATTTGAAAGAGTGGCCATGGATCTGGTAGGACCCTTGGAGTGAACCATTCAAGGCAACAAGAATATTTTAGTCATACTGGACTATGCTACCCGATACCTGGAGGCCATTGCTCTAAGGAATATGAAGACTACTACGATCGCAAATGCCCTCTGGGAAGTATTCTTGTGGATGGGAATACCCAATGAGATCCTTGCAGATCATGGAACACCCTTTGTATCCAAAGTGATGAAGCAAGTGTGAGCATTGGTAAAAGGTCAAGATGCTGCGAATATCAGTATATCACCCACAGACAGATGTCCTCATTGAGCGATTCAATAAAACTCTGAAACAGATATTTAAAAAAAATTGTGCAGGAGGATGAGGACATTGGGACAATCTCTTTCCCTATTTGATGTTTGCAGTCCACAAGGTACTTCAGAGTTCCATCGGGTTTTTGCCTTTTGAGTTGCTCTTTGGAAGATGGCCAAGAGGCATATTAGATGTGGTAAGAGAAACCTGGGAAGAAGAACCCTGTACTGGGTGTAATTTGGTGGAGTACATTATACAAATACAAGACTGGCTGAGCAAAGCCAAAGAGGTGGCCAAACTCAGTCTGGAAAAAGTCCAAGCCGAGCAGGGTAGGGGCTACAATCGGGCAGCTGTGCACCCCAGCTTCCAGAGTTTGTCTTGCTGCCCTCATCCAAGAGCAAGTTACTCTATAAATGGCAGGGGTCCTATGAAGTGGAAGAGAAAGTGGGGCCTGTTAACTACAAGATTGGCAAGCTAAATAAATGGAAGAAAGTAAAAATTTACCATATTAACCTATTGAAAAAGTGGACTCCAGTAATGGCTATGATGGTACAGGGAGATGATTGTGGGCTGGAAATTTCACCCCCCCCCCTTGGATCCAGTTCAAGTTCCGATTGGAGACCAGCTCTCTACTGCCCAGAGAAGAGATCTAGAAGGTTTGATTCACTGGAATCTAAAGATGTTCTCCACCCGCCCAAGATGAACCCACCTCATTTGTCATGATATCGTTACTGCCCAGTTTAACTGGCAACGACTCTGGAGGTCCAGTGGCAGGCCATCGCCAAGAAGCGGGAAGAGATGCTTAACCTGGGAGTTATAGAAGAATCTGTCATCCATCGTCTTGGTTCCTAAACCCGACAGAAGCATCAGATTCTGCATGGACTTCCGGAGAGTCAATGCAGCTTCTAAACTGGAAGCATATCCCATGCTCAGAGTAGATGACCTAATTGAGCGACTCAGTGGTGCACGCTTTATATCAACCTTTGATCTGACCAAGGGATACTGCCAGATGTCCTTGGCTTCAGCTGCCAAGGTGAAGATGGCTCTTTCGACACTGCAAGGTTTATTCCAGTTTACAGTACTGCTCTTTGGATTACAATGGGCCCCTGTCATGTTTCAATGTCTAGTCGACCGACTACTGAGACCGTACTACTACTTATCAGTTGTATAGCGCTACAAGGCATATGCAGACACTTGTAAAAGATGGTCCCTGCTGATCAGAGCTTACAGTCTAGTCAAGACAGACAATACAACAGCTGAGGACAAGGATATATCTAGGGGAGACCAGCAAGGATGAGGTTGCAATAGTCTAGATGGAAAGTGACTAAAGAGTAGATAAGTATCTATTAGTGTGTGTAGAAAGGAAGGGACAGATTTTGCCAGTCTTATAGATAAAGAAGCAACAGGGTTTAGCCATCTGTTGGATGTGTGCAGAGAGAGTGAGTAAGGTCAAAGATGACCCCAAAATAGTGAGCTGAGGAAACAGAGAGGAGTGTAGTTTTATCCACAGAAATAGAGAAGGGAAGAAGGGGGTGTATTACTAATTAAATATTTATTTGGATCAGCAAGGAATATTGAACTTTGCAAGGAAATTGAACTCTTGAGCCATTCTGCTTTGAGCCATTCTGCCTGTGAGAAATCATGCTGACCCAGCTTGCTAGCCCAGAGACCAAAGCTGTATTTGCAATCTGGTGAGAAACTGCTTACACATCTAGCCTGAGGGATACTGAAAGACTAGGGAGGAGTTCTTCTAATGGAGATCCATTAAAGAGAACAATTCACCTAGCCTTCGAAACAATTCTCTTAGCCAATATAGAAACATTTACCTAGCCAATGTAGACAGGATAAGAATTCATCAATTATAATGTAGAAGTTTTGAGCTGCTTCTAAAACCATGGGGGTGTCTCCCTTGAGCATTCTCAGATGTCTGACCAGCGTCTTGATTGTGTAAGTTTTGAGCTTCTAAAACCATGGGGGTGAGCATTGTCAGAAGCCTGCCCTGAAACCAAAGGCTGGGAGCAAACAAAGGCTGGAGAGGGACTGGTCAAGCAGGGGGTGTATGGGGTGGAGAATGGCTGTAGGAATAAGCTCATGTGAAGAATCATGTGATGGCCGGCTGCATTTAGCCTATATATATATATATATAGAGAGAGAAAACCCAGAACAGAGAGAGTGTACATCTGCTTGGCCAGGCGCATGCCAAGCATGAAGAATCCCAGACTTCTCTCTCTAGCCCCCCCCCCCCCCCCCCCCGCTGAGCTCTCCCAGCTGATGTTTTAAAGGGGCTGCCATGACAGTTTGGTGAAGTATTATTCTTCTGTAATTAGCTTTCATCTTTTTCTTCTGTAATTAAGTGCTTTTAGTTATCATTATTCTAATTGCTTTCTAGTTATCTTTTCTAACTACTCATGTGTAACTAAGAGAATTACTTGCCTTTCTGAATAAGTATCCTTGCTTTGTTTGTAAATAAACTGCATGTCTTCATTAACAAGGTGTGTTAGCCTTTGATGTAGTAAGACATTTGGTACCAGAAGTGGGGTACGAAAAAAGGCTTGGACAATGTTGAAAAGAAGAGGAAAGAATACAAATATTGTAGAAACTATAAAGGAAGATAGAGATGTGAATATTGTAAATATTCCCTGCTGGGATCAGGCATCTTATGAAATGTTAGCTATAGAATGGTCCTGTGGGTCAAGACTAAGGGGCTTGTTTACAAAGCTGCAGTAGCGGTTCGCGATCGTTATCGGAGCCGCGACCCCATTGATTTCAATGGGGCCGCGGCTCCGATAACAACTGCGAACCGCTACCGCGGCTTTGTAAACAAGCCCCTAAGTGAGAATTGGGATTCTGTTTTAAAAGATGCTGAACCTGTGAATGTTTTTACATGCTTGCAAAAGATACCTGTTGAAAAAGGGACAGAATTGAGTACGTTAGGGAGAAGGAGATGGCTTTTGTTGCCTGCATATTGTAAGATGCATCAGACAAATTTTAGAAAATTAGATTTGATTGCACGGACAGATAAAATAGACATTTATCAGCAAGTTGCTGAGAGGGTGGCTGAGTATAAATACCGTAAGAGACGGGAAAAAAGAAAGAAAAAGAAAATGCACATGTCTATTGCTAACCAATTTATAGGAGGAAAGTGCAGAGTACTCCCCAAAATCCTGGAGGAGTTAATCTAGAAGATACTGTGGAGGATTTTAATCAACAAGAAATTGATGATAGATCATGGTGATGCTAAAAAATTCTGTTTGATTAGTTCAGACCCACTGATACAAGATCAGTTTTGTCATGTTATTATGACTTTACAAATTCAATTTCAAATTGATAAGGGAAATGACTGCAGCTGGATCTGCAGCCAAGGAAAAGAGATCTACAAATAATAAAAAATGTTTAGGAAAATATTTAACCTTGTGATGCAAAGATGTTTAATTCAGTGCTTTGAACAAAATGCCTATCCTGTAGAGCTAGTATTAATTGTTATGGAAAATCCTTATAAGATTATAAAGTGAAGACTTTTTACTTGTTTTTTTGTTGTTGTTAAAGCATGTTGCTTTTCAGAACTACCCAGGGGGGAGGGTTTAGTGAAAGTTTTTAAGAGAAACACTTTATTCTGATCAGATAGGCTGTTAGGCATAAAGCACTTGTAAGCTTTGAGTTGTCTTGTGTTTAAATGTTTGTTTGCAGTAAATACTGTTTTTCTTTCATTACTGGCTACTTCAGTAGATTTTATGGTCCCTGGATGCTGAAGTGACTAGATCAAACAAACAAGGCATGAAACTAAGGAAACGGTTTTTGTTTTTCTTTGACCTTCAAAGTAGAGGTTAAGAGCCTGACAGGACAATGGGGCATCCTGAGCCAGTTTGCAAATGATTTAAATCTTGAGTAAATAAGAAGGTAATCCTGGTTAATCTTTATCATTAGTATGTTATGCATCTATTCTTTGTCTTTGACTGTATATGCTATCAAGCAAACTTAAAAGTTAAAAGGGGATTTTATATATTGTGGCAAGCACCTCAAAGAGGGCATAGTTATTGTTTATATTTTACAGAACCATAAACAGCTATAACTATAGATTCATTGTTCAGCTACATAGTAATCTGCATTTGCCTGAAGGAATCTGGACACAAGAGAGACCTATTGTTCTGCTGTCTGTGTTGAAGATAACATTTCAGATCAGTTTAATACCAGTTTCAGGTATAAGGTTTTAATTTAAATGTGACAAAGCATGATTTTGAATTCACCTCTTTGCAGTTTCATGCCATTTGAGAATGTCTGTTTCCTGAACTGTAAGAGTCAAGGTAATTACTTTGCCTTGTTAAGCTCTGTGCTGATGACTGATGAACAGGACAGTAACATCACAGTTTTATTTGTTACAATATTGGATTTTAGGATAAATTCACCTGTTTTTCTGTATTTGAATTTTACGTGTTGGTGTTCAGAGAAAAAGTGTACTTTGTTTTGAAAGTTTTTATTTCAGTTTCAGGAGTACAGTTCCTGAGAAAACAGATATATGTTGCAGAGAAAACAGATATATGTTACAGCACTGTGAGATATTAATTTTCTTTAGTTTATACACTTGCACTTATGTTACTAAATACACTTGTTGTAGTAGTACATTATGCAGAGGTCCAGTACACACACAGCAATTACAAGATGAGTAAATATTAATAAGTTTGCTGAAATTTTGGACAGAGGCTGATATGAAATTGCTTTGTTCCCAAGCATATAGAGCAAATATAGAGTAAAGATGGAACTGAGTTCCCAGAAAATAATGAGAATATTTGTAAAATTATTTACAAATAAAACGATAACATTAACTTGAGTTGATTGGACAAAACCAAATCTTGCTTGTCAGCAATGATCCAGGAGAGGTTTGAGAAAAAGAATGAGAGAGAGAGAGAGAGAGAGGCAGAAAGGTGAGGCCACAGCCTAGGATAAGAAAAGACAATAAATGTGCTGCTTCCAGTGTGATGATCTGGGCCACCAGAATTCTGACTGCTCTAAGACTCCTCAAGGACCCACAAGGCCTGAAGAACATGAACCTTGTATATTTATGCCTCTGAAGAGACATGAATAGGCAGGGGAGAGTAGGCCAAGAAGAACCCGAGGAAGTATCGTCATGAGGCCCAGCCACAAATGCCTTGCAGGCCAAGAAGAACCTGAAGAAGTATCGCCATAAGGCCCAACCACCAATGCCTTGTACCCTCTTAGATCTCTCACCTCAAAAGGATCTCTTTTTGACACCATAATTAATGAGTTAATGAATGAATTAAATCCTTGTGAATACTGCAATTTCAAGATCAGTCCAACAGCACTCTCACTGAGAACAGTATATACGATAGACTCAAGTCATACGTGAGAGATATGGGGCTGTCATGTTAGGAGCCATATTTCTTTCTATTGGGTTTGATGTTATAAAATGTTGCAAAATAATAGTTTTATATTGTAGGGACTTTACCTAGATTGTTTAGACAGTTGCTATTGAGAATGAGCACATATGTCCATTTAGAACTACACCAATTAAGTTAGTGGAAAAGGGACACTGTTTACTCATACTGTTATGCTTATTGAGAAGAATCTAAAATTATATCTTCTACCTACCATTTTGTTTACAGCAATATTAAGTTATTAACAATTGTTTGATATTCTTAGCAGCCTTGCCAAATAAGGATACATTAGTATGGTATAAAAAACATGAAAAGGACCTATGTATTTAGTTGGTGGAATGATGCAAGTGATGAAAAAGTGTTGTGAGGGATGAAGTGGGATATTAAGAGGAAGGACTCTGATGGACATTAAACTGATGAAGGTAATTTAAAGTGACATATCTGCCTAATGAATATGTAAACAAAAAAATGATGAGCACTTTATTCAACTATGCTGTCTCCAGAAGCTTCAATTCTGGAAGTCATACTCAACAATTGGAAATAGATACTTGGAGACAGGCTAGGTGCACCTTGCATCCTGATGAGCTTTGGAAAACCCACACTGGCCATGTGGTACTTCCAGATGCTTTTTTGCCTCACTTTTCCTCTGTATGTCCTGGCCAGGCATGCAGAGGCAAAGGGGGATGATTTGATGACACATTCTCACACAATTGGTATAATTCTAAAACTTGCCAAAATTGCAGAACACGTGTGTGCAACTTGTCTGATCTGTAAACATGTAAAGATCAGTCAAGGGCATAATGGAATGTTTCCTGCCAGCAAGTGAACCTCCAGTGATAGAGAGACAAGGAGTTAATCAAACTGTGACACAAAATTGACACCATACAAGATAGTTACTGGTAGACCATTGAAAGCTTATAAAACAATATTTATAGAATATGATCTTAGTAAATATGGATGAAATTAAGTTTGTCTCATTGTGAAATCTAATCTAGAATATTTAGTCTTTTCATTTAATATTGGTGCTGCTCTTCTGAATGAGGCCTGGAGCCATGTCACCAATTGTAATCCACAGATTCCAGCAGAGGGAATTGGCCATAATCCGGATGGAACAGACCAGACCAGTCCAAGAAATCTGAACTACACACCACAGAAATGTGTGAAGGCGTCCCTACCTGGATCAGTGTGTCACATTGAAAAAGGGGCCAAAATATCCGCCCATGAGAATGAGAGGTTCAACTTTTGAGAGAAACTGAACTTAAACTTCAGAGAATGTAGTGTGCTTCACCTTTCTCTGAAGTTTAAGTTCAGTTTCTCTCAAAAGTCCTGAAGAACCGCTGAGAAGCAGACCCAAATTATCTGAAAGTGGACTGATTGGGGGCTTTTGTGAACTTTTGTGAATTATTTTTTGTCTTATGTATTGTTATTGTTTCCTTGGAAAGTAACTGTAATTTTAGTATCTCAGATTTTTTCTGCTGAACATCATGTGCCCAATTGCTTATTTCACCTGTTCCCCTGATCTTAGTTATTGCTGTGGTTTCTCTTTCTCCTGCTCATACTACTTTTTGAATCCACGGGTGGTCAATAGTGTAAATGTTTGGGTAAAATATGAAAGACCAGATTCATAGCTGGTGGAGGGAGGAGTAGCTGTAATATGATTGAGGTTGTTAGTCCCTCACCACTTGCTCCACTACCCTCAATATATAACTAGTAGATTGAAATCCATGGGGCAGATATACAGTAGAAAAAGTCCTGAATATGCAGGTGAAATGAGTCCCCCACTGAATGGGGATCTGATAAAAGTAACTGAGATCTACAAGCCATTTGGCTTTGGCAATTGTAATGCCGGTGGGAATGGTATATTAGATTGTAGCAGGAGATCTATTATCTATTCGAAGTCTGTCCCTCCAACCCTCAGATGAAAACACAGAGACAGACCGGTATGCAAACATATGCTGTTTATTGTGCGCACAGTCTCAGGCAGAGCCGGCACCCTGAACAAAACGATCTGAGAGACCCCAGTGGTGTCCCACACTGTCTTATATACAGTAAGTTTTCAAACCCATACTAGCTTCTCATTTGTCTCAGGTATCCCCTCTCCACCAATCAGTAGCCCCTGGGGGGGTTGTGGGCTATCATATAGCATGCCTAAATGACCTGTCTAAACTGGTATGCTCCAGTCTGCTGGACTCTGGGAGAAAGGGTATGTGTTTAAGCTTTGTTTCACTGTAACTCAGGCTGAGAGGGGTTACCCTCACAGCTACCTTCCTGGCTGCCTCACTCCCCCCTTTTTAGTTGGACCTCAACTGCTAGGGCGGTAGAGGGCAGCAGTACTAGAGGCAGGCCGCAAGGGGGTACTGCAATTGCTGAACCCAAATGGCTTGTAGATTTTAGTTACTTTCTAAGAAAACAATAATAAAAGGATAACAATACAATCATTCATAAAAGCCCCCAAAAGCCTTTAATCAGTCCAATAGTCCTCTTCCCATTCTCAGGCAATTTGGTCCTGCCTCTCAGCAGTTCCTCAGGACCTCGCAGTGTGCTTCACCTTTCTCTGAAGTTTAAGTTCTGTTTTTCTCAAAATTTGGACCTCTCATTCTCATAGGTGAATATTTTTTCCCTTCTTTCAATGTGACACACGGATCCAGGTAGGGACTCCTTCACACATTTCTGTGGTGTGTATTTCTGAGTTCTTGGGATGGTCTGTTCCATCTGGACTCTGGCCAATTCCTTCTGCTGGACTCTCTGGATTGCAATTGGTGGCATGGCTCCAGGCCTTATTCAGAAAAGCAGCACCAATGTTAAGTGAAAAGACTAAATATTCTAGATTAGATTTCACAATGAGACAATGCAGTGCGACAAACTTAATTTCATCCATATTTACTATCTAGCGTCTGAACAAATAAGGGTGTCCTACATGGAGTGGTGGGTTCACCCCTAAACAGAAACAAAAACATGGGGAGGGGTGGGCTGCACAGAGCGACAGGTGCACCTACTCTTGCCATCTTGCTGGGCAGACTAGATGGACCATGCTGGTCTTTATCTGCCGTCACTTACTATGTTACTATGTTACTAAGATCATATCCTATAAATATTGCTTTATAAACTTTCAATGGTCTACCAGTAACTATCTCGTATGGTGTCAATTTTGTCTTGCAGTTTGATTAACTCCTTGTCTCTCTATCACTGGAGATTCATTTGCTGATAGGAAATATTCCATTATGCCCTTGACTGATCTTCACATGTTTACAGATCAGACAAGTTGCACACACGTGTTCTGCAATTTTGGCAAGTTTTAGAATTATACCAATTTTGTGAGAATTTGTCATCAATTTATCCCCCTTTGCCCATGCATGCCTGGCCAGGACATACAGAGGCAAAAAAGCATCTGGAAGTACCACATGGCCAGTGTAGGTTTTCCAAAGCTCATCAGGGTGCAAGATGCACCTAGCCTGTCTCCAGGTGTCTATTTCTAATTGTTGAGTATGTGTTGGGGCTTAGATGACTTCCTAAATTGAAGATTCTGGAGACGGCATAGTTGAATAAAGTGCTCATCATTTTTTCGTTTACATATTCATTAGACAGATACATCACTTCACATCATTAAATTACCTTCATCAGTCTACTGTCCATCAGAGTCCCTCCTCTTAATATCCCACTTCATCCCTCACAAACTCCTTCATCACCTGCATCATTCCACCAACTACATACATAGGTCCTTTTCATGTTTTTATACCATACTAATGTATCCTTATTTGGCAGGGCTGCTAAGAATATTAAACAATTGTTAATAACTTAATATTGCTGTAAACAAATGGTAGGTAAAAGATATAACTTTAGATTCTTCTCAATAAGCATAACAGTATGAGTAAACAGTGTCCCTTTCCCACTATCTTAATTGGTGTAGTTCTAAATGGACATATGTGCTCATTCTCAATAGGAACAATTTAGGTAAAGTCCTTAAAATATATAACTATTATTTTGCAACATGTTATAACATCAATCCCAATAGAAAGAAATATGGCTCCTAACATGTCAGCCACATATCTCTTATGTATGACTTGAGTCTATCGTATACACTGTTCTCAGTGACAGTGCTGTTGGACTGATCTTGAAATTGCAGTGTTCACAAGGATTTGTGTAAGCTACTCATTAATTATGGTGTCAAAAAGAGATCCTTTTGAGGTGAGAGATCTAAGAGGGTACAAGGCACTGGTGGTTGGGCCTCATGGCGATACTTCTTCAGGTTCTTCTTGGCCTGCAAGGCATTTGTGGCTGGGCCTCATGACGATACTTCCTCGGGTTCTTCTTGGCCTACTCTCCCCTGCCTATTCATGTCTCTTCAGAGGCATAAATATACAAGGTTCATGTTCTTCAGGCCTTGTGGGTCCTCGACGAGTCTTAGAGCAGTCAGAATTCTGGTGGCCCAGATCATCACACTGGAAGCAGCACATTTATTGTCTTTTCTTATCCTAGGCTGTGGCCTCACCTTTCTGCCTCTCTCTCTCTCTCTCTCTCATTCTTTTTCTCAAACCTCTCCTGGATCATTGCTGACAAGCAAGATTTGGTTTTGTCCAATCAACTTGGCCTACTCTCCCCTGCCTATTCATGTCTCTTCAGAGGCATAAATATACAAGGTTCATGTTCTTCAGGCCTTGTGGGTCCTCAAGGAGTCTTAGAGCAGTCAGAATTCTGGGGGCCCAGATCATCACACTGGAAGCAGCACATTTATTGTCTTTTCCTATCCTAGGCTGTGGCCTCACCTTTCTGCCTCTCTCTCTCTCTCATTCTTTTTCTCAAACCTCTCCTGGATCATTGCTGACAAGCAAGATTTGGTTTTGGCGGAAACTTGGTTTTTGGAGTCCTATACTTTAAAAAAAAAAAAAAAAAAAGATTTACAAGAATCTCCTTCCACTATCCATACAAGGTCCTATAACGCGTTAAAGTCGGTTTATATGGCAGGGTAATATTTTGGCTTAGCTGCTGTGATATAGCACTATGATCCGCTGTAAACATATTCAAGTTACAAGGAATTATGGTGATAACTCTCTTGGACAGTTGTAACAGGTGCTTGGGTGAGCGCCATGGCCAGTCCACAGATGTGGAATGCTCTGCCATAAGCATTATGTCATGAGAGGGGTTTTATAGTTGTGGGGTTTCTTAATGGAAAATATTCCCGTTTAGTTTGGCTTTGCCCAAATTATAAGATTTTATGGTAGATTTGTAATGTCTTAATTTTGGCTATATGTGGTTTAATTTTACATATGGAAAAAGCAGCTCAGCGGAGAAAGGTTGCAAAATAGAACTCTAGCCTTTGAAGCTATCTATGCTCCCATTCCATTTATCAGAGGTTCTCCAGTACGGAGCGTCTCTGCTAGTGTTTAGCGAATGCCTTAATGCTGGCCAGAAGCATGCAGCCAGGCTAGTTCTCTAGCAGCAATGGCAGCAGCTCAGATTCTAGTAGGCATACATCATATGCTGGGCTTACAAGATGGCTTCCGCGCTGATCGGCATCAGCCAAGATGGCTGCCGGTTTAGACTGTGAATGTGGAGTCAGCCTGGATGAGGGACCTTGCGTTCTCTGGAAAATGCCCTGCATATACTGAATCATTTCAATTCGATCAGCTACTGGCAGGGCACAAGGCACTCTCGCATGCTTTTTTGCTTCAGTGATCTAAAAGTGGAGTCTTTACCAGGTGGTATAATGGGAACTTGTCTGCAGTTTCTTGGCTTCTTCATTGCTGACTCAATTGCCACTGCGGAATGAGAGAGCTGTATTTCCTAACACCAGGTGCTAGTTGAACTTAAAATATAAAGTCCATCTTTGTGCAGACAGACAGAATGGGGCGTTACTCTAGCAGGAAGGCCATGGATTAGTATACCTGTGTTTGGGAGTTCTTTCTACTTCATATTGTTGGCACGGAAAGAGTGTCTCTTAACATATGCTGAAGGAATTTTTGGTTAAGAGATGTCTTTTAAAGTATTCAGCTGTCCTGAATTCGCCTGTTCTTGTTTGACATTTTGAGGCTAAGCAGGGGCAGGCCTGGGTACTAGGTGGGTGGGTGCACACCTTGCACTACCAGGGGGTGTGGACTCACTGTATGGAAGAGAGCCCTAGCAATCTTCTTTAGTGCAAGATAGGAAAGTAGATGGTTCACTGAAGCGATCGTTGGGGGCAATGCTCTGTCCTTATAAGCTCCCATTTGTGGAGCCTGGAGAGGCGAGAGCATGCTTCAAGTGGTCGCAGTGTTTACGGCAGTCTACTCGCCTGGAACAGGAAAGAATTAGGGAGTTGAATCGACTAGAGCCTGATTTGCTTTATGTGGCAAATGTGCATTATGGCTTAATTCGAGTGCTAGCTAATATTGTTGGCTTCCTTGGGGTTCACCTGGAGATTCTCTCGTGGAAGAATGGGGCGGCTGATGGTTCGTCTAAGTCGAGGCTCAGTAAGCTCCCATTTAAGTCTTTGTCTTGTCCTTTCCCCGTGGGCTCTCATAGGGCAACTAGTTGGCGTATCGAGGCTTTCGGGGAAAGGTACTCTTGGTAGCGCCCAGTTGGACGAGACAGCCATACTAGGCTGATCTCATTCTCCTACTCGACAGGCTTTTCCTAGAGGTTGCCGGTAGCGGACGTTCTGCTGCGGCTAGGTCCGCGACGAATGTCTCAGGTGGATCGGTGCCCGCCTACGGTTTGGCCTTGGAATGGGCGGGGCTGAAGGAGGCTTATTCTGCGGCAGTCTTCGCCACCTTGTTGAGAGCAGGGAGGCAGGCTGCTTCTGGTACATAGGTCCATGCTTAGTGCCTTTTTAAAGGCTGCTGTTCACAGCGGCAAGTCCGGGCGACAAAGATGTCGGTATCCTTGGTCTGAGTTCTCTGCAGGACAGTGTCTGAAGGAACTAGCGGCCAGTTCCTTAGAGGGTCCAGCGGGTGACTATTTCCGGCTGTAGAGGTTCTGTGGAGGGAATAGCGCTAGGTGTTCGGATCGATGTGTAGCGTTTCCTTAAGTTGGGACCCGACTGCACTCCTCAAGGGGAGTTCGGGTGCTGCCAGGGGATCCCGATGGGGCCTTAGAGGCGTTAACTAAAGAGCCCTTTTGATTCTTTACTCCAGGCGTCGGTAAAGGATTTGCTGTTATAGACAGTGGCTTTGATAGCTCTTTGTTCGGTGTGACGAGTTTCGGAGTTTCAGACATTGTCATGTAATGAGCCGTTTTCACCCTTTCTGGATAGAGGGTGGTGTTTGCGAGCAGTCCCGTCGTCCTTCCAAAAGGTGGTATCTGATTTTTCTCCTGAGTCTATTGGTTTCTCTTCCAGTTCTCGGTTTTTCTGGAAAGGGAGGTGTTTATTCGTAGCTTACGCCGAAAGGAAACATAAAATGCAGGGTGCGGCGTTTGTTTCTTTGTTTTTGTGTGTTGGTGGGAGGTCCCCGCAAAAGGGAAGCAGCAGCGAAGGCGGCCATTTCGCACTGGGTTAAGGCGGTGGTTGCCTCAGCTTTCTGGTGGCGAAGTTGTATGATTCTGGGGGGCTTTCTGACTCTTGCTACCAGGGTGCAAGCAGCTTCATGGGTGAATCACTGTGTCATTACACCAGGGGGAATTGGTAGAGCAGCTTCCAGGTCGTCTCTTCATTTCCTCAGTAACCTTTACTGCCTAAATGTTTTGGTAGTAAAGGATGCCTGTTCCGGGTCGACAGTGTGGTGAGTTGGCTGGATAGGTCCCTCCCAATGATTACTGCTCTGTTACATCCCAGTGGTGGAGGACTAAACTGGAGGAACGATAAGGAAATAGAAATTACACTTACCTGGTAATTGTCGTTCCTTGAGTGACGACAGTTTAGTCCTCATTTCCGCCCAGGGGTGTGATTTCTTCAGAGTTTATTTTCAGGCGGAGTGGAGCTTCAATCTCAAGGAGTAGACAGATCCTTTCAGTTTCTAGATAGCAGTGAGTATCCCTCTCTGTTGTTTCTTCTTTCTCTCTTATTTAAACAAGGGGATGGTATAGGAAACGTGTTTGCATAGGGGGGACGTGAATGTAAAGTTTAAAAAAAAAAAAAGAAAATATAAGACAGATATGGTTAAAAAGGTTCCTCAGGTTGAGGAATGGGGAGTTATTTAAAGTTATGGTATAGTTACTTATTTGTTGTTCCTTTGAGTTTGCTTTGTCAATAGTACACTGGAGGCTGATGGGAGATACCAGCAGGCTATATCCAGTGATGTCACGACTTTGACATGCCCAGTCTCCAAGCTGCAGGAAGAGGTGCACAACCCAGAGGTGGAGGACTAAACTGTCGTCACTCAAGGAACGACAATTCCAGGTAAGTGTAATTTCTATTTTCTGGGAGGTTGGGACATTCAGTACCTTGGACATTTAATCGGGAATGGACAGATACGATCTCAGCTATGGAAGGTGGATGGCATTGTTCAGGTACTCACCACGAAATCTAAGAAAGAAGTTTGTGCTTTCCTTGGCTTGATTGGCCTTTACTGCTGGTTCATCCCTAGTTTTGCAGAATTGACAGAGCCATTAACCAATCTCCTCTGGAAGAGAGCTTCTGAACGGATTCAGTGGTCACTGGCTGGCCTTCCAGCACCTCAAGAAGGCTGTATGCTCTGAACTGTCCTGATTAGCCCTGATTTCTCTCTACTGTTTATTGTGCAAACTGATGCCTCAGAAGTGGGCCTAGGAGTCATTCTGGCCCAAGAAATCAGGGATAAAGAACATTCCATAGCATTCATCAGCAGGACACTGTTTCCTCTGGAACAGCATTATATGGTGATCGAGAAGGAAGCCCTGGCTGTCAAGTGGGTGCTTGAGACCTTCAAATACTACCTGTTCAGCTGTCTGTTTACACTCATAATGGACCACCAACTCCTCAAGTGGCTGACTCAGTATAAGGAGTCCAATAGCCAATTTATGCAGTGGGTTTTGAGTTTCCAACCCTATCAGTTTCAGGTCTCCCATAGGGCTGTTTGGACTCACCTGAATGTGGACTTGTTTTTTTTGGGTGGGGATCCCGGGTAAGGCAGGCGCTCAATGGGGCATGGTTGAGCTGAGGGAGAGAGTGTGTGATGGGGTCTATAGAATGTTATCCATCCCTTTCCAAAGATCCCCTTTAAGAGTGTCTGTAGCCCAGAGTTCAGGGCTGGGAGAGTGTGGCTCGCGGGGTGAGGTTAAGAACCCAGCAGGCTGCAGGAGGGGGAGAGACCCGTGGAGTGAGAAGTCTTTCCAAGATAAGTTGTGCAAAGGAGTTCTGATGTAGGAACCTTAGCTGGGGCTGGAGGGAAGGGCCTGGAGAACCAGCTGGAAGGATTACCCAGAGGGACTGCTACAACTGGAATTAGATCTGCACTTGTAAGTATTTATCTTCTGGTATATACTCTAAATCTTGGGGGGGGGGGGGAGGGTAATATTTGTATTAAAGCAGATAAATCTGTATATTTTAGAATTCAGTGTATTTGCTAAGTCAGTCAGGTCTTAGTACCACCAGAGAGCTTTTTTATTTAAATCAAATCCGAGTAAAGCTTAGCATACAAGTAAAATAGTCTCCAAGTACAAAGAACTAAACTTGTTTCTAGTGACCTTTACAAAGAAACCTTCCAGTTGGGAGGTAAAAGATCTATGAAGTTGGCTTAAATAGGTCTTAGAGGCAAGTGACTAATCAAAGGGGAAATTTGAAAGGCCTCCTCTATCAAACCAAGGGCTGTGTGAATTGCCCAGGAAATTGGTAAGACATAGCCTTAAAAACACAGGTCAGGTTCCAATAAAGAATAAAGTAACCCAAATGCCCTTAAGTACAGAGCAGATAGAGCTTAAAGATTTAAAATTACCCTTGCTTACCGATAACCAGATTAATCTGAATAAAATACAACCTCTAAAATGCTTGTATGCAAATGCTAGAAGTCTAAAAAATAAGATGGGAGAGTTAGAATATATAGCACTAAATGAGAGGTTAGATATGATTGGTCTCTCAGAAACCTGGTGGAAGAAGGACAACCAGTGGGACACTGTGATACCTGGGTACAAATTATATCGCAATGATAGAGTAGATCAAATTGGTGGAGGGGTTGCGCTCTATGTAAGAGAGGGCATTGAGTCACACAGGATTAAAGTGTTAACAGAAAACAAAATACACGGTGGAATCTCTATGGATTGAAATTCCATGTAAAAAGGGGAAGGGGAAGGGGAACGCGATGGCAGTGGGGGTGTACTATCGACCGCCTGGCGAAAATGAACAAATGGATGATGAAATGCTCAAAGAAATCAGGGAAGCTAACAAAAGTTACAATACAGTAATAATAATGGGTGATTTCAGTTACCCTGGTATCGACTGGGTCAGTGTCACGGCAGGGCATTCTAAGGAGATAATGTTTCTAGATGAAATAAATGACTGCTTCTTGGAGCAGCTGGTTCATGAACCAAGAGGGGAAGCCATTTTGGACCTAGTCCTTAGAGATACACAACATCTGGTGCACGAGATAAGGGCGTTGGGGGCCACTTGGCAATAGTAATTATAGCATGATCGTGTTTGATTTCATAAATGGAGGAAGGACAGCAAGGAAATCCACAGTACTGCCTTTTAACTTTCAAAAGGGAGACTATGATAAAATGAGGAAGATAGTTAAGAAAAAACTAAAAGGAGCAGCTGCAAAGATTTACATCAAGCATGGGCGTTGTTTAAAAATACTTTCTTGGGGGACACTTTACCTGATTTTTCCTTCAAATTGGATCCTGGTGCGGCGTTGCAGCTGGTGGAGGAGGAGCCCGGAGTCCCCACCTTCCTCTGGCCGCTATATCAGCGCGGCCCGCCGCTGCACTGGTGGGGCACTTTACCTGATTTTTTCTTCAAATTGGATCCCGGTGCGGCGTTGCAGCTGGTGGAGGAGAAGCCCGGAGTCCCCACCTTCCTCTGGCCGCTATATCAGCGCAGCCCGCCGCTGCCCTGGTGGGACACTTTACCTGATTTTTTCTTCAAATTGGATCCCGGTGCGGCGTTGCAGCTGGTGGAGAAGGAGCTGGAGTCCCCACCTTCCTCTGGCCGCTATATCAGTGCGGCCCGCCGCGGAACGCGACCCACGGGCGCGTACCCGTAGACGCGTGCCCGAAGGGGCGTGACCTAAGGGGCAGGCAACGCCCCTTTGGAGCCCCTTCGGAGCCTTTGAGGAGCTTTCTATGCAGTTTTCATGGGTAGACGGAGGAAAAATGTGTTCCCGGCTGTTCCTGCTAAGGTGGGGAAAACAGTTGGCCCCATGGATCGTCATGTTTTAGGGGCTGGAAGATCGTCTTCAGATAAAGATCTTACTGAGGAACCCGTGAGTACTGTAACTGATGTATCCTCAACTACGCTGGGGGCTGTCCACCCCGGAGAAGAAGTAGTAGTTCAGGATGTTTCCCTTCGGGGTAACGTTCTAGATGGGAGTCCTTTAGATGGTCATGGTGCCTTATCTTTGATCACATCGGGGGAGCAGAAAGTTAAAATGCCTTCTCCGGTGTTTTTTGCTTCAGTTGTACCCGAAGTGACTGTGCCTTCTGAAGTTTCTCTGCGGGATATTTGGGAATTGGTCGCGCGTATGGAGGGTTCCTTTTGCGCTTCCTTTTCCCCAAGTAGAGCCGTTTTCTTCACAGGTGGTACAAAAACTTTCTGAACATGAGGCATCACATCTTTATAATAATAAATCTTTATCTAAGTTGGAGGGTCGTTTTTCTGTTATGGAAGCTGCAGTTTCTTCATTTACTAAGGATAGTGCTACTGTTCATTATCAGTTAGAAGCTCTTGAGAATGTTAATCGTTCTAAAAATTTGCGTTTTTTGAATTTCCCTCGAACCCATTTTTAGCTCTTTTGATATTGTTGCAAAAGTATTTTAAGGAGGTGTTGTTAATTCAGGATGTTGATTCTATTAAGATTTCTTCTCCACATTATGTTCCCTTGCGCTCTCCCGTTATGACCTCTTCTCCAGCTGGTGCTCAGGAAGGGAATCCCAATGTAGCCGAGTCCTTAGATCTTTCACAGTTTTTGGAGTCCTCTACAGATTTGATCTCTCAGTGTGCTACATTGATAGTTTCTTTTGTATCACTCCAAGATAAAGGTTTGATCTTGCGAACGTATTTTTCTAAAAAGGATCAGGTTTTTTGTGGAGATGTAATACAGATTTTTCCTGATGTAAGTAGGACTACTCAGATTCGCCGAAAGGCGATTCTAGCTTTGAAAGATCGGATTTTGGCCATTGGAGCTTCCTTCTTTTTAAAGTATCCTTGTAAATGTATTGTGGTGTTGGATGATCTGAAGTATGTTTTTCTTGATGTTGGTCAGTGTGAGGCGTTTTTGATCAGTAAGGAATCTTTGTGAAGGGTTTCTGTTCTTCTTTTTCCATGTATATCTGGGCTAAATGTATTTTGGATCCTGCTGTTCTTTAAATTGTCTTTAATTCAAGTGATTGTCCCCTTGATGTGGACTTGATGTTGTATTTTCTTTTTATCTTATAATAAAGATTTATTTAAAAGTTAAAAAAAAATACTATCTTGGAAGCCCAGACCAGCTGTATTCCATGCTTTAAGAAAGGTGGAAGAAGTCCAAAAAACTGCCAGCCAAAAAAACATCTTTCAGGAAATGGAAAAGGAGCCTAATGAAAAAAAAAAACTGGAAACAACATAAACACTGACAAGTTAGATGCAAGGCATTGATAAGGCAGGTAAACAGGGAATTTGAGAAGAAGCTTGCTGTGGAAGTAAAAACGCATAATAAAGATTTTTTCAAGCACATTCGTAGCAAAAAACCTGTGAGAGTCAGTTGGACCATTAGATGATAGAGGGATAAAAAAAAGGGCACTAAGAGGGGACAAGGCCATAGCGGAGAGAATGAATGAGCCCTTTGCTTTAGTCTTTACTGAAGAAGATATAGGGACCATGACTGAAATGGTATTTAAAGGCGACGCATTGGAAGAATTTGAAATAAATTTCGATAAACCGGAAAGATATATTACAACTATTGGATAAACTAAACCATAGCAAATCACCTAGACCGGATAGTATACACACAAGGGTGTTGAAAGAACTGAAATTTGAGATTTATTTATTTATTTATTATTATTACTGTCTCTTTTATACCGCGCTATTCAGCATCAGTGCGGTTTACAATGAACAATAAAATACACATTTCCGATGGTACTTTGTGTTTACAGTTGAACAGGTAATGCAACTTGGATAACAGGGTAACTATTTACAATTTAAGACATAATTGGGAACTCTTTTTACTTCAGTCAAGGGGGTTCTGAGAGGCTTGTGAGGATGGTGCAGCATCCACATTGGCTTCTGGGTAAAACTGGAGGAAGAGGTGAAATTTTAAGGTCTTTCTGAACTGAAATAAGTCCTGGATTGATCGGATGCCGTGAGGGAGGCTGTTCCAGTACCTTGGTGCGCAGAAATTGTAGGCCCTGCCTACTGTTGCCTTGGTGCATTGTGTTATTAATTTTGGGACTACCAGGGTGTTAAGTGTTACTGACCTTCTGTCCCTATTGAGAGGAGTTGTCTGGATTAGTTCAGTCAATGATGCCGACGAAAGCCCTTTAATAACCTTGAAGGTAAGTAGTAGTAAGGTCTTGTAAGTGATTCTACCTTGTATCGGGAGCCAGTGGAGATGTTTTAGAATGGGTGTGACATGGTCTTTCCTAGAAGCGCCATGTAGAACTCTTGCTGCGGCATTCATTGCAAGTTGAAGTGGATTTAAGGTGGCTTGAGGGAGACCTTGCAGGATTGAATTTGCATAATCAAAATGCGGTATGATTAGTGCCTGATAGATGGTTCTGAAATCGTCAGGTGCAAGCAGGGATCTTAGATGTCTAAGGGATCGGATTTTATGGTATACCGCTCTTACAATGTTTCCTATGTGCGCCTTCATATCCAAGTGCTGGTCTAAGGTCACGCCAAGGTATCTGATAGTGGGCTTAGTCTGGAGATCTGCATCCTTCACTTTTATGAAAGACGGAGCAGTGAAGTTTCGATTCCTTGTAATAAATAAAACCTCCGTTTTCTTGTGTTGGATCCTAAGGTTTTGGAATTGCAGCCAGTTAGAAACTTCATTTATGCAGTTTGTTATAGGTGTGAGGTTGGGTTTCTCTGTTGCAAAAGGCATGTATAACAGCACGTCATCAGCGTAAATAAGGCAGTTAACACTGAAGGACCGGATCAGGTTGCAGATAGGCTGCATGTATATATTGAACATCAGGGCGGAGAGGGAGGACCCTTGTGGAACACCTTGCTTTTGGTGGAACGGATCAGATGATGTATCGCTGGATCGTACCTGCTGCCATCTATCAGAAAGGTAGGACATACACCACTTAAGTGCTTTATCGGTGATTCCCTTCTCCTTGAGTCGTTCAAGGAGGCACTCATGGCTAACAGAGTCAAACGCTGCTGCAATGTCTAGGAAGACAAGGACAAACCCTTGGCGGATGTTGTCAATGCCTGTTATTATGCTACTGAAGAGTGTGGTGAGAAGTGTTTCAACACCATGGGCTTCTCTAAAACCGTGCTGGCATGGGTCCAGTGGTGCGTTGGTATCAACATGATCTTGGATTTGTCTTTGAACTTCCTTTTCCATTATTTTTGCCAGAAACGGTATACTTGATATCGGTCTATATGAGTCAGGCTTCTGAGAGTTGAGCTTGTTGTTTTTTAGTAAGGGTCTTATAGATGTGCGCTTGAGGATACGTGGGAAAGCTCCTGTAGTGAAAGATTGTTCCATGAGTCTAGATATGAAGGGACTGAAGTCGGTCCGAAGTTCTTTAATCCAGAACGCTGGGCATGGATCAGTTTGGGCGGTAGTCATGTTGATGCCAACAATGGTGTCCTCAATGCGTTGTTTGGATGGTATTGAGAAGATGGTGAGTGGTGTTTGGTCGTATGGTTCAGGGATAGTGCTAGGTGATGAGTTGTTATTGATCTTGCAGAGTTTGGATTGCAGATAGTTGGTGAATGTTTGAGGGTGGATATCGCTTATTTGCTCTGAGGCAGGTTCCTTTGTCAAACGCTTGACGAGAGCAAACAGGTTGTGTGGTTTGTTCAGAGATCTTTTTAGTATGTCTGTGTGATAACGCCTCATGGTTTCTGTCACTGAGGTGCGATGTGCTGCGAGATGTGAGCTATATGCATTCCGGTCTTCATCTGAGCGTGAGCGACGCCATCGTCTCTCGAGTTTCCTTAGTGTTGTGCGTGAAGTTTTTAGCTCAGCTGAATACCAGGTTGTAGAGTGACGCTTCCCTTGGGGTTTGTTAGTTGATGGACATACTGCGATTGAACTGAGTGTTTTATTCCAATCGGAGACTAAATTGTCCAGGTTGAGTGCCAATGAGGTAGTTAGTGGGAGTGTTGTTTTTAGGATTAGGTCTTTGTCGAATGGTTGGAACCTTCTCGGAGTGGAGCTGGGATGGCCGCTCACTCTTCTTTCTTCATTTTGGCCACAACTAGGAAGGGGAACTTGGAATAAGATTAGCTTGTGATCCGACCATGGAACTGAGGTGATTGATAGATCAGGGATAGATGGTGCATTGAGGGATGTCTCAGTTGTGAATATTAAATCTAGAATGCCTCCTTTGACATGGGTTGAATCTTTGATTAATTGGCTGTATCCTAAATCCTGCATGGCTCCATGAAAAGCTGATGCATGGGAGAACTGCAGTGAGGGTAGATTGAAATCTCCTAGCACCCAACTTGATGAATGTGGGTTCTGGGTTTTGGAGGCCAAGTCAATTATCGTTGATAGGGTGTCTGGGTCGGCTGATGGAGCTCTGTATAGTAGATTAAAAGAGCAGCACTTATTTGCTATAGAGATTGAGTCCAGGAGTGGTGAGCTGGTTGCGTCTCTTAGATTAAACTGAAGGTCAGATTTGATAATGGCGAGAACACCTCCTCCTCTTTTGTCATTTCTGTGACATGTATGGATTGAGAAATTGGAGGGTAGGAGTTGGTTGAGTAGCACGTTGTCATCACAAGAAAGCCATGTCTCAGTGATCAGTAATAGGTCGAGGTTGTGTAGTGAAATCATGTCTGAGATGACCGGCCATTTTTTGCGAACCGATCGGGCATTTATCAGTGCGCATCTCAGATGTTGGGGAAGTGGGTTTACTTCCTGTTTCTTTTTCTTGTTATGTTGTAATGAGATGAGTAGAAGATGGTGGTGGGGAGTTCGGCTAGTTTCTCTTGTGCTGTAGAAGGGGGCGTCTTGCCACCGTCTTCTATAATTGTGTATCATTGGTATATGCTTGTGGCTAGAGTGTAGACTAGTAACGTTACCTAGACCTAAGACAAGGAGATAAAGGGCAATTGTAAAAGAACAAGATAAGGCCATTTTGTGTGTATGGAATGGAAGTGGTCAAAGTTGAATTCTTGGTTGGTAACTATGTCAGAGAATAATTGGAGATGACAGAATACAATATACAATATACCATAAGCAGTAGGTGCCCATCTACGATTAGATTTAAGGCCTATGTTGTGGTGATTACAGCTTTGTTGTTTGAGAGAGTAAATATTTACTTGCGTTTCCATGATCGATGTCAGCCTGATGAAGAGTGGCCTCCGTCAGTGGCCTCCGCCTAAGGGCCACGCCAAAGGGCCCTCTGGCGAGGCCCCAGGCGCGGGCCTGCCTGAAGGGAGCTACTTTTGAAATGGAACAGGCTCCTCCCCCTCTCAGGATAAGCAGGCTAGATGGAAGGCTGCAGGCTGCTTAACACTAATCAGAGCACAGAAGCCAGATGGCAGTTAGCTTGTACCTTGATTGAAGGCAGCTGCTTTTGAAATGGAGCAGGCTCCTCCCCCTCTCAGGATAAGCAGGATAGATGGAAGGCTGCAAGCTGCTTAACACTAATCAGAGCACAGAAGCAGATGGCAGTTAGCTTGTACCTTGATTGAAGGCAGCTGCTTTTGAAATGGAGCAGGCTCCTCCCCCTCTCAGGATAAGCAGGATAGATGGAAGGCTGCAGGCTGCTTAACACTAATCAGAGCACAGAAGCAGATGGCAGTTAGCTTGTACCTTGATTGAAGGCAGCTGCTTTTGAAATGGAGCAGGCTCCTCCCCCTCTCAGGATAAGCAGGATAGATGGAAGGCTTCAGACCTATTAGTATCTGTGAACTATCATTAATATCATCTGTAGTACCTGAAGATTGGTGAATGGTCAATGTAACGCCAATTTTTTAAAAAGGGTTCCAGGGGTGATCCAGGAAACTACAGGCTGGTGGAGCCTGACATCAGTACCAGGCAAAATGCTAGAAACCATTATAATGAACAAAAGTGCTGAACATGTAGATAATCATGGTTTAATGGGAGAAAGTCAACATAGATTTAGCCAAGGAAGGTCTTATCTTACTAATCCATTATATTTTTTTGAAGGTGTGAATAAACAGATGGACAAAGATGAGCCATTCAATATAGTGTATCTGGATTTTCAGAAAGCCTTTGACAAAGTCCCTTATTAGAGACTCTTGGCGAAGTTAAAAAGTCATGGGATAGGAGGCAGTGTACTATTGTGGACCAGGAAAGCAGAGGATAGGGCTAAATGGCCAATTTTCCCAATGAAGAAAAGTGATTGGTGGAGTACCCCAGGTATCTGTGCTGGGCCCGCTGCTTTTTACCATCTTCATAAGTGACCTGGAAATGGGAACAACAAGTGAGGTAGTCCTATTTCCAGATGACACAAAATTATTCAAAGTTGTTAAAACCCAAGAGGATTGTGAAAAATTGCAAGAGGACCTTGATAAATTGGAAGACTGGACATTCAAATGGCAGATGAAATTTAATGTGGACAAGTGCAAAGTTATGAACAAACCAAACTACGGTTACACGATGCAAGGTTCCACATTAGGAACTACCACCCAGGAAAAAGATTTAGGTGTCATCATGGATAACACGTTGAAACACTCTGCCCAGTGTGCAGCAGCAGCCAAGGAGGCAAATAGAATGCTAGGAATCATAAGGAAAGGAATGGAGAATAAAAAAAAGGATATTATAATGCCTTTGTATTGTTGCATGGTGTGACCACACCTTGAATATTGTGTGCAATTTTGGTTGCTGTATCTTAAAAAGGATATATCAGAATTGGAAAAGGTACAGAGAAGAGCCACCAAAATGGTAAAGGGGATGGAAGGATACCCCTATGAGGAGAGACTTAAGTTTGCTTTTCTCTGACCAGAGAAGGGCTGTACTTTTACAGAGCTCTGCTAGTGAGGGGATATTTGCCTCCTGGGACATCTTACTGTGAGTTCTAGCTGTTTATTTAATTATTTACTGTTTGTCTAACTGTTTGTTTAATTATTTATTGTTTGTCTTAGTGGTGTGCTAGTTCAGCCTTCTCAGCTGTACTTACCTTGCCTCTCTCAACTAACTGGGCTTTGTGTGGTAGCCATTTTGAATTAAATCTCTCTCCCCAGAACCTGCTGTTTGTTAAACTTTTTTCCTGTCCTTGCCTGCCTGAGTGAATCATCTCCCTCCCCCTGAGGTATTGTGTAGCCTTCTTCCTGTTTTCTCCACGTGTGCATAGTCTGTTTTAGTTTGCTTTTCTCTGACCAGAGAAGGGCTGTACTTTTACAGAGCTCTGCTAGTGAGGGGATATTTGCCTCCTGGGACATCTTACTGTGAGTTCTAGCTGTTTATTTAATTATTTACTGTTTGTCTAACTGTTTGTTTAATTATTTATTGTTTGTCTTAGTGGTGTGCTAGTTCAGCCTTCTCAGCTGTACTTACCTTGCCTCTCTCAACTAACTGGGCTTTGTGTGGTAGCCATTTTGAATTAAATCTCTCTCCCCAGAACCTGCTGTTTGTTAAACCTTTTTCCTGTCCTTGCCTGCCTGAGTGAATCCTCCCCCTCCCCCTGAGGTATTGTGTAGCCTTCTTCCTGTTTTCTCCACGTGTGCATAGTCTGTTTTAGTTTGCTTTTCTCTGACCAGAGAAGGGCTGTACTTTTACAGAGCTCTGCTAGTGAGGGGATATTTGCCTCCTGGGACATCTTACTGTGAGTTCTAGCTGTTTATTTAATTATTTACTGTTTGTCTAACTGTTTGTTTAATTATTTATTGTTTGTCTTAGTGGTGTGCTAGTTCAGCCTTCTCAGCTGTACTTACCTTGCCTCTCTCAACTAACTGGGCTTTGTGTGGTACCCCCATCCCCCTGCTGAGGGTTGACAGGGTACCTTGTAACTGCCCTCTTTAATAGGACTTATCTCCCTCCCTCCCTCCCCAGCACCCACCCACCCCTGGGGTAATTGTAGTTTTATAGGTACTTGCACATCTTAGAGGAAAGGGGCTGCTCTCAGGTGCAGCTCTTAATCCAAATCAGTCATACACAGAGGACCTGAGATTAATTAAGCTTCAGGTACACAGGGTGTATTAGGGGTATTAGATACACTTTTATTAGTATAAGCATCTACACCAATCCTTATTATATACCGAATTTAAAAGACCTAAACACAAGCTTTAAACTAAGATGCAGACAGAGGTCCAGCAACGAGATGGGGGTTCTCCAGTCTTTTGCATCGAGTGTCACATGTATGATTTTCTCCCAGTTGGTGAGAGGTCCTACATATGCACTAAGTGCAGGGAGCTCTTTGCTCTCAGGGAACGAGTCCGTTCTCTAGAGGCTAGAGTAGCAGACCTGGAAGACATAAGAAAGACAGAGAAGTACATGGACGAGACCTACAGGGATATAGTCCTGAAGTCCCACCTCCAGTCTGGCAGCATCCCTGTTGCCATGGAGGAGAGAGGTCGCGTGACAGGAGAGCATCACCCTGGTGTGGCAGGAAGTGATCCTGTAACTAGGACCTGTCCTCCAGGTGATGTAAAACCCTCTCGCACCGAGGACGTTTCTCCAGGGCCATGTCCCCATGAGGGGAGGGTCAGGACAGCTGTTATAGTTGGTGATTCAATCATTAGGAATGTAGATAGCTGGGTGGCTGGTGGATGTGAGGATCGCCTGGTAACATGCCTGCCTGGTGTGAAGGTAGCAGATCTCACGCACCGCCTAGATAGGATCATAGATAGTGCTGGGGGGGAGTCTGCTGTCTTGGTACATGTTGGTACCAATGACATAGGAAAATGTGGTAGGGAAGTTCTGGAGGCTAAATTTAAGCTTTTAGGTAGGAAGTTGAAATCCAGAACTTCCAGGATAGCGTTCTCCGAAATGCTTCCTGTTCCACGTGCAGGACCCAAAAGACAGGCAGAGCTCCGGAGTCTCAATGCGTGGATGAGACAATGGTGCAAGGATGAGGGTTTTGGATTTGTTAGGAACTGGGGAACATTCTGGGGAAAGGGGGTGCTCTTCCGAAGGGATGGGCTTCACCTTAATCAGGATGGGACCAGACTGCTGGCATTAACCTTTAAAAAAGAGATAGAGAAGCTTTTAAACTAGAAAATAGGGGAAAGCCGACAGTCACCCAGGAGTGCATGGTTCGGACAAAGGTATCCTTGAAGGATACTACCAAAAACAGTGAGGTTCCAAAAGGGAGTATAGTAGCCCAAATGCCCTTGAGTAAGGAGCAGACAGAGCATAAAGATTCCCAATTACCCATGCCTACCAATAGCCAGATTAATATTAATAAAATTAATAAAATACAGTCACTAAAATGCTTGTATGCCAATGCTAGAAGTCTAAACAATAAGATGGGAGAATTAGAATATATAGCACTAAATGAGAGGTTAGATATGATTGCACTCTCAGAGACATGGTGGAAGGAGGATAACCAGTGGGACACTGTGATACCTGGATACAAACTATATCGTAATGATAGAGCTGAACAAATTGGTGGAGGGGTTGCGCTCTATGTTAAAGAGGGCATTGAGTCAGAAAGGATTAAAGTTTTGCAGGGAACACAATTTGCTGTAGAATCTCTATGGATTGAAATTCCATTTATGAAGGGGAAGGTGATGGCAGTGGGAGTATACTATCGACCGCCTGGCCAGAATGAACAAATAGATGATGAAATGCTCAAAGAAATCAAGGAAGCTAACAAAAGCCACAACAGAGTAGTAATAATGGGTGATTTCAATTACCCCGGTATCGACTGGGACAGTCTCACAGCAGGACAAGCTAAAGAGATAAAGTTTCTAGATGAAATAAATGACTGCTTCTTGGAGCAGCTGATTCATGAACCGACCAGAGGGGAAGCCATACTGGACCTAGTCCTTAGTTGAACGCCAGATCTGGTGCAAGAAATAAGGGTGTTGGGACCACTTGGCAATAGTGATCATAGTATGATCATGTTTGATTTAATCAGTGGAGGACAGATAGTAAAGGAATCCACAGTACTACCTTTTAACTTTCAAAAGGGAGACTATGATAGAATGAGGAATATAGTTCGGAAAAAACTAAAAGGAGCGGTTCCAAAGGTTAAAGACTTACAGCAAGCTTGGGTGTTATTTAAAAATACTATCCTCGAAGCCCAGACCATCTGTATTCCACGCATTAAGAAAAGTGGAAGAAAGTCCAAAAAACTGCCAGCATGGTTTAAAGGTGAGGTCAGAGAGGCTGTTGCTGCCAAAAGAGCAACCTTTATGACATGGAAAAAAGAGCCAAATGATGAAAACTGGAAACAGCACAAGCACTGGCAAGTTAAATGCAAAGCATTGATAAGGCAGGCAAAGCGGGAATTTGAGAAGAAACTTGCTACGGAAGCAAAAACACGAAATAAAGACTTTTTCAAGTACATTCGTAGCAAAAGGCCTGTGAGAGAGTCAATTGGACCATTAGATGATAGAGGGGTAAAAGGGGCAGTAAGAGGGGACAAGGCTATAGCAGAGAGACTGAATGAATTCTTTGCTTCGGTCTTTACTGAGGAAGATGTAGGGATGTTACCCAAGACTGAAGTGGTATTTAAAGGTGATACTGCAGAGGAATTGAGAGAAATATCGCTACACCGGGAAGATATATTACAACTATTTGATAAACTGAATAGTAGCAAATCACCTGGACCGGATGGTATACATCCCAGAGTGTTGAAAGAACTGAAATATGAGATTGCAGACCTGCTATTGGTAATCTGTGAACTTTCATTAAAATCATCTGTAATACCTGAAGATTGGAGGGTCGCCAACGTAACACCAATTTTTAAAAAGGGTTCCAGGGGTGACCCGGGAAATTACAGACCGGTGAGCCTGACGTCAGTACCAGGGAAAATGGTAGAAACCATCATAAAGAACAAAATTACACAGCATGTAGATAGTCATGGCCTAATGGGAGACAGCCAACATGGCTTTAGACAAGGAAGATCTTGTCTTACTAATCTGATCTGTTTTTTTGAAGGTGTGCATAAACAGGTAGACAAAGGTGAGTCGGTTGATATAGTGTATCTGGACTTTCAGAAAGCTTTTGACAAGGTCCCCCATCAGAGACTTTTGGCAAAGCTAAAAAGTCATGGGATAGGAGGCAGTGTACTATTGTGGATCGGGAACTGGTTAAAAGATAGAAAGCAGAGGGTAGGGCTAAATGGCCAATATTCCCAATGGAAAAAGGTGAATAGTGGAGTACCCCAGGGATCTGTACTGGGTCCCCTACTTTTTGACATATTCATAAATGACCTGGAAAAAGGAATAACTAGTGAGGTTATCAAATTTGCAGATGACACAAAACTGTTTAAAGTTGTTAAAACCCAAGAGGATTGTGGAAAACTGCAGGAGGATCTGGATAAATTGGAAGACTGGGCATCCAAATGGCAGATGAAATTTAATGTGGACAAGTGCAAAGTTATGCACCTAGGAAAGAACAACCCACACTATAGTTACACGATGCAAGGCTCCACATTAGAAACCACCACCCAGGAAAAAGATTTAGGAGTCATCGTGGATAACATGTTAAAAACCCTCCGCCCAGTGTGCAGCGGCGGCCAAGAAAGCAAATAGAATGCTAGGTATCATAAGGAAAGGGATGGAGAATAAAACAAAGGATATTATAATGCCTCTGTATCGCTCCATGGTACGACCGCACCTTGAATATTGTGTGCAATTCTGGTCACCGTATCTTAAAAAGGACATAGAGTTATTAGAAAAAGTACAGAGAAGAGCCACCAAATTGGTGAAGGGGATGGAAGGCTACTCCTATGAAGAGAGGCTTAAAAGGTTAGGGCTCTTTAACCTGGAAAAGAGACGGCTGAGGGGAGATATGATAGAGGTCTATAAATTAATGAATGGAGTGGAACGGATAAACGTGGATCAATTGTTTACGCTATCAGAATATAGAAGGACTAGGGGACATGTAATGAAGCTACAGGGTAAACTATTTAAGACAAATAAGAGAAAATATTTCTTCACTCAACGTGTAATCAAACTCTGGAATCTGTTACCGGAGGATGTAGTAAGGGCTGTTAGTATAGCTGGGTTTAAAAAAGGTTTGGACAAGTTCCTGGAGGAAAGGTCCATAAACCACTATTAAAAAGGGACCCAGGATATCAATGCTTGACCTAGTACAAGCACTGCAGAACCTGTGTCTTTTGGGGAAACTGCTAGGTACGTATGACCTAGATTGGCCACTGTTGGAAACAGGATACTGGGCTTGATGGACCTCAGTCTGACCCAGTATGGCATTTCTTATGTTCTTATGTTCTTAAAAGGTAGGGTCTTCAACCTCGAAAAGAGGCAGCTGAGGGGAGATATGATAGAGGTCTATAAATTAATGAATAGAATGCAACGGATAAACATAGATCAATGCTTTGATTGATTCTTTACGTCATCAAAAAGTAGAAATAATAGGGGACATGCAATGAAGCTACAGCATAACCCGTTTAAGACTAATAGAAAATATTTTTTCACTCAACGCGTAATCAACTCTGGAATTCGTTATCGGAGGATGTAGTAAAAGCTGTTAATGTAGCTGGGTTTAAAAAAGGTTTGGAGAAGTACCCGGAGGAAAGGTCCATAAACCATTATTAAAGAGGACCAAGGTAATCCACTGCTTGCTGCAATGCAAGCATTATGGAACCTGTGTGTCTTTTTGGGAAACTGCTAAGTACTTGTGACCTAGATTGGCCACTGTTGGAAACAAGATACAGGGCTTGATTGACCTTGGTCTGACCCATTATGGCATTTCTTATGTTCTTATATTTAAGAAGCTGGGACAGTAGTAAGCTGACTTTGTTTTCCCTGAACTGCTGTCTGGCCTGTGTTGTAAATAAAAATCCTTTCCATTGCATGCCACACTACCACAGGGACCTAGAAAGTGCATTCTACTCCAAATCTTGGATTACAGCATGGGGGCTAAACTGTGGTACATCCTGGGTACACAGTAAAGAAAAAACTGAGAGGCTGATTTTCAGTGGTGGTGGCCAGTACATATAAAGCACCTGGCCACTGCCACTTTAACTGAATTCTATTTAGTGTCTTGTGCAGAATGTCTGTCTGGTTTGTCCAAGCAGCACTGTTGCTTTCTGATTAGCACACATACAATATTCTAGTAACCATACATACGATATTCGGCTCTAACTGGATAGCACAAACCAGATAAAGTTAGGATAGGTCAGTGGCTGTCTTAGCTTGATGTAGTTTAGCAATCAGGTTAGCGGCTTTATATCACCACTAACCAGATAGCAGCTGGGACTGCCCTTAATCCCCCCCTAGACTGCCCTGGTTTTAATCAGGCATTTATTCTGCGGTCTGTGGGGACATTCAGCGATACTATCCGGATAGTTTCTGAGAATGCACAGTCGTTTCCCTCAGTGCTTTTCCCGATGGTACCTACTGTGGTATATGAAAATTTAGGGGTTTCAGATAGAAGGTCCATGACATGCACAAGTGAATAAACCAAATACTGGAAATGCTCTATGTTCGTGGATGGTATCTTATGGGCATCTTTCAAAGCCCAGGATCTACTGAGGAAAGGAACCATTCTAAGTGGAAATTGGCCAAGGAGAATCCAGAAGGTGATCCACTCAATCATACTGTAGAAAGAGGAAATTATTATTATTATTATTATTTTTACTTTGAAACTTTGTACATATGTAAGTACATATGTAAGTAGTTTAGTTTGCATTCCCCGTTTATCCAAGTTATTACTCCTGTTCTATGTAAAGCATAAGCATGTTATCCAAGTTATTACTCCTGTTCTATGTAAAGCATAAGCATGTTATCCAAGTTGTTTTCTCCTGTTCTATGTGAAGCCAAACAGTTTGTTATGGTCATTTTGTTGTATATAAACCGCGCTGACAATAGTGCGGTATATAAGAAATTGTAATAAATAAATAATAATAATAAATAATAAATAACCACATTTTGAAAAGGACTTTGTTATTGCAAACTGATTTTCTTTTAAATGCTATTGAGTCATTTGCTTTTCTGTGTGCGCTTTTAAATTGGGAATTTCATCTAAATTAAATTAATCAAATTCAAAAGTGCATTATTGAATGAACATTTGTTTGTGAATGGAGTTTTCAGTATTTTTTTTGTGATGCTCATTGAAGGCCTTTCTTATTACCGACCCCTATGCACCAGAAATACCATTAATGAACTTTTCAAAATATTTTGTATACCCCTTGAGGTTGGCTGCCCCCAAATCATCACCCCTGCGGACCTGAGCTACATAATATATGCTTCAGACTCAAGATAGGGACCACTCTTAATGAACCTTCGTATGCAAGGAATCTAGTTACTGTATAAAAGGTAAGGAAACTACACATAAATCACCTTGAACTAAGAGAAGCATTCCAATGCCCTAAAATCTTTCCAGATTTAAGTAAAGAAAAACAAAGGGGCCCTTTTACTAAGGTGAGGCAATTGCACTTATCACGCATTGTGCATAAAAATCAACACACAGTAAATGAAAAAGCTGTGCACTAATAGTTGGGGCCATAGTCGGCATATTTTCCAGCAGTTACCATACAGAAATGTAACCATAGATGCCTTCTTCCATAGAGCAGCAGCATTCATAATTAGTGTGGATGCAATTAACACCATCCATTGAGGTGATGTTAAGTATACCTGCACTAAGTGCAACATTGACAACATGTGATACGTACACCTGAGCTGACCACCTATTCCTCACCCATCATGCAAGTGCAGTTATCAGGAGAATTAGCAGGTAGTAAGTGTCATGCCTGCATGGTAACGGTTACTGTGACCTCATAGTAACTTCTTAGCACGCCTTAGTAAAATAATTTTGACACAGATGGATAAGCAAGTAGCAATTATTTTACAAAAACAAACAACGAGCAATAGGATCTTCCAGACTATTTATGAAAGCTGTAAGGATTTGAAATTGGCAGTCAAAAAACTATTACCCAAAACGAGCCAATTCAAAAACTTCAAAAGGAAAAACAAAAACGCAACGGTGTTGGGCATCAGTAATAAAATGATACAAAACTACTTTATTTGTGCTTAGCTGCTTATATTACAACAGCTTTGAAATATCATCACACATCAAATGCCACAACATCCAACTTCCAACGTAAGTTTTTCTTCCTTCCTTTGATTGTCTAATCTTCTCAAAATGTCCATGATGTAACTTCAGCTCCAAATATGAAAAAGCTGTGCCTCAAAAGAAAACACTGTCACTAATCTTCTTAAAATGACTGTGTTGTAACTTCAGCTCGGAATATAAAAAGCTGTGCCTCAACATTGGCAACATTTTGCAACTCTGGCTATATCAGGAGGCTTGTAATTAAAGCAAATATTGAAGACGGGTCAGTTTTCAAACCAAATACTGCCTTCAGACAAGAGGAATGAGAGATGCTATATTTCCCTGGGGGCAGTATTATAAGCCTCCTGAAGCTGAAATTACATCATGGTCATTTTGAGAAGATAAGTTTTTCTTCCTTCCTTTGATTGTCTAATGTTGGGGAGTTGGATGTTGTGGCATTTGATGTGTGATGATGTTTTAAAGCTGTTACAAAACTGCTTTATTTGTGCTTAGTTTATTATATTATATCATTTTATTACCAATGCCCAACACCTTTTTTGTTTTTCCGTTTGAAGTTTTGGATAGTATTTTTTTGACTGCTGATTGACTGACTGATTGCTATCCTGGTGAGGATTTTTTTCTTTTATTGTCAGGATTTGAAATTGGGTAATCTCATTAGAAATGTTCCTTGTGGTATCTTATTTATCAGCAGAATAGAATCACCTTGCAGATGCTTTCAGCCATTGGCTGCGACATCATGAATGGTCTCTCAATACTCAAATGGTGAATGCAGAATTACTAAAACCATCTATCAAGCCCTAATCATACCACATTTTGATTATGCGAACTCAATCTTACAAGGGCTCCCTAAAGCCTCCTTGCACCCACTGCAACTGGCAATGAATGCCGCAGCAAGAGTCCTACATGGAGCATCCAGGAAAGACCATGTCTCACCCATACTAAAACAACTCCATTGGCTTCCGATAAGAAGTAGACTCACTTACAAGCTATTACTACTTACATTCAAGGCCATCAATGGGCTCTCATCTACATCACTAATGGATCTGATCCAGATGACACCCCAAAACAGGGACAGACGATCAGTAACACTCAACACATTAGTAGTCCCAAAAACTATAACACAGTGCACCAAAGCAACAGCAGAGAGGGCCTTCACGCTCTGTGCACCAAGGTGTTGGAATAGCCTCCCTCAAAGCATCCGAGCAATCCCAGATCTATTGCAGTTTAGAAAAGCCTTGAAACACCACCTTTTCCTCTTGTATTACCCCGAAACCAATGCAGACACCTCATCCACCTCACAGACCTACCAAATCCCCTAAGACTGAAACCAATAAGAATTCATGATTGTTATAATCTGTAAATAGTTACCCCTGTTACCCAAGTTGTTTTTGCCTGTTCAAATGTAAACACATAGTACCATTGGAAATGTGTAAATTTTGGTTCATTGTAAACCACGCTGATAGCACAGTTACTTACCTGTAACAGGTGATCTCTGGGAACAGCAGGAATTAGTCCTCACATATGGGTACGTCGGAACCGACGGAGCCTGCGCGGGAAAGCTCCCCAGAAAGGAAGCTTTTGGGGCCTCCCACAGCGCATGCGCGCTGCCTTCCCGCCTTCCTGACCAACTCTCTTCAGTTCTAGTTTAAAGCTGAGACAATAGAGAGAGGAAAGGAAAGAGAGAGAGAGAGATACAACTCCTAGGGGAGGTGGGAGGGTTGTGAGGACTAATTCCTGCTGTTCCCAGAGATCACCTGTTACAGGTAAGTAACTGTGCTATCTCCAGGAACAAGCAGGAATGAGTCCTCACATATGGGGACTCCCTAGCTAAGATGCCGGGGAGATCCCCCTGCAAGAATTCCTCATCTTCCCATGGATCTCAGGCATCCACTCAGGGAAGGTGGGCAGGAGTTGTTTAAGAATGGAACAGGTGTCTGAGGACAGCCTGACCAAACAAGGCATCCTGGCGGGAGTCCTTGTCCAAGCAGTAATGGGCTGTGAAGGTATGAACCGAGGCCCAAGTGGCTGCTCGACAGATCTGATCGATGGATACAGAATGAAGATGAGCCATAGATGTGGCCATGGCTCTCACATTGTGAGCTGTGACATGGCCTTCCAGAGAAAGGTTCTTACTCTGGTAAGCAAAAGAAATACACTGAGCAATCCAATTGGACAGTTTTCTTTTTGAGACTGGAAGTCCTAAATGAGAAGGATCAAAAGCAACAAAAAGTTGAGAAGACTTTCTATGTTGCTGTGTCCTGTGGATGTAAAAGGCAAGAGCTCTTTTACAATCTAACGTATGTAGGTTCCTCTCTGCACTAGATGCATGAGGAGCTGGAAAAAAGACAGGTAGATATACCTCTTGATTAAGATGAAAAGGTGAGACCACTTTAGGCATAAAGTGGGGATTTGTCCTAAGGACTACCTTATCATGATGGAACCTTGTATAAGGTGGATTAGCCACTAAAGCCTGCAGTTCACTGATGCGGCGAGCAGAAGTGATTGCAATAAGGAAAATGACTTTCCAGGAAAGGAATTTTAAGGAGGTAGTGGCTAAGGGTTCAAAGGGCGGCTTCATAAGCTGACCAAGAACTACGTTTAAGTCCCATGCCACTGGAGGAAGCCGAATGGGAGGTTTAGTTAAAGTTAGACCTCTCATGAATCTTGCAATAAGAGGATGAGAGGAAACAGATTGTCCATTGATAGGCTGAAGAGATGCTGCAATAGCACTCAAAAGGACTCTTACAGAATTGGTTTTAAGTCCTGCATTGGAAAGATGCAGGAGATATTCAAGTAAAGAAGTTAAAGGTAGTGCTAGAGGGTTAAGACCTTTGTTAGCACACCAAATTGAAAATCTTTTCCATTTAAAAGCATAAGAACGCCTGGTGGAAGGTTTCCTCGATGCATGGAGGATATCCTTCACCTGTTGAGAAAGATTCAAGTCTTGAAGGTCTAGGCCTTCAGTAACCAAGCTCTGAGGTGAAGGGACTTGGGGTTTGGGTGCCACAAAGTCCCCTCCTCTTGAGACAGAAGGTCTGGAGCAGCTCCCAGATCCAGGGAGGGTGTCTGGGAGAGATGCAGAAGTAGAGGGTACCACACTTGGCGTGGCCAGCGTGGAGCTATGAGGATCATGGATCCTTGATCCCTCTGAAGTTTGAATAGAGTCTTGGGAATCAAGGGAATGGGTGGAAAGGCATATAGGAAGGCCTGACCCCAATGAAGGAGGAAGGCATCCTTGGCCTGAGCTCCCTGACACGGAATCCTGGAACAGAACCAGGGACGTTTGGCATTGTACGGACTTGCAAAGAGGTCTATGTCCGGGGTCCCCCATTCTTGAAAGATTCTGAGTACCTGATCCATGTGCAGGGACCATTCGTGTGGCAGCAGGACTCGACTGAGTCTGTCTGCCCAAGAGTTTTGGATTCCTGGGAGGTACACTACCAGGAGATGGATCCCATGCTCTCTGGCGAAGGCCCAGAGTTTTAGAGCTTCGTTGCAAAGCGACAGAGAGCCAGTCCCTCCTTGTTTGTTTACGTAGAACATGGCTACTTGATTGTCAGTATGAACAAGGACTGTCATGTTGATGAGGAGGGTATGAAAGACCTTGAAAGCAAGGAGAATTGCTCGCAGCTCCAAAAGGTTGATATGAAGGATGGTTTCCTGTGGAGACCAAAGGCCCTGAGTGGAGAGGTCTTGGAGATGAGCTCCCCAGCCTGTTTGGGAGGCATCTGTAGTGAGAGTTGCTTGGGGTAACACAGGTTGGAAGGGGGCCCCCAACAACAGATTTTGAGTGGATACCCACCATTGGAGAGACCAAAAAAGACGTTTTGAGGTTGCTATTTGGTCTGAGAGAGCTCCTGATGCTTGGGTCCACTGTGTGGACAAGGTCCATTGAGCTGCTCTCATATGTAGGCGAGCATAAGGCACTACATGAACTGTGGATGCCATGTGACCTAGCAGTTGTAGCATCTCTCTGGCAGTCAAGTGGCTTCTGGACTGAATTTGAGAGGCCAAGTGCACTAGACGGTTGCAACGGGCCTGAGGAAGATAGGCCCTTGCAGTGGTAGTATCTAGCCAAGCCCCGATGAACTCTAGGGATTGAGTAGGGGTGAGTTGAGACTTTGGCAGATTGATGACAAGTCCCAGATACTGCAGTATGCGTCTGGTGTGGTCCAGGGAAGTCTGAGCCTCGGACTGAGATGGAGCTCGGATGAGCCAGTCGTCCAGGTACGGGAAGACAAAGATCCCCAGAGTGCGTAGAAATGCAGCTACTATTGCCATGCATTTGGTAAATACCCTTGGAGCAGAGGCTAGACCGAAGGGGAGTACTCTGTATTGGAAATGTTTTCCCTGGAACATGAACCGTAGGAATTTTCTGTGGGATGGATGGATGAGTATATGTGTGTATGCATCCTTGAGATCTAGAGAACAAAGCCAGTCCTGACTCTGTAGGTATGGAAGGAGAGTACCTAGAGAAAGCATTTTGAATTTCTCTTTGTACAGGAATTTGTTCAGTTCTCTGAGATCCAGAATGGGTCTGTATCCCCCTGTTTTCTTGGGAATCAGAAAATAGGGGGAGTAGAAACCTGACCCTTGTTGAGGAAGAGGAACCTCTTCTATTGCCCTTTGGGCGAGAAGAGTGGTCACCTCTTGTCCCAACAGGTACAGGAGAGATGGGGGAGAATTGAATTGTCTCACCATGGTATGGGGAGGAAGGCTGGAGAAATGTAGTTTGTAGCCCTCTCTGATGATAGAGAGGGTCCACGGTTCTGATGTGATTTGTTCCCATCTGGGAGCAAAATGAGCCAACCTTCCTGGAATGGTGAGAGGTTCTGGCTGTTGCAGAGCCAGAAAGGGTAAGTTCTCTAGAACCAAGTCAAAAACCCTGAGGAGGTTGGGACTGCTGGATTGTAGCAGCCCCTGTGGCCTTTGTTCTGGCCTGCTTAGTTTGCTGACGCTTAGGAGCAAAACGAACTTGGGAAGATTGCTGGCCAGTATTTGTGGAAAATCTGGTCTTTTTATAGAAAGTTTTCTTAAAAGGTTTTTTCTTGGCAGGGGTAGAGGTAGACTTAGAAAGTCTATCTAAAGCAGCATTCTCTGCATCCATTTGAGTGGCTTTGATTTGCCACTCTTTGCCAAAGAGATTTTCACCTGTACAGGGCAGATTGCCCAAGCCTTCTTGTACCCAGGGTTCCAAATCAGAGGCCTGGAGCCAAGCCAGTCTGCGAGCAGCTATGGCTATGCCAGAGGCTCTGCTTGCCCCCTCAAAAGAGTCAAAGGCTGCTCTGTTGGAGAACTTGGAAACATCTTGAGTGTGCTTTAGCAAAAGAAGGAATTCCTCCTGTTTATCCTCTGGGATAAAGGGGAGAAATTGACGTATCTTTAATGCAATCTCTTTCAAAAACTTGCCCATATAAAGGCTGTATGAATTGATTCTGGCAATAAGCATGCTAGCTTGGAAGATTTTTCTCCCAAAAGCATCCAGAGTCCTACATTCTCTTCCTGGAGGGGTAGAAGAGTGTCTTTTGGTACTCTTTATCTTTTTCATAGCAGACTTCACCACAATAGAGTGGTGAGGAAGCTGAGTTTGTTGTAAACCAGGAGAAGGAGGAACCCGATACATGGTGTCCAAACGTCGAGAATGTGGAGATAGGGTAAGAGGAGCCTCCCACAAATCCATCATGTGTTCTTGAAGAATTTCATGTATGGGTAAGGTGGCTGCCTCTTTAGGAACCTTAGAGTATCCTAAAATATCTAATTTCTTTGCTCTAGGTTCCTTTTCTGAGGATACAGATATGGAGAGTCCTTTAGCTACTTCAATAATGAAGTCTTGAAAGGAAAAAATCCTCTGGAGGAGACATTCTCCTTTTTGGAGAAGAGGGCTCCTCAGGAAGAGTGAAAGAGACGTCAGCAGAATCATCTGAGGTATCAGACTCTTCAGAGGATTCAAAGTATCGTCTATTTGCTTCCAGAGATCGATACGCGTACCGATCGGTACCGACATCGGGCATACCGGGTATCGGAGCGGTATCGAAGAAAGCTCCGGAACCGGAGACCGGAACCGGCATGCTACTGGAAGTAGGTGCTCTGGGTACCGGTATCGGTTGCGGTACCGGAATCGGAGTCGGAACCGATTGTCGCGGTACCGATGGCGGTGCAGCATTAATGAAAGTCAGTAAGGCCTGCTGCATGGATTGTACCGGAGTACCCATAGCCGCCACAACTGCCTGGAAGTCGGTACCGGTGTTAGCCGGTACCCCAGAGCAGTCTAACAGGAGATCGGTCGAGGCCGTGCCATCGATGTCTACCTGTAACCCCATAGGAGGAGCTTTGGAAGCCGGAGCTTCCCGCCGGGGTTTTTTGGCTGGGGCAGGGTCCTCAGGGTCAATTGCAAGGGCCTCTCGCTGCTTAGAGGGAGATTTGCCTTTTGATGACTTGCCCGAAGAATGTTTGGTTACCTGAGATCCATCAGGAGAAGAAGACCTGGAGGATGTTGATGCTGGAGTATCGGTAGAAAACAGCATATGAAATTTATTTGCTCTGTTCTGTAAGCCCCTTTTGGACATCAGAGAGCAGGATGGACAATCCGGAATGGAATGGTCAGGCCCCAAACATTTAAGACACCACTCATGGGTGTCTGTAATTGAAATAGTACCGGTACACTTAGTGCATTTTTTAAAACCAGGAGCTGGTTTTTCCATGAGGGAGACCTGAGAAGGCCTAGAGGCCTCACAGAAAAAATACACCAAGTGTAGGAAAAAGTAATATATTATTATTATTATTTTTTTTTTAAATAAACGAAAAAAGGACCGGCGGTACCGGTCCGGAATCGGGGAAGGCAGACACGCGGTCAAAGAAACAAATTAAAATAACAATTTCTTCAGCGGTGACAGGAACACGACCTGCTGGCTACGCGGAAAAAGAAGAACTGAAGAGAGTTGGTCAGGAAGGCGGGAAGGCAGCACGCATGCGCTGTGGGAGGCCCCAAAAGCTTCCTTTCTGGGAAGCTGGGGAGCTTTCCCGCGCAGGCTCCGTCGGTTCCGACGTACCCATATGTGAGGACTCATTCCTGCTTGTTCCTGGAGATGCTGAATAGTGCGGTATAGAAGAGACTGTAAATAAATAAATAAATAAATACTCCTTGGGAGGACTTGTTTACTTCAAGCCAGAACAAAAATGTGCCATGTTACTGTCCCTAAAGGCTATCAAGAGTCTGGGGGCATACACTTTTGCAGTTTACTGGGGCTCTAATTCCACTGATCTCTGAACCATACAAAAGCCAAGACAAAGCAGGGTTGTCATGATCCTGATAGCATGATTTGGCCCTTGCCAACCCTTTGATTACATCATCTATCATTTTTGAAGCCAATAAGATTAGAAGAAATGCCCTGCTCTGATCACTCAGGACAATTTACATCCAATCATTAGCACGTGCAGCTTGGATGTTAAACACCAATAAATAATGTCCAAGCCCTTTGACCATTGTGACTGCTTCTTATAGTTTTTTTCTAATTTCCTCATTTTATTATAGCTTCCCTTTTTAAAATTAAATGCCACAACTAATTTTTTTAGTGTCCTTCCAATGATGACAGTGATCGCTACTGCCTAGTAGCTCCACCATCATTACTCCTTGCACTAGCTCCTGTGTACCAGTAAGGACTACATCTAATGTAATTTCCTCTCTTGTTGATTGCAGGAGCTACTGCTCCAAGAAGCAATTATTTATGGCATCTATTTATGGCATTATTTATGGCATTATTAAGCAATTATTTATGGCATTATTTATGGCATTTACCTCCCTAATATGCCCTGATGAGACATTTATCCAATCAATATTAGGGAAAATAATCTCCCATTATTATTGTTACCAAGTTTGTTAGCCTTTCTAATTTCTGTTAGCATTTCACTGTCTGTTTCTTTATTCTGTCCAGGTGGATGGTAGAATACCCCTCAATACTATCTTCCTCTCCATCACACGTGGAACTTCTATCTATAAAGATTCCACAATGTATTTTGTTTCCTGCAAAACGTTTATCCTATTTGACACCATGCCATCCTTGACATATAGCACCACCCCTCCATCAATTTGATCAGCTCTATCATTTTGATATAATTTGTTCCACTGGTTATCCTCCTTCCACTATGTCTCTGAGATTCCTATTATATTTAACCTTTCATTTTCTGCCATACATTCTAACTTTGCAATCTTATTGTTTAGATTTATGACATTCACATACAGACAACTTAAAATATGTTTTTTATTTGCATTTATAATTTGCATAAGAGATGAAGGGGGAATTCGGAATAATTTTTCTCTGTCTGTTCTTTATTTAAATACTCTAGAGTACTTCAGCTTTTATCATAGTCTCTCTACTGGGATATTCTAACTATCACATTTCACAGATCTCATGAAGCTACCTCAATCTGAACCATGTACTTCTAAACAACTCTTGACTTTCTCCTAAGATCTAATTTAAAAGTTGCTCTATCTCCTGTTTAAAGGTTAGTGCCAGGAGCTTGGTTCCATCCTGGTTAAGCTGGAGCCCATCGTTTCAGGATAGGCTCTGCCTTTTCCGGAATGTTGCCCAACCCTTAACAAATATTATTACTGCTTGGGCAATGCTTTTAGAAAGAATTGTGCTTTTGGCCATGAGGTTTTAAAAGGTCTATTTGTATAACTCCTCAACTGTCCCACAATAATACCTCTCTCTCCAGTTTGTGCACTAAAGATCAGAATGCAAGAAATCACGTGAATAGTGGGCCTAGTCTCACTAAACAGTTTTTATTACATTGGTTTTCTTTGTACATGCTTTCTTCCCAAACCTCAGCTTTGGCTCCCTTGCTAGTGTGCCTGATTTCATCCTATTGGTTGGCAGAGAAAGAAAAGCTGCTTATCTGTAATGGGGGTTCTCCGTAAATGACAGGATAAATCAGCCATACAGTCCCCTCCTCCTCCACCACCCCCCCCCCCCCCCATAGAGTTGAGCTTAGCATTCAACTGAGAAGACTTGTGTGGGAACAGCTCTTTCCATGAGATCTGGAAGTATTTCTATTAGAAGTAAGCAATTTCACTTTAGCTGCACCCTGGCTATAACGTCTTCTGGGAGAGAGGGCGTAAGCAGGACTGTACCAAGCTAGAAATGTATCCTGTGTGACTTGCGAACCTGGTGCCCCCTCCCCCACCAACCCAGCAGCACATAGGAACTTGCTCTTGTCAGGCTTCCTGGAAGCCCAGTGATGATATCAACGCCCCTTCTGTACTTGCACCCTGAGCGTTAGTAAAGACGAAGGGGGAAATGCAGCAGATATCTACAGAGACTCACAGGGTAAAGTTTGAGATGAAGGCAGCGTTTGGCAGGTCCAGATCAAAGGCAGCTTCCTTGGCATCAGCATGAGGATTTCTCATCATGCTCTGCACGGTGGTGAGAGCAAATCGAGATATGATGGTTGAGTGAATGGAGAAACTGCTGATTGTGAGCTGAAAAACAAAATTGAAACATGCTGACAGATGAAGACCATCCAGTCGGCCTATTTTTGCCTCCTGCTTCACTTGTTGCAGAATGTATTCTTTCCCGTACATTTTAATTCTTTTTCCTTCTCCCCAGAGATCCCCTGTGTTTTGTCCTACTAAAATGTGACACTTTTTGTCTCCATCACCTCTGCTGGGAGGCCATTCCAAGTTACCCAGTTCCAGGAGGGAGATTTTAAGCTAGTCCTGGATTTCTCATCCTGATACATTATGGTACCTGCAGCACTGATTCTGATGGGTAAAATCAGGAACTACAAATATCCTACTGCACTGCAATGCTAATTTAAAACCAGAACTGGCAAAAAATCTCATTACTGGAACCAGATAACTTGGCAACTCTGGTATCCACCACTCTTTCTGTGAAGAATTATTTCATCAGATTGTCCCTAAGTCTTCCCTCTTTCACCTCCATCCCCTAAACCAGTGGTTCCCAAACTTGTGGTCGCGACCCCAAATGGGGTCACATCATCAGTGGATGGGGTCATAGAAACATGGCCATTTCCCTTTCTTTCTGGACGTTCACTGTGACCTATGCCAAGTATGTGGCCTGTGAGCCAATGAACATTCATGATCCTTGTCCCCTCCTGGATAAACTTGCTGTTGGACTGGAAACCCCATGCTGAGAACAGGGGTCTGTAAGCACACAGTGCACACTGACACCAGGGACCAGCTGACTGCTGTTGAAGTTGCTGCCTTCCTGCTTGAGATGACTGGAGAGAGGGGAAGGAGGCTAGATCCCTGCTGTTTTAATTTCATCATCTGGGGTCACGTGAATTTTCAGTTGCTAAAATGGGGTCATACGGGATAAAAGGTTGAAAAATGCTGCCCTAAACCCTCGTTCTTGAGCTTCCCTTCCTTTAGAAACAAGTCTGTCTCCTGTGTAGGTATTCGTCTGAGGTATTTTAAAATTTACATTGTATCTCCCTCTCTTCCTCCTTTCAAACATGTGTACTCTAGAGGAGAGGAGGGCAAGGTGAAAACTTGAAATACCTCCACAGAATAAATACACAAAGGAAGGGAACTCAAGAGTGATGGATCATTCGATGGGAATTAAAGGGAGAGAGAGAACAATCTGAGCAAATACTTTTTCAATGAAAGAGTGGTGGATTTGTGGAATAGTTTTCCATCTGAGGTAACAGAGAAAGAAAGAGTGATGGATTTCAAGAAAACACCAATCCTGACCTAAGAAAAGTTTTAACTTTTGAAAGATAGTCTACAAGTGTATTAAGTTAGTCCAATAAAAAGGTATCACCTTATTGTTTCTCTTTTTATTTAGCTACCATTATAGTGGACCAACAGGACTATCACACTACTTAACCAAGAAAGCACCTGAACGTACAGTACATAGCAGCCGTCTTTCCAGCTGCATCTGCCAATGCTGAACACCGGCTGCCTCAGCAAGTGAGTTCACTCGTGTGAGCCCGTAGCTCCTGCTGCTGCTCTCATGACACTCGATCAGCAGCAAGAACTGCCTTTGACAGGGTTTGAACCTCTTCAGTCCTATTTCCCCCCATGGCTCTTCTGCTTCATATCCAAAAGACAGAGGTTGGACTGGGGGGCAAAATGGGAGAGGGGAGGAGAAGAGGTGAGTAGGAGAGTGCAGGTGGGGGTATGTAATAAAAATCTCCCTCTTCGGAATTGCTTCCTCTTGGAATGCAGCAGACAAATTTCACCAGATTGAACTATACTGAAGTATTAGAGGAGTGCCCCTGTGTCCCTCTAACCTCTGCAGCTTGATTCTGATTGTATTGCAACATCAGCTCCACTGTGCCTCCTCGGGCAAGAGGCCCAGCGTGGAGTACAGTATGATAAGGCTGAGACAGCATCCCTTATCTATTCTGTCTCTCCTTCACGTGTTTCCTGATTGAAAAGGAGACTTTTGTGTTAGGAGGAAGTGAGGCCTGGAGCCAGACTCACCCCTCCACAAAGGGCCATAACTAGGCATAAGCCAGAGAGGCAGCCACCCAGGGTGCAAAGCCTCCTGGAGTAGAAAAATCACTAAAATTCAAGTATGAGTCAGCAACAGATGAAAAGCCAGAAAGAGTTCTGCTCTGTTCTACACACCCATGATGGAGAAGGAGAAAAAGCAGGTAAAAGAGAACAGGGATCAAAGTGAAAGCGGTGAAGAGAAAAACAGAGGGATCAGTATGGAAATTGGTGAACATAAATGTTTTCAATACTGAAAATACCTCTGCACTGCACCTTGAAAGTATACAATGTATCCTTCTTAAGACTTGATACAATACTTATATTCAGGTGACATTTTCAATATCAGTTTCAAAACAACTGCTGTTAATAGTAACTTAGTAGCAGAAGGTCTCAGTAAATTCGGGCTGCCATTTGACTATCACTTTATCGTCTAATGGACTCAATGCCCTTTTAACATCAACGACCTTTTTTTTACTTGAACTGCTACCACAAGCAAAGATAAAAATGGTTTAAAGAACTGATGCTTAATTTAAAGAACAAGTGCTTAACTTTCGAAGAGAACTTCAACTTTAAATATCCCAACGCTGACAGACGCACCAATATTTGCGTTTCACCCTTTCAGGTTTTGTCAGGGGAATCTTGTAAAGCACTAAAAGATAAACAAAACAAGTTTATCAGATGCCAACTTTCTATGATGATATACAGATACCGAAGGTATAATTCTCTTCATTACCTCAAATCCAGAGAAAACATCATTCAAAAGCTCACTCAACGGTCTTTCATTAATGGTTGTGAGACGCCACGCATGCGGAATAGTTATATAAGGATTAAAAAACTGTCAACCAATACCCACAGAGCAGCTTCTTTCTCAAAGACACACCTCCCATTCTACTCGAGCATTCAACCCTCCAGCGGCCACTGTCTGTAGCTTATAAATCCAGCGTTGTTCATTATAAAGCAAAGTCTGTTCCATTGTTTTTCCACTTTTCACTGCAGTAATGCGCATAATGCAAAAACATCGTAGGTCTGTAAAAGCATGATGATGTTGAAGGCAATGATCCACCATTGGCGCTTCTTTACGCTGACATTTAAGTTTGCTTTTATGCTCATTCATGCGCACTTTAAATGCTCGTCTAGTTTTTCCAACATATAATAGGGCACAAGGGCATCGGACGGCATATACTACATGTGTAGAAGTGCAAGAAGTCGCACTTCGTAGTTGATAAGTTTTACCATGATAACTAAATTCTGACAGATCCTCTGTGACTGCACAAACCGTACATGACCCACATTTCCTATGACCCACTACTGCAGTTTCTCCACATGGTTCTATCGGTCTCAAGACCGCCGGACTTAGAAGCACTTTAAAATTCTTTTGTCTTGTCCAGACACAGCGTACCTGATGATGTTCAAGACCCGGAATGCTATTGAGTACATTCTTATGTCGTCTAATAATACGCTTCAAATAATAACTGTAAGGAGAAAAAGATGTAATCAAATTAATTTGTCGATCCTCTTCTGGCGAACTACAGCTTACGGAAGGATGAAGCAACAAGTCCTGATTAACATACAGTGCTCTTTTGTACGCTCTATTAACAGTCTTTTCAGGGTAGCCTCTCCGTTGAAAATTAGTTTTCAATTCCTTAGAATGACTTTTAAACTCTTGGATATCCGAACAGTTCCGCCGATAGCGGATAAATTGTGACAACGGTAAACTATTTCTCAATTGGGCTGGATGTGCACTAGTGTAGTGCAAAAAGGTATTCTTATCAGTCTCTTTACGGTATACGGAGGTATACCACCCAGTTGAGGTTTTATGGACAAGAACATCCAAAAAAGTGACTTGCTCTTCACTATATGTAAGTGTGAACTTAATGTTGCTTTCTCTGTCAATTGAAATTGAAAAGAAGCGTCAATGGTGGATCATTGCCTTCAACATCATCATGCTTTTACAGATCTGCGATGTTTTTGCATTATGCGCATTACTGCAGTGAAAAGTGGAAAAACAATGGAACAGACTTTGCTTTATAATGAACAACGCTGGATTTATAAGCTACAGACAGTGGCCCCTGGAGGGTTGAATGCTCGAGTAGAATGGGAGGTGTGTCTTTGAGAAAGAAGCTGCTCTGTGGGTATTGGTTGACAGTTTTTTAATCCTTATATAACTATTCCGCATGCGCGGCGTCTCACAACCATTAATGAAAGACCGTTGAGTGAGCTTTTGAATGATGTTTTCTCTGGATTTGAGGTAATGAAGAGAATTATACCTTCGGTATCTGTATATCATCATAGAAAGTTGGTATCTGATGAACTTGTTTTGTTTATCTTTTAGTGCTTTACAAGATTCCCCTGACGAAACCTGAAAGGGTGAAATGCAAATATTGGCGCGTCTGTCAGCGTTGGGATATTTAAAGTTGAAGTTCTCTTCGAAAGTTAAGCACTTGTTCTTTAAATTAAGCATCAGTTCTTTAAACCATTTTCTAAACCATTTTTATCTTTGCTTGTGGTAGCAGTTCAAGTAAAAAAAAGGTCGTTGATGTTAAAAGGGCATTGAGTCCATTAGACGATAAAGTGATAGTCAAATGGCAGCCCGAATTTACTGAGACCTTCTGCTACTAAGTTACTATTAACAGCAGTTGTTTTGAAACTGATATTGAAAATGTCACCTGAATATAAGTATTGTATCAAGTCTTAAGAAGGATACATTGTATACTTTCAAGGTGCAGTGCAGAGGTTTTTTCAGTATTGATCACATTTCCTCTGGCAAAAGAGACCTTAGATTGAGTTGTGAACATAAATGTTTGCCTTCCCCTGGCATTAAAATGTCTCATTACAGTTCCCTCATACACGGGCATGTCCTGCCTCAGGCCCTGTATTTATTGCTTGTTGCTACTAGGCCTAAAACTGGTTGCTATAGCTTTTCTTGTTTTAAGAATGCCAAAGGGAGGAGAGACTGCGGCAATGCATTTGAAAACTCCCCTCACATGGAACTGTCTGAAGTACCAGAATTTAAAATTAGGCAAAAGTAGGACAGGAAAGGCGTAAGAAGCCTGCATGAACCTTTGCTCTCATGATTTTGAACAAGCACATGTTTTATTCAAGGACTTAATTTCCTGAAATTTAGGGAAGGGAAATTGAAGAGAAAAAAATGCACAAACATGTCCTTGGAACTTTTGCCCAGTTCTCAAATTTAGATCTGTATACTGATAGCGCTATAAATAAGGGATATGTGTCTTACCTCTGTTTTGGGACTTCTGCTTTGATGCTCAGCTCTCTGCAAAGAAAAACACAAAGAAACAATTATGAATAGAGGTGGGAAGGGAGAGGGAGAAAGTGAATTAGTGCCAATGCTGTATGCTGTCATGCAGAGAAGTTTGGTTCATTGCTCAGCCTCTGCCCCCTAGGCTCTGAAGGAATGAAGATGCAAGGACAGGCAACCTCTCTTTCCACTCTTTCATTCTTGTTATGCTGAACTCCAGTCTCTCATCTGGCACCTTCCCTAGTCTCTGGAAACACGCATTAGTTCGTCCCCTTCTGAAGAAATCTCTCAATCCACACAATCCCACCAACTAACGTCCTATGTCTAACCTACCATTCCTCTCAAAAATCCTGGAAAAGGATGTTTTCTCCCAACTTTCACAACACTTTGATTCCACTCATCTACTTCACCCTCATCAGTCCAGATTTCATCCTGGTCACAGTGTTGAAACTATCATGCTTTCTTTTCTAAATGATCTTCATGTGGCACATGAACGTGGTGACATCACTCTGGTGGTCTCTCTTGATCTTTCCTCGGCCTTTGATCTAGGAGATCACTCCCTTCTCCTTTCTCGTCTGTGGGAATCTGGGCTTCAGGGGACAGTATTTCAATGATTTCACTCTTTTCTCTCCTCACGATCCTTCTCAGTGCATGTGGGTGTTACCTCCTCTGATCCTGTCCCACTCTGTTGCGGTGTCCCCCAGAGTTCTGTTCTAGCCCCTCTCCTATTTAATATTTTTCTAGCACCACTTGCCTTGCTCATTCAACAATTCGATCTGTCAGCATATTACTATGCTGACGATATTATCATGCTTCATCACACTAACCCACAACAGCCTGACCTTACTGCTCTCAACAACTGTTTATCACAGGTCTCCTGTTGGCTCACCACTAATTGTCTACATCTCAGTCTAGCCAAAGCACTTGCAATATGGTTTATGTTCAGTAGTCCATGTCCAACAGTTGCCCCAGTCCTTGACAATATCACAATCCCCATAGTTCCCACACTCAGCTACCTTGGTGTGACACTAGACACCTCACTCTCCTTTCACGAACCTTTCTCACTTCTTTCTCATTGGTCTTTCTTTTAACTCCGACAGATACGCGCTATTCGTCCCTTTCTGTCCCCTCAGGCATTGACTACTCTGTCATGATTGGACTTTTGTAACTTGGCCCTCGCAGGCATCACTCAGGCCCACTCCATCGGCTTCAACTGTTACAAAACACCGCAGCCCAGATCATTACTCATACCACACGCCAGGACCATATTACCCCAATCCTCATTCAACTTCATTGGCTCCCACTCGCTTATCGCATCCATTACAAAATTCTCACCATGACTCATCACACTGTATATTCAAATGCTCCACAATATCTGGTTGATTTACTGCAATTTCACACCCCTACCCGCAGTCTCTGCTCAATTGACATTAATTGGTTGGTCCTCCTCTCCCCTTCCTGTGCCCACTTTAACTCCACCCGATACTCTGCCTTCTTTTTCCTGGCCCCCTCCCTCTGGAAATCCCTCCCGGCCATGTTCCATCAAGAATTCTCCTTTCCCAAATTTAAGAATCTCCTGAAAACCTCTTTCTTTCAATCCATCTTCGATCTGCCTCCAACCACCCCTCTAAACCCCTCACTGCTCCTGTTTTTTATTCTTAGTTTCTGATGTTATCTTATTTCTGTTTCTTTTTCTTTCTCTTTATTGTAACTGCTATCACTGTCCTGTCATGCAATGGAGTTCCCTTTCCTTTCCCAGCCTACAGCCATCATTCTTTATTTAATTCTCTGTAAACTACCCTGGTGTCATGAAGGAGCAGTATATCAAGAAATCTAATAAACATTAACATAAACACATGCTTGAAAGCTCCTCAGCGTATCTGGGAACCTTTGAGTTTTGTTCTTTCTGAGATTAATGGCAAGGAGAAGGTGGAGGTCACAGATGAACAGACTCTCTCTTTTCCTTTCCCCCTCACTCCCACAGATCTTTCTTCTCTTTCCCCCTCCCCTACATTTTCCTTAAATTTTTAATGGAAGTCTTCTACCACAGACCAATTAGGGCTGCCGATAGACACAGTGGGTTCCAAGATAAAAACCTAGGAGTGGGCCCAGCTAGTGCCAGATATCCTGAAGCTCTGTCTCAGACATCATTCAGCGCATGGACCCAGTAAATTGCATTACTTGCCCTCTCAAAATCAACCCTGAGACCAATGTTCCTTCTAAGCTGCTTAGGAGTCTTCCACCTGTGTTTTAACTGCAGGGTTTGCTGCAGCCCTCCCACAGCCTTTCCTGCCCTAGGTGATTCAGACTCTGGAAGAGCTGAAGCATATTCTGTGGATAAAATAGGGGCAGCAAATAGGTGGCTAACTAACAGGGAACATTGTTGCAAACTCATGGCCAGTTTTATCATTAGATAAGTTAGGTATTCATCTTGTGTGCCAAAAGTTTGTGTGTAACAGAAACATCTTATTGGGCAGACTAGATGGACCATACTGGTCTTTATCTGCCGTCATTTACTATGTTACTATGTTGCACCAGGACCCTGTCAACAAAGAGAAAGCAGAGCTGGCTAGTTTTGAAGAAAAACGTTTGCAAAAGATTATTATTTTCTGTAAGAAAGTGTGAGAGAGCTATGATATTTGATTTCCACCCTCCCTCTCCATCTGCCACTCGCCCCAGACACATTCTTCAATACATCTAATTTAATTTGAGAATTTCTATCCCACTTAGCAAAAGAGATCAAGGGGGTTACGGTGAAGCTAAGTGCATGCAATAAAATCATTAAGACAGCATAACAATTCAAAATAGAATATATATTACAAACATCATATATCGAAAACATAACATCACAATAAGTACAAAAATCAAATGAATACAAATTCAAATTATTTGAAAAAAATCAACTAAAACTCAAATCTCCTTACATCCACTTAAGGCCCCTATTAACCTGATCAAAACCACTAACCCAGAGTGTCATATAAATAATGGGAGTCATTTTAGAAGCTCTATTTGGGTTTTCCATGTCTGAAATCACACATGTAGACATTGGAAGTACAGAGTCATACCAAGAACCATTTTCGAAAGCCCTGAAGTTATACATCTCTAGGGCAATCACATCCATGCTGCACGGGGGCGTAGTGGAGCTGTGTCCAGATTGTTCCTTAAAAGATAGATGTGTGTGCCCGATTTCTTTTTTTTTTTATTTGCATTTCATCAACTTACACAAAGCAAGAATTAAGCAAAAAAGTGCCATTGCATACATAAAAAAACAAAATAAATGTATCCACATTCCATAAAAGTATAGCATACAAAGTCATTAACAAAGAACACTACTACTTTTAGCCCACAATGAGGAGATATAAAAAGAAAACAAATTTAAGAAATCATAAGAGTAACAAACTCTAATCACATAACAGCATTTAGTATATTTCTCCTACCACCTCCTATATATTACCATGTCCCTCTTTACAATTCAAAAACAACTCTAACTGAGAAGGATCCAAAAAAATAAATTTAGAACCCTAAAATGTAATTAAACATTTACAAGGGTATCTAAGAAAAAAAGAAGCTGAAAGGGCTATCACTCTAGGTTTCAAAGCCAAAAAGGCCTGTTGCCTAACTTGCGTAGCCCTACAAACATCAGGAAACATCTGAACTTTAGCACCACAAAACAGAGAGGACATATTTTTAAAGTAACTACAAAATAAAAGAACCTTATCCTTTTCTGAAACAAAGGTTACTACCAAAGTAGCACAAGATGAAATATTATCTTGAGAGTCCTCGAGAAATTTAGTCAGCTCAAGGTCAGTACGGCCCTGGACCACATCAAACTCCCCAGAAGGACAAGTAGAAACCCCTCGTCCTGTCAAGTAATACAATTTTGAGATAGCAATGGAGTCAGCCGAAGCCAAGCCCAAAACCTCTCTAAAATATTTTTGAAGCAAAATCTCCGCTGAAAGCAAATGACAAAATGGAAAATTTAACAAACGAATATTCCTGGCACGAAACATATTGTCATACAATTCCATCTTGTGGTGAATAATTAAACTATCTTTAACATTAGAGGAATGTACTGCTTTAAATGAAAGACATTGGGTTTCACAATTAGAAATTCCAGTAAGCATACTCCCCACCCGCCCTTCCACCTCACTAAGTTTAGTGGAAGTCTCCGAAGAGAAATCACACAACTGCTTAACAGTGGGAACCAAAGAATGTTCAATACGACTAACAACTTTCCAGATGTCAGCCAAGGTGACATGAGCATCAGGTACTTCCCTCGGCCACACCTGAAACAGTTGACCAAGCAACAGGTTTCAGCTTTTCCCCGGATTCAGCTGGAGTACTCTGCTGAAACTGTCCACCCACTGAGGCAGATGCAGGTGGGGAGATAAAACATGGTGGAGAAGGAGGAGAATGATTCGGGGAACTCAAGGACGCAGCAGATGAACGCAGAGTCAGAAAATCAGGACCTAAAGAGACATCAGTGCCAGATATTACCTTAAAGTGTCTGTCCATAGGACCCACCGTTGCATCAACCAGTGCCGCAGATGTAATCTTTTTCTTCCGTTTACCCATCTGAACACTGAATCCCCTGTAACCTCTACAGCCTGTACTCCTACGGTGCTCTAAGGGGCTCCCAAAGGGCCTGACATGCCCCTTGTATCTAGCCCCTTAGATCGCTGCCCCGGACTCGCGCCTCCGGCTGTGCCGAACGCACCAAGCTTATAAAGAGGCCCCCGATGATGTCGGGGGCCGCCAGAGCAGGAGCCTGTTCCCTCTCCAACCGTTGCGCTGTCGTCTCTGGCTCTCCCAAGCTGCTCACACACTGCTCGGTCTTTAAAGAGGTCCCCGATAACGTCGGGGCCGCTGGAGCAGGAGCCTGTTCCCTCTCCAACCATTGCGCTGTCGTCTCTGGCTCTCACCGTGTGTGCCCGTTTCTGAAATGGCCTGCAGGTCTCAACCCACTGGCGGTGATGTCCATGTCTATTCTTATTCCAGGGCACAAATAGGTATCAGAAAAGTGCTGGTTCTGGCACCCAAACATTTGTGGGGAGTACAGAAGAAGGCGCTTTCATGTCCCCAATACTTTTCACAATGGTAAAGAAACAAAATGGGAAGCCAGGATGTGTATACTGTTTGAGATAGACATACCTGTGCTGGAATACCACTGTGGGCATGCCTTTATAGCCCAAGCTGCTGCCATCCACATTGGGCATATTCAACCTACTAAAATTGGCCAGAAACTTCCACGTGCCCGGTGTATTGTTTTGCATGGGGCCATCTATTTTAACATTCCGGAGACGTGTATCGTTCAGGGAGGGGAGACAGTGATTTTAGAAGACACTTACATGTGCTCACCTTCTCTGCTGCCACTCTCATGGTATTTGAGACATTTTGGCCTGGATGTCCCAGATTACTTCTAGACAGCCTTTCTAAAATGTGCCTTCACATGTATATTCATGTTAAGCCCTTCTGCCATCAGAGTGCGATGAAAGGCCATATAATTATCCAGTTGTCTCACACTAGGAGACAGTATGTTCAAGAGACATGGTGCCCTGCAACTCACAGATTTCTCAAATGGAGTGGAGGAGTAGCCTAATGGTTAGAGCACTGGCTTAGGAACCAAGAGACCAGGGTTCAATTCCTACTAGCACTGAGACCAGGGTTCAATTCCTACTAGCACTCCTTGTGGCTTTGGGCAAGCCAACTAACCCTCCATTCCTTCAGAGAAAAAAAAATCCAAGTTATCAATGTCCCTGTTTAATGTATGTTACCAAGTTTAAGTTACAATCTAAACTGCTTTGGCTGACATGATAAAGCAGTAAAAAAAAACCCTAATAAGTAAATACTCTTTAGCAGAAAGCAACTAGGTGAAGGAAGACATAGAGGGTCATTTTAAAAGGTTTAGTCATGATTTGGACATCTGAAGATGTGCACATCTCTATAGCCATTTTACAAATATGTCTCCAGTGCAGGGACATCCAAGTAGGCATGAGGGTGTGGCAGAGGCATGTCCAGGGAGGGGCAATGTACTTACACTTCCCCGTTCGATCTCAGAAATGTTAGAAATGTCTGCAGGTACATCCATGTTCCAGGCATGAATAGGCATCAGGAAAGTATTTGTTTTCACCTTAAATCATCCAGGGAGCAGATAAAGAATTAAGTGGCTAGCCTTAGATCACAATGGCCCACACTGGGGTTTGAACCCAGACCAACCTGCTCTTAAGTTACTACTCCAACCATTACACCATTAGACAAATTTTCTTGGAATCTAAGAGCCAGCCTACAAATTTAGGAAGCAGTCACTGAGACTTGGGTCACAGTGCCCCCCCCCTGCCCCCCACCAAAAGGTGTATCATAGGGCCTGATATACTAAGACTGTTCTCCTGTTTTCTATGAGAAAAAAAGCTTAAATTAGTCCCTTAACATGCGACTGCACAATGCCAACAGAAGGCAGTGGCCCTTCTCTTTCTCCTCCTTCCATCACACCGAGTGACCCTTTATAGCTGTACCTGAGACATCATTTTTTGCTTCACATATCACCATAGCCTGGTGATATGTAAAGCAAAAAAACGCTTCTTTTATGCCCATGCATCTTGCCGTCACTCAAATCTTTGCCATAACTCCCCCCCAATCTCTCTCTCACTATCTTTCATGACCATCCCCAGCCTTCCCCATCTCTCATAACCCTCCCAATTTTCACCCAGTCTCTCTCTCTTGCTCTGTCATATAACCCCTCTCCCCAGGCTTCACTCAGTCTCTATCATATCTCCCCCATCAAGGCTTCATCCAGTTTTGGTCTCTCTCTCTCATACCCCCTCCAAGGCTTTACCCAGTCTCTCTCAGAACTCTCCCACCAAGGCTTCATCCAGTCTTGGTCTCTCTCTCTCTTACCCCCCTCCCCGCAAGGCTTCATCCAGTCTCTCTCTCTCTCTCTCATAACCCCCCCCCCTCCCCCCAAGGCTTCAGCCAGTCTCTTGCTCACTGATTCTTCTGCCTGGTTACAGCTGCTGAAAAAACATGGCATTTGTGACTTTACCACAGCAATTGGCTCTTTGCATGCTATAGCTGTTTGGTGGAGGAATTTCGGGCTGATCTCACAGTTACAAGTCTCACAAGACTCGAAACTATGAGAACACCCTGAACTTCCTCCACCGTGTGGCTCATGCATGCAAAGAGCTGATCATGAGAGGAAAGTCGCAAACACAACATTTTTCAGCAGCTGGAACCAAAAAGATTCAGGGGCATAAAATCCCAGGCACCAAGGTTCAATTTCTAGGCACCATGGCAACCTGATTCCAGGATTTGTTAAGTCCTGCTTTAAATAATTAATAATTCAGCAACATTAAGATGCAGACAGCAGTCCAGCAGTGAGTTGGAAGCTCTCCAGCTTATTGCATCGAGTGCTGCATATATGATTGTCTACCAAGTGGTCATCAAATGGCTAGGCCACCACAATATGCACATCAATCCTAACAAGACAGAAGTCCTTCATATAACCAAGAACCAAAGATTCTCCCCACCATTCATAATTAGCTTGGCCAACTTAACACTACATGTAAAAGATCAAGTAAAATTCATGGGCATTATACTTAACCAAAATCTTAACTTCCAAGCTCACATCAAACAAGTTACCAGATCTGCATATCTCAAAATGAAAGGCTGAAGGGCATCAGAGTGGTTTACAATCACTATAAGCAGTTGTGTTTTTAAGAAGGTTTAAGGCTCTGCCGAAAAGTTCCCTAGGCTGGTTGAGTGAGATCTAATTAGGTTAGTATAGTATTCTCTCTTTCTGAGAAGGGTGAGTTTGCAGTATTCAGACTGGGTAACTATGTATGCTGAGTAGTTGGACGGGTCCTTGTGACACCTTCATTTGCACTCTAGTTGCCTGAGTTTGTTCTTTAGGGTTTTGAGGTCAGATGTGAACGAGGGAACATGGTGAGTTCTCTTAATGCCATGTGAGCTGGCGGGTTTAGTGGCATAGGAGGAGATGTGGTCATTCCCTTAGAATATTAAGGAGTTGAGGTTGTTAGGGTCATCTGGGGCCATAGGCAGAATGTTATTGATGGAGTCTCTGTCATATGTTTGGAACCTCCGTGGATGAGATGAAGGGGCTTTAAAGGTAGCTGTGGTGGGTAGAATTGGTAGGAAGAAGGCGAGTAGGTTGTGGTCCAACCAAGGCACTGGAGTGTTTTGAGTCATTGATGAAAGATATTGGTATGGCCAACTGGCTGGAGTAAAGATAAGGTCTAGGATTCCACCCCTGGAATGTGTTGGTTCTATAATGATTTGCTTGAATTGGAGTGCTTCCATTGCTTCGATGAAAGATATGGAGTGTTTATTGGATGCAGCAGGTAGGTTGAAGTCACCCAGTAGAGTAAATCATTTATTGCTGTGGCGGTGAGAATTTGCCTCAATTAGTAGTGAGAGGTCACTGGAATCAGCTGTTGGTAATCTGTACGCAAAGCAAACAGATAGGTGGGTGTTGGAAATGGTACTGAAGTCCAGGTCATTCATTGAGCTAGCACTGGTGATCTTGAATTGGAGGTCCTCTTTAGCAATTATAAGGACATCTCTACCCCTTTTAGTGGTCTTAGTGATTGAAAAGCTGGTATGAAGGGATGGCAAGCTGATTTACTAGGACAGTATCGGATTCCTCGAGCCATGATTCTGTTATGCATAATAAGTCAATGTAATGTTTCTTAAAGTAGTCTGTAAGGATAGAAAGTTTGTTACGGACAGAGCGAGTGTTGATGAGAGCACACTTGAGTGGTTGGTTGGTAGGCGGATCAGAATCTGGAGAAGTAAGCCAGGGAGATGGTTGAATTTTGATTAAGTTGTATGTATTTTTGCATCATGGTTTGTAGAGGAGTGTTTGAAGTCTGGAGTTGTATGGGTGTTGTATTATAGGGATAATGTATGGTGTGGTTAGTGTGTATGCTGGTGTTGTAGTGTAACTGGTGAGGAGCAGTATAAGGAGAAGTGGGGTGGGAATATCCATGGTGTATGTTTGGGTGGAGTGCTTGCTGCAATGAGAGGGGGTGGTTTAATTGGTTAGAGGCAATCTAGTAGTGAATTTTTGAAATGAAAGCAGCAGTGGTTAGAATGGCTTAGAATGCTGTTAATTGTTAGTAATTAATGTGTCTATAGTGATGGGTAAGGCAACAGGGCTATTGTATATGACTAGCAAGCTGGAGCAATTATAAGCTTGAACCATAATATACAATTTGTGTACTTGCATAGGACTCTGGTCAGGGAGTTGAGGGGCGGCTGATTCCTATTTATTTATTTATGTATTTGTTTGGTTTTATATACCGCTTTGTCGTGGTAACCAGAGCGGTTTACAAAGAACATTTTAACTACTGCAATACATTATGTATCAAGGGAAAGGGTGGTGATGCGTAAGGATACTGATCCCTCTGGCTGAGGCACTCTGAGGCCACTCTAAGGACCATGCCTAAGTGCTCTTTGGCATGGCCCTTAAGCATGGGCTTAGATTTAAAGTTACCACCAAAAAGAGTGATGTAGCAGAGGGGAGGAGCTTATCTCCACTCTCTGCTGCTGCTGGAGTCTTCAGGTACTGGACTCAGGAAGAGCAGGGCTCGCAAGAAGACATGGAAGAAAGATGGCAAGAAATACACTGTATTATCTTTTAATTTTCAAAAGGGAGACTATGATAAAATGAGGAAAATAGTTAAGAAAAAACTAAAAGGAGCAGCTGCAAAGGTTAAAGATTTACATCAAGCATGGGCATTGTTTAAAAGTACTATCTTGGAAGCCCAGACCAGATGTATTCCATGCTTTAAGAAAAGTAGTAGGGGAGGTGCTTCATTCCTGATTATTTCCTGGACTACATACCTGAATGTTTGCTGGCACTAGCGGCTGCACTGATTGGCTGCAGGTATCGCTGAGGGCTTTAAATCCAACTGCCCCACCATGGGACGCGGTCGCGGGCATCACCTGGGGGCATGCCCGAAGGGAAATGAACAAAGGGGCAGGCCACGCCCCTTTGGCACCTCTTCGGCATACGTCGGTGTGAGAAGGTTCTCCCTGTTAATGGGAAACGGAAAAAGAAATACCCGCCGTCTGTTCAAACGAAGGCGGTTAAGATCGCAGGCCCGATGGATGCCCATGTGAGAGTGAGTGATCCTTCAGCTCCCGTCCAATTTTTGGAGGACGGAGGAGCGGATATCTCGGCAGTGAGTACTTCTTCTTCCATACCTTCTTCTAGCAACTTGGGTGTAACTCCGCCCATCGTTGAGTGTGAACAAATGCCTGGGGAGGCCTCTCCGTTAAAGGAATCGGTGTTAGCCGATCCCGGCACAGCCTTACTGCCTGTTTCTTTTTTAGAAACTGATTCGGGTGTGACTTTACCGCCACCTTTGCCTACTATGATTACCTTTTCTTCAGTTTCGGATGTTCATACTCCGCCTTCTGATGTCTCCTTAAAGGACATATGGGTGATTGTCTCACGTATGGAACTGGCTCTAGGTTCTTCTCTGAAGAAAGTTTCGGACTTTTCTAAGGAGACAGTTTTGAAACTCTCAGATCATGAGGACAGGGTACTAGCATTGGAAAAACAGATGGATATTCAGGAGTCCAAAAATTTGTCTCAGAAAGGTATTTGTGATAAACTTTCATTGGACTCCTTTCTTTTGCATCACCAGCATGAGTTCTTGGAAAATTCGTTGAGATCTCGGAACCTTCGGTTATTGAATTTTCCGAAAACTCATTTTCTGTCTCCTATGATTCTCTTATGAAAATATTTTAAGGAGATATTATTGTTTAATGATGTAGATGCAATTAATGTTTCTAAACTTCATTATGTTCCTCAAGGTTAACTGGATAAAGGAGGGGAAGAAGGAGAGATGGGTGCCCAATTTGAGCACTTAGCCTCTTCTCCTCTAGATATTTCAGAGTTTATTGAATCAGATAGTGATGTTATACTTTCCAGAGTTACTCTTTTGGTAAATTTTGTGTCAGAGATAGATAAGGATAGGGTATTGCATGCATATTTCTTAAAAAAGAACGAGAAATGTTGTGGTCAAACAATACAAATGTTCCCTGATGTCTCCAGGGAGACTCAGAGGCGCCGTAAGTCCTTTTTGGAGGCGCACCCACGGGTTTTGGCTCTTGGCGCATCTTTTTACCTAAAATTTCCTTGTAAGTGTCATGTTGTATTTCAGGGGAAAAGATATATATTTCTAGAAGTTGAACAGTTGATTGCCTTTCTAGACAGTAAGACTTAGTGGTTGTATATTTTTCTTTGTATAATTCAGGCTCCTTGATAAGTAAAAATGGAGTTTTCATAATATTGCCAGGGATCATTTTGGGGTTTTTTTCTTTGGTTTTAATTTTAGTTAAGCACTTTCCTTGATGTGGACTATTGCATGTTTATTATGTTTTGGAGCTGTATAATTATATGGCTCTTTTTGCTTGTAAAATTTCTTTTTGTATTGTTGAAATAGTTCATAAATAAATAAATAAATAAATAGAAAGAAAAGTAGTAGGAAGGCCAAAAAACTGGCAGCATGGTTTAAAGGTGAGGTCAGAGAGGCTGTTGGCAAAAAAGCATTCTTCAGGAAATGGAAAAAGGAGCCTAACGATGAACATGGGAAACAAAATAAGCATTGGCAAGTTAGATAAGTCAGGCAAAAAAAGAATTTGAAAAGAAGCTTGCTGTGGAAGCAAAAACGCATAATAAATTTTTTTTCAAGTACATTCATAGCAAAAAAACCTGTGAGAGAGTCAGTTGGACCATTGGATGATAGAGGTAAAAGGGGTGCTAAGGGAGGGCAAGGCCATAGTAGAGAGACTGAATGAATTCTGTGCTTTGGTCTTTACTTAAAAAGATATAGGGAAGAATTGAAAGAAATATTGATAAACTGAGAGGATGTATTACAACTGTATAATAAACTGAAGAGTAGCAAATCACCTGGACCGGATGGTATACATTCAAGGGCGTTGAAAGAACTGAAATATGAGATTGCAGACCTACTATTAGTAATCTGTGAACTATCATCTGTAGTACCTGAGGATTAGAGAGTGGCCAATGTAACTCCAATTTTTAAAAAGGGTTCTAGGAGTGATCCAGGAAACTACACACTGTCAGTACCAGGCAAATTGATAGAAACTATTATAAAGAATAAAATTACTGAACATGTTGTGATGGTGCAGAGGGGTTAAGCACTAGAAACAGGAGGTTGAAACAGTTTCTTTCCCCTGAAGCAGACAGCAGTACAGGTAAGGAAAGGGTTAAACATCCAACTCAGAGAAACTCTATGCTTAGAAAGATAGAGAGAGAGCCACACCTCAGCTCCATGACAACCAAGGGAGCTGACGTGAGAGGCAAGGGGGCGGAGTCAAAGCCCATAGAACAGCCCCAAACACTTAAGCAGGAAGTAACAGTTCCAAAGGAGGAGGTGCTGGGGAACAGCAGAGAGACTGAGAGGGAGTACGAGAACAATAACAGGAAGGAGAAGTTCCAGGAGAGGTGCTTGGAGAAACCTCTGGGAAAGCATCTTGAGAGAGAGAGGAATTATCACGGGACAAGCAGCAGAGAGAAGGAGGAGAGAAGAACCTTTAAACCTCAAAGGGAAAGGTTGGAAACCTTATCTAGGAGAGAGAGAAGTTCTTCTGAGGACTCTTCCGTTGAAGCTGGGCACACAGGTGGGAGCTTAGGCAGAAACAGAGTTCCGTTTAAAAGCTGTCCAAACATTCCCAAGGCAGGCAACGTGTCTGTAGCTCAAGTTCTGAAAGGAGCACAGGTGCTTGGAAGCAGTCAGCTGATTGTGTGCTGCAGAGACAGGAGTTGGAAACAAATCCTGCTGAGCAGTTTGCCACGAGGGAATCCGTGAAGCAGTTTGGGGACAAATGTTTGCCTTATGCCCAGCCAGTGAAAGCTAGAAGTACCAGGAAAAAGGTGAGCCCTTTAGATTCCCTTAAAGCTGTGTTAAAGGAGTCTGGTATTTTAAATTCCTCCACCCTACCTCCAAGTAAGAAGAACTTCAGCTGGAAAAATCTTAGCACTTTATTAGAGCAATGGAAGCCTGTTGATCTGGAAGCCCCTGTAAATAAGCAGGATATATCAGAGTCAGACGAGGAACCTATGCAAACGGAGGAAGCTTTGATAGGATCTGAATACTCTGACATGGAAACAGATTGCGCTTATTGCCATAAAGAGTGAGAGCCGTGTAACGTTGTGCTGTTGAGAAGTACTGAACAAAGCCTGACTAATTGCAAGGGAGCTTTTACTCTGAGGGAGGCTGAGAGCTGCCAAAGTGTAAAACTCAGTCTATTAAGCAGCTGTGAAAGAGGAGTACACTACGGTTGTGTTATCTGTTATATGAAGCTGTTTATGAAGACACTGTTGGTAATAGGAAAAGCATTTAATGTTTGAAGCTGAAAGAAGTTTGGTTATTCTGTTGGAACAGACTTGCCTGAGAGTTATCAGGAGGACTGTGTTATACCACGTAACTTCTTTTTGGTTGGGAGAAGCATCCATTTATTTCTGTTTAAAGGGGTAGTAGATATCAATTCCTGTGCAACAATAAACTTATTGTTACCCCAAAAACCTTGGCTGTATTCGTCTTGGCTCACAACTACAAGGAACATAGACAACAGCACACACAAGGGATATAAATTTGTGGTCACGTCCACTTCTACCAGGCGACTGCCTACCCATACAAGAAGAGGGCGTGACAATGTATATAGCCATGTTATAATGGGAGAAAGCCAACATGGATTTAGCAAAGGGAAGTCTTGTCTTACTAATATGTTATATTTTTTTGAAGATGTGAATAAACGGGTAGACAAAGGTGAGACAGTCAATATAGTGTACCTGGATTTTCAGAAAGCCTTTGACAAGGTCCCTCATGAGATTCTCTTGGCAAAATTTAAAAGTGATGGGATTGGAGGCAGTGTAGTATTGTGGATCAGAAATTGGTTATATGATAGAAAGCAGAGAGTAGGGCTAAATGGCCAATTTTCTCAATGGAGAGGTGAATAGTGGAGTACTCCAGGGATCTGTGCTGGACCCGCTGCTTTTTAACTTATTCATAAATGACCTGGAAATAAGAATAATGAGTGAGGTGATCAAATTTGCAGATGACATAAAATTATTCCAAGTTACTAAATGCGAGAGGATTGTGAAAAATTGCTAGAGGACCTTGAAAAATTGGAAGACGGGACATCTAAATGGACGATGAAATTGAATGTGGACAACTGCAAAGTTATGCACCTAGGAAAGAACAACCCAAACTATGGTTACACGATGCAAGGTACCACCTTAAAAACCACCACCCAGAAAAATGATTTAGGTGTCATCATGGATAATATACATTGAAACCCTCCTTCCAGTGTGCAGCAGCAGCCAAGGTGGCAAATAGAATGCTAGGAATCATAAGGAAAGGAATGGAGAGTAAAACAAAGGATATTATCATGCCTCTATAGTTCCATGGTGCGACCGTGCCTTGAATATTGTGTGCAATTCTGGTTGCCATATCATAAAAAGGATATAGCTAGATTAGAAAAGGTACAAAAAAGAGCAACAAAAATGGTAAAGGGAATGGAAGGATACCCCTATGAGGAGAGGCTTAAAAGATTAGGGCTCTTCAACATGGAAAAGAGAAGGCTGAGGGGAGATATGATAGAGGTCTATAAATTAATGAATGGAGTAGAATGGGCAAACATAGATCAGTTGTTTACACCACCAAGTAGAAAGACTAGAGGACATACAATGAAGCTACAATGCAACCCATCCACATCCGCGGGACAGGCTCCCTCCACGGGACAGGCTCCCGCACCAAGGCGACCGCCACAGATCCAGCTCCACATTCACGGGACAGGCTCCCTCCACGGGACAGGCTCCCGCACCGCAACAGATCCAGCTCCACATCCGCGGGACAGGCTCCCTCCACGGGACAGGCTCCCGCACCAAGGCGACCGCCACAGATCCAGCTCCACATTCACGGGACAGGCTCCCTCCACGGGACAGGCTCCCGCACCGCAACAGATCCAGCTCCACATCCGCGGGACAGGCTCCCTCCACGGGACAGGCTCCCGCACCAAGGCGACCGCCACAGATCCAGCTCCACATTCACGGGACAGGCTCCCTCCACGGGACAGGCTCCCGCACCGCAACAGATCCAGCTCCACATCCGCGGGACAGGCTCCCTCCACGGGACAGGCGCCCGCACCAAGGCGACAGCCACAGGTCCAGCTCCACATCCACGGGACAGGCTCCCTCCACGGGACAGGCTCCCGCACCAAGGCGACTACCACAGGTCCAGCTCTACATCCCCGGGACAGGCTCCCGCAACAAGTACAGCTCTCCCCAAAGCAAACAACAGACGAAGACCTAAGGAGACAGGCGTCACCCTATCAGAACATCACAAACTACCAACATGCACACCACATACTTCCTCCCTCTATACCTACTAGTCACACAACTCCTCCCACCGACCACACACCTCCACTACCCTCAAACAAACACACCATGGTACCCTCCAACTGCACTGCCATATCTCGGTCCACAACACACACACAAAGAGACACTCGCAAACTCCCAAGCAAAGAGACCAAACAGACACAAATCAAACACCAACACCAGCTCAAAGGAAGCACATGTAGCAACAACCTCTTCCACAAAGACAACAACAATTGAGCTCATAAACGCCAGATCCGTCTGCAACAAGATACACACTCTGGTAGACCACATAGAAGAGCGACAGCCCGACATAATATGCATCACAGAGACATGGCTCAACCCTACCGACAGTGTACTACTCAACCAAATAGTACCGAACAACTACTCAGCATACAACTGCCCTCGCACCCACAAGCGTGGAGGAGGAGTCCTAATAATAGCAAAAACAAAACTCAAGTTCAAGACACAGAACCTCACAGATACACAGCAGTGTAACACAATTAGCATCAAGAACAAGAATATTGCAATCTGCCTAACCTACAGAGCACCCCGTGCTCCACCTGACGAACTAGCCTTCACACTCGAAGAAGCCTGTGACATAACAGCAAACAACAAACCAGCACTACTAATCGGAGACTTCAACCTAAAGTCCGCCAATACAAAAGATGCAGAGGCCTTCCTTCAAGCAATGACCTCACTTCAATTCACACAGATAGTCAATGCACCAACACACAGACTTGGATCATCCCCAGACCTCATCTTCGCATCAAACTACCTAACTTCAAGAGACCTAATCTCTACACCCACCATCACCCCAGTACCATGGTCTGACCATTACTTAATCGAGACGAAACTGCAATCACAAGAAGACCGGACAAGCGAAAGAGTGAACATCCCACACACACAAAGACGATTCAAGTCCTTTGACAAGGACGTATTCATACAGGACACAATACAACACTTGAACATTGACTCAGAGGACCTGGAGGAACAAGTTTCCAACTGGAACAGCGTTCTAGCTAACGCCGCCAAACCATCCGATGACAGGACCGAGAAACAACACCACAACAAGAGACAGAACAAGCCATGGTACTCAACAAAAATACGACAGGAAAAGAGGGAGCTCAGGAAAATTGAACGGAGATGGAGAAAAAACAAAACTACTTCCGACCAACATCTTTACCTAACAAAGCAAAAACAATACAATGAACACATCAACCAATCAAAGAGAGAATTCCACACAAACCTGATAAATTCTTCCATCAACAAACCCAGAGAACTTTTCGAAATAGTAAAAACCCTGACAAAAGAGCAAACAGCAGAAAGAGAAGTACAAGTGGATCCACAGAAATTCGCTGACCACATCAAAGACAAATTCCACTCCACAGAGCGCACAACACCCAGTGGAACCACAAAAACGAACGTACACCCCAAAACCTGGGGCACATTCTACTCTCCCTCAAAAGAACAGATATCCCACATCATCTCCACAATCAACACAAGTACTGCCCCTACTGACCCTTGCCCAGTGTCATGGGTCAAAGCCACCAAATCAAGCCTGATACCAACCATTCATAAAATGGTACACAACTCACTCACTCAAGGACTCATGCCACAGCAACTAAAGCTTGCCTCAGTAAGACCAATCACAAAGAAAACTACTCTCGACAAAAAGGACCCAGCAGCATACCGACCAATCTCCAGCATACCCTTCCTCGCAAAAATAATCGAAAAGACGGTTCAACTACAACTTCAGGAACACATTGACGAACATGGAACTCTCGACGACAACCAACACGGATTTCGTCCCAACCATGGAGTCGAAACTCTACTGATCTACCTCTTCGACAGCATCATAAGAATAATTGACAACACCAGGAATGGAATTATAATGATCTTCATCGACATCTCCTCAGCTTTCGACACAGTTGACCACAATATGCTCCTGGAGAGACTAAAGAACACTGGTATACACGGTACCACTCTGAAATGGTTCCACTCGTACCTAACCGAAAGACAGCTACAGGTCAAGGTGGGACATGACACCTCCCGACCCATAAACGTCCAACAAGGAGTACCGCAAGGATCCGCACTCTCAGCACTCCTTTTTAACATCTACATCCAACCAATATGCAACATTATGAAAGAGAACAACATCCAATACACAATATACGCAGACGACATCATGGTATACTCCCCGATATCAATCGACAACCCGGACTTCTCTAAGATAACAGACTGCCTTACCCAAATGACGAAGTGGTGCCAAAACAACAACCTCGCAATAAACTACAACAAGACCGAAGCTTTAATCATCACTCGGAACCAGAGCTTCATACACCCACCAAACATAAAGATACAAAGCACTACGATACCGATAAGATCAGAGGTGAGATACCTTGGGGTTACTCTGGACAGTAAACTCAACCTCAAACCACACATAGACAAAACAATCCAAAAAGCCTACTACAGGATGCGAATCATCAGGAGACTGAAACCACTCCTCGCCCCAGAACACTTCCGTACCGTCTGTCAAGCACTGATAACCCCAATACTGGACTTCTGCAATCCGATATACCTTGGACTACCAAAACAAGCTCTCAAACCACTCCAGCTGGCACAAAACACTGCAGCTCGAATCATAGCCGGAACCGCAAGGCAGGAGCACATCACACCTACATTAAAGGACTTACACTGGCTCCCAATCAGTGCTCGCATCAGATACAAGACTATCATAAACCTATTTAAGATTAAAGAGCACACATCAGCCAACAGCCTCCACACGCTCATACAACCGGAAATCAGCGCACGTCCTAGAAGAAGTCAAACACGCAACCGAGTCAGTACCCCAAATGAATACAAGCACACACGCAAGGATACAACAAACAGAGCTCTCTCCATGGCTGCTCCAACAATATGGAACAATCTACCAGACGATCTAAGGGCAACTCCAGACCTCAAAGACTTCAGAAAACAACTGAAAACCATGCTGTTCATAGAGCACTATGGTCACATCACATAACCTAAGAGAATGGATAACAGCATTCCAATCCTCCTAAACAACTGTATGTATATAAAATATGTTTTTAGCACCACTGTAAATAGCCCACCTTGTACATAGCTCAAACAAATCAAGCACCCAACACCGCCATCACACAACCAAGTTTCATCCTCACTGCATGTACAACACACACACTTTACCTGATTGCTTGCTGTGATACCACCTTGATTATTAAGATAAGGCGGTTTAGAAATACTGTTAAATAAATAAATAAAATAAATAAATCTAAGGCTAATAAGTGAAAAATATTTTTTTTACTCAAAGCATAATCACTCTGGAATTTGATACTGGAGGATGTAGTAAAAGCTGTTCATGTAACTGGGTTTAAAAAAGGTTTGGACAAGTTCCTGGAGGAAATTTCCATAAACCATTATTAAAGATGACCTGTGAAATCCACTACTTGCCCAGGGACAAGCATTATGGAACCTGTATGCCTCATTGGGAACCTGCCAGGTACTTGTGAGCTGGATTGGCCACTGTTGGAAACAGGATACTGGGCTTGATGGACCTTCGTCTGATCCAGTAAGGCATTTCTTATGTTCTTCAATCTTTAAAATAATGAGTGGAGTAGAACAGGTAAACATAGATCAATTGTTTACTTCTAAGCAGAAAGACTAGGGGACATGTATTGAAGCTACAATGTAGCACATTGAAGACTAAGAGGAGAAAATATTTTTTCACTTAGCAGTAATCAAACTCTAAAATTTGTTGCTGCAGAATATAGTAAAAGCTGTTAGTGTCACTGGATTTAAAAGTTTTGGACAAGTTATTGGAGGAGAGGCCCATAAAACATTATTAAGGTAGACTGGGGAAATCTACTACTTACCCCTGGGATAAGCAGCATGAAATCTGTCTACCTTTTTGGAACCTGACAGGTACTTGTGACCTAAATTGGCCACTGTTGGAAACAGGATACTGGGCTCCATGGTCTGACCCATTATGGCATATATTATGTTCTTATGCTTTCCATGCTTTGTGCAGGACCACAGAGACAGGCTGAGTGCTAACATCTTAACACATGACTGAGATGATAGTTTAGGAAAGAGGACTTTAGATTTGTTAGGAACTGGGGAACATTCTGGGCAAGGGGGATTCTATTCTGATGCGATGGGCTCCGCCTTAACAAGGGTGGAACCAGCTGGTGGCATTAAAAATTAAAAAGGAGATAGAACAGCTTTCTCATCTGATCTTGAAAGCTAAATAGGGTTGGGTCTGGTTATTTCTTAGATGGGAGACCACGTTGAAATACCAGATGCTGTGGGCTTGCTACACAGAAGAAAGAGCTGACAACCTACGTCTTGTCGTACCTTGCCAAGAACATGGACAACTATCCACAGGGCCACTAGGAGCTGGCATCAATTCAATGGCATGCTACAAAAACAACAAGAGTGGCTTTTAAACTAAAACATGGGGGGAAAACCAATAATTGCTCAGAAATGTATAGTTTAGAGTAGGTGTTCTCAACCCAGCCTTCAGGACACACCTAGACAGTCAGGTTTTTAGGATAACCACAATGAATATGCACAAGACAGATTTATGAAGTAAATATAACTATAACTATAACAGGCTTTCTTCGGTGGCAGTTTGCCTTCTTTTCCAGTCTCAAACCTTTCCAGGCTGTTTTCCAATTTACAAGCAAAAACAAAAACTCCAAACAGGAACAAACTTTCAACGTGCAAGCAAAGTTCTATTTAGGTTTCTCAGGAAAATTCAAGAGTAAAAAGAAAGCTTTTTCCTCACAGTTAATTTGGCTTCTTGCCGTCTCACTTCACAGGTAGCAGGTGGTTAACAAGCACAATTCACAACTCCAGCTTGTTCTTATGTCTTAGTAAAACTTCCCCTCTTTACCATGTGGGAATTTACAATCCATCTACCTGCTTCTTATGGTTACCTTTCTCTGGAGGGCTTCCTCTCAGGGCTGGCTTTCCTTCAACCCTTCTGTGGCTAAGGCTTGGCATAAAGAGCAATCCATGAGGGTGTCTTCCTCATTCAGCTCAGCATCAGGCTCTCCTAACTGTATAGACTCTGACTCTCCTTCTGGCTCACTGGGCTCAGCTGACAGCCTCTCGTTAGAGCTGAGAGTGTCTCCTGCACCTCTGCATTGCCCAGCATTAGTCAGGCTTCTCCTGCTCTGCTCAGCATTAATCGGGCTTCTTAGGCTCATACCTGTGCCTCGGCTTGTATCAGCTTCTCTCTCTCTTTCTCCTCTTCTTGCCTTTGCCACTGCCCTTGCTTCTGGTGTTTCTTCCACCTTCTCTCCTTCTCCTCTTTCTCCTTCTCCTCTTCTATAATCTAGCATAGGCTTATATCTCCAGGGTTCTAGCCCCACCTCCTCTCTTCCCAGGTGACGGAGATCACTCTGCCTTCTGGCAACTGAGTAATCAGGGAGCTTACTGACGTAAGGGTCTTGGACCTTAGGTCTGTATTCACTCTCCCTTATTTCACTAGGGGAAACATGAAACCTGTTCCAGCTGGGGGTTTTCTGGTTCCTATGTGAGGTTGTGGCTTTGTTCCCCTGACCTTGCAAAAGGGGCCCTTTTACTAGGGTGAACTCTTTGCCTTTTTCTCTTTCCCCTAAATCAGGATAGGCTTCCTTACCACAGTATCTTCCAGGCATTCAAAACTCTTGGGCAGACAGACTCAGTCGAGTTCTGCTTCCACACGAATGGTCTCTCCATGCAGACCAGGTGGCCAAAAATTTCCAATTTTGGGGAACCCCGGACATAGACCTCTTTGCAAATACGCTGAATGCCAAACTTCCCCGGTTCTCTTCCAGAATTCCGGCTCAGGGTTGTCAGGCCAGGGATGCCTTCCTCCTCCATTGGGGTCGGGACTTTCTGTATGCCTACCCACCCATTCCCCTAATTCCCAGAACCCTATTCAAGCTTCAGAGAGACAGAGGCCGTATGATTCTCATAGCCCCACATTGGCCACGACAAGTGTGGTACCCTCTACTCTTACATCTCTCTCAAGCTCCATCTCTGGAGCTAGGATCTGCTCCAGATCTCCTATCCCAGGAGGACAGGATGCTGTGGCATCCCAATCCCCTGTCTCTACATCTCAGGGCCTGGTTGCTGAAAGCCTAGAACTTCATGGTCTTAGCCTTTCTCAGCAAGTAAAGGATATCCTTTATGCTTCCAGGAAACCATCCCCAAGATGCTCTTATGCTTTCAAGTGGAAAAGGTTTACCATATGGTGTTCGCAGAAGGGTCTTAACCCTCTTGCAATACCTCTAGAATCATTAATGGAATATCTCCTTCATTTGTCTAATGCAGGGCTTAAGACCAATTTAGTGAGAGTTCATTTGAGTGCTATTGCAGCTTCTCTCAAACCTTTAAATGGGCAACCTATTTCCTCTCATCCTGTCATAGCGAGATTTATGAGAGGCCTTCTTCTAACTAAGCCTCCCATTAAGCCACCACCGGTGGCATGGGATTTAAATCTGGTTCTTGGCCAGCTCATGAAGCCGCCTTTTGAACCATTAGCCACTACCTCTTTAAAATTCCTTTCCTGGAAGGTTATTTTTCTTATTGCAATCACATCAGCATGTCACATTAGTGAGTTGCAAGCATTGGTGGCAGATCCTCTTTATACAAGGATCCATCATGATAAGGTAGTCCTTAGGACTCATCCTCACTTTATGCCAAAGGTGGTTTCACCTTTTCATTTAAACCAAGCAGTTTACCTTCCTGTTTTTTTCCCAAGGCCTCATGCCTCTAATGCAGAAAGGAATCTTCATACTTTGGACTGTAAAAGAGCTTTGGCCTTTTACTTGCAAAGGACGCAGCAACATAGAACGTTCTCCCAACTCTTTGTTGCTTTTGATCCTAGTCATTTAGGGCTTCCAGTCTCCAAAAGGACACTGTCTTTTGCCTATCGGAGTAAGAACCTTCCTCTTGAAGGCCATGTCACAACGCACATTGTGAGAGCCATGGCAGCCTCTATGGCTCATCTTCACTCTGTGTCTATCGACAACATCTGTCGAGCAGCTACCTGGGCCTCGGTTCATACCTTCACAGCCCATTACTGCTTGGACAAGGACTCCCGCCGGGATGCCTTGTTTGATCAGGCTGTTCTTCAACACCTGTTCCATACTTAATCAACTCCTACCCACCATCCCTGGTAGGATACCAGAGATCCATGGGGGGAAGTGGAGCCCTTTCAAAAGGGCACACAACTTCTGGGGTTTCTCCCTGGCATCTGTAGCTAGGGTGTCCCCATATGTGAAGACTACATTCCTGCTTGTTCCTGGAGATAGCATAGTTACTCACCTGTAACAGGTGATCTCCGGGAACAGCAGGAATTTAGTCTTCACAACCCACCCACCTCCCCTAGGAGTTATATCTCTCTATCTCTTTTTTTTTCTCTTTCCCTCTCTCTCTGTCTTTGTCTCAGCTTTAAACTCAACTGGGGAGAGACAGTTGGGAAAGGCAGGAAGGCAGCACGCAGGCACTGTGGGGTGCTCCCAAAAGCTTCCTAATTGGACGCTGGGGAGCATTCCCGCACAGGTTCCGTTGGTATCGATGATACCCGTATGTGAAGACTAAATTCCTGCTGTTCCCAGAGATCACCTGTTACAGGTGAGTAACTATGCTTTACAGTAATCCCAAATTTTTGCATTAGTCATTTGAGTAGAGTCAGTGCAAGGGTATTAGTTGGCCACAGCTCAGTTGGTGGCCTGTAGCCGCCCCCCCCAACACACATTACAGCAATGGGCCAAGACTGAGCCACTGGCACGGCATGCCCTTGTGGGCCCCTGCTAATGGGCAGATAGAATTCTGTAGGGCCAGGGTCGGGCATACTATACCATGATGCTGCTGGACATGCCCGTGCCATGGCGACGGGATGCTACTGAACTGGCATGCCAGCCAGATCATGGTGTGCTGGGGACAGGCAGCCTTGGAGACGTCTCACAGCTTAGCATACAGTGCACGCTGGGCCATCTATCTGCCTGATTCCTCAATCACGGATGCATACAGATCCCACAGTTGTGGAATCGGGTCCAACTTGGCCCTGTCCAAGTTGTAAGCGTTCAGATGGCCTAGGCATGCACATGTTGGAATCGGCTTCCATGTGTAGAAGAGAAAAATATAAATTCTTTTTACTCTTTTTTTATGTTTTTATTTTGTATTTTTGAGAGGACAAAGCACCCCAGTGGAAAAAAAAACAGAGCATGGCAGGGTAGCTGATCACGCAGAGAAACAGCAGCTAGACTGGCACTTGCAACGATATGACAGGGCAGTGATACTGAACCAAGAAAGCAGGCTGGGAAGTGCTAGGACCTGGAACGGTCAGGGTGAACAGTGACACAGGCAGCAGCACCAGAAGCAAAGAGGGATAAGGAAGGAGGAAGAGTTTCTCTTTTTGTTTTTTTGCTTTTGTATGTGGGTCTAACAGAAGCCACTGGAAAAAAAGATTGCAGGCAACAGTGACTATAGTAGTAACTGACAAAACCACAGCAAGACACCGAGGTCAACTAGTTATGAATTCATTTAGTGGAGCTGTGCATTCAGTCTTTCTTCTAGTTACATGGAAACTGAGGGAAACTAAGCAGGGCGAAGTTCCTCTTTAGGAACACCAGCTTTTCTCCAAAATGCTGAGGACTCACAATATCCCTTGCTATTAAGAAATTCCATTCACTGGGCATGATTGTTGGTGGGCAGAAAATAAATATTGGTCAGATCTGATCAAACAGTGGACGTGTGCCCCAGTATGCCAGTCAGACTGTGATCATGGCCTTAATGAGCTCTGCAAGCCTGCACAGGGTGCAGGGACAGAAAGGGCACTGATATCATCCCTGGGTTTTCAGGAAGCTCAAAGAGTGCATTATTGCATATGGTTGAGGTGGAGGGCGGCACTAGGTTCGTTAGTTGCGCACAGTGCATTTCTAGCTTGGTATGGTCCTGCTGCAAGGAACCATTTATTTATTTATTTAATTCACATTTATATACCGCATCTTCCAAAGTTCAGTTGCGGTTTACAGGTAACAATAATTAACAAATCAAGTTTGTTTTACATGGAACAATGGAATATAACAGAACTTATTTACAAGGAACATCATATGAAATATAGAACAAATAATGTGGTATAATACCGAACAGTGTGAAAAAACTATATACAAGTTATATATGAATATATATATATGGAATACTTGGGGGGAGGTCAAAGGATCATCATTGGAGAGTGCTAACTGTGTAGGTTAAAGGTTTATTGCATGGAGTAACCGATTGTCTGTTTAACCTTTGTCTAGTGTAGATGATGACCATGTCACAGAAATTCATGTAGGACTTTCAGCTGCAATGGATTGAGGTTGGGCTCTGCCACTTGCCACTGTATCTATCACCTGTGTCAAAGACTGTTCTGTCTACTCAGCTTATGCTTAAATGTTCTATATTATGCTGATAACCTGTGGTCTATGTTTCCTAGAGTAACTCTGGTATTTGCAAGGGCCATGTAATCTTTAATCCCAGAGGTTGAACATTTGATGTGACTCATTTCCTCTTGGTTCACTGGAGTCTCCCTCTTCTTATTTCCTAGCTTAAAATGAAACTTTTAACCTTATTGGTCATCTCTAGAGCTCCCTAGTCATTATGGGCAAACAGGGCTGGCATAAGGAGATGAGGTGCCCTAGGCAGAGTTCATCCCTCACACCCCCCCCCCATCCAGCCAGCTGCCCCTCATTGCCACTTCTGTCACCCCTCATTGTGACCTACAGAGGCAGCAATGGATTGAAACAGCCCTGCGGTGATTACCTACAAACTTTGGTGCCACAGGGCTGTCCTGCTTTTGCCCCCTCCGATGGTTGACGTCCTGTTTGCATGGGGACAGAAGTTCTGTAGGTCCTAGTGAGGGGCAACAGTGGTGGCAATGGGCACCCCCGGAGTGCCGGCGCTTTAGGCGGCTGCCTAATTCACCTAATGGTAGTGCCGGCCCTGTGGGCAAGTTATTGTTCCTATCCCTTTGGGTCAGAGATCTCCATTTGGAACTCAGAAACCTTAAGCTGGCTCACTTCAATTCTTTTTACTCTATGTTGAACTGAAATATGTACAGAAAGATGTCTCACACTTGTATTGACTCAGAATTAGTGCAAGATTCTTAATTTTAGACTCTACAGTAAGTTCCTTGTTTATTTGTTTGTAATAAGACTTTGAAGGATGCTTATTTCCTGCTTACTGGTTGTTTCCACACTTCCTATAGGCTCCTCATACCCGTGTGACCAGACATATCGGTGCTGACGTTGCTGGAGAGGGCTTTAATACTGAGCCCCGCCGCAGGACATGGCCATGGATGCATGCCTGTGGGCACGTGCTCTGAAGAGGCATATCCAAAGGGGCATATACTGCCCCTTTGGAGCCCCTTCAGAGCACGTGAGGAGTCTGAGGAGGATTTTGTGCTCCTATGGGAAAACGAAAAAAGCATACTTTTCCTAATTCAACAGGTAAAGCAGTTAAGGTGGTTGGCCTGGTGTATTCTCATATTAAGGTTGTGCTTCTAGTGTCTGAGGATTAGTCACTGCAACATGATTCTGCTTCTCTATCAGTAAGTACTTTGTCCTCTTCATCTCCTATTAATCAGGGCGTTGTAACCCCGCCCAGTCAGAGTGGCCAAATTGTTAGAGGGGATATCCCTCCGTTGTTGGAGGGATGTGCTCCTCCGATGCTGCCATTAGTTCTGGATCCTCTATGGAGTCTAACTCATCCTTTACCTACTCCGATAGATCCTATTGTGTCTATGCCAGATAAACCTATGCCTCCCAAAGAAGTTTCCCTACAAGATATCTGGAAAACTGTCGTACGTACGGAACTTTCCCTTCAGTCCTCGTTGCTTAAGGTCTCTGACTTTTCAAAAGAGGTGGTTGTGAAGCTTGTTGAGCATGACACTAAAATAGGTATAGTGGATCAGCGTTTAACAGCTGGAATCTTTGGTGAACAGGACTATTCTTTGCTTCACTGTCAGAAGTCCTGGAAAATGTATCATGTTGTAAAAATCTACGATTCTTGAATTTCCCACATACCCATTTCCTCTCTCCATCAATACTCTTTGTAAAATATTTGAAGGAGATTTTACAGCATCCTGATGCCAATGTTGTATGGTTTTCTAAAATGTACTACGTTACTTCAGGTGTTAAGAGCAGCAGAGAGCGGTAATGGGTCTGTGGTGGCTTTAGATGCTATATTGCCAGATAGTCTTGATCTTTCAGCTTTTCTAGAGTCGTCTATAGATGAGATTCCAGGGCGAACTTCCTTAGTGGTTTCATTTATGGCTGAAGTGGATAAAAACTGTATTCTGCATATATATTTCAATAAGAGATATGAAAGGTTTTCTGGTCAGGTTATTTATTTTTATTTATTTATTTAGTAAACATTTGTATACCGCTGCTTCCTACGATCAGCTGCGGTTTACTTTACAGAATCATCATGTATCGTACAATACAATGAATTTTTAAGACTACAATTTTGATTTGAGTAATGATTTACATAACACACGAATTAGTGATTAGATCTGGTTATCCAGATTTTTCCGGATGTGGTTAGATTAAAATAGAAGCGGAGGAAGATATTTTTAGGGCTATGACCTCTTGGCCCTTGGTGCCTCTTTTGTGTTAAAATTTCCTTGTAAATGTTTGATAACATATCAGGGTAATAGATATGTTTTTCTGGAAATAACTCCATTGGAGACCTTTCTTCAGGGGAAGGGGTGATTTTTCTTTTGGTATGTCTGACCTTTTGATTTGTATTTAGGGTTTTAGAATGTTTTGTTGGGACCTTACTTTTGCTCTATATTAGCGTTCCCATTTATGGTTTACCTATGTATTTTCTGTGCATTTTGGTATGTAATGATTGTGAAAAGCAAATGAAAACAAAATACAAAAAAAATAAGACTTTGAAATTAAGAAATTGAATCTTCTCATATGAATGTTGATTTGGTTTAACTTGCTATCTAGCAATTCAGCCCACATGTGTTATGGAGGACAGTACAGTAAAAGTAGAGAGTCACAGGAATTAGTAAAAAGAGAGATCCACAAAAGTCAATATAAGGACACCTCCTCAAAAGTCAAGCACTCAATTTAAAAACAGGAACAATGAGAACAAGGGCTTATCAAAAGCATGCTGAGGAAAATCTCCGTGAAAGTCAGTATATTCAGAGTAGTTAAGTAAAAGGGGCAAGCGCCACAGACGTTTACTGAAAAAGGGAACTCTGTATAGAAATATTAAGAAGGCAGCTGTTTCATGCAATTTGCAGAACATTTTAATCCCCTGGAAAGCATTAGCAGCCGGAATCTTCAAAGGCCTGAGCTTGTTGCCCTGTGTTCCCTCTGGAGTAACCTGAGACTATGCTGCCTACATGCTAAATAAACTGAAAAACCTTCTCTGTAATGACAGCTGACAGCATACAAATGCTTAGAAAAATAGCAAATGTTACATCAGCAGACAGCAATATGAATGCTGAAGTCCTAGATTCAGCAAGCAGAAGAAAACATCCAGGTTCCACCAAAATATATTCTAACCTCAGTGCTAGTGAATGAGACTTCAGATGCTAGCCCCAGATCAGACCCAACAAATAAACAGGAGGCTCTAAGCCTAAAAGGATAGTCAAACTGACCAAAAAGCCTGGGACCATTATGAAGAAGACAGAGAGGAATACTTTGAGAGACTAGAGAAAGCATGGCAGAAAACTCTGTATGACAAGCTTAATGTTTCAAAAACAATTAAATTTTGATCACCATATGAGATATAAGTGCTACCATTTCCTGTCATAAAAATACATCAGCTTCTTAATGAAATAGAATACAGAGGAAAGCTTTGAATAGAGAGTCCTTCAGAAAGGCATGAACCAATATCATGAAAGCATCGGTGTAGTTTGCCTTCTTACTTTGGGGGGGGGGGCAAAGAGTAAGGAAATCATATTGAGAGAGGGGTAAGGGTATCAGATCACCATTAGTGTCTGCAACATTTGGGGGGCTACCGCCCCCCCATACCCCCCAAACTATGCCTATGCATGAAAGCTTAGCGGAAGATACTACAATAAAAGTAGAAGCTAAAATGGAACTCACAAAGGAAGTTACCTAATAACATTTCAACTCTTGACCTACATCGAGATCTTCAAGGGTGATAAAATCAGCTCATTTGAACCTGTCCACAATGAACAGAGCTCTTACAAGAAAGAGTGCTAAAGCAGAAGCTGCAAAGACTAAACATGAGTCCATCTTGAAGTTGTTGTTGTTGTTAAGTGCCGTCGAGTCGGAGTCAACTCATGGCGACCCTCTGGATAGCTATCCTACATTGTGTTAGGTCTTGAGTCAGGCGGCTCATTGTTGACAGACTGGTACCCGTAGCTGCTGTTATTGTATCGATCCATTTCTGCTCTTGAGAATCTTATCTAGGTCTTTCATAGCCATTCTGCCAAGAGCAATGCATCGTCTGATTTCTTGACTGCTTGTTGCTTCTTTATTGATAGTTGATCCAAGTAGGTTAAAGTTGTTCACGATTTCAATTTCTTCTCCTTCAACGATGAACCTGTTGATTATGTCAGTTGTCATGATCTTTGTCTTCTTTACATTAAGGTGCAGGCCCATTTTGAGACTATGTTCTTTGATTGTGAGAAGCAAATGTTTCAGATCATCTTCACTTTCAGCCAATAATGTGGTATCATCAGCATAGCGAAGGTTGTTGATGAGTCTTCCACCAATCTTCACACCTCTGTTGTCTTCATACAATCCTGCTTCTCTGATGATTTGTTCTGCATATAAATTAAACAGGTAGGAGGAAAGTATGCTGCCTTGTCTTACACCTTTGCTTATTTTAAACCATTCTGTTTCTCCTTGTTCCGTTTGAACTGCTGCTTCTTGATCAATGTACAGATTGTGCAAGAGTACGATCAGGAGTTCTGATATACCCATGCTTCTTAATGTGGCCCAGAGTTTCTCATGGTTTACAGAGTCAAAAGCCTTGCTATAGTCGATAAAGCACAAATAGATATCCTTTTGGTATTCTTTAGTCTTTTCAAGGATCCATCTCACATCCGCAATGATGTCTCTCGTTCCTCACCCTTTCCTGAACCCTGCTTGCACTTCAGGTAGTTCTTGTTCCAGGTATGTTTGTAGTCTCTTTTGAATAATCTTCTGTAGAATCTTGCTGGCATGTGGGATCAGAGTGATTGTGCGATAATTTCCACAGTCAGTTGGATCACCTTTATTTAGTATTGGTATAAACACAGATCTTTTCCAGTCAGTTGGCCATGATGTTGTCTTCCATATTTCTTGGCAGAGCCTTGTAAGTACAGTAACAGCTGCATCAGATTGCTGTAATACTTCTATGGGAATGCTATCAATGCCTGGTGCTTTGTTCTTTGATAAGGCTTTCAATGCTGCTTTAACGTCTTCTTTCATCACCAATGGTTCCAAATCATAAGGTACAGGTTGAAACGGCTGTTGGTCCACTTGATCTTTATCATATAAAAACTCTGTGTATTCCTTCCACCTTTTCTTGATCTTCTCAGCATCATTCAACATTGAACCTTGAGCATCTTGTGACATTCCAATTCGAGGCTGGAACTTTTTCTATAACTCTCTTAGCTTTAGGAAAGCCGATCTTGTTCTTCCTCTAATAGTTTCTGCTTCTATTTCCTTGCATGCGTCGTTGTAGTACTTTTCCTTGTCCTGTCTTGCTGCACATTGGAAATCTCTGTTGAGTTCTGTTATTGTCTTTCTTTCTCCTCTGGCTTTAGCTTCTCTGCGTTTCTGGGCAATTTTCAGAGTTTTTTCCGTCATCCATTTTGGCCGTTTTTGCTTTTTCACCTTTTGTAGAGACTTCTCGCTTTCTTACAACACAACCTTCTTGATGTCATTCCATAACTCTTCTGGAGCTCTGTCATTTGTATCTAAAGCAGCAAATCAATTTTGCAGGCAGTTTTTAAATTCCAGTGGTATAGTCTCAAGATCATATTTTGCTGCATTCATGAGTGGTTTGCTCTTTTTCAATTTTAGCTTGAGTTTGCATACTAGTAGTTGATGATCTGTACCACAGTCAGCTCCAGGTTTGTCTTTGTTGATGTTATAGAACTTTTCCATCGTTGACTTCCACAGATGTAGTCAATTTGATTTTTATACAATCCACTGGGTGAAGTCCATGTGTACAGTCGCAGCTTGTGTTGATGGAAGAAGGTGTTTGAGATGAATAGATCGTTGGTCTTGCAGAATTCTATCAGTCTTTCTCCAGCTTCATTTCTGTTGCTAAGTCCATATTTTCCAACTACTTTGCCTTCTTCTTTGTTGCCAACTTTTGCGTTCCAGTCACCCATGACTATCAGGATATCCTGTTTGCATGTTCTGTCAATTTCAGCTTGTACTTGTTCATAGAACTTTTCAATTTCATTCTCTTCTGCAGCTGTTGTTGGGGCATATACTTGAATTATAGTTGTATTGATAGGCATTCCTTGTAGGCGAATAGAGATTAAGCGTTCGCTGACTGCATTGTATTTCATTACAGTTCTTGCAAGTTTCTTCTTTATTATAAATGCAACACCATTTCTTTTTTGTCTTTCATTTCCAGCATAGTAGACCATGTGATCTTCTGATGCAAAGTGCCCGATGCCAGTCCATTTCAGTTCGCTGACACCCAACAGATCAAGTTGTACACGTTCCATTTTATTCTTGACCACCTCCAACTTCCCTTGGTTCATGCTTCGTACATTCCATGTTCCAATGCGCAAGACATCTTTACAGCTTCTGACTCTCATTTCATGCGCAGCTACGTCAGCAGTCAGACGTCCCACATCATAAATGCTGGCTTTACTCTGAAAGGTCTTCAGCTCTTCCCCAGTAGCTAGTTGCATGCCTTCCGACCTGGGGGTCTCATCTTCCAGCACTATAGCACAATTTGTTTTGTTGTAACTATCCATTGGGTTTTCATGGCAAGATACAGAAGTAGATTGCAGGGCCTTTCTTCCGCGCAGTTTAAGTTTGGTGTTGTTGCCGTTGTCACAGAAATGTGATCCTCTGCCTTCAACACTATCCCATTCTGCTGCTGCCCAGATGGGTGGTTTGTCTTGGTCTGGCACCTCAGCTGAGATCTGTCCATCTTGGGAGACCCTGCCAGTAGTTAAACTACCGATAGTTTAGCTCTCAGCATCACTGATGCACACAAGCCCTCACAGCACGACAAGCTGCAAACCAAGTGAGGGAGAAATGGTTAAAATGGCTGTGGTTAAAATAGGGATCGAACTGGAAGTCAGTCTGAAAATACAGCGCTGGGAAAATGGAGCAGCTACTGCTGAGGCCCAGCAGATGTAGAACCTCTAGGGAAGCAAGGATTGCCTCAGAGGAGCCTACCTATTGCATTACTTTTATTTTATTTATTTGTATGTTTTTTATACTGCTTAATCAATGAATCAAAACGGTTTGCATGGAACAAGAACAAGATACAAGTAACATAAGTAACATAAAATTAGTGGTCTTACAGGTAGCAAGGATAAGAACCATAAAACATAAGTAACCAAATAAACGTGGAATAATAATGGCAAGATACATAAAACGTAAGTAATCTAAATACATGGGGATAAACATTACAGGCCCGTTATTGAGTTATGCCGGCTATGTGCTGCTACGGTGCATAGCCGTGTGTGCCAACCTTTAACCCTGAATATTCAATGTCAGGGTCATATGCAGCCCTGGCATTGAATATCCAGGTTTGCTGCACAGCCTCCCAGATGCAATAGATAACTGGGCAGCACGATACTGATTGCTGTCCAGTTAGCTATTGTGGCTAAAAGATAGGCGAGCTTATCTTTTAGCCGCAGGATGCTAACCAGGCAGCATGCAATATTGCCGCTGCCCGGTTACTGACGGTCGCTGCCTCCGCTCCTCTCTGGAATGCCCACAACCTGCCCTGATGCTAAGCAGTTAGCAACAGGGCGTTTAATGGAGAAGATTGGGGATATTCAGGGCTGTAAACCATGTAAATGCCTTTAAAATATCAGGCCCTATGACTATACTAAAGTTTTGAATAATATAAAGGAACTTGGAAAGAAAAAAAAACAATATAATCCAGGAGTAAGCATCATATCTTTATGGTATCATAAACCTTGGGGTAAGGTTAATAGTAGATATTCTGGAGCAAAATGGGTTGCAGATTAAGTTGTGCTGGTATTTGGGCAGTCTAGTTTCTTCCCAAAGTGCTCTGTAAATACATGTGTCTTGAGTTGCTTTTGGAATGTTGAGAAGTTCAGTATGCTTCTTAATCTATTTGGGAGGGAGTTCCAAAGAATTGGTGAGTAGACCGAGAATGCCCTCCTGCATGTGGATTGGTTACTGTTTCTGAAATCCGTGGATATAGCTAGAGTATTCTGCGTGCAGCCTCTCCTGGCTGTGTTATTCGGTTTTGTGTATATGAGTGATTATAGGTAGGTTGAGGCTAAATTATGCAATATTTTGAAGGTGATTGTTAGTGCTTTAAATTTAATCCTACTTGTAATTACGAACCAATGTACAGGTGTAGGATCGGGGTGATATGTTCAGATTTTGGTGCTCTATGAATAAAGTCGGGCAGTGATGTGTTATGCCATTTGTAGATGATTTAATGCTTATTTTGATAAACCTTGGAGGATGCTGTTACGGAATCAAAGTGAGGGAAAATCATGGCTTGAAGAACTGTGTGGAAGTCGTTAGGAGATATAAGTAGCCTTAGGTGATTAAAGGTCCTTATCTTGTATAAGGGTCCTTATCTTGTTGTATTAAAGACTATGTCCTAGCTCTTGTTTCGCAATCTGATCCAGAAGAGGTAACTGATGCAGGGGAAATGCAGCTCCCTCCTCCAATAGACACCATGACTGAGAGAAGTCAGTCTAATGTGCACTATACCATGGACAGCAATCACCATTATAGTAATCCACCTATTCTTATACATATGGATGTACTATTTATTTATTTATCAAAAAAATAAGTCCAAAGATATAACAACAGTACAGCTTACCAATAAGAATATATATTTGTTGTCGGAGCTGTATATACAAAAGGGGGTGGCGATCGATGGTAGACGCAGAATGAACAACACGGTCTCTTAAGTTAGCCCCTTGAGAATAAGCCAAAGTTAGATTTTTACTGGCAAAGCATGTATGCAAACTTAAAACATGCCAAAATTTATATAATATTGTTGTTACTTTTTGAACACCAGGTATATAACTTTGACTTATTCTCGCCATTATAAAGTGTTGTACTGGCAGTTCTGCTTGTTTGTCAGATCGTGTTAAAGAGAACACATAATTTTTGGGATACAAACATCCATTCTACCTGAAACAGGGTTTGAAATGTTTTAACCCGAAACATGATACGTTGTGGACTGTTCAGAAAGGGACGGAGAAAAACTGTGAACATATCCAGCATTCTTCCGATAAGTGGTGGTGTTCTTTTCACTTTAAATACTTCAAACACTTTATAAATGTGAGTAAAAGGAGCGGTTACAGCGAGGTGGTAGCAATTTCTCTACCCCCTTTTGTATATACAGCTCCGACAAAAAATATATATTCTTATTGGTAAGCTGTACTGCTGTTATATCTTTGGACTTATTTTTTTTTATTTATAGTTCGGTCCTTAGAATTCTTCAGGGATTTTCTTGAATTTACTATTTAGTTATTTAGCATTTTTTATATTCCATATTTCCTAAGGTCAATGCGGTTTATATGGAACAAATTTTAACAAGGAATAAGAAACATGGAGCAAATTTTAACATTAACAGTTTTACAATGAACAAGGAATAAGAAACATGGAACAAGTATGTTTAACAGTGGGCCTGAGGTCTATAAAGCTAAAAGGAGATTGTCCAACATTGTTATATGTGTGAGGAAGTGTGGAGAGATTATCAGCTGCTGTAACATTGCATCTATTCTGGTGTTATGTTTTTTCATCAAAATGGTCTTTAAAGAGCAGAGATTTTAGTTCCTTTCAGAAGTGAGTGATATCATTTGTTTCTAAGTTTTGTAGGAAGGCTACAAAGCACTACAGCTGGTTCATGATATAAGTATATGCTTAAAGAGAGATACATCACCATAGCCTCAACAGAAACAGGTCCTTCTGGAGCTACTGAAAGCATGAGTACTTTCCAGGCCTGTAGAGCCGCAGCAAGTGGCAGTCCAGCAAAACTATATTTGCAAAGGTGACTTTGTCTTGCTCAAAGAGAGCCGAGCTCAGTATAACAAGTGATAGAGGTTTCTATAGAACTGAAGTTAGAACTACATATCAGGGAGAGGAAGTGACATCACCACAGTGAATGGTTGCCTAGTCACAGAGCTCCACAGATAGATTTAGCAACCCCCAGTAAATCTCTAACTCTAATCATATCCCCTTTTCTGTGCTGGACACCTGGCAGTGATGTGAGCAATACTGCCACTACATGGCTAATAAAAAAAGTGCCACGGATTTGAAGATTTTGCTTTTAAACTGGCAAACACCTCTACACTGAGTGGTGCAAAGATAGCACCCATGGGGCCTGGAGGCAGTGAGGAAAGGAAAGAGATGAGTGATAACAACGAGCAGTCAGCAGATGCGCTTGGTAAGCTCTGAGGGGACATCCGTGAATGGTTAGCAACACTGAGGCAAGATCTGGTTGCCTTTAAATCAGAGGCCCAAGCATGGATTGCTCATCTCCACAGTGATTTGGGTGAGCTGGGACAATGCCTAGAGGAGGCAAAAGGGTGGATAGAGGAACACAAGGAGTCCATTACTACACTGCAAACGAGAGCACATGAACTTGAGTTCTTTCATGATGATATGCTAGTTAAATGGAGGATTTAGAGAATTGCTCATGTAGAGCTAATAGGCTACATGGTATACCCAAAATGGATAAATCCAGGGATTATAAGACTTTGACTGAGCAGCTTTGCCTGCCTTAGTCAGGACTACAAAGTCCGAGAAAGCTAATAAGTGCCGTCAAGTCTGTGTCGACTCATGGCAACCCTCTGGATAGTTGTCCTAAACTGTGTTTGGCCTTCAGTCAGGCGGCTCATTGTTGACAGACTGGCACTCGTAGCTGCTGTTATTGTATCAATCCATCTCATTGCTGGCCTTCCTCTTCTGCGTTGACCTTCTACCTTGCCAAGCACGATGTCTTTCTTTAATGATCTCTCTCTTTGCATGATGTGTCCAAAGTATGAAAGTCGAAATCTTGCCATCTGAGCTTCTAAAAAAGCTTAGGTTTGATCTCCTCTAGTATTGACTGTTTTTTCTTTGGGCAGTCCTTCGTTGCCAGCACCATAATCCAAAGGCATCAATTTTTCTTCCTGTCTATCTTTTTCACTGTCCAACTTTCGTATCCATATGATGTTATTGAAAATGCCATGGCTTGAACAAGTCAAATCTTTGTATGGAGAGAAACATCTCTGCTCTTGAGAATCTTGTCTAGGTCCTAGCCATTCTGCCAAGAGCAATGCATTGTCGGATTTCTTGACTGCTTGTTGCTTCTTTATTGATAGTTGATCCAAGTAGGTTAAAGTTGTCCACTATTTCAATTTCTTCTCCATCAATGATGAACTTATTCATTTTGCCAGTTGTCAGGATCTTTGTCTTCTTAATGTTAAGGTGCAGACCCATTTTAACACTATATTCCTTGATCTTGAGAAGCAAATGTTTCAAATCGTCTTCACTTTCAGCCAGTAATGTGGTATCATGAGCATAGCGAAGTTTGTTGATGAGTCTTCCACTAATCTTCACACCTCGGTTGTCTTCATACAATCCTGCTTCTCTGATGATTTGTTCTGCATATAAATTAAAGAGGTAGGGGAAAGGTATGCAGCCTTGTCATACACCTTTGCTGTTTTTAAACCATTCTGTTTCTCCTTGTTCCGTTCAAACTGTTGCTTCTTGATCAATGTAAAGTTTGTGAAAGAGAATGATCAGGTGTTCTGGTATACTCATGCTTCTTAATGTGGCCCAGAGTTTCTCATGGTTTATACAGTCAAAAGCCTTGCTGTAGTCAATAAAACACATATGGATATCCTTTTGGTATTCTTTTATCTTTTCAAGGATCCATCTCACATTGCGATAATGTCTCTCGTTCCTCACCCTTTCCTGAACCTGCTTGCACTTCAGGCAGTTCTCATTCCATGTATGGTTGTAGTCTCTGCTGAATGATCTTGAGTAGAATTTTGCTGGTATGTGGGATCAGAGCGATTGTGCAATAATTTCCAGTCAGTCGGGTCACCTTTCTTCAGTATTGGTATAAACACAGATCTCTTCCAGTCAGTTAGCCATGAATTTGTCTTCCAAATTTCCTGGCAGAGCCTTGTAAGTATGGTAACAGCTTCATCCAATTGCTGTAATACTTCAATGGGAATACCATCAATGCCAGCTGCTTTGTTCTTTGATAAGGCTTTCAATGCTGCTTCAACGTCTTCTGTCATCACCAATGGTTCCTGATCATAAGGTATAGGTTGAAATGGCTGTTGGTCCACTTGATCTTTATGGTATAATGACTCTGTATATTCTTTTCACCCTTTCTTAACCTTCTCAGCATCATTCAACATGGATCCTTGAGCATCTTGTAGCATTCTAGTTCAAGGCTGGAATTATTTCTTTAACTCTCTCATAGCTTTAGAAAAGCCGATCTTGTTCGTCCTCTAATAGCTTCTAATTCTATTTCCTGGCATGTGTCATTGTAGTACTTTTCCTAGTCTTGTCTTGCTGCACATTGGAAATCTCTGTTGAGTTCTGCGATTGCCTCTCTTTCTCCTCTGGCTTTAGCTTCTTTGCGTTTCTGGACAATTTTCAGAGTTTCTTCAGTCATCCATTTTGGCCGTTTTTGCTTTTTCACCTTATGTAGACTTATCGCTTTCTTCCGACACAACCTTCTTGATGTCATCCCATAACTCTTCTGGAACTCTTTCATTTGTATCTAAAGCAGCAAATTGATTTCTCAGGCAGTCTTTAAATTCCAGTGGTATATTCTCAAGGTCAAGTCGTGAATGGCTTGCTCTTTTTCAACTTTAACTTGTTTGCATACTAGTAGTTGGTGATCTGTACCACACTCAGCTCCTGGTTTTGCCTTTGTTGATGTTATTGAGCTTTTCCATCGTTGTCTTCCACAGATGTAGTCAATTTGATTTCTGTACAATCCATTGGGTGAAATCCATGTGTACAGTCGGTTGCTGGAAGAAGGTGTTTGAGATGAATAGATCAATGGTCTTGCAGAATTCTTTCTCCAGCTTCGTTTCTGTTGCCAAGTCCATATTTTCCAACCACTTTGCCTTCTTCTTTGTTGACAAATTTTGCGTTCCAGTCACCCATGACTATCAGGATATCCTATTTGCATGTTCTGTCAATTTCAGCTTGTACTTGTTCATAGAACTCATCAATGTCTTCCTGTTCTGCAGCTGTTGTTGGGGCATATACCCGAATTATAGTTGTGTTGATGGGCTTTCCTTGTAGATGAATAGAAATTAAGCGTTCACTGCATTATATTTCATTACAGTTCTTGCAAGTTTCTTCTTAACTATAAATGCAACACCATTTCTTCTTTGTCTTTCATTTCCAGCACACTAAACCATATGATCATCAGATGCAAAGTGCCCAAAGGCAGTCCATTTCAGTTCACTGACACCCAACAGATCGAGTTGTACACGTTCCATTTCATTCTTGACCACCTCCAACTTCCCTTGGTTCATGCTTCATACGTTCTATGTCCCAATATATAAGATATCTTTTCAACCTCTGACTCTCTTTTTATGCGCAGCTACATCAGCAGATCCAACCACATCATAGATGCTGGCTTTACTCTGAGAAGTCTTCAGCTCATTCCAGAAGCCATTTGAGTGCTTTCTAACCTGGGGGTTTCATCTTCCAGTACTATAGCGCAATTTGTTTTGTGACTATCCATTGGGTTTTCAAGGCAAGATACAGAAGTAGATTTGCCAAGCTTTTCTTCCGCGCAATTAATCCCAGTGTTGTTACATTTGTCACAGAAATATGATCCTCCGTTTACAATACTGTCCCATTTTGCTGCTGCCCAGATGGGTGGTTTGTCTTAGTCTGGCATCTCAGCTGAGACCTGCCTATCTTGGGAGACCCTGCCAGTAGCTAAGCTATTGATAGCTTCGCTCTCAGCATCACTGATGCACACAAGCCTTCACAGCACTACAAGCTGCAAACCAAGTGAGGGGAGAAAGCTAATATGTGCTTTAAAGTGGAAAGAGCCACTGGGCCCCCACAGGGAGGGGTAACCTAGACATATTGTGGCTTATCTGCATGAGTATACAGCTAAGGAGATAAGTGATGTTGGTCACATGCAAGCTTGGCAAGCTAAAATGGGAGGACTGTTCTATAGAAGTTTTTGCTGACCTCTCTGCAATTGCTATAAAAAAAGGGAGTTTCGCAACATAACTAAGAGACTGTATGAGGAAATGATCCAATATAAATGGTTCTTTCCTTTTGGATTACAATATCATCTTGGGGACCACGATTAAAGCCAAATCAGTAGAAGAGGTTGTGAATAATTCACAGATAGCTGGCTGGAAACATTTACCAGTGATACCAGAGACGGATGAAGTGATGAAAAAGGACAAGGACATAACATCAAGATGGCAGAGAGCACAGCATGGGGACAAGAAGCTCCAAGGAATAGAAAGAAACCTGGAGAAGATGGAGAAATGGCAGGTTGAGAGACTCTATAAGGACTTGATCTGATTCTGGGGTCAATATTCCGTATAGGAGATTGTATGTATGCTGGGGTGTTGGTCAGGAGTGTACTTAGGTTGATGTGCTGGTTTGGTTTTTTGCTTGGGGGAAGTAAAAGCTTTTGATGATGGAAGTGTATATGGGGGCGGGGGGGGGGGGGGTATCTGTATTTTGAGGCCTGATCCTCTGCTGAGAGGGCCGGATGAACGGTATGGTGTTAGGTGAGGAGGGGATTCACCCCATGGCCATTGAGTAAGGAGAGCATTGCACAGTACTATAAATGGTGACCTAAGGATGGCTTCTTATAATGTGCGAGCTTGAACTCAAATAGGAAGCATTAACTAATGTTTGAGGAGCTGTTAAGACTGAAGTGCTCTATTGGCTTTATATAGGAAACACGTCTGCTACTTAAAGATGAGTTAACATAAGAACATAAGAAATGCCATACTGGGTCAGACCAACGTCCATCAGGCCCAGTATCCTGTTTCCAACAGTGGCCAATCCAGGTTACAAGTACCTGGCAGGTTCCCAAAAAGACACACAGGTTCCACAATGCTTGTATTGGGGCAAGAAGTGGATTTCCTGGGTCTTCTTTAATAATGGTTTATGGACCTTTCCTCCAGGAACTTGTCCAATACTTTTGTAAACCCAGTTACGCTAACAGCTTTTACTACATCTTCCAGTAACGAATTCTAGAGTTTGATTATGCGTTGAGTGAAAAAATATATTCTCTTATTAGTCTTAAACGGGTTACACTGTAGCTTCATTGCATGTCCCCTAGTCTTTCTACTTTTTGATGGTGTAAACAATCAATCTGCGTTTACCCATTCCACTCCATTCATTAATTTATAGACCTCTATCATATCTCCCCTCAGCCGTCTCTTTTCCAGGTTGAAGAGCCCTAACATTTTAAGCCTCTCCTCATAGGGGTATCCTTCCATCCCCTTTACCATTTTGCTTATAGGTACTTTGCTTCAAACAGAAAGGCAAAGCAAAAAGGGGGAATTGAGGTCTTGATATCCTCCAATCTACCACACCAGTTGGTGGAGGTCTCTAAGGATGGAGGGGGCTGCTACTTGTTTGTTAAAATAGAGAAGGCAAAGGTTCTCGCTGATTAATATATATGCCCCCAATACTGGACAAGCTGAGTTTTTTGATAAAGTATGAGAATTACTAATTTGGTTTGTTGAAGGTTATGCGATCATAGGTGGAGACTTCAACGTGGCGATTAAACCCTCTCTAGATACCTCTAATGGGAGACCTCGATGACAAAGTTGAATTGGCAAAAATTTAAAAAACTAATTATGATGATGGATATAGTAGATATATGGCAGGATAGACATGGAGGAAAGAGGGATTATTCATAGTACTCTGCAGTACATGATTCCTTCTCAGAAACTGACCTAGTATTAATAGATGAAAAACTGTTAAAGAATGTGAAATTGGTGAGTGCACGTGGTCAGACCATGTGGCAGTGTGGGGGATCCTAGGGTAGGGGAGGGGGCCAAAATCATGTCAGTATTGGAAACTAAAGGATTTCTTACTTAATGACTCTGGCACGTGTATAAAAATTCAAGAAAACGTTAGTGAATACCTAGACCTCAGTGTTAATGGTCAATGTTCCCCTGACCTTATTTGGGACTGCCACAAGGCAGTGATCAGGAACCTATGAAATGGAAAATCGCTTTGATAAGGGAACCTATGAAATGGAAAATCGCTTTCCTAAGTGGAAAAGAGATTAAGAAAGAAGAGCTTAGGAAAGTGATTTTCCATTTGGAAAAGGAACATAAAAGAGGTAATGCAAATAAAGGGGACAAGAAAAAAAATTAGCAGATGCTTGATAGCAACTGCATGAGCTCCATCTAGAGGAAATAAATTTTGGGTAGGAGAAATTGCAATAAAACGTTTTAGTGTATAGTAACAAAGCTAGTAAAGTGTTAGCTCATAAACTTTAAAAAATTGCAGACAAGAACATATATTGTTAAAATAAGAGATGGGATGGAATTAAGGCAAGAAGATACATGAAATAAATTTGTTGAATTTTATCAAGGACTATATATACCCAAAAAAGCTGGATCAGAGATAGAGATTAAGGAATATTTGGAGGGGGTGAAGCTGCCCAGACTGGCAGAGGAGGACAGTGAAGTATTATCTAGACCCATTATTTATTTATTTATTTATTTTTATACCGCGCTCTTTAGAATCAGTGCAGTTTGCATGTATACTAACAGGTACTTTTTATTCCCTTGTCCCCAAAGGGCTCACAATCTAAGTGTACCTGAGGCAATGAAGGGTTAAGTGGCTTGCCCAAGGCCACAAGGAGTGGCCATGGGACTAGAAACTCCAGTCCCTCCGGCCTGAAGTTGCTTGTCCCAATGCGGGAATTGAACCCCTGGCCTTCCAGCCTGAGGTAACCTGTCCCAACCACTAAGCCACTCCTCCCTTAGTATATATAAGGTGTTAATGGCTATAAATCTCTGCCCCCAAATATAGCCCCAGGAATGCATGGGTTTACCAACAAATTTTACAAATTATTTGCTAATCAAATAGCAGAGATCCTTATATGGATTTACAATGAGGAGGGATAGCTTGGTAGGCTATCCCTCCTTTGCAAGAACCTGGGCCTGCGATTGCGATCGTGATCGGGAGCCCCCGAGGGAATCCACGCTCTCTCCTGCTGCCCAGCTGCCGTCTCACCATCTATTTGCAGACCAAAGATCCTACGGCACAATAAAGAAGAGGTGCGAGTGTGCTGTGTGTGCTGCTTTCTCCACTGCTCTGCTTTCCTCCGATACTGCATGCGGCCACCAAGCTCTGCCTACCGAGTTATCCCTCCTCCGGCTCACAAAGACTTTAAAAACCAAAGCGGCTCAGGTGCACCCGCGCCTAAGGGCCTCGCCAAAGGGCCCTTTGGTGTGGCCCTTAGGCTGGGAACTGAGATTTGCACCACTTCAATCCACATGGAAGATCCGAAGAACAAACCATTCATATTACTACTTAATCCACTCTACTCCTCCTCTTCTGAAACCTCAGTCAACATCTCCCAGAATCGCAACTCCACTCCACCATAAACTCAGCTGATATCCTCTTCGAATGAACCAGCAACCACCTCTCAGCTACGACTGGTATCTATATTTGACTTGTTATAACAATATATAACAAAATCCAACAAAACGGTGCACAAGAGCACAATACGCTTTATATATCTTTGTTCTATCAGTTGTTCTATCTGCACACCTTCGATCTAGTCGTTATTGTTGATCCTAAGGTTAGTCAGTCAACATCCATCCATTGTATTGCTCTGATCCCAACAGTTGCAATCTTTATCATTGTTGCTTGACCCGAATCAAGGAATTCCCCTATGTTTTCCTGTAATTCGTAATTCCAGTCTACCACACTAATACTCTGCCTTTGTTTGTAGCTCTTAAATTGTAACTAAATTGTCATACTATTCACAGCTTGGTCTTTGAATTGCTCTTTAATCGGTTGAATTCTAACTACTCTGTCATGCTATTCTCAGCAGATTCACTCATCCCATTATCCTTCCTCCCCTCCCAGCTGATTTTAATCTGGTTTAAGCAGCCTATATAATTGTAATTTGGCCCATTCAGACTATCCTTTCCCAGCCCATCATCTTTTTCTCCTGTACCTCTCTATTACTAGGGAGGAGTAGCCTAGTGGTTGGGGCAAGGTACTTCAGGCCGGAAGGTCAGGGGTTCAAATCCCACTAGAGGACAGCAACCTTGGGCCGGAAGGACTGGGGTTTCTAGTCCTACAGATGCTCCTTGTGGTCTTGGGCAAGCCACTTAATCCTCCATTGCCCATGTTCCCTGTAAGTATTAGTGTATGTGTCTCATATCCCCGCGTGTTAAATGTATCCCCCAATTGTGTTGTGACCGCTTTGATTGAAGGATAAGGCGGGATACAAAACTGTCTAAATAAATAAAATTACTACTCATATCTTTCACCCCACTATCTGTTCCAGCCCTTCCCACAAACTAAACATATAAGCTGTTACAGCATACCCCTCCAAACCTTTTTCCTCCCTACAAACTCCCGCTAAGCATCACTAAAGATGAAACTCACCATCAAAGTTTTATTTGCTCTCTACGGTTTAACAACTCTCCTAGTATCTTCCACACACTTCTAGCCCATCAGGCCATCACATTCAACCCCATCATCCCCCATATACAGCCCTACATCCCCTTCATCCATGGTTTAACATCCATCAAACAGGGAACTAAATTCTCCTCCTATACCCACAGAAGTAAGCAACACCGAAGATTAATTTGCATTAACACAATCTCAACCACCTCACACCCAACACAATCTGAATATCTCACCATTCTAAGTGGACAACTGATAAACACACGCTCCATAATAAATAAGATCCCATTAATCAGAGACATCCTCAATGACGAATCTGATTTTCTCTGCATCACAGAAACATAGAAACATAGAAAAATGACGACAAAGAAAGAGCACATGGCCTATCTAGTCTGTCCTTCCATATCAACAACTACAACAGTCCCATAGAAACATAGAAAATGACAACAGAAAATGACCACATGGCCTGTCTAGTCTGTCCTTGGCTCACAGATCACGACTCCGTACTACTAAATCAACTACACACAAGTGGCTACTCCACGTTCAACTGCCCCAGAAACTCCAAAAGGGGTGGCGGAGTACACACTCACAAAATCAAATCTCAGCCTTTACACCAGCTTATGTTCAAACTGTGATGAAACTTGATAGAAATTGAAAACAAATACAGAGCAATTTGCCTCCTTTACAGACTGCCCAGCAATAACCACCTCAACCCCACCTCCATACAAGAATCTGTCTGCAATCTCCAACAAAGAAACCTCATATCATTCTTGGGGATTTCAACTTAGCATCCCTTTCTGTGCAACAATCCACTGACTTCCTTGAATTTATGGAAGACATGGTCCTCCTTCAAATAGTTAAACAGCCTACCTATTTTAAAGGCAGCATTCTAGATCTAATTTTCATATCCAGAACTCTATCCTGCACTCTCACTTTACTTACCCATCCTTTTCACAGGTCCCATGGTCAGACCACTACATCCTATGAATGACATACCAATATGCATCTCCTCCAAGACACCAACCCACCCAGCTTATCAAAAATCTCACTTTAAAAAAATGTGATAAAGATGCCTTCCTTTCAGAGGTCAGCTCCAAACTCATCACATCTTTGCAGGACACTGATGAAATTATAGAAAACTGACCTGCAATAATCAGTAAAGCTGCAAGGCCCAACTATTCTAATAAGAGAGCCTCCCAAAAGACCATCAGAACAATGGTATACCCCAAAATTATGCAATCTCAAAAAAATTCTCCGCAAGCTGGAGAAGAAATGGAGATCTTCCAAAACCCATGTAAATAAGGAAACCTACAATGCATCATTAGACACATGTAAAGAGGCAATACACAAGGCAAAGAAAGACTATCACTCCTCCATTCTAAATAAGGCCATCAATCGGCCTAGGGAACGTTTTGAACTGGTAAAGACTATAATCAAGTCCCACACAAATCCGTCAAATAGCATACCCATTAAACCACAGGATATAGCCGACTATCTAGCCACTAAGCTAAGAAACAAATACAACCCAACTTTGCTCATCTGTAATGACTCCCAATTCCACCCTAATAAATGGTCTGCCTTCCACCTCATAAATGAAAAAAACTTCTAGAAATATTAACTAAAATTAACACTACAATGTCATACCTAGACCCATGTCCAGTCTCCTGGATAAAGGCAACTAAATCTGAGCTAGCACCTATAATTCTCAACATCGTAAATCAATCTCTTTCCCAGAGAATTATGCCAGACTCACTCAAACTAACCATCATTTGCCCCTTACTTAAAAAAACATCCCTCAATAAGGATGACCCTTCTTCATACCGTCCAATAGCTAGCATTCCATTTCTAGCAAAAATTATTGAAAAAGTAGTCCAAATTCGATTACAAGATTTCATGGATCTCAGCTCACCTCTAGATACCCAACAATACAGTTTCCGCCCCTTTCACTGAATTGAAACCCTTCTCTTAGTTTTATTTGACACACTCATCTGTGGGTTGGACAACCCAAACCAGGCCTATATCATGATCTTTCTAGACATCTCATCCGCATTCGACAATGTTGATCATTCCATCCTCCTGTCAAGATTAGCTCATATAGGTATTTCTGGAACAATTCTAAGTTAGTTCAAATCATATATATCTAACCGCTTCCAATTTGTTAAGATCAACCAAGAGTCATCCACGACTTTCCCCCAAGAACAGAGTATTCCCCAGGGCTCAGCCCTTTCAGCACTTCTATTTAATCTATATCTTCAACCCATTTGCACAATTTTCAATAATTACAATCTCAATTATCACATCTTCGCAGACGATATAATGGTTTATGCTCCAGTTGACATAAAATATCCATATTATCACAGCATTACTGAATGCATAGCTGAAACGGAATCATGGCTCAACTTAAACAACATGCAAATAAATTTTAAAAAAAACTGAAATCTTATTCACAACCAGAAATCAGAACTATACACCGCCCGCTACATTCAAACTCCTTAACCTCGATCTCCCTGTGAAGCATGAGGTACCTAGGTGTCATTATTGACAGATCCCTCAGCATGGCTACACAAATCAAACATACCGCCAGAACAATTTTCTTTAAATTAAAAACAGTACAGCACTTAAGACCAATACTGGAAACACACAACTTTAGAACAGTAGTCCAAGCTCTTATTACCCCCCCCCCCCCCACTTGGACTACTGTAACAGTCTCTTACAAGGCATTCCCAAAAAGACAATGCACTCACTCTAATTGGCACAAAATGTGACTGCAAGGATTATTGCCAAAGCAAGCCTTTCCGAACATATCACCCCAATTCTCTACAACCTCCACTGGCTCTCCATTGCTGCTAGAGTAAAATACAAAATGTTAGTTACAACATTTAAATTACACAACAGCATTGCCCCTTCCTACCTATCCACCCTTATAACATACTCAAGCTGATATCAGAGTCAGAAGAAAATGTACAAAAGAACTTCTAGATATACCCCCCACCATACGAAAGACCAAGCAATCTAACAGCAATAGAGCATTTAGGTATTCAGCCCCCGCCCTTTGGCATGCACTCCCTGGCTCGATTAGATCAATCATGGATCTACAAACTTTTCGCAAACAATTACAAACCCTACTCTTCGCAGAATATTACAATTCCTCCTCCTCTACTTTCCCTTCTTCCCCTACCCCTAACCATGTCCCCCTTCCTCTCCCTGGGAGGAATATACCCACCTACCCTACTCTCATCTGCCATTATATACTGTAAATAGTTCAGACTCAGCTACCATGATACCTCCGTATAGGTGATTAGCTGACATGTATATAGTTTCTTGTACCATAGTTGTGATATGTTCTCTGTAACCACCTTCTAGAAATTATTGTTCATTGTAAACCACCCCTGATCGTTGGAAAGGGCGGTATATAAGAAATTTTTAAATAAATAAATAAACAAACAATGCCTTATTGGAGGACTCTCTCATGCCAGACTCGATAAGCATGGCAGGTGTAATGATACTCTGTAAGGAGAGAATGGATCTGGGACTGTGCAGATCTTACCACCCTATATCATTGTTGGGTACAGGATCTAAAAATGTTTACTAGAATCTTTGTCAATCGGCTTCTCTCATATCTATCTAAGTTAGTCACTGTGAACCAATTGGCTTTTGTCCTGGAACAACAGGCCGTGGACAATATCTATAAGATTTAAAATCTTATATGAAGAGGGCAAACAGCTCAGGAACCTTTTCTCCTATTTGTGGTCGTTGCTGAAGAGGCATTTGACAGGGTATTTGGGCCTTTTCTATTTCAGATTATAGAGAAAATGGGACTGGGGGGGGGGGAGGATTTGCTGAAGTGGGTCCACATTTTGAATAAATTCACTATGGCATGTTTAAAGATAAATAATGACTACACATAGGCCTTTGAATTACATAGAGGGATATGAGGGATATGCCAGAGGGTCTTCTTTCTCCTTTGCTCTTTATGCTAGCTATGGAGCCTTTGGCACAGAAAATGAGAGACAGGAAGAAGAACAGTGGTATCAGGGGGGGGGGGGAACATAAAATGTCCCTGTTTTCTGATGATACCTTATTTTTGATTACAAATCCTGAGGAGACTTTAGTTTCGTTGGGGAAGAAGATGGAGGCCTATGGGGTGGTTTCTGGTCAGGGCCGGTGCTAGGGTTTCTAGCGCCTCCTTGCAACCTATAAATTGGCACCCCTTCCTCATTATTATTAATGTTGGCTGCACCCTATCCTCCTTTTTCCCAAAACTGCTTTGTGAACTCTTTTCGAGTGATATTAGTAGTTCTCCTTCAAATCCAGTGTTGTAAGAAAATTGCAGCAAAAGAGCAAATGCATAACCAAAATAAAAATACTTAGCAGTAAATACTTAGCATCATACAAACAGGCTGTGATAGTCCAAAAAAAATAAAATAAAATACGATTCTGGTCATTTCACTAACAACAACATAAACATTCTCCAGTGCCAGGCATATTGTGAACTAATATAAAACACTGCAAAAGTCACTGAAAATCTACAAAGTCAAATCTACCATACCATACCAGCATACACTTCCAAACTCATACAATAAGGGGCCTACTCAGAAAAAAGCAGCACTACAAATACTGCAATGGGCCCCAAAACCTCCATACACCTATTTGAAAAGCTGTACAAGTCAAATTACTACAGTACATATCCCTATGTACAAACTCCATGTTAACAGAACACCTGGCCTTGGTCACACACTCAGAATACATACCCTCACCAAATACAGAATAAGTGACCACAAACCTAAAGTAAAAATAAAAGTATGTGGACAAAAATTAAAATGAAACCCCAAGAAGCCAGACTCCACATGCGGTGCCACACCAGATAAGAGAGGCAGTTGCCCATATTGTTTGAAATATAAAGATAGCGCAAAGTCCAATCACTAAATTGAAAATAAAATTATTTTTCTACCTTTTTTATGTGATGATTTTTTTTCATACTGGTCCCGATCTGAGGTTTCTGTTTTTCCTCTGTCTTCTCTTAACTCTTTTTCTATAGTCTATAGTCCATAGTCCATCTGCCATTTCTTGTCTCTCCTTTTGCTTTCTTCACTTTCTTCCGTCAGCCTTTTTCCAGTCCCAGTAACCCTCCCCAGTATAAGCCTCCTTTACAGCCTCCCCTCCCAGTACCTTCCAGTGTCAACCCCCTTGTATTCCCAGCACCGCCGCAGGTGTCTATTCCCTTCCAGTCCCCCTTCTTCTCCATCGTCCAGCCCCTTCTAGTCCAAATACCGTCCCAGGTATCTGTGAACTTCCAGTCCCAGTGCCCCCTCCCGTGTCAGTTCCCTTCCAGTCACCCTCTCCTCTGTCCATCTGCCTTCCAGTGCCATCCCTGGGTGTCAGCTCCCTTCAAGACTCCACCTTCTCTCCAGCCTCCTCCTTCCCCTCTTTCCCGCTCCCTTCCAATCCTCCATGTAAGCTCCCTTCTAGCCCCCACCTTTCCCCCGTCAGTGCTTTTCCAACCTCCCTCTTATTACCCAGCCACCTTCCAGCCCCATCCTCAAGTGTCTGCTCCCTTCCAGCTCCCCAGTGTCTGCTCCGTTGTAGCCCTCCATGACTGCTCCCTTGTATCTCCCCATGTCTGCTTCCTTTCGGCACCATCCCTTGTCTGCTCCCTTCCAGCTCTCCCCCCCCCCCGTGTTTGCTGCGTTCCAGCTCCCCCCCATGTCTGCTCCCTTTTAGCCCCCCCCCCCGTGTCTGCTCCCTTTTAGCCCCCCCCCCGTGTCTGCTTCTTTTTGGCCCCCTCTTCCCCCCGTGTTTGCTCCAATTCATCCTTCAAAAAGGAAAGCAGCCACAGGAACATTTCTCTGTTCCTGCAGCTCTGCTAACTTTTAAACTGCTGGGTCACAGAGTTTCTAATAGCAAGAATAAGCATTTCCTGTTTCCCGACCCAGCAGTTTAAAAGTTAGCAGAGCTGCGGGAACAGAGAAGTGTTCCCATGGCTGCTTTCTTTTTTGAAGCGGTGGGTGGTGTGCGGCTAGCGACAGTGCTCCCCCGCTGCACTTACCCGGCTTACTGGGTAGCACCGGCCCTGTTTCTGCTTTTAAAATGAATGTTTCTAAGTCTGAAATTTTAAATGTGACTGTTTCAGAGAGGAGGTGTATGGATTTGAAAAATAAATTTTCATTTAAATAGGCCAAAAGTTGTATAAGATATTTAGGGATAAATCTTGTTCCAAAACTAAAATGTTTTGAGGTCATTCCTCCACTTCATTGTGGAGGAAGTTAATGCAGGACCTTGACCATTGGCAGTTTCTAGGGTTGTCTTGGTATGGAAGAATTGCAAGTGTTAAAATAATGATTCTTCCTCGCTTTTTGTATCTCTTTGTATACTCCCAGTACACATGCCTAAAATGTTTTTAGAAGAGATTCAATAATGGGCGCCTTTATAGGTATGTATGTATGTATGTATTTATTTATTTAACCAGGCTTCTATACCACCTTATCCTTTAATCAAAGTGGTTTACGTTGCAACAAAATTAAACTTGATACAGTGAACTAGGATCAAGAGGTTGGCATGCAGGGCACTTAACAAAGCTATAATCTGTTTACAATTGGTTTGTCTTATTTACAGTTGGAACATGTCATTTACAGTTTGGGCATGTTAACAGCAAGCCATTTTAATGGTCTGACAGGTTTGAGGCAAGGGAGACATTTCCATAGTGTTCTATGAACAGAAGGGTCTTGAGTTTCTTTCTAAAGTCTTTGATATCTCCGTAAGCTCGCATCTCGTCAGGGAGGGTGTTCCATAAGTGAGAGACAGCTAGGGAGAGGACACATTTGGATGTAGATTGTTTACTCTTCTGGTAGTTAGTGGGCACATTGTTCATATGTTTCATCTGGGATGGGTGCCTGCGTCTCTTATGAGCAAGTCCTCTTTTCCATAATGGGAAAGTAAAGGGAGCAATGTCAAAGTTCTGTAAAATGATGGAAAAGGAGAAGGATGTGAAATAGTCTTTCCAAAGTAGATGGGAGGATGACCTAGGTGTGCCATAGGATTTAGAGATGGGAGCAAATTGTGGTTAATACGTATTTATAAGGGTATTATTGCAAGTAATCTATCGGAGTATGATCACAAAATGCTCTACAGATGGTACTACACCCCTGATAAAGTGGTGAAAATATATGGGGAGGGGTCAGATTGGTGTTCGAGACAATGTGGCAAGAGAGGCACCTTTTCCATGTTTGGTGTCCTTGCGAAAAAATTCAGGATTTCTGGAAGCAGGTTTTCTTTGTGTAGAAATTTTGGGATTGACTATCTTAGCTCAGCCTTTGGTGGTGCTTCTTAACTGTAATCCTCCAAATGTATTCATTGAGATTGGTCAATTCCTTAAAATGGGGTGCATGGCTATGACTGGCTATTGCCCAAGCCTGGAGGCAAACTGATTCTCTGAAGATGGAGGAAGTAAAGCAGAGACTTAGTCATTTATATCTCATAGCTAAATTAACAGCCCTAAAGCATAAAAAGGTTGATGCTTTTATTAAAGTTTGGATTGATTACTCTCGATGGTCAGCGTCCCAATTGGAAATATAAGCTTTATTGATGGATCCAAAGATGGGGTTGATATTGTTGACCTCATGAATATGTGAATTGCAGGAGGAGAGAGAGTGGGAGGGTTGGAAGTGCTGTTTGGGGTGACTGTGGATGCAATAAGTTCTATGCTGTAAAACCTGATGATATTCTTGAGTTGTTATCTTTGGAAAATGCAATAAAGTTTAAGTGGAAAAACAAATAATATCAGGGAACAATGAACTTCTTCATTAGACCTATTACTGAGGCAATACTCCTTACTCCTCATGAAGAGGCATGAATAGTATGAACTTTGCATGTCATTAATATAGTTTGATTTCTTATAAAGTTTAATATTAGTGGCATCAACCAATAACAGGCAGGAAGTGTTCTGTCTATTCAGATTATGTTTATATGTTTTGTTTTATGCTGACAGCCTGTGACCAATGTTCCCTCTAATTTTCTGTAGGCTGTGTGCGCATAAAATATCAGCTGTGCAGCTTTTGAAGGAAGGTTAAACTTTTGTGCGCCACATAACGACACTCGGAGTTATATACTTTAAAATTTGACTACACGTCAGAATACAGTATGTACACCACATTGATTGCACTAGAAAATATTGTAGAACTTGTGAAAACTGTAAATACACAACAACTTTTAAATTTTAAGACGTCTGTGTTGTTTTCTATCAGAATCAGAACCAAAATCTTTGTGCGCTCTGTTGTAAAGTATGTGCGCTCGCTCGGCGAGGTGTGTGCGCGCGCACAAGCGCACAGCTTAGAGGGAACAGTGCCTGTGACCTGTGCTTCCTAGAGTAACTTGGGTATCTGCAATGGTCATATAGGGCCCAATATTGAAAGGCATTTACGTACATAGTTTGCAGATCTAGTGCTGCCACTACATGCCCCGATGCTAACTGGTAAGCATCGGGGTGTTCCGTGGGCAGCACTTGGGGATAACCAATCAGCAGCGATATTCAGCCATTGCCTGGTTATGCCTTGGTGGCAAAAGTTAGACACATTAAGCCCTAAGCTGGCTGACTTCAATTCTTCCCCTGTATCCCTGCAAATAGCATTATTTATTTACTCTACATTCAAGTGAATATCTACAGACTTTATCATTCTTGTATTGTCCAACATCAGCGCAGCATTCTTAATTTCAGTGATCCACAGCAATGGTTCTCAACCCAGTCCTCGGGGATCTTTTGGCCAGTCACATTTTCAGGATATCCACAATGAATACAGGGGAGGCAGCAGGTTTGGCTCCAGAGTTGGTTCAAGGTGTTGGTGCTCTAGGCAGATCTTATGTCTTACACCCCCTTTGGCTGTTAAAATGTGTAGTCTAGCTTTGAATGCCCTGCTCTTTGTCGCCCCTTCCTTAGATGTCTCCACTCTAGTTTGCCTAATGGATGAGCCAGCCCTGGGAGGCAGTGCATGCGTATGCATTGTGGATATTCTGGAAACCCTACTAATCAAGTGGTCCTTGAGGATTGGGTTGAGAATCACTGGTCTACACTAGGTTCCTTGTTTACTTATTTATAATAAAACTGTTAAAAATTCAGAAGGTGAGACTTCTCATATGGATATTGATAGAGTTTATTTCGCTGTCTAGCAACTCTGGCAGCACATGGTGAATTCAGAAAAGATGACTTTGTAGTGCCCACAGAAGACTGGTGGAAAAAGCTGGGGAAGACAAGAGGTAGCTGACAGGATGCTGCGCTTACTGCCAGTACTACTTGATGGCATGTCTACTTTTTCCCCTTGACGTATCTCCACCAGGGCCAATGAGGCACTGGCTCAGGGCACACCAGAATAGAGGCACAGAAAGCCTGCCTCACTGGCCTCCCCCCAATCCTACCCCCTGCCTCTGGAGTCATGGGAACATTTGCTTTTGCTGCTGCAATACAGCCATGGGAGCATTTGTGTTTGCTCCTGCAGCTATATTTGTTTTACTGGGAGGGGGGGGGGGGAGGGAGGATGGCTGGGACTGGAAATTGACTGATACTAGAGCTGTGAGGAGACTGGCTAGGACTGGAAATGGGCTAATACTGGACTAGGGGAGGTCTAGGATTGGCAATGGGCTGATATTGGGACTGGGACTGAAAATGGGCTGATATTGGATCTGTGGGGACTGGAAATGGGCTGATATAGGGACTGGGGGAACTGATTCATACTGGAAATTGCCTGATACTGGGGCTGGGGGAGGGAGCTGGGAGTAGAAATGGGCTGATATGGGGGCAGGGGGAACTGGAAATGACTGATTATGGGGTAGGGGAAACTGGCAATGAGCTGATACATGAGCTGGTGGGAGGTTAGATGATACTACAAATTGGCTGATACTGGGACTTGGAGGGCTGGGATGGGAAATGGACTGATTTTGGTGTTGGGGGACTGGAAATAGGCTGATACTGAGGCAGGGGGAGAGGGGACTGGAAATGGGCTGATATTGGAAATGGGCTAATTCCGGGGCTGGAGGGGCTGGGGCTGGAAATGGGCTGATACTACATCTGGGAGGATGAGACTGGAAGAAGGCTGGGACTGGAAGGGGGCTGGTGGTGGGGAGCTGGGACTGAAAGAGAGCTAATTCTAATGTTGGGGTTCTGGGATTGAAATAGGGCTGATGCTGGCAAATGCTAGGTTAGGGTGGGATAAAGAGGGAGATGCTGTGAGAGTTAGAAGGGAGAGGAAGACAGATAGTATGGGTGCGGGGAAGAAGCATAACTAGGGGAAGATTGAGAGGGGGGTATAAGAACACATACTGGGGTAAGGAGGAGGAAAGACAATATTTGAGAAGGGGAATAGGAGGCAGGAGGGCTGTAGCTGAATATCGGGCCCAATATTTATAATCAGGGATTGATTGTGTATGTTTTGGTACATAAAGAGTCCCTGTAAATTATTTAGCAAGATTTTTATACCACTTTTCATCGGGTCCAAACCGTTGGTGTATTTTGTGACAATAAATTGTTAGGTATCAAAATGTTAATGACATGGAAGTATACTTCTAGCTATTCAGCAGACAAAGTAAAAGAGTTATCAAGTGCTCCCTCGTTCTTGTAATTGGAATCAGCTAATGAAGGCACAGACGGGTGCATTTATGAATCTATCAAAGAAACCAATATGATTAGAGTTACATGGTGCTACCCATGATGTTGTGTTGAAGCTGCAAATGTGAGGAAGTAATTCCTTGCAAAATATAGGGATAATAAACATGCTGAGTCTGTTCTCATTTTTTAAACAAAAGAATTATTATACTTTGCAATATGAACTTTGATATTTAATGTTTATAATCAGGGATTGATTGTGTGTATTTTGAGTCTGGGAATGTTCCATATGAATTAATATACCCTATCAGATTGATATTCAAAGGCAAGTAGGCATTTGTTGGTAAATGCATAATTAACCTACGTGTATTTTCAGAAAATAAACCTCAGGAAACCAGACGCTGCATGCAGCATTACACCAGAGAAACCGAAAGAAATGCATTTTCTGTAAGGTTGCCAACTTTTCAAAGAGAAAGACCTGCCCTGCCCCCTGCTCTACCCCATCCCCAACAATATCTACTATGACAGCAACCATACAGGCTTTAGCTCCTGCAGGCCACATAGGATAGGATGGGGTACCTGAGTTTGACATTTGGTGTCTGTGCTCGAGCCATCTTACTTCTGTTTATTCATCAACGGTGGAGTTTCAGCAGAGTTATTATACTGCAGAGCTCACCAGTGTTTTGGATACATGAAACATTGATCCTCTGTGCTGAGGCTACATTGTAACTAAGACTGAAACTTAAATGAAAACTGAACAAAACAACAGTAGTAGCTTTTACATTGAGAGAGTTCTTTGCTTTTTCACTCTGAGATAGAGAGACCTGGTGGAATAGCGTGATGTGCTCCCATTTCTGCGGATTTTTAACTCTTATGTGAGATCTTTAGCGTCATTGGATTGTAGATAGTTATGTACCAATAGCGGGCTCAGATCACCGTCTCCCTTCAACTATATCCCGTCAGTCTGCAATCACAATTGAGTTTGAGTGTGGAGTGTGTGCATGTATATGAGTTTTGTGTGAATGAGGGTTGGATTACAAACATCAAAGGATGATTATATGTATTTGGTAAAATCCTAATTTATTATATTGAATACATTTATGAGAAATTTGACAAATTATAAATGGATATGTGATTTACTGTTTCTAATCATGTTTAAAGCATAAGTACATAATATAATCTTTATATATAATTTATAATAATAAAAAAATATATATTTAATATTATGTACTATCTAAGTGTCTACTGATAACATCAAAAATATGGTTTTGAGCTTTTAAGGCTATGTGCTACATTGTTTGGTTTGTTTTATTATATGTATTATATGTGTATCTTTGGTGGTCAGTGTATTATGGAGCCCTCCATATGATGTTAAATCCAAACAGATATTCTGCATCTTTAGAACCCCCTGCCGCTCCCCCAACAATGGATGCAGAGCAGAGCTAGGACGTTTTCCCATAGAACTTACCATACAAAAAAATATCCTGATTCTTTTGTCATCTCACTAACAGCAACATACACCCTTTCAGTACCAAGCATACTAAGAAGGAATACAAAACTCTACAAAGAAGTGACCCAGGACCTACCAAAAACCTACCATGTCAGCACTAATTTCCAAAACTCATACAAGTACCTTACTTAGAAAAAGATAGTACTGTAAATATTTCAGGGAGCCCTAGAACATCAGCCTACCAATTCGGAAAACCGAACAAGCCAGAATGACTACACATTATATAAACTCCTTGGTAACAATTACCCAGCCCTTGGCAGATATACATTCCAAAACTGACATATCCTAAACACTAAATGGAAAATAAAATTATGTTTCTATCTTTGTTGTCTGACCATTTTAGTTTTCTTCTTATGTTGATCCCAAGTACTGGTTTCTGCTTTCTTCTATTGTCTCTTAACTCTTTCCAGGATCTCCTGTCCATTTGTCATTTCTCTCTCCTCCTGTCTTCATGTCATCCCCTTTATTCACCTCTGATATTGATCTCTTCCTTTCAGCTTTCTTCTATTTATTTTTCTTTATCAGCTCAGAGTTTATTTTCCCTTCTTACCATCCAGTCCTCAGTCTCCCTATTTTACCGTGTCTACCCACCGTTTTTCAGCTTTTAACACAGTCCTCTTACTTCCTGTCTCTCTATTCTTCCTCCAGCCACTTATTCCCCAGTCTTTAACTAACACTCCTCTTTCTCTTTCTATCTTCCACCCTCCCTGTGTCCATCATCTTTCCTCTTCTCAACTACACTATCCTGTCTCTCCCCTCTCTCTCTCTTGCACCATCCAGAGCCTCCCCTCTTTTTCTCATCCTAAACCCCACCATGTGCAGCATTCCTCCTCTTTCCCTCTCCCTCACCTAGGGCCGGCCCAAGGATTTCTACTGCCCTATGCAGAAACCATGGCCACTCCACCCCCCCTCCCACCGAGCCGCCCCCCTCCGCTGTTGCCGATTCAGTCTTGGGAGGCAGGTGGGCATTGGTGGCGGGAGTCTTTTAAAAGTGGAGGTTTTGTGCTGCCACTTTGCTGCAGCAGCAGGCCATGATTCGGCACACATGGCCTGCCACTTCTGACCCCCCTTCGAGAGTAAGTTGTGTCAGAGGGGAATCAGAAGTGGCAGGCCATGTGTGCCAAGCACATGGCCTGCCACGCACAACAAAATGATGGCATAAAGCTACCCACCTGGACCGGCTGCCCTAGGCATCATCCTATGTCCACCATCACTCTCTCTCTCCCCACCCCGTGTCCAGAATCTCTATCTCCCCCATCTCATTTCCAGTATATCTTCTCTTTCTCAGCCCATGTCCAGCATCTGCCCTCTGCCCCCACAGTGACCAGCATCTGCCCTCTACCACTATCCTGTGTCCAGCCTCTGCCCTCCATCCCCTATTTCCCCCCCCATCAGCTTGTGTCCAGCATCTGTCCTCCACAGGGCCAGCCCAACCATTAGGCAAACTAGGAGACTGTCTAGGCAGGGTGTCAGATTCTTGCCCGATAAACAGCAGGGCATTCAAAGTTAAACAACAGATTCTGATATCCAGAGGGGGAGGTGGGCATAATGCTTAAGGTTTGCCTATGCTGTCAATACTTGAATAAGCTTTGGGGCTGGCCCTGGCCCTCCACTCCACTATGACCCCTACCCTGTGTCCAGCATCTACCCTCCACTCCCCCACTCCATATCCACCATCTGAATCCCATCCCCTTATGCCCCTCATTCTATATCCAGCCTCTGCTCTCCACCCCATGTCTATTATCGCCTTATGCCTCCTTACGCCATGTCCAGTATCTGCTCTTCATCTCTCTATGTCCCTTACCCCATGTCCAGCCTCTATCCCCACTACTTCACCCTGTATCCACCCTTATGCTCCTCACTCCATATCCAGCATCAGCCTTCCAACCCTCTCCCCCTGTGTCCAACATCGCATGCCACCCCCCCCCCCCACTTCCACCCTCCCATTTTGGTCCAGCATCTACCCTTCACCTCCCCAGTCGTGTACAGCATCTGTCCTCCATCCCCCCCAACATGTGTCCAATATCTTCCCTCTACCCCCGACTTGTGTCCAGCATGTATCCTCCACCCCCAACTTGTATCCCGTATCTGCCCTCTACCTCCCCCACTTATGTCCAGCAGGAGCACTCCATCTCCCACTTTGGTCCAAGATCTACCCTTTGTCATCCCCCCCCCCACTTGTGTCCAGCATCAATCCTCCCTCTTGTGCCAGCATTAACTCTCCACCCACTCCCCACGTGTGTTCAGCATCTGCCTTCCCCCCACCCCTTTCCAGCATCTCTCCAGGAACTCTCAATATGTGTCCAACTCCACCATCTTCCTCCCCCACTGCCTGCCATTGTCACTGATACCTCTACTATTCTACCTGTTGGCAGAGGCAGGCTTCTGAGGACCGGATTAAAAAAAAACACACACCACAAAAAACAATGCAGGTTCATGCAACAGTCAGATTCCTGCATGCATGAGAGCCCAGTCGGTCCCGCCCCCTCTGATGTCGTGTCAGAGTGGGGCGGGACTGGCTGGGCCCTCATGCACACAAGAGTCTGAATGCTGCAAGAACCCGTGGATTTTTCTTTTTCTCAGACTTCTATGTGCATGAGGGCCCAGCCAGCCCTTCCCCCTCTGACACTGCATCAGAGTGGGATGGGACCTGCCGGGCCCTCATGCACACAGAAGTATGAATGCTGCCCGAACCCGAGGTTTCGATTTTTTTTTTCAAAAGTCCAATCCGTGGAGGCCTGCCATTGTCAACAGAGGAAAAACAATTTAATAGTCACCTTCCAGAGCCTATATACTATAAAGTAACCAAAGATTTTCTTAGCTCTACTACTTAACAATAAGATTGTATCCTTTTTATTTGTTCTTATTCTTTAAGCTCAACCTATCTAAAAAAAGCAACAAGGTCTCAGACTACGATAAAGCTATTGTCCAAATTAAATTCTTATATTGGACTCAATGCTCTCTTTCACATCAATGACCTTACAACGTTGCTTTGTGCAGATATCTTGCTCTTATCCTCTTCTACTCATGTCATTAGGAAAAATATTAGAAAAATCAAAACGGTGCTTATCTTAGAATTTTCCAATTTGCCTGGAACTTTTCAATCTGCCCAACGCCTAACTTCAGCGCCGTCGCGTTTCACTTGTGAAGTGTTTCTTCAGGGGATTTTGGATATCTGCACCTTCTCACATGCGGCTGTTTGAAATCCAAACCATTAAATCGGGCTGGATGATTTTGCACCTTTTCATATGCGTCTTTTTAAATTCAAACCTATTGACATTATCAAAATCTATTGTTATACTTGTTACAATCTCGTGTATAGAATATTTTAAATTATTTACCTTCCCTTTGGTAAATAGCCAGACAACCCTTACCAGTCAATCAGCCCGGATGGTTTTTTTTCTTTTGGATTGTTGGGACGCCACGCATGCGGGGTTAGAACTCAGGGAACATTATAGTGATACTAATTAAACGTGAATATACAGCTGTGATTTGACGTCCACACTTCATTTGTCGGATGTCATTTGTCGGATTTGATTCTGCTCAATTCAATTCATATGTAAGTGCAATTCATTGATCAATTCAACTCAGTTTTGTCAACCTAACCTATATACATACATTCCAATCTATTTGAGCGTTCAATCCTGTAGGGATCACTCTTTGTAACTTGAAGATCCAGCGTTGTATACTAATTAAGAGCATTTGGTCTCTAGATTTTCCACCAAAACCCATGAGAACATGATCGATACAGAAACAACAGAGGTCCTTAAAATCATGGTTTGATTTAAGACAGTGGTCTACAATGGGCAAATTGGAAAATTCTAAGATAAGCACCGTTTTGATTTTTCTAATATTTTTCCTAATGACATGAGTAGAAGAGGATAAGAGCAAAATATCTGTACAAAGCAACGTTGTAAGGTCATTGATGTGAAAGAGAGCATTGAGTCCAATATAAGAATTTAATTTGGACAATAGCTTTATCGTAGCCTGAGACCTTGTTGCTTCTTTTAGATAGGTTGAGCTTAAAGAATAAGAACAAATAAAAAGGATACAATCTTATTGTTAAGTAGTAGAGCTAAGAAAATCTTTGGTTACTTAAACAGAGGAAAAACAGCAGTGGCAGGGCAATGCCGCTGAATTTGATCTTTTGTTTGTTTATTTTAGGCAGCGTGAGGTGGCCACAGCTGGAGCGATTTGGGAGAATTGTTTTGCGCCCCGGTGGACGCCTCACGATGTCTAATGATAGAGTCCGACTGCAGCAGAGAAAAACTGGCTTTTCCACTGCCAGTTTTAAGGGCCTGTTGGCAAGCAGCATGACCATTTAAAAACTGGCCAGGCCAGCTAAATACTAGCCAGTTGCCAATCCTAATTTCCCCCTGTATTGTATAAAAGACAGCAGATGTCAGGATTAGCATTAGGAGGGAGACAACCAGGGCAATTTCCCTGGGACTCCAGGCCAGAGAGGGCCTCAGACCAGTCTGAAACGGAAAAAGGCACAACTTGCTAGTGGACATTAGGATCCATTCTCAGATTTTTGCCTTGGGCTAGGCCACAGCCATGTCTGACACCAATCCTGATTCCTGGCAGATGTACTTTCCAACATTTTCCAGTTATGAAATAGAAAATAAAATTATTTTTTCTTCCTTTGTTGACTGGCTTATTTAATGCTGTAATCATATTGATCTCAGTCAGTGGTTTCTGCTCTCCTCTGTCTTCTCTTAACTTGTTTTTTAGGGTCTCCAGTCCATCTGCCACTTCTCTCCCCTCCTGTCTTTTTCATTTCCTTACATCTCTGGGACTGATCTTTTCCTTTCAGCTTTCTTCCATTTATTTTTCTGTCACCTCAAATTTTACTCTTCCTTCTTACCATTCATTCCTCATTCTCCTCTCTTGTTACCGCATCTACCACTTTTCATCCCTTAACACAGCCCTCTCCTTCCCCATTTTCTTATTCCCCAGTCTTTAACCAATTTTCCTTTCTCTCTTCTTTCCCCATGTCCATCATCTTTACCCTTCCATCCTCCCCTATCCAGTATCTCTTCCCTCTCTCTCTCCTCCATCCAGCACCTCATGCCCTTTTCTCACCCCTCCACCATTCCCCTTCTCTCCCTATTTCTCTTCTCATGTTCAATATATCCCTCTTTCTTTTCCTCTCCATGTCCAGCATCTTGCCTTTCTCCCTTCCATACCTAGTATCTTCCCCCCCCCATGTCCAGCATCTACCTTTCCTCTCCTAGCATCCCTCCATGCCCAGCATTTATTCTCCATCCCCCTATGCCTAGCATCTGCCCTTTCTCTCCTATCTCCGCCTCAACCCAGCATCTGCTGTTCATCCCCCTATGCACCCCACCTTGTGTCCAGCATCTGCTCTCTACCTCCATCCCTCTAACTCCCCCACCCTGTGGCTACCATCTGCTCTCTGCCCCCCCTACCTGTGGCCACTATCTGCCTTTTGTCCCTATCAGTCCATGTCCAGCATCTGCCCTTTCTCCTCTATCTCTGCCCCATGCCCAGCATGTGCTCCATCCCCCTATGCCCCCACCCCATGTCCAGCATCTACTGTCTACCCCATCCCATGCTCATATTCTGTCCTTCACCTCCTCCATCCATCCCCCCTACCCCATGGTCGGCATCTGTCTCCCATCCCCATACCATATCCAACATCTACTCTCAATTTCTTCTATGCTCCCCCATGTCCAGTATCTGCTCTCCGTCTCCACACTCTCCCACCGACCTCCCAGCTTCTGCTTACTCCCATCCCATATCCCCTTTCTGTTCTCCACCACCCCCACCCTTTTGCCACCATCTGCCCTCTGCTCCCCTCACTTCATGGCCAGCACCTGTCTCTCACCCTATCCCATATCCAGAACCTGTCCTCCATGGTCCCCACCCCCATTGAAATCCAGCATCTTTTCTCCTTATTTCCCAGGCTCCCAGCTTACCGCCGCTGCCTCTGCCTCTCTCCTCTGTGGCAGAGGCGGCAAACACACAAAAGAACGCTCAGGGTCTTCCTGTCTCCAGCATGCTTAAAAGGCCCCGCCTGTCCTGCCCCCCTTCTGATGCATTCATCAGAAAGGGGTGGGACCAGCAGGGCTTTTTAAACACGCTAGAGTTGCAAAGACCTTGCGCTTCTGTTTTTGGGGTTTGTGTTTTTTTTTGCAAGCTTGCCCGCTGCCACTGCTGCCTCTCACCGCGTCTGAGTCGGTGGTGGCAGTGGAAACAGTGGCAATGGGAGGGGAGGCAATGCTGCCACTGTTGCCACGGACCCGACAGAAGCAGTGGTGGCAGCAGCTGAAATTTTAAAAAAAAATCTCTCTTTTTTTTTAAAGAGAACAGAGAAACCGGCTAATAAAGGGTTGGCAGAAAACTGGCCCTTCATTGACCAGTTTTACCTTCTACCAGCCGCAGGCCTGCAGCTTGCAAAACTGTCTTGTTGGCAACCCTAGTTTAGTTTAGGCCAGGGGCAGCGGAACATCTTTTTGGTTGGAAGGGCCAAACAAATCAATCTCTAGTCCCATCCCCAAGCTTTCTATTTACTAATGCTGTGTTAAGCAAAATATTGGTGGGGCTATGATCCCTGTTTGTTTATTTATTTATTTAACATTTCTTATATACCGCCTTTCATGATATCAAGGCAGTTTACATTGAACAAACTGAAATTACATTGAACAGGGCATTATAACTTGGAGATAACTATTTTACAGGGAACATGGGCTATGGAGGGTTAAGTGGCTTGCCCAAGACCACAAGGAGCACCTGTGGGACTAGAAACCCCAGTCCTTCCGGCCCAAGGTTGCTGTCCTCTAGTGGGATTTGAACCCCTAACCCTCCGGCCTGAAGTACCTTCCCCAACCACTAGGCCACTCTTCCACTCCAATGTGATCCCCCCCCCCCATTCCCCTGCCTATGGTTTAGGCCTTTGGAATATTCAGCGTCGCTACCATATGGATAGTGACACCGAATGCACAGATTAAATTAAATGGGAGGGTGGCATTTAACAAGCCAGTGGGCTGAAAATTTACCCCTGTTTGCGCAGCTTGCACTGCAAGATCTGGCCCAAGGGGGGGGGGGGGGCGGGGAGCATGCAAAAGCAAAGGTTGGCTGAGACTGCTACAACCCCTTGAGCTGACCCTGATCTTCACCGCTCCTCTCTTCTGGTACTCTTTCCTCCACTTGAATTACCAGTTTATCCCTACAGTATATCAGCATATTACACTGGAAGATAACATCCCCTTTCACCCATGGGTTACACAGGGTGGCTAGCATGTAAGCAACCTGTTTTCTACTTCCTGTTGCAAGGAATCCACTAGGATCAAACACCTCTGATGTTAATTTCTCTCGCTGTTGAAAACCCTCTAACTTCATCTCTAAAAGACAACATCTGGGATGGCCCTTTGTAACTCAGTTCCTTCGAGATGTCCCTGAAGGACTTCAGGACTTCTGTGACCTGAATCATGTTTGCCCAATCCTGACAACCCAGGAGGCTTTCAATATCCACTGACATCTGATGGATGGCTGCCTGTTGCGCCACTGACCTCTCTAGCATCAGATGGGTGGAATTCCACTTAGTGCCAATATCCTGAATGAGCTGATGCATAGGTGCCCCTACTGCTTCCCGATTCTCATGCAGCTCATACCTATCCTTCACACTCCAATAGAAATACCATGCTATTTTTTGGCACTTCTTGATAAGTAGATTCAGAGCAGTGCTTCTGCTTTCCTTGTTCCCCAGACTTAGGGAGTCTTTTACTAACAGGTGCAACAAATGTGTAATAAAAGATCCCTTCCTTTATTGCATTAGCCATGTTCTTCCTGCCATATGGTCCAAAATAGCCAGGAAACACAGTTGTCTCTCTCTCTGACATAGCTGCCAGCTATCTATCATTGCCCTTTATTCTGTTAAGATATAGGCAGCGGTATGTACTCGTAGAATTAGAACAGCAAAGGCATTTTTGTCAGTACAGGAGGTGACGCTTCTCTTGCATGCTCTTGTTCTAATGAAGTTGGATTATTGCAGTGTTTTATTTAAAAGTCTTCCCAGTTGTTGCTTAAATGGCTACAGCTCATACAAAGTATGGCAGTGAAGTTGCTCACCAGAGCAAGCCAGCTGCCAACTCTATGCACCCCGAAGCTAACTGCTTAGCATCAGGGCGTGTCAGGGGCAGAGTGGAGACGGTGCTAATCGGTAACTGGTCAATGGTGATATTCAGCTACTGCTCAGTTAGTGATATGCGATGAAAGCCAGGCACAGGTAAACCTGGCCTAACTTTTGCTGCATATCACTAACCGGGCAATGGCTCAATATTGCCACTGCCCAGTCAGCAATCAGCAAGAGTGACTAACCCAGATATTCAATGCTGGGGCTGGATATTTTATTTATTTAGGTTTATACCACACTATTCATGATCAGCATGGTTTACAAGATAACAACATTACCCCGGCATTGAATACCTGGATTTACTGTTCAGCACCGGCGGCTAGTCATGTTAGCAGCTGGTGCTGAATATCGGGCCCCATGTTTAGCAACAAACAATTTGTCCTTACCAATTTATTAGATCTTTTTTGAAGATGTAAGCAAACAAGTAGATAAATGTGAGTCAATTGATGTGAAGTGGCATTTTAGAAAGGACATTCATGTCCAATCTGAGATGTCTAGGGTGGAACATGCAGAAAAATGCCATGGACGTCTATGTCTCCAGCCAGTTTTTGTATCATGGACATCCCCGACCTGGACGTCCATGCCTGCGGCCACATAGATATCCCTCTTTGGAAAGCTTAGTGTGGAGACGTCCATCTCATGCATGCTAGGATAAGGGGATGCCCAGGGGTGTAGCAAAATGGAAACATGAGTCCCTATTCCCTCTCAGTGTTTGTTGTTGTATTGTCAGATAAAGTGGGTATTAGTGTAGCTCCTTCCTAATACCTGCCAGACATTTGGCTGACAAAATGATCACTTTTCAAATGCTTGTTTGCTCCTGGAGCAGGGATAACCTTCAATGTGATGCTGGCCATCCAGTATATTTTTGAGATCAGGCAAGGGCATCCAAGTTCTTGGGAACGCCCCAGCCATGCCTCGGCCACACCCCCATTCAGACTGTGGACATCTTCATGCTGGGGATGTCCAGAGACCCAGCTTCTAAAATGGCTCTGGAGACATCTCTGTGCTTTTGACGCCTCTATACACTTTTCCCGATATCCAAAACACAAATAGGGGCTTCCAAAGTAACTCCCATAGTGAATTTGGCTTTTCAGAATGCATTTGACAAAAGTCCTTCATGAGAGCGATAGGATAGAAAGCTGTGTGTCCTATCTTTTCATAATAACTACTTAAAAGACAGTAAATAGCAAATAGGATTAAATTGTCAGTTATCCACATGGTCAGTATGGTGACCTATGCGGTTTAAAATAGTCATAAATGATTTGGAAAAAAGAACAATGAATGAGGTGATCAGATTTGCAGATGACACAAAATTAGTTTTAGTCATTAAAATGGCAAAGGATTGAGAGGAATTGCAGAAAGATCTTATGAGACTAGGAAAGTGGACAGCTAAATGGCAGATGAAATTTAATGTAGACAAGTGCAAAGTGATGTGCATTGTCAAAAATAATTCTAACTTGCAGGTACAGAATGGTGGGTGTGTTAGAAGTCACCACCCAAGAAAATGTTATGTGACTCATTGTGGACAATACCTCGAACAGAGAATTGTCATTATTATGTTGTTCTATTTAGGTATATGGAAAAAAGGGTCAACAAGCAAGTTGTAGGTCATACTTGTTATTAGACTAACAATGTATCTTTGCCAGTTGTCAGGATCTTTGTCTTCTTTCCAGTAAGGTGCAGACCCATTTTAAGACTATCTTCTTTGATCTTGAGAAGCAAATGTTTCAGATATTCTTCACTTACAGCCAATTGTGGTATCATCAGAATAGTGAAAGCCGTTGATGAGTCTTCCAGCAATCTTCACACCTCGGTTGTCTTCACAGTCTTGCTTCTCTGTTGATTTGTTCTGCATATAAATTAAACAGGTAAGGGGAAAGTATGCAGCCTTGTCGTAAACCTTTGCTATTTTTAAACCATTCTGTTTCTCCTTGTTCTGTACAAACCTTTGCTTCTAATCTTGATTAATGCAAAGGTTGTGCAAGAGAACTATCAGGTGTTCTGGTATACCCATAATGTGGCCCAGAGTTTCTCATGGTTTACACCAGGTATGTCCAACTTCGAACAGGTCGTGATCTACTTTTTCCGGCCAAAAGCGCTGGTGATCTACTACCATGAAAATTAAGTTTCAAATTAGTTTCAAATTAAATTTTAACCCAATAAAGTTGGAGGATTCCACCCCCTCCCCCCCATTTCTAATGAACCTTCTGTCATTTTCTTTGATGTGATCAGCTGTTAACCCTTTCCAGGCCGGTCCCGAAATACTCGGGACCCAAAATTCTGACCAAATGGCCGAGCCCGAAATAGTCGGGATCGGCGCAATGACGCAGATACTAAAGATTAATGAGCGAAATACCGGAAGCTAATGACAACACACATTTGGGCTGATGAAAAGAGAGTTGTGCTAGTGTTTCTATTTATACACCAGGCCAAAACAGCCAGAAAACAACCTGCAAATAGGTCATTAGCAATAGGTGATTTAGAATTAAAAGCAAAGTAAACAAGATGGAGTTAGCTGGTAAAAGAATGCGAAAAGAACGATATAAAGCTGCTGAAGTCATTAGGTTTCTCACAGAAAGTGATGGTAACAGTAATAGCAGTGGCAAAGATGTCATTGATAATGAAACTGAAGAAGTTTTCACAAAAAATGTGGACTTTGAAGGCTCGGATGACAGTGACCCAGATTCAGTAGCAGCCACAGCTGAACCTCCAGGTTAGTAATTATTTGCAGACATTATTTATGTCACCTATATATCAGCTATGTCTTTAGGTATAACAAAACGCTAAATGTCACATTTATATTGATAAATTGTTCAGTTTGAAAAATGTCAACTATAATAAAACATTTTCATTTACAGTTGTGGCTGCGGCTGAACCATCTGTAAATATAAATCCTCTTGGCAGAGGGAAGCTTTGCCGTCATACTGCAGACCGTGGCGATAATGCAACTACATCATAAGTACGGACAAGAAGAAGCAATCTTCCATGGAAAACAACTCCAAAAGACGTCCGTCAGTTTCCTTTCATTGCACAACCTGGCATAGCCAAACGTATGGGTGTCAATGCAACTAAATTGGACTTCTACAAGCTCTTTGTTACAGATGAACTAATTTCAATGATTGTTCTTGAGACAAATCGCTATGCAGCAGAACTGTGCGCTAAAATACCAGCTGACAAGCCTCATGCCCGAATGAGAAAATGGCAAGACGTTGACCATAATGCTATATGGAGAATGTTGGCGTTGACGATGGCTATGGGAATAATCAAGAAGCCTATGATCGACTTGTACTGGTCAGGTCAACTACTGTTAGAAACTCTATTCTTTCCATCAATAATGAGCCGAAATACATATAAGCGAATATTACAGGCCCTTCACTTTCAAAACAATGCAACACAGAAACCCGAGGGTGATCGCATTTGGAAGCTTCGTCCATTCTATGACATTATCACAAAGCGATTCCAAATTGTTTATATCCCGGAACAAGACATTTCAATTGATGAATCTCTACTGCTTTTCAAAGGAAGGTTATATTTCAAACAATACATACCTACAAAACGCTCAAGATTTGGCATCAAATCATATGAGCTGTGTGAGTCACGTAGTGGATACACCTGGAAGTATATGCTATACTCAGGTGAAGATACAGTTCTAAGTGATAGTTTACATGGAAGTAGCTACTGTATTGTGCTGAATCTGATGGATGGACTGCTTGATCAAGGCTATCGATTGGCTGTGGATAACTACTACAACAGTCCAGAACTCTGTATGGATCTGTATGACCGAGCAACATCCTGCTTTGGAACGGTACGATCCAGTCGAGTTGGTATGCCTACTGACCTGCGTCTAAATGTAGATGGAAGGAAATTGAAACGAGGAGATGTCACATATCGTACAACAGATAAACTGCTAGCACTTTGCTGGTATGATAAGAATTATGTAACAATGTTGTCCAACTGTCATGATGGCTCTGTAGTTGACACTGGAAAAAGAGATCGGAATGATCAGCCAATTCGAAAGGCACAAGTTATTGTTGACTACAACAACATAATGGGCGGTGTAGACAGAACAGATCAGTTATTGGAGTATTATGCTTTTCTGCGCAAAACTGTAAAGTGGTACAAGAAAGTTGCCTTTCATTTGTTGGACATAGCAGTACTCAATGCTCAGATACTCTGAAGCAAGTCCCACCCAGAGGAGAAAGTGACAGGACTTGACTTCCGTATGAAGCTTATCTTGGCTATCATTGAAGCAATTGGTCCTGATGCTAGTGCATGTGATGCTGGTGGCCGACCAAGTACTGGTGTTTCCCCATTTCGCTTGACTGCTAGACATTTCCCTAGCCTCATTCCACCAACTGAGAAGAAAACTACCGTATTTCGACAGTGTCGCGTGTGCAATGAGAGTCTCGGACATCGACATGTTGCTGGTGACAATCGTAAACGTGTTGAAACTAAATATCACTGTGCTGACTGTGGAAATGTACCTCTCTGTGCTGCACCATGTTTTGCATATTTTCATAATAATGAAGATCTTAAATAACTTGTAATTGTTATGATCAGTTAAAATTAAATCGAATGTATGCAACTAATAATGATTGCTTTTATAAATAAAGTGCACCTATTTTCATGTTTTTGAGCCTTCAGTTATACATATTTGTGTTGCTGTCTCATTTTTCTATCAAATGGTATATAATACATGACCATAGCAGAAAGAAAAGCACTGTTATAACATATTGAATAAGACCGGCACAATTTTCCTGAGAGATGGAAAAATTAACCCGGCTGCAGAATGTGGATTAGAAATTTAAAGGGAGCCTTGATAGGGTTAAGCAAATTAAGCAAAAACAAAACAGAGACGAAGATCCAGTAAGAACTGTGAGGGGAAATGGAAAGTATATTTTTTTCTTAAAGTTTTATTGAGTAAGAACTTTCTTTAACTGTCTTAATAACTTTCTTTAACTTTTATTGAGTAATTTGTGTTAAATTTAGGTTGAGTATTGATCCAGGCTGATCTTGCGCAATCTTTAATATTTTGCTCTTGCTCATTAGTGAGACGTCTGAGCCTGCATTTCATCCACCAGCTTTTTGAAGTTGGGTGAATATTGCTTGAGGGCCAGTCTCAGGGAATCCTGGAGATGTTCATCTGTCATGTTGGAACGTTGTGTACTCTGTCATTTTCAGATGGGAAAACGCAAATTCACACAAATAAGTTGAACCGAAACAGGAGTGTACAGCTTCACTGCATCTTCTCAAGTTGGGAAATTTGTCTCTAGGCACTAGCTTCCGAAATGATTCTTGCTCAGCACGGGTCTTGAGAAAAATGTCATTTTAAGTGTTAATATTTCGTTTTCAAGAGATGGCTTGTTCAATGAGTAATTTTTACTGATAGCACCTGCAGTTTCTTTAATGTCCACATCTACTTTGAATGGGTATGACAAGTACTCTACAACTGTTCCAATTTTTTGGAAGTTACAGAATCTATTTTCGAATTCCTGGATAACAGAACAGATTTCTATCACATACTTCTTGTTTTGAAAAACAAAATTTGGATATTGTCCCAGATGGTCCTGCGTATTAGGAAAATGATCAAAAGTGTTGTTTGCATCATTAGCTCAAATTTGCTCTTGTAGGATGAAACTGTACTCATCTCGCCAATGCATTTGTTTTTACCTTGTAGTTCAAGGTTCATATCACTTAGTTCACCTGTAAAGTCAGCGAGAAATGCCAGATCACATAACCACTCCTCATCTTCCAACTCTGCTTGGTCATCTCCCCTCTCCTTCAAAAAACTTCTTATTTCATTCAGCAAATCACGAAATCTTTGTAGAAATATGTGCCTCCTTAGCCACCTTACATCTGTGTGCAAAATGATTTCCGCTGCCCCTTCATCAAAAGTAAGATTGAAAAGCCGTCTTTGAAGTGATCTTCAACAAACTGAATTTACAATTTTGAAAGTGATGTCCATGACAATCTTTGTATTGAGTCTCTTGCTTGCCAAAACCTGCGTGTGAATGATGCAGTGGCAAGAAAGAAAATCTGGGAAGTCGTCATGCTGTCTACAGAGGGCTATGAAACCGTTAACCTCACCTGTCATTGCTCTTGCTCCATCAGTAGTGATGGACACAAGTCTGTGCAATGGAAGATTACACTTTGTCACAAAAGAAAGGAAAGAACTGAATATTTCCTGACTGGTAGTTCTCCCTTTTAAAGAAATCATTCCGAGTAGTTCTTCTTTAACACTGAAGTCTTCAAAAACCATCCGGATAAAGACTAGTAACTGGGCTATGTCTCTTATGTCTGTAGATTCATCCAGTTGGAGTGAGAAAGCAACACAATTTGAAACATCCTCCAACAATTGTTCAGTTGTGTCTCCACACATCTTTTCTATTCGCTGCACGGCAGTGTTTCTTGACAATTGTACATCTTGAATAGCAGCTATGATCTCTATCTTATTTTTAAATCCTTCAAACAGTTCGTCAGCTGCTTCAAGAAACAATCTTTTACAAATTCCCCTTTAGTGAAAGGTTAGCATTTCTTTGCGATCAGGTTGCTGACCTTGAAGAATGCTATGATTGCATTGACCGAATGTGACCTTGGCTTCGCCATCAAATGTCGCTGAGTAGCCAATTTCGATTTAAGTTCTTTGAGCTTCAGTTTACAAATTTCACTTTTGGGTGGAAAATCAGCATCAAACTTATTGCTATGCAGAGCCTTATAATGACGTTCCAGATTACCCTTTTTGGGCAAGGATACTGGGGCGTTACAAGTTAGACAACAACACTTGTCTTTCACCATCATGAAGAAGTAGTCCATTTCCCATTCATCATGAAAGTGGTAGGTTTTGCTCTTCTTTGGAACACTCATCTTCGTTATATTGGGGTGGCTGGATGTAAGAAGGCCAAATCTGCTAAGTTAGTATAAACACTGACTGAATCTGGTCCAAAACTGTCACTGTCCCAAAGTATTAAAGATCAACAGGAACTGAAGACCTCTGGATGATGTGCAATACAAGGACTAGAGATGCCAAAACCACACATGCAGTTCTAAAAGTAAAAATAAGAATTCATCATACTGGTACCAATAATCAAATACCACCAAACAATCATCAAAAAAACTCAAACACCTGTCCAGCAAACCAGATAAAATCAAATACTGCCAAACAAGTTCAAATACCACCACACGCGATTTAATAAATTCTGCACACAGTGTAGAATCAATGCAAAGGCTAGGCAAAATAAAATTGCAGAGACAAGCAAAAGTCACAGCTGTTTGAACCAATTCGAAGGCAAGGCATAGGCAAGTTAGAACAAAATTGGAAAAGCCCGCCAAAATCACCAAATTCTTGACACTTTGTTGTGTCTGCCCGAAAACGTTTAATGAAAGCGAACTATAAAGCGACCAATGACCAGCACACGACACAGCTAATACGGTAAGTGTATTCAGGTAAAGCCCAGGCGAATGGATATCGCCCGGTATATAACACACTTCTAAGGGGTGTTGGGGCGGGGGCAGGAATGCGTGATTCTGAGAGGGAGGAGACGAGGTATGATGCCAGGCCTGTGGCGTCTCGTCACGGGGTGCTGGCAGCAGCCCCCTGGGGTACCCACAAACTATTGGCACGAAAACAACAAGCGCCCCCAATACACCTGCAGGCAAATTTCCCACAGGCAGGGAAAAAAGACAGGCAAAGGATTAGCAGTGGCAGCAAGCCCTTGGCAGATGACCTGCCGGCACAAGCTCTCTCCTAGCAACGGGGCGAGCTGCTGGAGAGATGGAGCCAAGTGGGGCTGGCGATCTACCTCTGACCCCTCTACGATCTACAGGTAGATCGCAATCTACCTGTTGGACATGCCTGGTTTACACAGTCAAAAGCCTTGCTGTAGTTAATAAAACACATATAGATATCCTTTTGGTATTCAATTTTATTTTCAAGGATCCATCTCACCAGGGCCAATGCAAGGACTGGAGGAGGCGCCCTAGGCAGGTCCTCGGCTCTACTGTCCTCCCGTCCCCCACGCCCATTGCCGCTGCTGGCACTCCTCTCTGAAGAGGACAGCGGCAGCAACTGGCCCTGAAACCGTGATGCAGAGCTTACCCTCTGTTTCTGGGGCTGTGTCGCAGTTTCATTTATTCAATCTGCTGCTTCGGCCCTGGACTTCCAATTTTGTATAAACCGGAAGTCTGTGATAGAGGGGGATCTGAAGCACAGAATGAATAGAATGAAATTGCAATGCAGCCCCTGAGACAGAGGGTAAGTCTTGCGCCATGGATTCAGGGCCAATTGCCACCATTGTGGGCCTTGGAGAGGGGCACCAGTAGCGGCAATTGGCACCCCTCAGAGCCGGCACTCTTTTGCCCAGTGGTAGTACCGCCCTGCATCTCACATTTGCAATGAGGTCTTTTGTTCCTCACTCTTTCTTGAATCCTGCTTACACTTCAGGCAGTTCTCGTTCCAGGTATGGTTGTAGTCTCTGCTGGATAATCTTGAGTAGATTCTTGCTGGCATGTGGGATTAGAGCGCTTGTGTAATAATTTCTACAGTTGGATCACCTTTCTTCAGTATTGGTACAAGATCAATAAGTTCATCGTTGATGGAGAAGAAATTGAAATGGACAATTTCAACCTGCTTGGATCAATAAAGAAGAAATGACAAGCAGTCTAGAAATCAATGTCTCATTGTTCTGTGAAGGACCTAGACAAGATTCTCAAGACCAGAGATGTCTCTCTCCATACAAAGATTCAAATTGTCCAAGCCATGATATTTTCAATAACATCTGATGAATGTGAAAGTTGAACATTGAAAAAGAAAGATAGGAAGAAAATAGATGCCTTTGAATTATGGTGCTGGTGAAGAATATTGTATATACCATGAACTGCCTGAAGAAGAAACAGTCAGTACTAGAGGAGATCAAACCAAAGCTTTCTTTTAAAGCTTAGATGACAAGACTTTGACTTTCATACTTTGGACAAATCATGCGATCATTAGAGAAAGACGTCATGCTTGGTTGAAGGTCAATGCAAAGGAGGAAAGCCAGCAATGAGACGGACTGATACAATGACAGCAGCTATGGATGCCACTCCATCAACAATGAGCTGCTTGACTGAAGACTGAACACAGTTTAGGACATCTATCCAGAGGGTTGACATGAGTTGACAGCACTTAACAGGTTTTTTTATAGTGCTTAATCATTTAGTCAAAGTAGTTTACATTGTAACTTAAACTTGATAATGTACATTAAACACGACATTGATAACCTCCATTGCCTCACAAGAATCCAAGTTAAGTGGCTTGCCCAAGGCCACAAGGATTGCTAGTGGGAGTCAAACCCTGATTTCTTGGTTCCCAAGCCAGTGTTCTAACCATTAGGCACTCCTCCACTCTACTTAACAACAATAGATGTTATCTTTGATAACCTTTCAATATAATTATTGAAAGCAGAGTGGAAGAATAGCCTGATGGTTAGAGCACTGGCTTGGGAACCAAGAGACCAGGGTTCAAGTCCCACTAGCACTCCTTGTAACCTTAGGCAAGTCACTTAACCCTCTGTTGCCTTAGGAGAATCCAAGTTATCAATACGGCAAGAGTAGGTGCACCTGTCGCTCTGTGCAGGCCACCCCTCCCCATGTCTTTGTTTAGGGGTGGACCCACCACTCCATGTAGGACACCCCTATTTGTTGAGAAGTTAGATGGTTCAGTTCATTTTGTTTTTATCCTGTTGCTGTAAAGGGATCCGCTGTGCTTGTATCCCTGTTCAATGTACATTACCAAGTTTAACTTACAATGTAAACCGCTTTAACTAAAAATGATAAAGCAGTATAAAAAAACCTGTTAAAGAAACTATCCTCTTTACATTAGCTCTATGAAGAAGTATTGCAGTTACATCTGGTTGAAATAGTACAAACGCATCTAGATCGCAGACTCTTTATATTTATCATTATAGTTCAATGATGGGGATGGGAGAATACAGAGGTGGTGACAGTGTGACACTACAGTACTGTGATAAGGAAGCTTGTAGTGAGCCTATGGAAATAGGAGAAACTGATGATTTTGCTTTTAAGAAAAGTGACATCCCTGCAGTGCACAGGTTTCAGCGTTGGCATAAAGAAAGCAAACAGAGAGAAACTGAACCTAGGCTGCCACACCCAAGCTCTGCTGACGTAGTTGCAGGCTTGAAAGATAATTGCAAGCACCTGTCCAGAGAGGGAGAGACACTGCCCGGGAAGCAGGGATATAAACCTTGGCTAGAGAGAAAGCAGAGAGGAGAGCCCAGAGGGAGAGAGCACAGAAGGAGAGAGCAGAGAAGGCTTCAAACCCCAGTTCCTGATCAGAAGGTTCAGAGAGTTCAGAGGTGGGAGCCCAGGACTCAGCACAGGAGTCAAAGGAGCCAAGCCTGGAACAGGGAGCCGTGGCAGAGCTCCAGGAAGGAACTCAGGGAAGTGAACCAGGGACTGTTTCCCAGAAGCTGGAGGGAGACTGGTGAACACAGCCAGGGAGAAGTGTCCACAGCTTCAGGTACAATTTATCCTTACCGGGTGGAGCTGTGCTCAAGAGAAACACAGGGATCCTCAGAGAGAGTATACCCTGAGACATACGTTAAAAACTCAGAGCAGGGCACTGCATTACTGGAGCCAGAGGAAATGCAGGTTGAGCCTATTGAGCAGGATTTATTGCTTCCAGAAGTACTCATGGACTGTACTCTATGTCAAGCTGTTAGCATTGAGTCCCTTTGCTAAAGAATAACTGAAAAGATAAAGTCTCCTGAAAAGTAGAGTATTGAAACCTAGCCTGAACTGAAGGTAGCAACTTGCTCTTTTTAATGGGAAGATACCTGTTGCATGTACATTTGAATGCTTAATGAAGGCAAAGGTAAAAAAAAGATATTTTTACTTTGTTAAATGAAGAAGCTGTGTTTTCTTTATCCGTTACATTGATAAGCAGCTGCATATAATTAATGACTGTGAAGCGCATCCAGCCTAAGTTGTAAATAACCTTGAGCGAATGAATGGAGAAGTATCCTGTTACAGTCTACATGGACTTTGTTTGCGTTTGGGGAATAAATTTTGTCATTTGCCTTTACTTTCGGTTTCATGACTACACTTCATCTTAGAAGGCCAAAACTACAACTCCCAGCATGCTTCACTGGAGAAAAATAGTTTATTCAACCTTTTATAAGAGAAGTTAATGGCAACCCTACCCCTCTAAGCCTTAGGCAGTGGGCTGGGGTGTGACAAGTGGCGTAGTTGTTTGGATCTCACCTGTATCAGGATATACAACACTTCAGGATATACGCCCTAAAGGTTTTTCAACACCAAACTGCTGAGCTGTGCTGTGAGCTGCAGAGTGGAAAATCGCTGGCAGGGTCGGCCAGAACGATGGAGGTGGCCAGTGAGACAATCCCTTTTTAAGGCCAGAATCAACACCTATCCTCAGGTAAAGAGTATTTAGGTGTGGGTGAAACCTGGATTCAAGTAAAAGGGGTGGAAGATTCCAAGCATTCAGCTAAAAGGGACTAGCAGAGTTTTGGTGGTACTGCACTTGGTGGGTTTTGTTTTTTTCTTTTCTCCTGCAGAAATTGCTGAGATGGATCCAAAGGACATACTGCAATGGATGGCATCCCAATTCCAGAAACAGCGAGAAATGGCACACCAGGCACAAGAACAGGCAGCAGCCGCTTTGCAGGCACAACAGAAGCCAGTATTGGACTTGGAGGCGTTGCTCGCTAACCAGAAAGCAACAGCTGGAGCATTGCCAACCCCATCGGGACTAGAAGGGACACCAAATACCTGTATGGTAGGGCCACAGACATGTGGGACATTTTCCTTTGGAAAACTTTCAGTAGAGGATGATATTGACTATTTCTTAGAATCCTTTGAGAGAGTTGCTCATACTGTAGGTTGGCCAATGGAATAGTGGGCTGTACGGCTAGCTACATCTCTCACAGGAGAGGCATTAGCGGCCTACAGGGCCATGCCAGCGGCACTTGCTACAGATTATGGAGAGCTAAAAAAGGCTATCCGAGATCGCTTAGGTTTTAACTCAGATGGTCTACCATCGCATGCTGAGAGCTACAAGCTTAAGAGCCGGTGAGACACCTAAGGCTTTGTGCCAAAGGGTCAGAGGCTTAGCTTTAAAATGGTTAGCTCCAGAAGGAAAAACCATGGATATGGTGATAGATACAATTGTGTTAGAGCAGTTTATGGCTGCGGTTCCTAAAGAAATCCAATCCTTTCTGATATTACAAAACTGTCAGACCACTGGAGAAGCAACCCTGCTGACTGAGTGATATTTAGAAGCAGAATTGGCTGGTCAAGCAAAAGGGGGTGCTCTGAAAATGGCAGCAGAGGCTAGTTTTGAACAATCAGAAAGGAGACCAAGGAAAAATGTGGAATGTATGAAAACTTATCTGCCTACGCAGGAGGGCAAGTGGGCAAGAAAAAAATGTTTTCAATGTGGAAAGTTAGGTCACATACAAAAGGAATGTAAAGCACGTACAGCATTGATAGGTGCTAATGTGAAACAGCTAAGAGAGGGTTTCCTTTTGAATGTTGATATTCAGGGCATTGCTACTAACGCTCTACTCGACTCAGGTGCTGACCAGAGTATGATCTCACGGAGACTCTGGCAGGCAATACAAGCCCAGAGTGAGTCAGTCCCGAGCCGAACAGAGGGAAGGGTCCGGATCAGATGTATCCACGGAGCAGCCTCCTTTTATCCCATGTATAAGGTGTTAATAAAGGGGTTAGGGATACAGAAGGAAGTTCTGGTAGCCGTAGTCCCGAGACTGCCCCATGACCTAGTGTTGGGTAGGGATTGGCCCCACTTCAAAAGAGGATTGAAGAAGGGCCTACGTCAAAAAGTTGGACTGGTGTCTACACGGTCCCAGTCAGAGGCCCAAGACAAAAAGGATGAACCCCCAGATGAATCCCTAGGTGAATTACCCTCACATGATGACCTAGTAGCTTCCCCTGCTGATAGGAGTAAGAAGGGAAAAGCTGAGAAACGCCATGAAAGACAGTGTAGGTCTCGAGGGAGAGCTGAGATGGAAGCTGGACAGGAGTTACCTTGGGTCCCTGCAGAATTGGTTGAAAAGTTCCCAGCAAGCGGACCCCGTGCTTACACGGGCGTTTGAATATGCCCAGGTTGAGAGGGATGCCCTCCCAAGATTCCTCTTGGATAAGGGAATACTATACAGGGAGAGTCTTGATCCCCAGACAGGGACGGTCAGAAAGCAGCTGGTGGTACCTGCCGCTTTTAAGACGGTCTTGAGGCTTGCCCATGACCACCCGGTAGGAGGTCACAAAGGGTACAGGGGACTCTAGACCAGATCCTTGCCCGCTTCTACTGGCCAGGCATCTTCAAGGAAACCACCCAATTTTGTGAGTCATGCCCTTCTTGTCAACGGGTCACCACTGTCCGACCACCAGGGGTGCCCATGATCCCGACGCCCGTAATATCAGAACCTATCCGAAGAATCACAATGGACATAGTGGGACCTCTGGTGAAGACACCCCGAGGCTTCCGGTATATTTTAGTTATAGTGGATCAAGCCACCAGGTTCCTGTGGGCCATTCCCTTGCGTAACATCTCTGCAAAAATGATAGCCTTAGAGGTAATAAAGCTATTTAGTGAGGTGGGCTTTCCCCGGGAGGTGCTGACAGACCAAGGCACCAATTTTATGTCAAAGTACTTGGCCTAGGTGTGGGACGCTTTCGGGGTATAGCACATAAAGACAGCCGCCTATCACCCCCAGTCTAATGGGCTAGTAGAAAGATTAAACCAGACGTTGAAACAGATGCTAAGGCGAGGCTTGGATGGTAACATGTCCGAGTGGGATGTTATGCTCCCTTTCATTCTATACGCCTGCCGAGAGCGGACACAGGCATCTTTAGGGGCATCCCCCTATGAATTGATGTACGGACGTGCCTCACGGGGAATTTTAGATATATTACGGGAGCAATGGGTCGAGCCCGAGATAGAAGTTATGGGAGTACCCCATTTTCTTCGAGATTTGAGAGGGCGGTTGCACAGGACCTCCCAAGTGGCTGAGGAAAGCTTACAGGCCAGCCATATTCGCCAAAAGAAACACTATGATCAAGGTACGAAACCCCGCCAAATAGCCCTAGGAGAGAAAGTCATAGTAATGGTGGCAGGCGCCACGCCAAAATTTGAGGTCCAGTGGAAAGGACCATATAAAGTGGTCAAACAAGTGGGGCCGGTATCCTACGTGGTAGAGAATAGTAGGGGCTGCCAGCAGGTTTACCACATAAATGTCCTTAGGCCCTGGTGGGAACGAACAGCGGTAGCCAATCTATCTAAAGTGAAACATAAGGCAGGAAGATTACAGCAAGCTACTGACACCCTATCGAAGATTACGAACTGTGCGGGGGAAATGCCGCCAACCCGTAATATCTTAGGGAGGGGGGTATGTGATAAGGAAGCTTGTAGTGAGCCTATGGAAATAGGAGAAACTGATGATTTTGCTTTTAAGAAAAGTGACATCCCTGCAGTGCACAGGTTTCAGCGTTGGCATAAAGAAAGCAAACAGAGAGAAACTGAACTTAGGCTGCCACACCCAAGCTCTGCTGACGTAGTTGCAGGCTTGAAAGATAATTGCAAGCACCTGTCCAGAGAGGGAGAGACACTGCCTGGGAAGCAGGGATATAAACCTTGGCTAGAGAGAAAGCAGAGAAGAGAGCCCGGAGGGAGAGAGCACAGAAGGAGAGAGCAGAGAAGGCTTCAAACCCCAGTTCCTGATCAGAAGGTTCAGAGAGTTCAGAGGTGGGAGCCCAGGACTCAGCACAGGAGTCAAAGGAGCCAAGCCTGGAACAGGGAGCCGTGGCAGAGCTCCAGGAAGGAACTCAGGGAAGTGAACCAGGGACTGTTTCCCAGAAGCTGGAGGGAGACTGGTGAACACAGCCAGGGAGAAGTGTCCACAGCTTCAGGTACAATTTATCCTTACCGGGTGGAGCTGTGCTCAAGAGAAACACAGGGATCCTCAGAGAGAGTATACCCTGAGACATACGTTAAAAACTCAGAGCAGGGCACTGCATTACCGGAGCCAGAGGAAATGCAGGTTGAGCCTATTGAGCAGGATTTATTGCTTCCAGAAGTACTCATGGACTGTACTCTATGTCAAGCTGTTAGCATTGAGTCCCTTTGCTAAAGAATAGCTGAAAAGATAAAGTCTCCTGAAAAGTAGAGTATTGAAACCTAGCCTGAACTGAAGGTAGCAACTTGCTCTTTTTAATGGGAAGATACCTGTTGCATGTACATTTAAATGCTTAATTTTATTTATTTATTTATTTATATTTCTTATATACCGCGCTATTATAATCAGTGCGGTTCACATTTGAAACAGAACATACAAGAATGTAAGCAAGTTACATCAAGTTTTTTACATTGAACAGGGAATGTAAAACATGGAGTAAAAACGAGGGAGGAACTATGTACATATTATAAACAAATATAATGCTCTTACGGTAAATAAAAATATGACCTTTGTCTAGAGGGTTGGCTAGATGGTCGAGGAGGTCAGTGGGAGAGATAGTGGTTAGCCATTATCTACAGGAAGATGATCTGAGGGACGGGTTAGGCAGGGAGGTGAGGTGGGGGCATTGTAAATGTCGGGAATGCTGTCAGGGTAATATTGTAGGAACAGGTGATGTTTGAGGGCTTTACGGAAAAGTGCCAAATTTGGGATGGCCCGGATTTCTGCTGGGAGGGCGTTCCATGCCATAGGTGCAGCAATGGAGAAGGCTCTACTTGCTGTTGATTTCTTACATTTTACCAACACTTTTGGGACTTCAAGTTTATTCAACGAAGTAGATCTCCTAGTTCTATTATCTGGTGTGCTGTTGAGGAGATCGCTGATGGGTGTATGAGTAAGATTCTTACATGACTTGAACGTCATGACAAGAACCTTGAATTGGACTCTGGCCCGTAGCGGGAGCCAGTGTAGGTTCTTTAGAACTGGCGTTATGTGGTCAGACCTTGAAAGCCCGGACAGTGCCCTTGCAGCTGAGTTCATGGCAAGGCGTAACGGGTTAAGAGTCGATTGTGGGAGTCCCAGTAGGATAATGTTGGCGAAGTCAAGGTGTGGGATGACTAAGGCTTGGAAAATTGAGCGGTAGTCAGGGAAGTCAAGCAGTGGGCGGAGATGGCGTAGTGATCGGATCTTGTGATAGATTGCTTTAACTGTGTTTGTAACATGTGCTGACATGTCAAGTCGCTGGTCGAGGGTGATGCCCAGGTAGCGAATTGTAGCTTTGGACTTTAGTTCAATGTTATTGACTAGAAGAGAGGGAGGTGGCGTGAACTTCTGGTTCTGTGAGATGAATAGTACATCTGTTTTGCTATGGTTAATGCGGAGATTTTGAGAGAGGAGCCAATCTGCTACAGCTTCAAAACATCTTATAATTGGATTGAAATCTGGTTGATCGATTTTAAATTGAAGGTACATTAAGATGTCGTCTGCATATGCAAGGCATTGGACATTGAAGGAGCGGATTAAGGCGCAAATGGGCTGCATGTATATATTAAACATTAATGCCGAGAGGGAGGAACCCTGGGGTACACCTTGCTTTAGTGAGAATGGTTCGGAGGTTTTGGAACCTGCTCTGACTTGTTGTGATCTGTTACATAAATAGGATTCGCACCATGCTAGCGCTGAGCCTTGCAGACCTTTATCTTTGAGGCGATCTAGAAGTGTTTCATGGTTCACTGAATCAAATGCAGCTGCTATGTCTAAAAAAATGAGGACGAATCCATGGTTGGTATTGTCAGTTCCTGTGATTAGGTTGTTGAAGAGGGTTGTGAGGATGGTGTCCACTCCGTGAGCTTCCCTGAAGCCGTGTTGGGATGGGTCCAGTGGTGCGACTGTATCAACATGGTGTTGGATTTGCCGTTGGACTACCTTCTCCATGATTTTGGCAAGCAGTGGGATGCTCGAGATTGGCCGGAATGACTCAACTTTAGATGGATCAAGTTTACTATTCTTTAGCAGAGGGCGGATTGAAGTGTTTTTTAAGCTTTGAGGGAAGGATCCTGTTATGAATGATTGATTCAAAATTCTGCATATAAATGGACTGAGGTCATGGCGCAATTCTTTAATCCAACTAGCAGGACAGGGATCATTGGGGGCAGTAGTGAGGTTGATAGATGTGATGATATCTGCAATTTCTTTGTTGGATACCTTGGAGAATGATAGTAATGGGGTTGGTTGTGGAAGTCCGTGGGAGGTATGAAATATGGATGTATTCGTGTTGTCCTTGGTTTGTATCATCTTAGATTGAAGGTAGGTAGAATAGTCTTGCGGCTGGGGCAAGGTTGTTTGGGCTAGTGCTGGATCGCCAGTTAGTGACTTCACTATGTTAAATAGGTCATGAGGTTTGTTAAGTGATCGCTTTAGTAGTTCTGAGTAATACAACTTTCTTTTTTCCATGGTTTTTCTTCGGTGGTCTTGCAGGTGTGTGGAGTATGCACCAAGTGCCTCAGGAGTCCGATTGTGGCGCCACTGTCTTTCTAGTTTACGTAGCTGGATGAGCGATGTTCGTAGATCCAGAGAGTACCATGGTGCGTGATCGCGTTTCGCTTGGTTTTTGTTGACGGATGATAGGCAGGAGGCAGCTCTGAGGGTGTCGTCCCAATTAATGAAGGCAAAGGTAAAAAAAAGATATTTTTACTTTGTTAAATGAAGAAGCTGTGTTTTCTTTATCCGTTACATTGATAAGCAGCTGCATATAATTAATGACTGTGAAGCTCATCCAGCCTAAGTTGTAAATAACCTTGAGCGAATGAATGGAGAAGTATCCTGTTACAGTCTACATGGACTTTGTTTGCGTTTGGGGAATAAATTTGTCATTTGCCTTTACTTTCGGTTTCATGACTACACTTCATCTTAGAAGGCCAAAACTACAACTCCCAGCATGCTTCACTGGAGAAAAATAGTTTATTCAACCTTTTATAAGAGAAGTTAATGGCAACCCTACCCCTCTAAGCCTTAGGCAGAGGGCTGGGGCGTGACAGTACAAAGACCCTTTATATGATCTTAGGTTGTCTGCATATATCGTTATGGTTCAATGAAAGGGGCTGGGGGCTAGACAGAGGTGAAGAGACAGTGATACTTTGATAGTAGGTGTGAAAGCCAATAAAGACTTAATAGAGACATTGGCTTTCTCACCCATTATCAAATTGAACTTTAATGACCTATGCAGACATTCTAAAACCTAGATGAATTTGTACTATTTAAACAAGTACAATGATATTGCTTCTTCACTGACCTGATGAAAAAAGAATAACTCTTGAAAGCTTGTGAAAGATGCATTAAGTTAGTCCAATAAAAAGATATCACATCCAACTTGGTTGTTGACCCTTATTTCCACATGGATAGTATGTTGAAACTTTCAGCCTAGTGTACCAGAATTGCAAATAGAATGTTAGGGATTATTCAAAAAGGAACGGAGAACAAAACTCAGAATATCATTATGCCTCTGTACAGGTTCATGGTGTGACTGCCCATGAGTATTGTGTGCAGTGCTCGTTGCCCTGTCTCAAAAAAAGAGGCGGAGCCCAATTTTAGAAAGGACATGGAGATGGGAATTGAGATTCCAGGTCAGGATGTGCTCAGTTCTGCTGGTATTTTACAAAACGCTCTGCCAAATTTGGAGCTTCTTGTGAAACATGTACGAGGACACGCAGGACTACACAGGATGTGCAGCAACGTACAGCCAGAGGAGCCATTTTAAAAATCTACATGCGGAAAAACTAAGGGTCGCCAACTTGTCAGCTTCCATGTAAAAGTGCAACGTTTCCACATACAAATGGCAATTTTGCAACTACTCTGTGCAAGTGTTGGCACTTACATGTGTATTTGGGCCATTTGAGAAGCCTATACAAAGAAGTGCTGTCCATTAAATATAAAGGCTACAATTTGGTAATGTTTACATTTTGAAGGAGGAAATTAACAGTGGGGGATTAAGGCTAATTACTCCCTTCATCCCTTATGTAAATCCCTGACTAAACAAGCTCATCTTAAAAATGTATGCATGCCTCTGAGTAGATGTAGAACGTGGTGTGGAAATCTTTGGCTATATACTTGGATTCCCTTTGTAAAATAGCGAAACACACAGTACAAAGATTTTTGGCCTACCCAGGCCACACCCCAACCCCAGCTACTTGGAATTTCAGCATGGTGTGCAGCTGTTTAAAATTGCATTTACCACTGTATTCCATTTTTCATATTAAATACTATCTGGGATTGGTCACTGTCAGAGTCGGGATGCTGGGCTCAGTGAGGTCTGACTCAGCATGGTTTATCTTGTTTTCGTATGACAGAAAAATGGGAGCCTGTATTGCGATTCCTCACCAATTTTATCTTCTCTTTAGTGCTGTAACACAAGAATGTTCAAAACTTATAGTCACAGTCTAGTGCTACCTAATGCTGGTCTCTAGCAGGGAGATCTCGTCCTTTTTCATAGAAAATTAAATAAGGAAACTGGAAATACATTTCTATGCATGTAATGAGGTAAAATGAGGACTGGATCAGCTTCTTATCCTTGACTTGGAGCTGTATGGTCACTGCATGTAAATGTAAAGGCCCTTTGTTGTACTAAAAGGATAAATGCATTTAGAACATAAGAACATAAGATATGCCATACTGGGTCAGACCAAGGTCCATCAAGCCCAGTATTCTGTTTCCAACAGTGGCCAGTCTAGGTCATATGTACCTAGCAGTTTCCCCAAGGGACACAGGTTCCACAATGCTTGTATTGGTTCAAGCATTGATATCCTGGGTCCCTTCTTAATAATGGTTTATGGATCTTTCCTCCAGGAACTTGTCCAAACCTTTTTTAAACCCAGCTACACTAACAGCCTTTACTACATCCTCCGGTAACAAATTCCAGAGTTTGATTACACGTTGAGTGAAAAAATATTTTCTTTTATTAGTCTTAAATACCCTGTAGCTTCATTGCATGTCCCCTAGCCTTTCTATATTCTGATAAGGTAAACAATCGATCTACGTTTACCTGTTCCACTCCGTTCATTAATTTATAGACTTCTATCATATCTCCCCTCAGCCGTCTCTTTTCCAGGTTAAAGAGCCCTAACCTTTTTAGCCTTTCTTCATAGGAGTATCCTTCCATCCCCTTTACCATTTTGGTGGCTCTTCTCTGAACCTTCTCTAAAATCGCTATATCCTTTTTAAGATACGGCGACCAGAATTGCACACAGTATTCAAGGTGCGGTCTCACCATGGAACGATATAGAGGCATTATAATATCTTTTGTTTTATTTTCCATTCCTTTCCTTATCATACCTAGCATTCTATTTGCTCTCTTGGCCGCTGCTGCACACTGGGCCGAGGGTTTTAACATGGTATCCACAATGACGCCTAAATATTTTTCCTGGGTGGTGGTTCCTAATGTGGAACCTTGCATCGTGTAACCATCAACGACCTCAGGAGTGTGAGTGGGTTGAAAAACACAGCCTTAAAATCTCAATCAAATAATTGAAAACTCAAAAACTTATGTTCTTATATTCTTCTCTGTGTTATCAGACAGCCCACTCGCATGGATCAGTGCTCTAATCCATGCGAGTGGGCTGTCTGATAACACAGAGAAGAATATAAGAACATAAGTTTTTGAGTTTTCAATTATTTGATTGAGATTTTAAGGCTGTTTTTCAACCCACTCACACTCCTGAGGTCGTTGATGCAAAAGGGCTCACTGCCACGATAACGGACGTTTAGTCCCCATGGCAGAGCCACGATAAGTCTGAGACCTCGTTGTATAAAATGTGGATATGTTTTTTTGATATAATTTTTGAAAATTAAGTAAGCATCCAGTTATACATGAACGAATTTTTTAGTGGAAATTGTGATTCCCATTAGGTCATGACTATCTACATGCTGAGTAATTTTATTATTTATGATGGTTTCTACCATTTTTCCCGGTACTGATGTCAGGCTCACCGGTCTGTAGTTTCCCAGATCAGCCCTGGAACCCTTTTTAAAAATTGGTGTTACATTGGAGATCCTCCAATCTTCAGGTATTAGAGATGATTTTAATGATAGTTCACAGATTACTAATAGCAGGTCTGCAATCTCATATTTCAGTTCTTTCAACACCCTTGGATGTATACCATCCGGCCCAGGTGATTTGCTACTCTTCAGTTTATCTAATAGTTGTAATACATCTTCCCGATGTATCGATATTTCCTTCAATTCTTCCGCACCTTTAAATACCACTTCAGTCATGGGTAACATCCCTACATCTTCCTCAGTAAAGACTGAAGCAAAGAATTCATTCAGTCTCTCCGCTATCGCCTTGTCGCCTCTTAGTGCTCCTTTAACCCCTTTATCATCTAATGGACCAACTGACTCACAGGTTTTTTGCTACGAATGTACTTGAAAAGGTCTTTACTTCGCGTTTTTGCTTCCGCAGCAAGCTTCTTCTCAAATTCTCCCTTTGCCTGCCTTATCAATGCCTTGCATTTGACTTGCCAGTGCTTGTGCTGTTTCCAGGTTTTGTCTTTTGGCTCTTTTTTCCATTTCCTGAAAGATGCTTTTTTGGCAACAACAGCCTCTCTGACCTCACCTTTAAACCATGCTGGCAGTTTTTTGGACTTCCTTCCACTTTTCTTAAAGCGTGGAATACAGCTGGTCTGGGCTTCCAAGATAGTATTTTTCAAAAACAGCCAAGCCTGATGTACGTCTTTAACCTTTGCAATTGCTCCTTTTAGTTTTTTCTTAACTGTTTTCCTCATTTTATCAAAGTCTCCCTTTCAAAAGTTAAAAGGTACTGTGGATTTCCTTACTATCCCTCCTCCACTAATTAAATCAAAGGCGATCATGCTATGATCACTATTGCACTCGATCTGGCGTTCCACTAAGGACTAGGTCTAATATGGCTTCCCCTCTGGTCGGTTCATGAACCAGCTGCTGCAAGAAGCAGTCATTTATTTCATCTAGGAACTTTATTTCCCTAGGATGTCCTGACGTGACACTGACCCAGTCGATACCGGGGTAGTTGAAATCACCCATTATTATTACTGTGCTGTAACTTTTGTTAGCTTCCTTGATTTCTTTGAGCATTTCATCATCCATTTGGTCATTCTAGCCAGGCGCTCGATAGTACACCCCCACTGCCATTGCCTTCCCCCTTTTACATGGAATTTCAATCCATATAGATTCTACAGCAGATTTTGTTTCCTGCAAAACTTTAATCCTTTCTGACTCAATGCCCTCTCTAACATAGAGAGCAACCCCTCCATCAATTTGATCAGCTCTATCATTTTGATATAGTTTGTACCCAGGTATCACAGTGTCCCACTGGTTGTCCTCCTTCCACCATGTCTCTGATATTCCAGTCATATCTAACCTTTCATTTAGTGTTATATATTCTAACTCTCCCATCTTATTCTTTAGATTTCTAGCATTTGCATACAAGCATTTTAGAGAATGTATTTTATTCATATTAATTTGGCTATTGTTAGACATGGGTAATTTGGGATCTTTAAGCTCTGTCTGCTCCATACTTGAGGGCATTTGGGCTACTTTACTCTTTTGTGGAACCTCTCTGCTTTTGGTAGTATCCTTCAAAGATACATTCTTCCGAACCATCCGCTCTTGGGCGACTGTCGGCTTTCCCCTATTATCTAGTTTAAAAGCTGCTCTATCTCCTTTTTAAAGGTTAATGCCAGCAGCCTGGTTCCATCCCGGTTAAGGTGAAGCCCATCCCTTCGGAAGAGCCCCTCCTTTCCCCAGAATGTTCCCCAGTTCCTAACAAATCCAAAACCCTCATCTCTGCACCATTGTCTCTTCCACGCATTGAGACTCCGGAGCTCTGCCTGCCTTTTGGGTCCTGCGTGGGGAACAGGAAGCATTTCGGAGAACGCTACCCTGGAAGTTCTGGATTTCAACTTCCTACCTAAAAGCCTAAATTTAGCCTCCGGAACCTCCCTACCACATTTTCCTATGTCATTGGTACCGACATGTACCAAGACAGCAGACTCCTCCCCAGCACTATCTAAGACCTTATCTAGGTGGCGCGTGAGGTCCGCTATCTTCGCACCAGGCAGGCATGTTACCAGGCGATCCTCACGTCCACCAGCCACCCAGCTATCTACATGCCTAATGATCGAATCACCAACTATAACGGCTGTCCTAACCCTTCCCTCATGGGCACATGGCCCTGGAGAAATGTCCTCGGTGCGAGAGGGTTTTACATCACCTGGAGGACAGGTCCTAGTTACAGGATCACTTCCTGCCACACCAGGGTGATGCTCTCCTGTCACGTGCACAAAGAGTAGAACATTTCTGCATGTACGTTTAGGCAATCAGTAAGTGATTTTTTGCTAGCTAGGAGGCACACACTAACTCTGGGAGAAGTTTCCAGACTTCTCCAGGAGAGTGGGACTGAAAGCTGCTACAGGTGGCTCTGTGGAGAATCTAAATGCTGGAAGAGTCTGGAGGCCCTAGAGTGATTTAGCATGAAGCCATACTTGCCTCTTTCCATATGCAGCCCTGAGCAACAGCACTGTCACCAGGAGATGTTGCTTGTAATTCAATGGATCAGTCTTTCCAGTACCTTGGATCACACTTCCATGGGATCCGTGAGCAGATTCCATTTGAGGAACGGCATCCCTGCTTTTTCTCATGGTAGTCAGGCAGTAATGCACTGCTGAATAAATAAATCTAACTACTCGGATTGGACACCAATGGAATCTTTTCTGCCTATCAAAAAGTACATACCCTGTACCCAGGGTCCTGTTGCCCAAAATGGAACTAAACCTATTGGGAAGTGTGCTCCTCTACTATGAAGGAGCAGGAGGAGAGGAGAAAGTACCTGTTCAGGTTGGTGCTTCTGCAAATATTTCTACACTATCTCAAGTAAAAAGAGAGGTCTTTGAAAAATGAATCGAGTGTGTGCTGTTTTATTGGTGATAGCACCTTCAGTTAAAGAGGAGAGTGTCCCCCTCCCCAGACTCATTGTGCTCGGAAGATTATTCTTCCCCTCCCCAAAGAGCGAAAACCACTGCTCCATCTATAGAGTGAGCCAGGGTTACATACAGCAACATGTACAAGCTTTTAGCTCCTGAATAACTGTGTACTATTAGACTTTCTGCTTCTCCTCACACTAGAATGCAACACAAAATGAAAGAAAAAGGTACAAGAGCTTGCACTGAGGGATACTGGATGAAAGAAGGGAGCTGGAATATGCACTGCCAAGTTTCCACTTTTGTTGTTGGTTCTCTAACTAGGCTTCTCTCCCCTTGTCACAGTGCTTCATTTACGCAGCAGAGCCTGCTCCTCTATGATCCCTCCCCGCATCCTGACATCCTTTCCTCACTCATCCCCATTCCTTGCCCACATCTCCTCTTCACTGCACCTGCAGAATCTCTTCAGGAGATGGAGAATAGTGGCTCAAATTTAAGTTTAAAGCAGCTGCATACATTTGGATCTCACACAATGTAAATATTCTCCACTGCCCATGAAGGGAAGAGTTGCTGGAAGTGCTATTTTGAATATCTTGTTTTTGGAAAGGGATTTGACTAGCTTAAACAGCCCAAAGACACAGCATCAAACCATTGAGTGTGACTGGAACAGTCCAGAGGGGCCATATTTGGTGCCATGGACAGGATTCAGCAGACATTTCCAGTCTTTAAAAGTACTATAATCATTCCCTTAAATGGTGCAGGAGGCTGTTTCATAAAATTCCTCCATTTACCAAAACAAAGTTGCCCAGATTTTTTTTCTTTAAATACACCATTAGCTTGTCCATTTCCATTATTTCAAATGCAGCCTTAAACATAGGCTACCCATTCTGTATCCCAGAGACGTTTGCTGGCTACATTAAGAGCTTCACTGGAGGTTTCTTACTATAAAAAAGACCACTTGCACTCTCCCAGCTAAGTTGCCTGTTAGATGGCTGGTTTAAGGTGACTTACCTGCAGTGCAGGGTTGTGCGGTGCTGTTGGTTGTGGGGATCTGAGTGTAAGGCAGGGTACAAAATTCAGGAGCAAAAGGAAGCTTGATGCAACTTTCCCTAAAGCTGTCATGATGTTATCTCGCTTCCAGAATCTCTCTAGCAACCCTTCTGGAAGCTCTGCCGATGCAGGCAGTGGAGTCTCAGAGAAGACTGCTGTAGGGAGATGGTGTATAGAAGCTTTATTCAGGCTGACACAAGCCCCAGATTGTGCAGAGCTGGGAGGAGAGCCTGGAAAGAGGCCAGGCCCTCTTTTCTCTCTGCCTTTGCTAACACCAGTGAAGAAAGTACATAAACCTTCACTTCTAAAAAGACAGGGGTGTGAGCCAAGTGCTCTGTACATATCCGGAAAGCTAGATGAAACCACTGGACTAAAAGATCTCTCTCTCTCTGACAGCTATTCAGTTGCCTTGTGAGATTTTTAGCGTTTCCGTTGCATTGACAGTCTGCCTATGATGGAGTCTGGGGACAGTGTCTTCAAATGGGGTAGTTTTGTGCATGCCATGACAGTAAAGAGCCGCATGCCTAAGCAAGGGTATGCGGAATATGATCTCAGTCTCTCACATTCACACTAATGCTCAAACCTTCATTTTGTAGTGCACTCTGTGTACCCTCTGCAATCAAATGCAGGATTTGTAGCATAGTAAATTGTTTCCTTTTTATCTCCAGGAGTCCACCTATTTTTAGTCCTCTTAACTTTTTAATTAGTTCCTGTGGTTTATCTTCTGTTGCACTGGGTCTTGAACAAGTTCACCATAGCCTATTGCTGCACCAGGGATGTTATCTTCCCCTGAAAGTTTTACATTATTGCTGTCATCGTTTTTAGTGCTAATGCATAAGATTAGGGTGGGCATCTTTTTATCCTGGGCGATGGGTGGCAAGTATGTATTCTTCCTTTTTCTTCATGTCATACTTCCATTGTAGTGTCACCTTACTGAGATTTGGTATAGATTTTAGACATCAGGGTTGCTATGTGAAAATACTTGGCCAGGCTTGGAGAGAATAAATTTATTCTCTCCCCTTTAGAGATACACAGCAATTGACCCCTCTCCGTGTGTGTGTGTGTATGCTTGTGTGAGCATTCATGTGTGTGTGCGCGATGCAGTATGAGACAGAGAAAAAATGTAATACCATCACTTTAATTAGAAATAAACCAAACTATTGCCAATTCTAAATTTTGCTTCACAGGTATCTCTAAATGTGCACTAGAATCCCTGTAGGTAACAGGGATGCCTCTAATCAAATGAATGCATGTATTAAAAATAAGGAGGCTAAATTGTTCAGAAGATGGGAGAAAATTTTGATCTACAGTAGTGAATTCTACAGAAGACTTTACACATCTGACCAAGAGTGCTTCCTTTTACAGTGAACAGATTTCATGCATGGTATCATTTTCAAAAGCCTTTGCAGCATCTTTTGTGTTAGACAAGATTGGAGAAGTGATAAGAGCCCTCTCATGGGACAAAGAGGAGCACAGCATAAAATTCACGACTCTTAGGGGGAGAGAATACAGTTTCCTCCTCTAGTCTTAACTGAGTACCTTCTCGTGGTGACCCTCTGGTGGAAAATCCATATCAAATCTCAGACCCAGCTGGCTGGATTATCAACTGCCGGGCACAAGAGGGCAGGGATTAATGTGTGGTGGAGGAAGGCCATGGCTGGCCTTAAGAGTGGGGCCTGTGGGCCACCCTCTTGTTCAGACAAAGAAGGACCATGCAGCATCAGAGTGTTTCTTAACTCACCTGTTCTGTTTTTTCCTTTTTCTCCTGCTTGGCACCCCTGCCCTAGGAATCACTCTACTTACCAGCTGTCCAGTTAGGGGCATGGGTGCATGGTTTTGTGGTTCTGAGACAGTGAGTTCTTGCTTCAGGTTGTTATTTATGGCCGGGGGGAGGACAGTGCAGGAGAACACATGGCTGGCTGCCAGGGGTCAAGCAGGAGCATGCAGTCCTTGCAAGCCTATGCTCAATTCTGCAGCTAGGTGAGGTGCAAGAGCTGGAGCAGAGAAGGCCAGTAGGGCCGGCATCTGCTCTCACTTACAGTGCTGTTTGCAGATGCCAGCTCTCTCCCTCACCTTGGATATTGCCACATGGTCCTGGGAACCTTCCCAGTTGCAACGGAGGTCCTTGGAGAGGAGTCAGCTAGACCATGTGGTCTCCATCAAAGCTGTGCATGGGGTAAGAGGCAACTCACTATGGCTGGGGTGAAAAGGAGCTATGCGAGCATCCACCTGGTTTGTGGGGGCGGTCAGGCAGTGCTAGTGAAAGTGCAGCAGGCACTGGTGGCAGTACAAGGGCTTGGGTTATTTAATGTAGTAGATTTACTACCATATATACAGTATATATATATATATATATATATATTTATTTATTTATTTATTTAGACAGTTTTGTATACAACCTTATCCTTCAATCAAAGTGGTCACAACACAATTGGAGGATACATTTAACATGAGGGGATATGAGACACATACGCTAATACTTACAGGGAACATGGGCAATGGAGGGTTAATTGGCTTGCCCAAGACCACTAGGAGTACCTAGTATATGACCCATGAAACATGGCTTTCAACCTTGTGCCGGGTTTCCTTTTTTCATGACTCCTTCACATCCATCTCTCAATGGGAATCTTCCTTTTAAAATGGGACGAAATCATTTAACTGAGCCCAGAGCTGCCCTGTGGACTTACTTCTGCTGAAAGCTTTAAGATTCAGTCTTCTTTATGAATGTTCATTTTACTGCATTCTGGGACAAGTTAATTAAAGAAAAAGGGGAGAGCCAGAGAGGACAGCATTACCCGACCGGAGGCGGCAGGCTCCTGTTCCGGCGGCCCTGACGTCATCGGGGGCCTCTTTAAAGGCAGAGCGGTGAAGTGGAGCAGTGGGAGAGCCAGAGAGGACAGCATTACCCCACCGGAGGCGGCAGGCTCCTGTTCCGGCGGCCCCGACGTCATCAGGGGCCTCTTTAAAAGCTCTGCCTGCTAGGCGCAGCCGGAGGCGCTAGCTGGGGGCAGCGATCTAAGGGGCTAGATACAAGGGGCTTGTCAGGCCCCTTGGAGCACCATAGAAGCACAGAGCTTGGTGGTCGCAGTGTGCTCAGAGATCCAGATGGGGAAGAGAAAGAAGAAAGTGAAGCCAGCGGTACCAGCAGAATCAAGGATGGGTCCTATGGATAGGCACGTCAAGGTAATGACTGGCACTGATGTGTCCTTTGACCCCGATTTTCTTGCTCTTCGCTCATCTGTGGCATCTCTGAGCTCTCCGGATCGTTCTCTACCTTCTCCTCCAATATATATCTCTCCACCAGCTTCTGATTCTGTGGGAGTGCAGTTTCAGCGGAGTACGCCGGCTGTTGCCAGGGAAATGCTGAAGCCAGTTACTTGGTCGTCTGTTCCAGGTGTGGCCAAGGAGTTACCTGATGAGCAGGTCACATTGGCGGATATCTGGAAGGTAGTGACTCGTATAGAAAACACCTTAGTACCCACAGCAGCTGTGTAGTTTCTCTTCTGAGATTACCAATAAGCTGTGCGAAGTGGAAGATCGGGTGGGAAGTATGCTTTCTCAAATTTCCAATTGTGAAAGTCAGTGTTCAGCTCTTAAAGCTGTTAATTCATCTAGTATTAAAGAAAGTTTAATTATGCACCATAAGATGGAAATGTATGATAATATGTTTCGTGCTAAGAATATTCGATTGTTGAATTTTTCTTTTTGTCATTTGCTTTCAGCTGAGATTTTGCTGCAGAAGTACTTTAGAGAAGTTTTGGACTTGGCTTCGGCTGACTCCATTCCTATCTCAAAAGTATATTACCTGACTGGTCGTGGGGTTTCTATTGGTCCTCCTGGGGAGTTTGATGTTCTTCAGGGTCGTTTTGACCTTGATCTTACCAAATTCCTGGAGTATTCCCAAGATAAAATAGATTCTCCAGGACCAAGCAGGAAGTCAGTCCTCACTTATGGGTGACGTCGGCGCCGACGGAGCCCTCGCGGAGCAATTTTCCCCAGCTTTCAAAGAAAGCCTTTGGGAATTGCAGCGCGCATGCGCGCGGTAGTCTTCCCGCCGAAGGTGCCATCTTAGCCAGTCTTCTTTTTTTCCGCGGAGCCCTACAGACGTCCCCGTCTTGTCCCCGCGTAAAAGTTGATTTTCCTCTGTATTTTTCCTTTTTTCTTTCGGTTCGACGCCGGTCGTTTTCCCGCCCGGACTCGCGACGCCGGTCTCGAGTCCTCTAACGGTTTTTTCGGTTTTTTTTCTGACTTAGTCCGCTTTCGTTTTCGTTTTTTTTTCCTGGCAGCCCGGTCCTTTGACCTCGCAGGGGCCCTTTTTCCCCCCGATTGGCTGCCAGTGGCTTTAAGCGTGTGTGGTCGGTGTGACCGAAATCCGAAATTGTCACTCAACCGACTCACACGACCTTTGCCTCCGCTGCCTGGGCCCAGATCACGAGGAACTGATCTGTGGGCCCTGCAGCAAACTGTCCTCGAAGGCGTTGAGAACGTCGTGGCGGCATCAGCGCGAAAGAATCTTCGCTGACCCCAGCCGTACCCGGACCTCGTCGGAGGCCTCACTGTCGAAAGGCTCCAGTTCGGGACCGTCGACGGAGCTCCTCCGACCGGGGTTCTCCCTCCGGGGACCATCGACGGAAGGAAAAACCCGCGCGGGCGGCGTCGGTGGACGCTCCTGGCTCCGCGCGAGGGCCAGGTCGCATAGCCCCGACAGCCGCCCCGGGTCCTTGGAGAAGGAACACCTCCCGAAGCGACCTCGCCTGGAGTCGGAGATGCCTGCCCGGGTAAGTCCCTGTTGTCCTTCTGGACTCGCCTCCCGCGTCAGCCGACGTCGGGCCCGACGCCGTCGGGGCCCGAGTCGGGGGCTGCTGGGGTCGCCCTGAGCTCGGACTCAGGTTGACGGCCTTGGAGAGCAGATTGTCTGCCTTCATGGACCAGCAGCGGCACTGCTCGCTGGCTTCGCTGGCGTCGCTGCCCCGACCGCCGCCGGACTCGACGTCCAAGTCGACCCCGGAGAACCGAGCCGATCCTCGAGTCGATGAGAACTCGAGTCGATCCTACCTCGGTCGAGGTCGCCCTCGGTCCTCCCGTTCGGGACCGAGGTCGCCGACGCCGACTCCCTCGGCGTCGGGGCGGCTGGCGCCGCACCCTGCCCGAGCCGACCCCACCGAGTCCTCGTCGGAGTCGGTTCTGGGAGTCTGAGGAGGAAGAGTCACCTGATTCTTTCCGGACTCGGTGTGTCCCATCGGACTCTCCGGAGTCCGAGCCTCGAAGCAGTCCCCCCCGGAGGATGCCCGGTTTTCTCGGATTTCGTTAGGGATATGGCCAAGGCTTTGGCCTTCCCTGCGGACCCCGAGGAGGAGCCTCGAGCCGAAGAGCTCGACGCCCTCCAGTATGACTCTCCCGCGAGGGAGCACTTTACTGTGCCGGTTTCCTTCCTATGCTGGAACGACTACTCTTCCGCATGTGGAGAGTCCGGCCTCCTCGCCGGTCCTGAGCAAGCGGGTCGATTCTATCTATCGAGTCCGCAAGAGCCCTGGCTTTCAAAGGCCAGTTGCACACCATTCCATGGTAGTGGAATCGGCCATGCATCGTCTTAAGAGCCAGAAGATGCACTCCTCGGTGCCTCCTGGAAGGAGGCCCGTAACCTGGATGGCCTTGGCAAAAAGTGCTTCCAGGCTCTATGCTCGCCTGTCGTGTCCAGACTTACCAGCTCTACATGGGCAGTATCTCAGGGATCTGGCTAAAGAGCTAGCCGGCTTCTCCGCCTGGTTTGTCCGAGGAACCCTGCGGAGGTTCCTAGCCTTGTCCACAGGTATTCGGGAATGCTCAAAGTTCATGTCCCGAGCAGCCTATGATGGCTTGAAGCCTCGGCTCGAGTGGCCGCAGACCGGCATCGGTGCCCTCCGACAGTCTTTGCTTCAGTCGTCCGACCTTGAGCCCTGGGTACAGGACAAGTTGGTCGATGTCCCCTGCCGAGGCGAAAACCTCTTTGGCAAGCCCATGGCGGAAAAGGCTGCACAAATTGAGACTGAGACTCTCACCAGGACCAGGCTTTCTAGGAAGACCTCCGCCCCTTCCCAGAAAAAGAAGGGCTCGGGAAAAAAGACCTTTTACCCGAGGAAGGCGGCTGCCTACAAACAATACCCCCCTTATCAGGCCCCTGCAGCTCCCCCACAGGGCCAGCAGGCCAAGGGACGGGGTAACGGGTCCCGTAGGCAGCAAGCCCCCAAGCCTGCGCCACCAGCCCCTGCTCAGCAGGGTGGGGGTTTTTGACTCGCTCAGCATAGCCTCTCCCCCCCCGCTGGTTCCCCCCAGCACCGGAGGCCGGCTGGTTCACTTCGCCGACAGGTGGTCCAGCATCACCGCAGATGCCTGGTGCTTCAGGTCGTGCGAGAGGGCTACCTTCTCCACTTCCATCAGGTCCCTCCCTCCTATTTTCCGGGAGAGCCTCCGCGCCCCCCTCTGCACAGGGAGTTTGCTCCTTCAGGAGTTAGCAGGTCTTCTGCAGGATCAGGCGGTGGAACCGGTGCCACACCACCTGAGAGGTCAGGGCTTCTATTCAAGGTATTTCTGATACCAAAGAGAACAGGAGGCCTCCGACCCATCCTGGACTTGCGCAAACCTCAACAAGTTCCTTGTGCGGGAGAAGTTCAAAATGCTTACCCTTGGAATCCTTCTGCCCTACCTCCAGCAGGGAATTGGCTATGCTCCTTGGATCTAAAGGATGCTTACACGCACATCCTCATCCACCCAAGCCACCGCCCATACCTAAGGTTTGTGGTGGCAGGAAATCATTACCAGTACAGAGTACTGCCCTTCGGCCTGTCCTCCGCACCGCGAGTCTTTCACAAAATGTCTCGCGGTCGTGGCGGCCCATCTCCGGCTTCACGGCCTCTATGTTTTTTCCGTACCTCGACGACTGGCTCATCAGAGCAGCATCCGCTCAGGAGGTCACCCACCGCCACGTGCCGCACGGTGACTCTGCTGCAGCACTTGGGCTTTGTCATCAACTCGCAAAGTCCACTTTGCTCCCCTCACAGGATCTCGAGTTCATCGGCGCAAGGCTGCACACCCCTCAGGCGCGAGCGTGCACGTCCTACCGCTCGACAGGGCTCAGCGGCTCATGGACCTAGCCGACCGCTTTCGCAGCCAGCCCCTGGTCTCCGCCAGGCGCTTCCTGAGACTGCTCGGCCATATGGCTTCCACCGTCCATGTGACCCCCAATGCCCGCCTGAATATGCGGCCTGCTCAGTGGTGTCTCCGCCAGCAGTGGCGACAGGCCACGGGCGGCCTAGCAGACCTGGTGCGCGTCTCCGAGCCGCTGGTCTCGTCGTAGTCCGGTGGTGGCTCCGGCAGCCGAACCTGGTATTGGGAATGCCTTTCCAGTCACCTCAGCCGACCCGGGTGCTGACCACCGATGAATCCCTCCTGGGCTGGGGAGCCCATTGCCAAGAGGCACGTACTCAGGGCCTCTGGACCAGTGGGAGTCTGCTCAGCAGATCAACTTCCTGGAGCTCAGGGCGATCCGCCTAGCTCTCAAGGCCTCTCCCACCTGACCTCCCAACAGTCCGTCCTTGTCCAGACGGACAATCAAGTTGCCATGTTCTACGTGAACAAGCAGGGGGGCACGGGCTCCTTCCTCCTCTGCCGGGAGGCACAGAAGCTCTGCTCTTGGGCCGTCGGTCAACGGCATTCTCCTCAAGGCAGTTTATCTCCCGGGCCAAGAAAATTGCCTGGCGGACAAACTCAGCAGGGTCCTCCAGCCGCACGAGTGGCGTCTGGACCCCTTGATCGTTCAGAAGCTCTTCCTCAGGTGGGGCCTCCCCACAGTGGATCTCTTTGCCAGTCCTCACAACCGGCAGCTTCCTCGCTTCTGCTCTCGTCAGCCTCACCCCCATCGGGTGGCGGCGGACGCCTATCTCAACACATCGTCTGGCAGCCTTCTGTACTCTTTCCATACCATACCTTTAGTCTCTCGCACCAGTGTCAAGGTTATCCGAGACAAAGCTTTCGTGATCCTGGTGGGCCCCTCGCTGGCCAGGCAGCCGTGGTTTCCGCTCTTGCTGCAACTGGCGGTGGAGGATCCAATCCCTCTGGGGGGTGCAAACCGGATCTCCTCACCCAGGATCAGGGGTCCCTACTGCACCCCAACCTCAGGTCTCTCAACCTCATGGCCTTGCTGCTGAGAGAGGTAGTCCTTGCTCCTCTCCTCTTGCCGGCAGAGGTGGAGGAGGTCGTCTTGGCTTCGCGACGGCCTTCTACCGCAAATGCTACGCCCTTAAATGGCGTCGCTTTGCAGTCTGGTGTACCCAACAGTCTCAGGATCCCTTCTCCTGCCGTGTCGGTGATCTTACAGTACTTGCTACACCTCTCTAATCTGGGACTTAAGTCCAACTCCGTCAAAGTTCAACCTCAGTGCTCTTTCCGCACATCATGTGCCGGTGGACGCAGACCTCTCTCCAACGACCCTCTCGTAGCGAGGTTTCTTCGAGGTCTCCTACTACTTAAACCACCTCTGCGCCCGCCAGCGCCGGACTGGGACCTGAATGTGGTTTTACAGCGGATCACCTGTCCGCCTTTTGAACCTATGGCTACCTGCTCTCTCGTCTCTTTTCTGTCTTGGAAAACGCTGTTCTTGATAGCCCTCACTTCCGCTAGCGCGTAAGTGAATTACAGGCCCTCGTGTCCTGATCCCCCCTACACTCGGTTCTACAAGAATAGGGTAGTCCTACGGACTCACCCAAAGTTTCTGCCTAAAGTGGTCTCCCCTTTTCACTTGAATCAGGAGGTGGTACTTCCAACCTTCTTTCCCAGACCACACTCCAGCCGAGCTGAGACGTCCTCCATACCCTGGACTGTAGAAGGGCGTTGAACTTCTACCTTGACCGTACGCGGAGCCACCGTAAAGCTGCGCAGCTTTTTGTGTCCTTTGACCCCAATAAATTGGGGCTCCGTCTCCAAGCGTACTCTGTCCATCTGGGTTGCGGACTGTATCTCTTGGGCTTATGGGGCAGCCGGACTCGCCTTAGAAAGTCGAGTCACGGCTCATTGCGTTCGGGCAAAGGCCACGTCAGTGGCTTACCTCCGCTCTGTTCCGCTGGCAGACATCTGCCGGGCCGCTACTTGGTCTTCGAGCCAGACTTTTGCGGTCCATTACTGTCTCGAGAGGGAGTCCCGTAGGGACAGTGCTTTTCGGACAGGCAGTCCTCCGTAATCTCTTTGAGGTCTGAGCAACTCCTACCCTCCATCCGGATGTGGGCTACGTGTGTGATAATTCAGCGAAGATTCTTTCCTTCTGTGCTGCTGAGCTAGAGGGAGCTCATTTTTGTGCTTAGGGTCTCCGGTAGCCTTGAGCTTGGGAGTCCCATAAGTGAGGACTGACTTCCTGCTTGGTCCTGGAGAAAGCTTAGTTACTCACCTGTAACAGGTGTTCTCCAGGAGCAGCAGGAATCAGTCCTCACTACCCTCCCTCCTCCCCTTGGAGTTGCAATCGTCTGCTTATGTTCTTTTTGCAAATTTTTTATGCTGTCTTTTTAGCTATGTCATCTGACTGGCTAAGATGGCACCTTCGGGAGGGAAGACTACCGCGCATGCGCGCTGCAATTCCCAAAGGCTTTCTTTGAAAGCTGGGGAAAATTGCTCCGCGAGGGCTCCGTCGGCGCCGACGTCACCCATAAGTGAGGACTGATTCCTGCTGCTCCTGGAGAACACCTGTTACAGGTGAGTAACTACGCTTTCTCGTGCTACCTTGGTAGTAAATTTTATTTACGAACAGGATAAAGCTGTTGTATTTAGGAATTACTTTAAACATATGTCAACATTGTTTTGTGGTGCTAAGGTTCAAATGTTTCCTGATGTCTGTAGGGCCACACAGATTAGGAGACAGGCCTTTTTGGCTCTGAAACCTAGAGTGGTGGCCCTACCGACCACATTTTTCCTTAGGTATCCCTGTAAATGTTTGGTTTTATTTCAGGGTTCTAATTTTATTTTTTTAGATCCTTCTCAGTTAGTAACTTTTCTGGATAGTAAAGAGGGACACGGTAATAATTAGGAGGTGGGTGGTGAATATAAAGATGTGCTGTCATGTTTTTTTAAGAGTTAATGCTCTTTTTTTTTTCTTTACGAAATTATTTGGGTAATATCTCCCCATATTGTGGGCTAAGAGATAATGTTTTGCTGGTATGTATTTTCTTCTCATGTTGTTTTTATTTTTATGTTCTGTATAAACACTAAGGTTGCTTACATGCTTGCTTCTGTAAGTTGTTGAAAATGCATAAATTTAAAAAAAAAAAATTAAAGAAAAAAAATTCTGTATCAACTCACTGAGGCAGAGTGCATATGATTGGAGGGTCACAGGTTCAATATCTGGCTGCGGGTCATGTATCTACAGGATAGTTAACGTCATTGCAAAGGGCCTTCACATTTTATCAAGTGGGCCTGCTGGGGGTATATATGTACTGTGCTGGTGGGCAATAGATTAATGGCAGGACTCCTGGGCCCACATGCAAAATAGGTTACCCAGTTGGGACCAGATGAGGGATTTGGATTCTGAAACTGTTTTAGAGGGAAAGCTGATGGCAGACAGTGATCATTTGGTGACTTAAGGCTTAGAAAGAGGCAAGATCTTGGGTTTAATTGTCGATTAAAAAAAAAAAAAAGCAAAACAGTTCTGCTTGTTTTAGAGGTTGTAAATTAACTTAAGAACTTAAGACATGCTATTCTGGGTTAGACCAGGGTTCGTCAAGCCCAGAATCCTGTTTCCAACAGTGGCCAATCCAGGTCACAATGGTTTATGGACCTTCCCAAACCTTTTTTAAACCCAGATACACTAACAGCTTTTACTACATCCTCCAGTAATGAATTCCAGTGTTTGATTACTCATTGGGGTAAAATGTTTCTCTTATTAGTCTTAAATAGGTTACATTGTGGCTTCATTGCATGTCCTCGTGTCTTTCAACTTTTGGATGTTATAAACAACCAATCTGCATTGTCCTGTTCCACGCCATTCATTAATTTATAGACTTCTATCATATCTCCCCTCAGCCTTCTCTTTTCCCAAGTTGAAGTGCTCTAACCATTTAAGCCTTTCCCCATAGGCACCTGATCGCCCACGAGGTGTTAAGGAAGCTGCTTGCTGTCATAGATGGTGGTCTGCTAGGACACCTTTGAGACCCGTCTTTTCAGATGTGCCTTCTTCTTAGCGTTCTCCGGGGTGCTCAGGTTAGGATAATTTATTTTGTCCTCATGTTCCTGGTTCCATAACATAATTGCAGATGCCCTTTCTCATTTTAAGATGGCAGCATTCCGGTCCAGTGCTCCTGGGACAGATGCAGTCAAGACATCTATTCCAGAGGCAGTCTGAGCATTTAGCCCGCCTACGTTTGGAGCCTCTTGATGGGTTTCCTGGCAGAGCGTACCAGGCCGACATACTTGAAGGTTCAGGATCACTTCCGGGACTTTTGTGTGCAGGACAGTCAGGGACTCCTTTAAGGCCAGCACCATTCTTCGCTGGATATTCTGCTGCAGGGACAGAATAAATCCATGGTAAGAATGTGCTTAACGACCATCGCCCCTTTTGCCAAAGCAATGGGAGAATGGAGCCCTTCGGCGGATTTTATCATTGCAAGGATAATGAAGGGATGTCAGCTGAGTGTCGCCGCATGCCTGACTGCAGACCTGTAGCTCTAAGCTGCACCCCACGAAAAGGGGAGTGGGTGCAAATTGTCATGGTCACTTCTGCCAGGCTATGACCGCACATGTCCGGTGTGGTATTTTGAGGATTACAAATGACAACACCTGATGGGAGGCGAACAGTGTTGGTCCATGTGGCATTCCTGTCTCGCTTCGGTTCACCAAGGTGCGGAAGCCAGTCCTCACAGAAGCAGACCTTGAGGATGGCTATTACAGCATTCATTCCTTTCTGCATTGGGGTGGCTACCATGGCAGCTGGACTTAGCATAAGGGAACAAATCATGTCCGTGGGCGGGTGGCGTTCTGACCATTATAACCTGTATGTTCACCCGGAAGCTAAGGATTGACGAATGTTGCTGTGACTAACCTGACCTTTCTTGTGTTCTTCTTTTCAGGGTTTGCCATAGGTGCAACTCACTGGGAAGAGTGCGTATGAAGCCATCCATACGTCCAAAGGGTGCAAAGGAGAACCTGGAGCAGACCACAGGGCTTTAATTTGAGCCTGAATCCTGCAGAGGTGTCAATCTTCTGTATGGGGGAACGGGGAATGATATGGGACCTGCTGGTTCCATCCCTTCCGTCCCTTATGCACAGAATAAGGGTGACCAGGAGCGCTTGGGTCTTAGTGCTGCATCTGGAGGGGGAACAATTGGCCAATACCCGCAGTGTCAAATTAATTGAAAGATGCAATTGGCTGAAATTTTCTCTGGGACTCGGGTGGTATGGTCCCATATTGTACCACAGAGGATCTGAAAGGCAAAAAGGTAACACTGGGCAGTGAAGAAAATGAGGCAAAAGGTGAACGGATGGTTGGCCTGCTTCATGGAGGCAATTGATGGGGGGAGCTGCATTGGGCATGATCTCATCAATGAAAGTTGACCTGGCCTGTGTCAGCAGTCAGCATACACCTGTCTGATATCAGCATGGATGTTTTCCTGTGCGTGGCCCAGGACATGGTAGAAATGCTGTTGGTGAAAGCCGAGTACTGGGTCCCCCCTGACAAGTGAGAAGTCGCTGTCGGTGAGGTGTGGCCAGAAGTTAAGGGCCATCAGACCGAGCACACAGCTGTACAGTTGAGTATAGGGGAAGTGGCCACAAGGAAATTGTCCTCCCCTGACAGAGTCGATGGATTCGCAGCAGGATCTGTGGGTAATGTGCTTCCCCACGCTTTGACAGTAGGGGGAGGGAGGGAGGGAGGGATACACTCATTGCCATATATTAAGTATGCAGCAATCCCGACCTTTGGCCGGGTCAGAAACAGAGATGGAGGATACTGCTGCAACCAGGGGTATAGTGCATGCTTTAATGGCATGCTGCCTCACACAGCGTATTACAGATGTGTATCAGTTATGACAGCAATGGTTATGAAGTGTTTTCAGGTCAAGGGATGGGCTTTGACAGCACCTCTCTTTGGCGAGTATGGGTTGTGCCTCTCGAGGATAAGTGTCAGAGAGGTTTAGGGCAATTTAATGTTGTATATATGTCTGAGAATTTTACACTATGATTTTTGGTTATATGTTTGTTTAAGGTTATGCTGTGGCCAATATTATCCAATAAACTCTAAATTTTGTGGCAAAGCTGTTTGTCTGTGAATTCTGTCAGCAGTGAGGGACAAGCTAAGCAAGGGGACATAGGGCAGGGCAAAAGGGGGGGGAGAAAGGGTGGGATAGGGGCAGTAGGGAAGGGGGAGGAGCAGGGATCATAGCCTAGGCCTGGATGCCACTTGCCCAGTTGAGCAAGGCAATACAACAATTGAAGTAGGGTAAGAAAGAAACAAATATATACTGGCCACATGTCACCCAGAATACACAGAGGAGTAGTCTAGTAGTTAGAGCACTGGCTTAGGTACCAAAAGACCAGGGTTCAATTTCCACTAGTGCTCCATGTGGCCTTGGGCAAGTCATTTAATCCTCCATTGCCTCAGAAGAATCCAAGTTATCAATGTCTCTGTTTAATGTTCAGTACCAAGTTTAAGTTACAATGTAAACTGCTTTGACTAAAAAATGATAAAGTGGTATAAAAGACCTGTTGAATAAATAAAATAGCTTATATACTAGGAATAATGATGGTGGCAGTGATTATGCAGATAACATCCCTGCCACAGATAAAGGTCATGGACCCACAGGAGATAAACCACAGAAATTAATGAAAAAGTTAAGAGGATTAACTACATTAAGTAGACTTCTGCAGATAAAGAGGAGATCATGTACCACTACTTTTATACTACTAACCCTATATTCATATTTAAATCGAGAGGATATACAAAGAAAATCCACTAAAAACTAGAACAAAGAAGAACTGCAAGAAAAACTGCAAAAAGCAACTAAACACATCCTGACAAACTACCCAGAGGGAAGCTCTCTTTGGCATGATACAGTGCTATGCCGAGCCTTCGCAGTAAATTTGAAAGACTGAGATCATATGCTACATACCGTAGCTTAGAAGTGAGGTTCATGGGGACATTTGATTTACTACAGACTGTTAATGTTGAGAATGTGAATAGTGCATCTTTAAGTACGGCAGCTTTGGTGGTAATCTTTGCTTCTACAGCTGACAGAGATAGAATTTTGAAAATTTATTTTAGAAAATATGATGATAAATTTTTTGATCTTTTGATTAGGATCTTTCTGGATGTAACTAGAGGAACGCAAAAAAAGGAGGAGACAGTTTTTGCTGCTTTGCCCCGGGTTGTAGCAGCTTGGAGCTCTCTTTTTTTTTTTAAATATCCATGTAAATGTATTATAAAATATCTTTCTGTAAAATATGTTTTTACGCTCCTGGTCATTTAGCAGCATTTATTGCTGCTAAACAAATTTCATCCTTAGAATTTATCTAGTTGGTTTTTTTTTCCAGCACCTCTCTTGCAATGGATGTATATGCTCTTGATTTGTGTAACTTGCAGCTTTATTGCTTATTGCTCTACGGCAGGCATGTCCAACAGGTAGATTGCGATCTACCTGTAGATCACAGAGGGGTCAGAGGTAGATTGCCAGCAATGTTCCCTCTAATTTTCTGTAGGCTGTGTGCGCATAAAATATCAGCTGTGCAGCTTTTGAAGGAAGGTTAAATTTTTGTGTGCCACATAATGACACTCGGAGTTATATACATTAAAATTTGACTACTGTCACCAGCTCTCCTTAAACCCCCGTGTATAAGTGGGTAGAGGTTAAGTGAGTGGTTCTTCCCCACTGAAGCAGCTACTTTACAAATCCTGAAGCTGGGCTTTTTGGGAAATGTAGTCCCTTCACCGAATCAGTGAGGAGCAGTTGTGGAAAAGTGGTTTAAGCAACCAAAGGATTTTATTTCCCCTCCCGGGGTGGATTTCACCATGAACAAAGTAACACAAACCAGGTATTTACTGGCATAAGGACAAATCAAAGGTTCTTTAACAGAAAAGGCTTACTTCAGCAATAAACAGGTTGATATCTAGCATTCCAACGTAACAATGCTGTTTCTTCACAGCTCTCTGCTTCCCAATGCTAGTAGTGCTGTACTTTCTCTTTCAAAACATGCCTTCAGCGTAATGAGATTATTTCATTAGCAAGCGATATCGTACAGTCCATGATATCTTCATCAATATTCACACACTCAGGTTCAAAGTCCATTAACTCTTCCTGGCTAGAAGGAAATGTTTGTAACGGCAATCCTGAGGCCACGCCCTTTCTAACTGCTTCAGGTTTCACCTGATATTCCTGAGTTAAATACTGGCTTTTACAAACGTTATCAGCACAGGTATTCTCTTCCCAGCTCCAACCCTCTGGGTAAATACAGTCACTGTAACTATTTTTATACCAGCCTTTTGGCTTACCTTTTAGCCTAGCTGGTGGAGGTTTTCTTTGTGGCTTTGGACTGGCTGTAAGTTCCCAACCTAAGCCTTGCACAGAAGATTTCACTTGCCTTCCTGGCTTCCTTTCTCTTCTGTGTTCCCCTGGATACTGCAGGTAATCCACTCTGCCCTTATTATATCCTTCCCTTGGGGTTTCTTTTCTTTTCCTGAAGAAAGACTCTGTCTCACCCTTCCACAGAGACTCTGGCTTTTTCCTGGCACTGCTGTCTTCACTGTAGCTCTCATTAGCTTCCTTATCCAGCACACATGCCTCAGCTCCTACTCCTCCTTCTTCTCCTAACTCCATAAGCTCAACTGAACTCTCTTTATTAGGGTGAATTCTAGGGCAGTGCTCAACTCCACCCCCTAGCAGGTGTCCTGCATTAGCTGGTGACTCATTCCCTGAATGGTAGCAGGGACGTTTCTCTTGCCTCTGTGCTTGGTTTCTAAGGTAACCAGGAGCCATGTACTTTTGTTTACAACTCAGCCCTACTCCTGTTCCTGGCTTTTTAGCTTCTTCTAACGGGCTGGAAGGACCCACTATGTCACACTACACATCAGAATACAGTATGTACACCACATTGATTGCACTAGAAAATATTGTAGAACTTGTGAAAACCATAAATACACAACAACTTTTAAATTTTAAGACATCTGTGTTGTTTTCTATCAGAATCAGAACCGTAATTTTTGTGCGCTCTGTTGTAAAGTATGTGCGCTCACTCGGCAAGGTGTGTGCGCACGCACACGCGCACAGCTTAGAGGGAACAGTGATTGCCAGCCCCACTTGGCTCCAACTCTCCAGCAGCTTGCCCCGTCACTAGGAGACAGCTAGTTGCCGGCAGGTCGTCTGCCGAGGGCTTGCTGCCGCTGCTGATCCTTTGCCTGTCTTTTTTCCCTGCCTGCGGGAATCTTGCCTGCAGGTGTATTGGGGGCGCTTGTTGTTTTCGTGCCAATAGTTTGTGTGTACCCCAGGGGGCCGCTGCCCATGCCCCGCAACGAAATGCCACAGACCTGGCATCATACCTGGTCTCCTGCCTCTCAGAATCACCCATTCCTGCCCCAACACCCCTTAGAAGTGTGTTATATACTGGGCGATATCCATTCGCCCGGGCTTTACCTGAATACACTTACTGTATTAGTTGTGTCGTGTGCTGGTCGTTGGTCGCTGTATAGTTCGCTTTTATTAAACGTTTTCGGGCAGACACAACAAAATGTCAAGAATTTGGTGATTTTGGTGGGCTTTTCCAATTTTGTTCTAACTTGCCTATCCCTTTCCTTCAAATTGGTTCAAACCACCGTGACATTTGCTTGCCTCTGCCATTTTATTTCACTTTGCCTTTGCGTTGATTCTACACTGTGTGCAGAATTTATTAAATCGCGTGTGGTGGTATTTGAACTTGTTTGGCGGTATTTGATTTTATCTGGTTTGCTGGACAGGTGTTTGAGTTTTTTGATGATTGTTTGGTGGTATTTGATTATTGGTGCCAGTATGATGAATTCTTATTTTTACATTTAGAAATGCATGTGTGGTTTTGGCATCTCCAGTCCTTGTATTGCACATCATCCAGAGGTCTTCAGTTCCTGTTGATTTTTTTTTATTAAATATATATCAATAATACAAAGAAAAAAGAAAAAACCATACATTATACATCACTAATACATATATGTCAAACACTAGTCCACATCAAGGAGGTGCTCATCAAATTTAGAAAAAAGGAACCCAAATGGCCCCAAAAATTATCACTAACACTCCATTCAATTAGGCCAAGGGCCAGGAAACAAAACTAAAAGCCTACGTCTTACCATCCAGAAATGCTAACAAATGCGCCACTTCAAGAAATACATATCTTTTACCCTGGAACACAATGTGACATTTACAGGGAAATTTAAGATAAAAAGATGCCCCCATGGCTAAAACCCGTGGGCGCAATTTCAAAAAAGCCTTACAACGCCTTTGAGTTACCCGAGATACATCGGGAAACATTTGTATTGCTTGCCCCCAAAATTTCTCACTTTTTTTTTGAACTATGTACGCAACACATTATCTTTATCTATCTCAGACAAAAATGTTACCAATAATGTGGCTCTAGATGTAATATCATCACTATCAGATTCAATAAATTCCGAGATATCTAAGGGAGAGGAGATTAGGTGATCATAATGAGCACCAGTCTCCCCTTCTTCCCTACCCTTATCCAATTTTCCCTTAGGAACATAATACATTTTTGAGATATTAATTAATTCAACATCAGAAAACAATAATACCTCCTTAAGATACTTCCTAAAAAGTATCATAGGGGATAAATAATGAGTTTGCGGAAAATTCAACAATCGAAGATTTTTAGACCTCAAAGAATTCTCCAAAAAATTATCTTGTCGATGTAAAGCAAGGGAATCCTGAGAAAATTTAACATAAAAATCCTTCTGGGGTGAGTCCTTAGACTCTTGATTTACCGACCACTTTTCCAACGATGTTATTCTAGATTCATGATCTGATAGCTTCAGGACCGTTTCTTTAGAAAAAACAGAAACTTTCTTCAAGGAAGAACCTAGAGCCAGTTCCATATGAGTCACAATCGCCCATATATCCTTCAAAGAAACATCAGAAGGCAGAACTTGGGCTTCAACAACAGAGGGAAAAGTAATTACCGAGGGTAAAGACGGTGTTAAACTCAACATGGAGTCCATTTTCAAAAAAGAAGGTGGCAATAAGACTGTGCCAGAGTCGGCCCGCTCCACATCCTCCTGTGAAGAGGCCTCACCGGACGCTTGCATAAGCTCTAAGCCGGGCAGAGTTAGACCCAAATCACAAGGAGAGGACACAGATGAAGAAATACTCAATCCAGAGGCATCTAAACCACAAACCTTTGGCGTCTGGGCTGAAGTAGAGGGATCACTTATATGCACATGAGCATCCATCAGCCCCCAACCTTGACCGTCTTCGTTTGAATAACAGGTGGGTATTTCTTTTTCCGTTTCCCCATTGCAGGGACCCTCTCACACCTATATATGCTGAAGGGGCGCCAAAGGGGCGTAGCCTGCCCCTTTGGGCACGCCCCCAAGGGACGCCCACGACCACGTCCCGCGGTAGGGCAGTTGATTTTATAGCCCACAGCTACCTGCAGCCAATCAATCAGTGCAGCGGCTGATGTCAGGAACCTCTCGGGTACACGGTTCAAGGAAAAGTCAGGCAATCCAAACACCTCGGCGTCCTGTGGTAGGGCAGTTGATTTTATAGCCCACAGCTACCTGCAGCCAATCAATCAGTGCAGCAGCTAAGGTGTTTGGATTGCCTGACTTTTCCTTGAACTGTGTACCTGATTGGCTGCAGGTAGCTGTGGGCTATAAAATCAACTGCCCTACCGCGGGATGCCGAGGTGTTTGGATTGCCTGACTTTTCCTTGAACTGTGTACCTGAGAGGTTCCCGACATCAACCATTGCACTGATTGATTGGCTGCAGGTAGCTGTGGGCTATAAAATCAACTGCCCTACCGCGGGACACCGAGGTGTTTGGATTGCCTGACTTTTCCTTGAACTGTGTACCTGAGAACATAAGAACATAAGATATGCCATACTGGGTCAGACCAAGGTCCATCAAGCCCAGTATTCTGTTTCCAACAGTGGCCAATCTAGGTCATATGTACCTAGCAGTTTCCCCAAGGACACAGGTTCCACAATGCTTGTATTGGTTCAAGCATTGATATCCTGGGTCCCTTCTTAATAATGGTTTATGGACCTTTCCTCCAGGAACTTGTCCAAACCTTTTTTAAACCCAGCTACACTAACAGCCTTTACTACATCCTCCGGTAACAAATTCCAGAGTTTGATTACACGTTGAGTGAAAAAATATTTTCTTTTATTAGTCTTAAATAGTTTACCCTGTAGCTTCACTGCATGTCCCCTAGTCTTTCTATATTCTGATAAGGTAAACAATCGATCTACGTTTACCTGTTCCACTCCGTTCATTAATTTATAGACTTCTATCATATCTCCCCTCAGCAGTCTCTTTTCCAGGTTAAAGAGCCCTAACCTTTTTAGCCTTTCTTCATAGGAGTATCCTTCCATCCCCTTTACCATTTTGGTGGCTCTTCTCTGAACCTTTTCTAAAATCGCTATATCCTTTTTAAGATACGGCGACCAGAATTGCACACAATATTCAAGGTGCGGTCTCTCCATGGAACGATATAGAGGCATTATAATATCTTTTGTTTTATTTTCCATTCCTTTCCTTATCATACCTAGCATTCTATTTTCTCTCTTGGCCGCTGCTGCACACTGGGCCGAGAAGTTCCTGTTCATCTTTAATATTTTGGGACAGTGACAATTTTGGACCAGATTCAGCCAGTGTTTATACTAACTTAGCAGATTTGGCCTTCTTATATCCAGCCACTCCAGTATAGCGAAGATGAGTGTTCAAAAGAAGAGCAAAACCTACCACGTTCATGATGAATGGGAAATGGACTACTACTTCATCATGGTGAAAGACAAGTGTTGTTGTCTAATTTGTAACACCCCAGTATCCGTGCCCAAAAAGGGTAATCTGGAACGTCATTATAAGGCTCTGCATAGCAATACGTTTGATGCTGATTTTCCACCCAAAAGTGAAATTTGTAAATTGAAGCTCAAAGAACTTAAATCAAAATTGGCTATTCAGCAACAGTTGATGGCAAAGCCAAGGTCACATTCGGTCAATGCAACCATAGCATCCTTCAAGGTCAGCAACCTGATCGCAAAGAAATGAAAACCTTTCACTGAAGGGGAATTTCTAAAAGATTGTCAGCTGCTTCAAGAAAACAATCTTTTTGAAGGATTTAAAAAATAAGAAAGAGATTGTAGCTGCTATTCAAGATGTACAATTGTCAAGAAATACCGTCGTGCGGCGAATAGAAAAGATGTGTGGAGGCACAACTGAACAATTGTTGGAGGATGTTTCAAATTGTGTTGCTTTCTCACTCCAACTGGATGAATCTACAGACATAAGAGAAATAGCCCAGTTACTAGTCTTTATCCAGATGGTTTTTGAAGACTTCAGTGTTAAAGAAGCACTACTTGGAATGATTTCTTTAAAAAGGAGAACTACCGGTCAGGAAACATTCAGTTCTTTCCATTCTTTTGTGACAAAGTGTAAACTTCCATTGCATAGACTTGTTTCCATCACTACTGATGGAGCAAGAGCAATGACAGGTGAGGTTAACGGTTTCATAGCCCTCTGTAGACAGCATGACGACTTCCCAGATTTCCTTTCTTACCACTGCATCATTCACCAGCAAGTTTTGGCAAGCAAGAGACTCAATACAAAGACTGTCATGGACATCACTTTCAAAATTGTAAATTCAGTTCGTGGAAGATCACTTCAAAGACGGCTTTTCAATCTTACTGTTGATGAAGGGGCAGCGGAAATCATTTTGCACACAGATGTAAGGTGGCTAAGTAGGCACTAATTTCTGCAAAGATTTCGTGATTTGCTGAATGAAATAAGAAGTTTTTTGAAGGAGAGGGGAGATGACCAAGCATAGTTGGAAGATGAGGAGTGGTTATGTGATCTGGCATTTCTCGCTGACTTTACAGGCGAACTCAGTGATATGAACCTTGAACTACAAGGTAAAAACAAATGCATTGGCGAGATGATGAGTACAGTTTCATCCTACAAGAGCAAATTTGAGCTAATGATGACTGACCTTGCAAACAACACTTTTGATCATTTTCCTAATACGCAGGATCATGTGGGACAATATCCAAATTTTGTTTTTCAGAACGAGAAGTATGTGACAAGAAATCTATTCTGTTATCCAGGAATTCGAAAATAGATTCTGTGACTTCCAAAAAATTGGAACAGTTGTGGAATACTTGTCATACCCATTCAAAGTAGATGTGGACATTAAAGAAACTGCAGCTGCTATCAGTAAAAGTTACTCATTGAACAAGCTCTCTCTTGAAAACAAAATATTAACCCTTAAAATAACTTTCTTTAACTGTCTTAATAACTTTCTTTAACCTTTACTGAGTAATTTGTGTTAAATTTAGGTCGAGTATTGATTCAGGCTGATCTTGCACAATCTTGAATATTTCGCTCTTGCTCATTAGTGAGACATCTGAGCCTACATTTCATCCACCAGCTTTTTGAAGTTGGGTGAATATTGCATGAGGGCCAGTCTCGAGGGAATCCTGGAGATGTTCATTTGTCATGTTGGAACGTTGTGTACTCTGTCATTTTCAGATGGGAAAATGCAGATTCACACAAATAAGTTGAACCAAAACAGGAGTGTACAACTTCACTGAATCTTCTCAAGTTGGGAAATTTGTCTCTAGGCACCAGCTTCCAAAATGATTCTTGCTCAGCTCGGGTCTTGAGAAAAATGTCATTACTCAATAAAACTTTAAGAAAAAATGTACTTTCTATTTCCCCTCACAGTTCTTACTGGATCTTCATCTCTCTGTTTTGTTTTTGCTTAATTTGCTTAATAGCTGATCACATCCAAGTAAATGACAGAAGGTTCATTAAAAATGGGGGGGGGGGGAAATCCTCCAACTTTATTGGGTTAAAATTTAATTTGAAACTAATTTGACACTTAATTTTCATGGTGGTAGATCACCGGCACTTTTGGCCGGAAAAAGTAGATGACAACCTGTTCGAAGCTGGACATGCCTGCTCTACGGTATATCTGAGTTTTCTTTCCTTTGTCCAGTTGTACTTCGTTCTCCCCATCTGTGGTATATAAATATTTGCATAATTGTTCTTATTTAATTATATAAAGAAAAAAGAAGTGAGGTTTATGACTGTCATAGTATGTGCAAAACTAACTCATTTGGAGGAACTGCCCCGAGACAAACCTGCTGGTCCATATTTAAAGGAAATGCAATGATGTACTAGCACCTCTTCTGCTACAAGATTATAGCAATGAACTCTTGAGCAAATCTGCCTAATGCCACTATTTCAATGATTCATTAAAAACAGAAGAGACCCTTGTGTGTGCAGATTTTAAAGACTCTTAAACACCATATTTATACTAATGGGAATATCCTGACCAAAATTTTAGACAGGAGCTTCACTAGCTTTATGCTAATTTGATACATTAGAGAGTAGTCAGATTTTATTTTCGGCCATCAGGGTTTGGGTAATACTCAGGTATGACTTCTTTTTTGAATGGCATACTGTACTTTCCTGACTGTGAGGGGTTTCTCCTTCATAATGTGGCATTTGTTTTCAGTAGCAGCAGTCTGCTGTGCCCCTGCAGCAGGATTCTTGGGTTGGATTTCCTTTGCTTTATTCATTTCTGATGCTGTCTCCAAGTTTTTCCATTTAGTTGTTATGGGAGATTTTAATATTAATTGAAATAGACTCCATACCCAGGAATGGGATACATTTTTGACGAATATAATTGATTTGGGATTTAGGCAACTGGAAATTTCTCCAGCCATTATGGGGGACAATTATCACAGTCCCTTGAAACACTGAGATCACGACCCTGACAACATTGTAGAGAATGAAGAAGTTGTGCTCAACTGGGATATTCACATCCATTCCCATGGTAAAAAGCTTGATGCAAGAAAACCTAATATTGTAGTAAAGGAGAAAACTATTAGAACAGTATTACTAATAGAAGTATCATTACCAAACAACTATTCTGTACTATGTGTGGAGAAAGAGAAGAGCCTCAAGTATCAACAAATGTTTATGTTTATTAAAATCTTGATATACCACCTTAGACATGGGTATGTAAAAAAGTGGTTTAGATTTAAAAAAAGGTTTTCATCAAAGAGAATACCATCTGTTGATATTAAAGCCATAGAAAAGAAATAGAGGAGGAAGCAACTGAGCAAATGCCCTCTTCCTGTCTCCGATGTCCCGGGAAAGTCTTTTAAAAAAATGTTTTCAAATTTGTTTTGAACTTCTTGAAGGATGAATCAGCCTAGATATGATCTGGAAGAGAGTTCCATGAATGCTAGAAACTAGAAAGCTGAACTATGCGTGGCTTCAAGATAAGCAAGAGAGAGCGATGGTAGAACCAGATGATTTAAATTTTGAGACTGAAGCGTTCTTGTTGGGCAGTAAGGAATCAAGAAGCAGGACAAGTAATTAGGTGAACCAGTGTGCAGATCCTTAAATATAAGCATCAGAATATTGAAGTGGAAGCAGTATGATAATGGCAGCCAATGAAACAGATAAAGAAACGGAGACATATGATCATATTTTGAGGTGCCTGCTAAAAGACGGATAGTTGTATTTTATATGAATCAGAGACCAAGAAAATGGTATGAAAAATACAGAAATTGTCCCACTTTTATTGGGCATCACTGGCCTGATTAAAAAGAACTTGCAAGTGCACCTTGATTTCCAGTTCATACTGCTAGACCAGTCCAGACAAGCGGGTTATGTCCCCCTGCTAGCAGATGTTGGAGACAGAGAAAACACTCCAGAGCCATGATTGGTTGAGCTCTGGGTGACATAGGAGTGTTCCTAGAGGATCTAGTCAGTATTTTCTCTGTCTCTAGCAGATGAAGGTCTTAGATCACGTTGTCTAATTATTTTCTTTTCTTCGTTTTTATTTCCTGGATGCACCCAGAGCACACAAGAGGTGTTTCTCTGGGTTTCCCAGACTGCCCTCCTTTTCAGCTGTATTTTCTGTAATCAGCAATACAGCAGGGTTGAGCTCCTGATTTCACTGTCAGTGCAGTTCCCCTTCTCCCCATCCCTTCTCAGAAACACCTTCCAGCCCCTGCCACGAGGGTCTAAGCGGCTGGAGAGGGATCAAACTCTCATTACCCTACCTTTCAGTCACTGTATTTACCTTACACTGACTTTGAAAGTTTCTCTTCTTCCTCCATGGGAACTCAGCTCCTCTGTACCGGCACAGTGAGTAACTGACAGTTTTCCTTCTCACCTCCGTTTTTGGCGATTCGGGGTCCGACGGGTTTGAATTTTTAAGTGGCTGGCAGGACTCCTTGCCTCTCCCCAACCAATTTCGCAGTGTTTTTGAAATTTTTGGAGCACAGGTTTTCTTTATTTTTCATTTTAAAAGTTGTGGTGGCCATTTTGAAAACTCGGGATCATTTTTTTCTTCAGTCTTTTTGGTGGGAGCAGCTCTGGGCAGTCATTTTCTGTGCAATACTCACCAGAGAATCACTTGAGCCTTCCAGAAATGTTTCTAGGGGAGAGCTTTTAAGTTGATTTCTATCCTCAACCACATTTCAGTTTAAAAAAAAATGTTACATCTCTACCATGCCTGCTTCTCTGCACAGATGTATTGTCTGTAACAAGAAGCAGAAAGATTTAGTTAATCGCTTGTGCTCTTTGTGTATAATGCATCCAGGTGAGTCCTCTTCTTCACTCTCCAATGTGCTGCGGACATCAGCGCCTTGTCACCTCCTTCTCTGGAAGTGCTGCAACCCAGTCCGCCTGCTGAGGGTTCCCAATCTGCTCCCATCTTGCTTTCACAACCTGTTGAAGTCGCTTCGGCCGATGGACAGTTCCTAGCACTTTTTTGCCAGGCATGGAACCTGTGGCGCTCGGAGTCCTCTGGGATACCCTTCTTACCTGGTTCTGATATTTTGGATATTCTCCAGGACCAAGCAGGAAGTCAGTCCTCACATATGGGTGACATCGACGTCGATGAAGCCCTTGCGGAGCATTTCCCCAGCTTTCCATGAAAGCCTTTGGGAATGCAGGCACGCATGCGCGGTTCCCTTCCCGCCTAAAGGTGCCATCTTACACCTCAGTCTCTCGTTTTCCGTGAAGCCCGCCGGACGTGAGTCCTCGTCATCCTGGAAAATTGTTTGACTTTTTTGGCGATTCGCTGTTTTTTCGCCTCCGGTTCGATGCCGGTTCCCCTCCCGCCGGGTCCGGTACACCGGTATCGAGCCCGATTTCTTTTTTCGGTTTTTGCCCTTCGTGGCTGGCATTCGTGCCCTTTTTTTCTTTTCCCTGGAAGGCCGGTCCTTCGATCTCACGGGGACTCTTTTTTCCCCGATGGCTTCCATTGGTTTTAAGAAGTGTGATCGGTGCAAGAAACTGATGTCTCTCACCGACACACACAACTGCTGCCTCCGGTGCCTCGGTCCTGATCACGACCCTAAGACGTGTGGACCATGTGGGAAGATGTCTTCCAAGGCACTGCGCAGTCGACAGCACCAGAAAGAAAGGCTCTTTTCTGATTCGGCCTCTGGCCAGGCCCGGACCTCATCTGAGGCCTCGACATCTCAGGAGTCGGATCCCGAGCACTGTCGTGGCTCCTCAGAACAGGGGTCCCCTGACCGGGAACGCAAGAGGAAGAAACGGCTCGCGAGGGCGTCGTCGGAAGAGGTCCCGGGATCCTCGAGAACTCGGTCTCAGACCCCGACCGTCGCCCCAGGCCTGTGGAACAGGAGAAGCCGTCCAAAGTTCCTCGACTGGAGCCGGAGTCTGCTGGACACGTAAGTCCTGTAGTCCTCGTGGACTCTCCTCCCAGGGGGCCGACGTCGGGCCCGGCATTACCAGGGCCCGAGTCGGGAGCTGCTGAGTCTCCTGAGCTGAGTCTCAGGTTGACAGCCTTGGAGAGCAGATTGTCTACCTTCATGGACCAGCAGCGGGCACTGATGGCCAGCCTGTCTGGCGCATCTTTCCCGACCACCGGGACATCGACCTCAAAGTCGACCCCGGAGACCGAGCTGATACTCGAGACCATGAAGGCTCAAGGTCGACCTCAGTCGTGGTCTCCCTCGACCTCCCGTTCGGGACCGAGGGCGTTGACACCGGTGCCATCGGCGTCGGGGCGGGTGCTCGCAGGCCCCGCGAGGTCGGACCCCGATTCCTCTTCGGACGAGTCTGCATGGGATACCCTTCTTACCTGGTTCTGATATTTTGGATATTTTGTGATCTTGCAAGCGGTCTCATAAATCCGCAGACTTTCAGCCTATGCGGTCTTCCAGAGACATTTCATGGAGCTTGCGGGACTTTTCTGATGCCCATGAGGACTATAAATCTTCAGAGGTGAGTCCTGATTCGTCTGAACGGGAAGATGGGGAATATTCCCCCTCAGATTCTTCAGTCACAGCTCAGGAGGACTCTCAAGATATCCGACTCTTTCGGAAAGAGGAGTTGCCAGACTTGATTGCACAGGTGGTAGAGTCGCTACGCCTCCTGATACGCCTGATCCACAGGGTTCCCAGGCTCTGTTGCAGCCGGATCCTATTTTGCAAGGTATTCGTAAACCTTCCAAAGCTTTTTCCTTTCCAGCGGAATTACAGCAAATGGTATCTCGGGAATGGGACTCTCCTGATACTGCTTTCCGCACCACACGCTGTATTGGTCAGTTGTATCCTTGGTCTCCCACTGACCTCGACCGTTGGCTGACATACCCAAAAGTGGATGCTTTGGTGACTGAGGTCACTAAACATACAACTATTCCGGTTGAGGGTGGAGCGGCACTCCGAGACCAACAAGACTGTAAGGTTGAGACCCTACTTAAGACAGCTTTTTCATCCTCCTCTTTCCCTACAAGCTGCGGTTTGTGGAGGTTTGGCGGCTCGGGCCTCCCTTCACTGGATTCAGCAGCTTACAAACGAACCAGACTTGGCACGTCTCGAATCAGTCGCTGCATTCCTGGCAGATGCCTTTTATGATCTTCTATGACTGTCAGCTTGTTCCGTGGCAGCAGTGACAGTGGCTAGAAGATGGCTTTGGTTGCGTCAATAGGCAGCGGATGTTGCCTCTAAGACCCATCTGTCTAAGTTGCCTTTTAAAGGCAGACCCCTTTTTGGCAAGGATCTGGATAAATTGGTGAAAGATCTGAGAGAGGTGAAGCCGCAACATTTACCTGAGGACAGGCCAAAGACATCCTCTCGTCGTGGATCTTGATCCCACAGTTTTCGGAGATTTTCTAAATCTCAGGACTCACGAAGATATCACTCCTTTAAGCCAGGTGCTTCTTCCGCTTCTGCCCATCATTTTGGACAGAGGGCTCAGTCTTTCGTGGAGTCTGCAAAGGCAAGGACTCATACGCTGGCCCAGGGAAGTTCCCTGGAGCCTCCCGTTCTTCCCGCTGATGGGATGTTCCGCCCACTCGAGATCCTTCTGCCTGTAGGCAGACGGTTGGCCCTTTTTTCTCGACAGTGGGCACTCATAACATCAGATCAATGGGTCCTTGATATAGTTTCTCACGGCTATTCTCTCGAATCTTGCCGACCCATTCACGATGCCTTCCTGGTCTCTCCAGGGCGCTCGGCGGAAAAACGAGTGGCCATTCAAACTACCATTCAGAGGCTCCTCTCTTTAAAAACCATTTGTCCAGTCCCTCCGTTAGAAAGAGGACTAGGCCGTTATTCCATCTATTTCGTGGTGCCCAAGAAAGATGTCTCTTTTCATCCAATTTTGGACCTCAAAGGCGTAAATCAGAGCCTTTGAAGTTCATCACTTCCGGATGGAGACCCTGCAGTCAGTCATTCACTCAGTATGCCAGGAAGAGTTTCTAGCATCCTTGGATCTTGCGGAAGCATATTTTCATATTCCCATTCGAGAAGACCACCAGCGCTTCTTGCCTTTTTCAGTCCTCGGCCAACATTTTCAGTTTCGGGCAATGCCCTTTGGTCTAGCCTCAGCGCCTCAAACCTTCTCAAAGGTGAAGGTGGTTGTGGCAGCAACCTTACGCAAGCAGGGAATCAGAGTACACCCGTACTTGGACGATTGGCTCATTTACGCGGATTCCCTTCCAGAGGCTCACAAAACTGTTTCCACAGTAGTAACCTTCCTACAACAGCTCAGTTGGGTGATCAACCGCTCCAAAAGTTGCCTCCATCAGTCTCAAGAGATTGAATTTCTCGAAGCCAGCTTCAATACCCGTCAAGGCTGTGTATTCCTGACTCAAGCCAGTTTCCTAAAGCTGGCTTCTCAGCTCCGAAGTTTCTTGGCCCAAACAGCCCCCCGGACATGGGATTACCTCCAGGTCCTGGGATCCATGGCTGCCACCATCGAGCTCATCCCTTGGGCAAAGGCTCACATGCGCTGTCTACAGGCTGCTCTACTTTCCAGGTGGTCCCCAGTGACAGAAGACTACCAGACCTGTCTTCCGTTACAGCTGCAGGTTCGCCGCAGTCTACAGTGGTGGCTTGCATCTCACAATCTCCTCAAGGGAGTACCATTGGAAAACCCACGCTGGATCTTGCTGACAACCGATGCCAGTCTGTCCAGATGGGGTGCACATTGTCGCACTCACTCAAAGCAAGGAACTTAGATGACGCGCGGGGCACGATGGATGATCAACAGACTCGAAACGAGAGCAGCTTGATTCGCTTTACTGAGGTTTGTCAGACGGGTGCCTGGGTGAGAATGTTCACAGTCTTGGCAAAGGCATATATTAATATGATTTGCAAGGGATTGTGGGAAATGTAGTCCATTCACACCAGACACAGCCGTTCACAATAATTAGTTGTGCTTGAGTGTAAAGCCAATAAGATATTTATTTATGGGGTTATTTCTCCCAACACAGATATGCTTGGTAGCACATAAAACAGGATACTTGCTTTCAGTGTTAAACTTAGAAAAACAAAATCAGGAAAACAACAGCTGAACTTGTCAGGCAATCAAAGCAAAAGAATAAAGACCTGGTTGGTAACAAAACTGGTCTTTTCTGTAGGCTCTAGCTAATATTTTCTTAGCAGTGCATCAAACAACAAGCAAAACCCACAAAGAAGGGAAAAACTGTTCTTTTCAGGTTAACTTCTTATATCTTCACACATAGACTCAGAAGTGATTTCCTCAGAGCTCACAAGCAATTAGGTAAGGCTCAATTGCTAGCAGTTACCCAGCTGAAACCCCTTAGCTAGCTTGCTTTCTACTGCGTGGCTCAAATCCTACTCAGGAGCTTTTCTGAGTAGATTAAAGAACAAGTTTGTATTTCTTTGTGATGGTTGTTGTACTTTGTTACAGTAAATTACCAAAGGAGTTTAGACAGAGAGCAATCCATGTATTCACAGCCTGTATCTATAACCACTCCCCCTTCTTCAACAATCATGGGTTCAATATCATGGATTGGCACAGAGGAATTTCTCAATGGAGCACTCTCAGGAGAATACTTGTTTCCCTGCTGTCTTTCAAGGGTATAGCTAGGGCATAGATCAGTGTTCATACCTGAGCTTCCATTGCTGTTAGTGTTCCTCTCTAAATAGCCTGGCCAGTATGTAGTCCAGTTCTTATGTCCAGCCTTCCAATCCAGATCCCTGGACACTGGGTCTCTCTTCACATATCTTCTGGCCCGGGTCCTAGGGTCCCTTCCAAGTGCAGCCGTCTCCCTCACAGGTACCGTCTGGGGATTCCTGGCTCTGCAGCACCACTCCTCTGGTTTTCCCCAGTCCAATGGTGTATGCTGGCCTTTTGAATGTCTCCCAGTATACATACTGCTCTGGACTCCTTTAGACCTCCCAAATGCTTTTCTCTTCTTTCTTCCAAAGGGTTTCTTGCCCTCTCTGTCCGTCCGCTCTGGCTTCTGCTTCTGATGATCCTCCAGATGATGAAGCTGTCCAAGATCATGAAGATATCCAAACTGATCAAGATGAGGATGATTCTGAGGATAATTCTCTGTAGAATAAACTCTACCTTTATTCTGCTTAGATGAGTGCTCCACCCTAGCACAGCGCAGCTGTGCTGAATCAGGCCCTGCCCTTTGAGATGAGTGCTTGGGGATTACCTCATAGCCCTCCTGATTGAACACACGTTTCCCCACTTCAGCTCCTCTAATGGCTGTTGGAAACCTGGTGCATTCTGGGACTGGTAGTCTTTTATGGAAAAATTCTGCTTTCTTATTTCTACCAGAACTGACAGGTTGCTTGTTCAGAGTCACTTCACCTTTTCTATAGCTCCTTCCTGAGCTATGATAAGCTTCCTTATCACAGGTTTCAGTCATTCCTACAGGGTCAAGTGATTCAGATCCTATGCAACAATGCCACTGCAGTGTCCTTCCTCGACCGCCAGGGCAGCACCAAGTGCCCAGGGGTATCGAAGGAGATGTCCCTTCTCTTCCCTTGGGCACAAAGAAACCTTCTAGCTCTCTCAGCACAGCATATAGCGGGGACCAGCAACGTGAAGGTGGATTTTCTAAGCCGACACACTCTCGATCCCATCGAATGGGAACTGGCCCCACAAGCATTCCAGATGATAGTTCAGAAGTGGGGACAGCCGAAAGTGGATCTCATGGCGTCAGCCACGAATGCGAAAGTTCCGATCTTCAGTCGCTGGAGGGAACACAGATCTCAAGGCATAGATGCCTTGGCACAGCCATGGCCGAAACACCAGTTGCTCTATGTATTCCCACCTTGGCCAATGATCGGAAGAGTCCTGCAACGGATCAGGGAACACCAGGGTCCAGTAATCTTAGTGGCCCCGAACTGGCCCCGAAGACCGTGGTATTCCGATCTCATAAGATTATCTCAAGTCCCTCCTCTGCGACTACAAACTCCCTTTGGACTCCTCAGGCAAGGACCTATCTCGATGGAAGATCCAACTCCCTACTTGCTTACGGCTTGGCTCTTGAATGCTGTAGATTAGTCCGTAAAGGTTACTCTTCCACGGTAGTGTCGACTCTCCTCAATGCTCACCGTTTGTCTACATCGTTAGCATGTGCTAGGGTCTGGCGAGGTTTGAGTCCTGGTGTACTCAACATCATCTTTTTCCTTGGAGTACAGAAATTCCAGACATTCTTGCCTTTCTTCAAGAGGGCCTCGACAAAGGCTTAGCTCTTGGCACTCTATGGGTACAGATTTCAGCACTGACGTGTTATAGGGGTCAGATTCGCGGTCGTTCTCTGGCGTCCCACTCCGATGTGTCACTTTTTCTTAAAGGAGTCAAGCTTCTATGCCCTCCGGTCCATCCAGTTGTCCCTTCTTGGGACCTTGTCTTGGTACTACGGGCTTTGATGTCTCCGCCCTTCGAGCCTCTAAAGGAAGTTTCCTTAACGGATTTGACAAGACGGTTTCCTTAGTGGCAATAACTTCGGCTCATCGCATATCGGAACTGCAGGCCCTCTCTTGCAGGGATCCATATTTGTCATTCTCCGCAGAGGGAGTGTCCCTTCGCACTGTTCCCTCATTCTTGCCTAAGGTGATTACTCCTTTTCATGTCAATCAGCCTCTTTTGTTGACGGCCTTTTCAAAGGAACAATGTTCCGGACATTCCAAGAATCTCCGGGCGGTTGATCTCAAAAGGATTCTCCTTCGTTATCTCAAAGTCACCAATTCTTTTCGCAAGACGGATCATATTTTTGTGCTTTTTGCGGGACCGCGCCGAGGTATGGCAGCTTCCAAATCTACTATCGCCAGATGGATACGCCATACCATCGAATCAGCCTATATTCTGCAAGGCAAGCCAGTGCCTGCCAGTCTTCGTGCACATTCGACTTGAGCTCAAGCCACATCTTGGGACGAACGATCACACGTAGTCCCTCTTGATATCTGTCGAGCGACAACCTGGTCTTCCTTGTCTACGTTTGCCCAGCATTATCGCCTGGATGTTCAGGCATGTGAGGACAGTCGTTTTGGGGCTAGTGTGCTGTCATCCGCTTTCTCTGCCCACCCTGGGGTTCATTAGCTTGGGTACTTCCCACTTGTCTGGACTGGTCTAGCAGTGTGAACTGGAAGGAGAAATTTCACTTACTGTTAATTTCCTTTCCTGGAATACTGCTAGACCAGCCCAGAACCCACCCCATTGCAGTGTCATGACTGCTGGTGCAGAGGAGCCAACGTTCTTCTTACTTCAAACATAAGCAATTACATATTCCGGAGAAAGTCCACAACAGTGGATTCAGGTTTTTCTCCAAGAAATGATGTTTGATCCTTCTCCACCCTTCATGGTTCGAGTTGAGAGTTTTAATTATATTAGTTGTTACTTGTACATAGTTGAGTTGGTTAGTCAGGTTTTTCTCCTTATATTGGTGCTTGTCAAAGGAATACTGATTGATCCTCTAGGAGCACTCCTATGTTACCCAGAGCCCAACCAATCACAGCTCTGGAGTGTTTTCTCTGTCTCCAACATCTGCTAGCAGGGGGACATAACCCGCTTGTCTGGACTGGTCTAGCAGTATTCCAGGAAAGGAAATTAATGGTAAGTGAAATTTCTCCATGTTTCCCATCAGGGGCATTCTGAGTCATGAATAGTGGGGATGCCCTTTCTCATCCCCGTCCTCCTTCCCCGCTCGTTGTACAGGGAAGTTAGATGGGTGTGGGGAAGGGGCGGATCGGGGCGGCATTAGGGTGGGCGTTGGGTGGTTGTTGGCCCCGGACATACAGGGCCTATTCCAATGTTGGCCCTGTATGTCCAGGGCCGACGGCTTAGATGAGGAACTTATTCCACCTCTGAGGTGGAATAAGTTCCCCGATTGGGCAGAGGATGGCAGCCCAGGGCATGCCAGCAGTGGGAGGGGGCGGAGAGCATTCCCCGCAGCCCGCCCCTGGCCTTAGGAGCCGGCGGCCAGGGATCATGGCTTTACAATGGAGCCACAGTGCCATGGTAACCGGATGCCGTGGTGCCACGGCTCCATTGTAAAACCCAGACTGAGTTAGTTGGGCACGGCCTGTACATGCAGGCCGGGCTGAATTGCGGTCCCAGTCTGCACGTACAGGCCTGTTCGTGATTCCGATCACGTGTTGCTAGATGTGCCCCGTGGGATCGGAATCGCAATTCCCTCTGTGCGTCCGGATCCTGCCAGGTGCACAGAGGGGCTGTACATCCAGATTGGAATCAGGCTCCATATGTATTACAGCTTATGAACTTCAGAAAAAGGCTCTTTTGGCACAATGACACAGTGTTGAGACAAGCACTAGCAGTAAATCTGAGAGGCTGATATAATCTCCAACATATCCTGATTTGGGATTGAGGTTCATCCCTGTCATGGAATGTGCAAGATACAGAAATTGTCTTAATTGCATTGGATGTCACCAATTTGATTAAAAAGACCTCCCAAGTGCATCTTCATAGGTTGTCTCTAGGTGGACACTCTCTTTAGCACAATTCAAGTAGTAAGAACATTAGCAATAAAATTGAGGGAATGAGATCATACCCCAATATTGGGCAAGCCACTTAACCCTCCATAGCCCATGTTCCCTGTAAAATAGTTATCTCCAAGTTATAATGACCTGTTCAATGTAATTTCAGTTTGTTCAATGTAAACCGCACTGATGCAGAATAGCGCGGTATATAAGAGAATGTAAATAAATAAATAAAAATAAATATACCCTGGCTTATGAAGGAAATTCATTCCCATCATCACCATTCCAACAGCAGAAAAAGACCTTATGGCCTCTCCAGCCTGGCCAACCATATCAACTGCTAAGCTCTACAATTCCTTCCTCTCCCTTAGAGATCTTCTGTGCTTGTTCCATGACTCCCTTGAATTCAGATACAGTCCTTCTCTCCACCACCCTTTCTGTAAATATTTCTTTCTGTAAAGAAATATTTCTTCAGACTGGATGGGGGCAAACACAGTGACAGAATTCAAAATGGCATGGGACAGACATAGTGGATCCCTTTATAGCAACAGGATAAAATCAAAATAAGCATAACTATCTCTTATATCTGAACAAATAGGGGTGGCCTACATGGAGCGGTGGGTACACCCCTAAACAAAGGCATGGGGAGAGGTAACCTGCACAGAGCGGCAAGTCCACCTACTCTTGCCGGGCAGACTAGATGGACCATGCTGGTCTTTATCTGCCGTCATATACTATGTTACTATATTACTCCTCTTTCACCTTCATCCGATGATCCCTCATTTCAACACTTTCTTTCAATTGAAAGAGGCCTGCCTCCTATGCATTTATGCCATGGAGGAATTTAAATGTCCCTATGATATCTCCCCTCTCCCATCTTTCTTCCAAAATATACATATTAAGATTTTTAAGTCTGGCCCCCATATGGTTTATGATACAGACTGCACTGACCATTTTAGTAGCTGCTAACACCATCCTGTTTATATCTCTTTGAAGATGAAGTCTCCAGAATTACACACAGTACTGCACATTAGGTCTCACTAGAGACTTACACAGAGATACTATTGCCTCCTTTTTCCTGCTGGCCATTCCTCTCCCTATACACCCAAGCATCCTTCCGGCTTTCATCATGGCCTTATCTATCTGTTTAGCCACTTTAAATTCATCAGATATGATCACTCTTAGGTCCCACTCTTTTTTTGTACACAGAATTACTTCACTCCCTATACTGTATTTCCTTCCTGGGATTTTTGCAGCCCAAATGCATGACCATACATTTTTCAGTATTAAATCTTAGCTGCCAAATTCTAGAACATTTTTCAAGCTTTGCTAAATCCTCCTCATGTTATCTACACCTCACAGGGTATCTACCGCATTGTAGATTTTGGTATCATCGCAAAGAAGCAAATCTTACCTGAAAAACCTTCTTCAATAATACCTACAAAATGTTAAAAAGAACTCACACCAAGGATTCATTTCTGCAGCACACCACTGGTAATGTCCTCATCCCCAGTGAATTCCATTTGCCACTACACTTTGTTGCCTTCCAGTTTTTAACCCAATCAGTCACTTTAGGGTTCACTCTAAAGGCATTCAATTTGTTTATGAATTGCCTATGTGAAACCATGTCAAAGACATGGAATAAGTTCCCCGTCTACTCTGCCGGCCCTGGATGTACAGGGCCAACATCAGAATTGGCTCTGTATGTCCAGGACCACAGACCACCCACTGCCCGCCCCATCTCTGACTCCGCGCAGCCCCTCTCCCACCCTGTCTAGTTTCCCCGAACAAACTCCCTGCCTCAGAATAGACCTTATTGAGATCTTTGAGTCTGTCCCCATATAGTTTATAAAGACCACTGACTATTTTGGTAGTCACCCTCTGTACCAACTCCAACCTGTTTATATCCTTTTGAAGGTGTAGTCTCCAGAATTGCACACAAATACTCCAAATGAGGTCTTACCAAAGACTTATACAAAGGCACTATTACCTCCTTTTTTCTCTCTATACACCAAAGTATCCTTCTGGCTTTCAACGTTGCCTTTTCTATCTGTTTAGCCACTTTAAGATCATCAGAAACAATCATGCTTAGGTGCTGCTCTTTTTTCATGGATGGAAGTACTTCACTCCTTATACTGTACCTCTTCCTTGGATATTTGCAGCCCAAAATGCAAGACACTACATATTTTAGCATTAAATCTCAGCTGCCAAATTCTTGACCATTCTTCAAGCTTAGCTTAATTCCTCCTCATGTTATCTACTCCTTCCTGGGTATCTACTCTATTGCAGATTTTGGTATCATCCACAAAGAGGAAAACCTTGCCTAACAGCCCTTCCGCAATATCACTTAAAAAGAATTGGACCAAGGACAGATCCCTGTGACACACTACTGGTAACATCTTTCTCCTCAGTGAGCTCCATTTACCTGTACCCTTTGTCACCTCCCATGCAACCAATTTCTAACCTAATCAGTCACTTTAAGATCCATCCCTAGGGTGTTCAAGTTATTTATAAGTCGCCTGTGCAGAATGGTCTCAAAGGCTTTACTGAAATCCAAGATTTCAGTCAACAAGCAGGATTGAACCAGGCACACAAGTGGGTGACATCATTTGACAGTGCCAGATGGAACTGCTCTCCCACAGCTCAGAGATTTGAGCATACAGGGCCCTTCGCACGTGAAGCCGTTTCTCAGCTACTTAGTTTTGTTTTATTTGCTCTGCTGAACAGACACAAAACAAAGCTCGCCTGTCAAGATTTTCAAAATTGCTGTCTTTTTTGACCTTGTCTTCATCAGTGTCAAAACTGGATCTATTCCAGTGGGAGGCCAGTGAGCAGAGGTGTGCATCTTCTCCTAGAACAGCTTCCTTTCCCTTTGGGTTGAGCTCTCCAGTACTCTGAAAGCATGGGATCTCAAAGAGAAGGTAGTGGACATAGGGCATCAAGCAGAGGAACTACACCCAAAAAATTACAGGCAGAGGTCAGGGCAAGCAGAACAGGTTCATTAATGAGAGACAGGCTGAAATCAACCACCTAAAATAAAAAAAGAGAACAAGGCACTCAGAGCTCCCACCAGAGACTTATGAGGACAGAGAATACTGGGTGTTGCAAAGACCTCAAAACATTCTTATTTATAGAAACCTATGAGCATTTAGGCAACATCCCCTACCCAAACAATAACACTACTACCTCCACCAACTAAACGCACACCCATCCTACCCTCACACATAAATCTATCATATCACGTTACTAAATACCTTCATGTTAAATGTTATCTCAATTGTACTGTCTAAATACTGTTAAGTAATTGTACTGTCTAAATGTTTACACGTACCCTAATGTTAAATGTAACCCTCCAATTGTGATGTGACGTGACCACCTTGATTGAAGGAAAAGGTGGCATACAAATCTGTCTAAATAAATAAAAATAAATAAATAAATATATAGACACGCATATATGTTGTTGTTGCAGTTAAGTGTCGTTGAGACGGTCAACTAATGGTGACCCTCTGGATAGATCCCTAAACTGTGTATGGTCTTTAGTCAAGTGGCTCATAGTTGATAGAATAAGAGCAGTTATGGATTCCACTCTATCAGTCCATCTCATTGTTGGCCTTTCTCTTTTACATTGACCTTCAACCTTGCCAAGCATGATGTCTTTCTCTAATGATCTCTCTCTTTCCATGATGTGTCCAGAGTATAAAAGTTGAAGTCTCGTCATCTGATCTTCTAAAGAAAGCTTAGGTTTGATCTCCTCTAGTACTGACTGGTTTGTTCTTCGTGTAGTCCATGGCATACACATAATTCTTCCCAGCACCATAATTCAAAGGCATTCATTTTCTTCCTGTCTATCTTTTTCAATCTAACTTTTGCATCTGTATGACGTTATTGAAAATACCATGTGTTGGACAAGTCAAATCTTGAGAATCTTGTCAAGGTCCATCATAGCCATTCTGCAGAGCCGGTGCTAGGGTTTCTAGCGCTCCCCTGCAACCTATAAATCAGCGCTCCTCCCTCATTATTATTAATGTTGGCTGCACCCTACCCTCCTTTTTCCCAAAACCCCTTTGTGAACTCTTCTCAAGCGATAGAAGCATTTCTCCTTCAAATCCAGTGTTGTAAGAAAATTGCAGCAAAAGAGCAAATGCATAACCAAAATAAAAATACTTTGCAGCAAATACTTAGCATCATACAAAGAGGCTGTGATAGTCCAAAAAAAATAAAAATAAAATATGATTCTGGTCATCTCGCTAACAACAACAAACATTCTCCAGTGCCAGGAATATTGTGAACTAATATAAAACACTGCAGAAGTCACTGAAAATCTACAAAGTCAAATCTACCATACCATACTATACCAGCATACACTTCCAAAACTCATACAATAAGGGGTCTACACAGAAAAAAGAAGCACTACAAATACTGCAATGGGCCCCAAAACATCCATACACCTATTTGAAAAGCTGTACAAGTCAAATTACTACAGTACAGATCCCTACGTACAAACTCCATGTTAACAGAACACCTGGCCTTGGTTACACACTCAGAACACAGACCCTCACCAAGTACAGAATAAGTGACCACAACCTAAAGTAAAAATAAAAATATGTAGACAAAAATGAAAATGAAATCCCAATAAGCCAGACTTCATATGTGGTGCCACACCAGATAAGAGATGCAGTTCCCCATACTGTTTGAAATATAAAGATAGCACAAAGTCCAATCACTAAATTGAAAATAAAATTATTTTTTCTATCTTTGTTGTCTGATGATTTTTGATCATGCTGGTCCTGATCTGAAGTTTTGGTTTTCCTATGTCTTCTCTTAGCTCTTTTTCTATGGTCTGTAGTCCTTCTGCCATTTCTTGTCTCTCCTTTTGCTTTCTTCATTTTCTTCCATCAGCCTTTTTCCAGTCCCAGTAACCCTCCCCAGTATCAGCCCCCTTTAGAGTCTCACCTCCCAGTACCTTCCATTGTCAACCCACTTGCATTCCCAGCACTGCCTCTGGTGTCTATTCCCTTTTAGTCCCCCTCCTTCTCCATCATCCAGCCCCTTCTAGTCCAAATACCATCCCAGGTATCAGCAAACGTCCTGTCTCAGTGCCCCCTCCCATGTCAGTTCCCTTCCAGTCACCCTCTCCTCTGTCCATCTGCCTTCCAGTGCCATCCCTGGGTGTCAGCTGCCTTCATGCCCTCACCTTCCCTCCAGCCTCCTCCTTCCCCTCTTTTCCGCTCCCTTCAACTCCCCATGTGAGCTCCCTTCTAGCCCCCACCTTCCCCCTTTCTGTTCCCTTCCAACCCTCCTCCTTTTACCCAGACACCTTCCCCAAGTGTCTGCTCCCTTCCAGCTCCCCAGTATCTGCTCCCTTCCAGCTCCCCAGTATCTGCTTCCTTCCAGCTCCCCAGTATCTGCTTCCTTCCAGCTCCCCAGTATCTGCTCCCTTTCAGTCCCCCTGTGTCTGCTTCCTTTCCCTCCCCCCCCCCCCCCCCCCCGTGTCTGCTCCGATTCGTCCTTCCAAAATGAAAGCAGCAGCGGGAACATTTCTCTGTTCCCGCGGCTCTGCTAATTTTTAAACTGCTGGGTCGCAGAGTTTCTAAACACAAGAATAAGCATTTCCTGTTTGGCAAGCATTTCCTGTTTCTTGCCAAACAGGAAATGCTTATTCTTGCCATTAGAAACTCTGCGACCCAGCAGTTTAAAAGTTAGCACAGCCGCGGGAACAGAGAAATGTTCCCACGGCAGCTTTCTTTTTTGAAGCGGTGGGTGGCGGGCAGCTAGTGACAGCGCCCCCGCTGCCGGCACTCTCCTGCTGCGCTTACCCGGCTTACTGGATAGCGCTGGCACTGTCATTCTGCCAAGAGCAATACATCATCAAATTTCTTGATTGTTTGTCATTTTTTTTTATTGATTATTGATCCAAGTAGGTTAAAGTTGTCCACTATTTCAATTTCAACGATGAACGTATTGATTTTGCCAGTTCTCAGAATCTTTGCCTTCTTTACATTAAGGTGCAGGCCCATTTTAAGACTATCTTCCTTGATCTTGAGTAGCAAATGTTCCAGATTATCTTCACTTTCAGCCAGTATTGTGGTGTCATCAGCATAGCGAAGGTGGTTCATGATTCTTCCACCAATCTTCACACCTCGGTTATCTTCATACAGTCCTGCTTCTCTGATGATTTGTTCTACATATAAATTAAACAGGTAGGGGGAAAGTATGCAGCCTTGTCGTGCACCTTTGCTGATTTTAAAACATTCTGTTTCTCCTAGTTCCGTTTGAACTGTTGCTTCTTGATCAGTGTAAAAGATGTGCAAGAGAACTATCTGGTGTTGTGGTACACTCATGCTTCTTAATGAGGCCCAGAGTTTTTCATAGTTAACACAGTCAAAAGCTTTGCTGTAGTCAATAAAACACATATAGATATCCTTTTTGTATTCTTTAATCTCCAGGAACAAGCAGGAATGTAGTCTTCACATATGGGTATCTTCGGTACCGATGGAGCCTGCGCGGGAACGCTCCCTAGCGTCCAATAGAACGCTTTTGGGAGCATCCCACAGTGCCTGCGTGCTGCCTCCCGCCTTTCCCACTGTCCCTCTTCAGTTCTTCATTTTCCGCGGAGCCGACAGGTCACATACCCTGTCACCGCAGAAAATTCCTTCTTTATTCTTTATTTTTTGTGGTTGCGTCTGCCTTCGTTCGACGCCTACCGGTACCGCCGGTTCTTCTTTCTTCTTTTCTTAAAAAAATAAAATAAAATAAATAATTTTATAGATATAGATATAGATATAGATAGTTCTGAGGCATTTTTCTTCAGAAACATTTTTTTCCCTCGGTGCTAGACGCCATTTTGGGCACTAGGCCCATTTTCCTTAAAAATGGAAAAACCAGCTACTGGTTTTAAAAAATGTCCTAAGTGTGGCGGTGCCATATCCGTCACCGACACCCATGACTGGTGTCTTAAATGTTTAGGCCCTGACCATTCTCCATCGGAGTGCCTCTCCTGTAGGAAGATGACTAAAAGGGGTCTGCAGAATAGAGCTGCAAAACTCGGTACCCTTTTTGCTTCAGATGCGATGTCAGTTGCATCAACGTCTTCCAGAGCCTCATCTTCCTCCCATGGATCTCAGGTAACTAAACATAAATCTAGCCGGTCCTCAAAGGGTAGATCTCCTTCTAGGCATCGAGAGGCCATTGGTGTTGCCCTTGAGGAAACTTCACCGGTGAAACAGCCCCAGCGGGAGGCTTCGGCTTCCAAAGCACTAACGGGGCTCCAGGATGTTCTTGAGGCCTCCACCTCGGCACAAATACTGGTGCCATGCTCTGGGGTTCCAGCCGCTTCTACCGGTACCGACACCCAAGCATCGGCAGCGTTGATAGATCAGAGGTTTCTCGCATCGAATGCAGTCTGGCAGCTCTTCTCACGGCTTAGGTACCGTTGAGACTGCTACAGACAGTTCAACAGGTACCGGTACCGACACCGGTACCAACAGCACTGGCCTCAGTGGGTATACCCCCCCATGCCGAGTCTTGAGTCTATTTCCGGCATCGACAGATTGGTACCGAGACACCGCGATACCGACTTCGATCGATACCGGTACTGTGCTCTGCACAAACACCGGGATCAGAGATATTTCGAATCTTCCAAGTCTGATTATTCTAATGACTCTGCCGATACCAGAGTACTTCTTCAAGAGGAACCATCTTCTTCTCCCCAAAGCAGAATGTCTCCTCCAGAGGACGTCTTTTCAGGATTTTATTCATGATGTGGCTTGAGGCCTTGCAATCATGGTAACTCCTGAAAAGGAACCTAAGGCACAGGAATTAGAAACCCTTCAATAACCTAAGATTCCCAAGGAAGCAGCTACTCTGCCTATTTATCAGATCCTACATGATCTTATGCTGAGGATGTGGGAAACACCTTTAACCACATCTCCTCACTCTCGGAGGCTCAATACAATGTATCAAGTTCCACCTTGTCCTGGCTTCCAAAAAACTCAGCTACCACACCATTCAATGGTAGTGGAATTGGCTATGCGTAGGATGAAGAGTGCAAAGAGGCATGCTTCCAATCCTCCAGGCCATGAGTGCAGGTCTATCAATGCCTTTGGGCATCGATGCTTCCAGGCTTCCATGCTCTCAGCCAGGATCCTCCTATATCCTATATATGGGAATGTTCCTCAAAGAGGACACAGGAGACTTGGAGCTTATGAGCCCCCTTCTTCCTGATGATAAACGACAAGACTTTCTTAATCTTGTCAGACATGCTCAGGATGTTTCCAAGTTTGTAGACCGTGCAGCCTTTGACTGCTTTGAATGCATCAGCAGAACCTCTGCTATTGCCATTGGTGCACGTCAGATTGCCTGGCTTCAGGCATCCAACTTGGAACTTTGGGTACAAGATAAATTGGGAAATATCCCTTGCACAGGAGAAAATCTCTTTGGCAGGAATTGGCAGGAAAAGGCTAATGAAATAGATACTGACAATATCATCCTGGATAGATTGTCAAAATCTACAGCCAACCCAGCCAAAAAGAAATCTTATAAAAAACCCTTTTTCAGCAAAAAAGGAAGTTTTATCCTTCTTATGCTCAGCAGGGGCAACAGCAACAAACTAGACAACAAAAGAAGCCAAAAGGGCCGAGAGCTCAGCCAGCTCCACAGGCTCAGCCTCCTCAGGGACTTTGACTCCTACCTAGAGAACTTAGCCTTCCTGCCCCTGAACGGTCCAGAACCCCTAGCCATTCCTGGCAGGTTGTATCATTTTGCCAACAGATGGCACCAAGTAACAACAGAAAATTAGACTCTGTCCATTGTACGAGAGGGGTACAAGCTTTATTTTCACAGCATGCCCCCTCCTACAATCGTAAGACAGTTCAATTCTCAGACCCCTGTCAACAATCTCTTAGGCCAGGAGGTCGCAACACTCCTTGCTCAAGGAGCAATAGAAGAAGTACCCATTCTACAACAGGGTACAGGGTTCTACTCCCCCTATTTTCTTATCCCAAAGAAAACAGGAGGACACAGACCCATTTTAGACCTCAGAGAATTGAACAAATATCTGTTCCAAGAGAAATTCAAAATGATCTCTCTAGGAACTCTTTTGCCATACCTTCAAAGTCAGGATTGGCTTTGTTCTCTAGATCTAAGGGATGCATATACTCATATTCTCATCCATCCAGATCACAGGAAATTCTTACAGTTCCTTTTCCAGGGAAAACATTTCCAATACAAAGTTCTTCCCTTTGGTCTGGCTTCGGCACCAAGAGTATTCATGAAATGCATTGCGGTAGTAGCTGCATTCCTGCGAACTCTAGGGATATTCATCTTCTCTTACTTAGACGACTGGCTCATTCAAGCCCCCACAGCTCCAGAAGCCAGCTCTGCTCTGTCTCGCACAATGTGAATCCTTCAATATTTGGGATTGGTCATAAACCTACCAAAATCCCATCTTGCTCCCACTCAGTCCCTAGAATTCATAGGAGCTCGCCTAGATACCAGACAGTTAAGGGCTTTTCTTCCACAGCACCGCTGTCTGCGAATAGTGCAGCTAGCTTCCTAAGCAGCAGTGAAGACTTACCTGACTGCTCGAGAAATGCTCCAACTATTGGGACATATGGCATCCACTGTACATGTGGTTCCCTATGCTCGCCTCCACATGTGAACAGCCCAGTGGACCCTATCCACTCAGTGGACACAGGCCACAGGTCGCCTGTCGGACAAAATAACAAACTCACAACGTCTTGTTTCATCCCTCCAATGGTGGCAATCACTGGAGAACTTTCTGGTGGGGTCTCCTTTCCAGCAACCCCTATTCCAGACCACTCTAACAACAGATGCATCACAGGTGGGATGGGGGGCCCACCTGCATGATCTCTCTACCCAGGGTACCTAGATTCCACAGGAGGCTTGTCTTCACATAAACCTCCTGGAACTCAGAGCAATCTTCCTTGATCTTCGAGTATTCCAAGCCCAGCTCAGCTACAAGACAGTCCTAATACAGACAGACAATCAAGTAGCCATGTTCTACGTGAACAAGCAGGGTGGAACCGGCTCTCTGTCATTATGCAACAAAACTTTACGACTATGGGCTCTCGCCAGAGAGCATCAAATTCACCTCCTCATGGTATATCTTCCAGGCATTCAAAACCTTTGGGCAGACAAACTCAGCCGAGTACTGCTGCCACACGAATGGTCTCTCCACTCTGACCAGGTTGCCCCAAATATTTCAAATCTGGGGAACCCCAGAAATAGACCTCTTTGCAAGTCCACTGAATGCCAAACTTCCCCGGTTCTGTTCCAGAATTCTGGCTCAAGATTGTCAGGCAAGGGACGCCTTCCTCCTTCACTGAGGTCAAGACTTCCTCTATGCCTTTCCACCCAGTCCCCTCATCCCCAAAACACTATTCAAGCTTCAGAGAGACAGAAGTTTTACGATTCTCATAGCTCCATGTTGGCCATGGCAAATGTGGTATCCTCTGCTTCTATATCTCTCTCAAGCTGCACCTCGGGAGTTGGGGTGTGCTTCAGATCTTCTCTCCCAAGAGAACGGGACGCTATGGCATCCGAATCTCCAGTCCCTGCATCTCAGGGCCTGGTTGCTGAAAGCCTAGACCTTCAGGATCTCAACCTTTCTCAACAGGTAAAGGATATCCTACAGGCTTCTAGAAAACCTTCCACAAGACGATCATACGCCTTTAAGTGGAAACGGTTTACCATATGGCGTTCTCAAAAGGGACTTAACACCCTTGCGATACCTCTGGAATCGGTACTAGAGTACCTCCTTCATTTATCAAATGCTGGTCTTAAGACAAATTCAGTAAGAGTGCATCTTAGTGCTATTGCAACTTCCTACAAGCCTCTAAATGTACAACCTATTTCCTCTCATCCACTTATAACAAGATTTATGAGAGGTCTTCTATTAACAAAACCTCCCATTAGACCACCACCGATGTCATGGGATTTGAATCTTGTTCTCAGCAGGTCATGAAACTGCCCTTTGAGCCTTTAGCCACTACATCTCTGAAATTCCTTTCCTGGAAAGTCATCTTCCTAATTGCAATCACCTCCGCACGCCACATTAGTGAGTTGCAAGCTCTAGTGGCTGATCCTCCTTATACGAGATTTCACCATGATAAGATTGTTCTTAGGACTCATCCACACTTTATGCCAAAGGTGGTTTTCCCCTTTCCATTTAAACCAAGCGGTTGACTTCCGGTTGACACATGAGCGAGTGAGGACGGTTCTCTGCTTGCTCCGGGGCCGCCTTAGGCTTTAACGTTGAAAAACCCTATTTTTGTCCTCCCCCGTCGGTGATTTCCCGAGTGTAGCTAGAGGAGATCATTGCACCAGAGGGTCTGTGCCAGTTCTCCACGCCATGCCATTGCCAGCCCGAAAAGACCGGGAGAAAGGAAGCAAGTCAGGTACCGCCATGCCGCCTGTGACCCAACCGGCATCCCCGAGTGCAGACAGCGTGGGCTCCACTTCGGAGGACCTAGCACGTGAAGTCGTCAAGCTCCTAGACCCTAAATTTGACTTGCTTATGGCAAAGCTTGATTCGATGGGGGCTGCGATGGTGGAAGTGGAACGCCGCGTTGACGAGGTAGAGCACCGAGTGACTCTTATGGAAGAGGAGGATGGGCGGCGTGCGAAGGAACACGAGGCACAGGCCGCGAAACTTGAAACTTTGCTGCAGAAAGTTGACGACCTGGAGAATCGCTCCCGCCGCAACAACCTCAGGTTGGTGGGGATACCGGAGTCCACTACCGATCAAATGCTGATTCCCCTAATTGAACAGTGGCTCCCGAAGGAACTGGGCTTGGAGGAGCTGGTTGGGGAGTTGAAGGTGGAGCGCGCCCACCGGCTGGGAGCTAGAGCGGAGGGGGGCAGCAAACCGAGAGTGGTGATCTTGAAACTGCTGAACTTTCAGCACAAAATACATTTAATGCAGGCCTACCGGAAGAAGCGCGCCCTGACTCTGGAGAACCATAAACTTTTAATTTTCCAGGACTATTCAGCTTTGGTGGCGGCAAAGCGCAAGGCCTTTTCCCCGCTCTGTGCAGAACTTTTCCAGAAAAATGTGCGTTTCACCTTGGCTTTCCCGGCAGTGCTCCGGGTGACGCATCTGGGGCGGCAGCACGTGTTTGACTCGCCGGGAGCTGCCAAGACATTTGTAGCGGGCCTGGAGTTCACTGTGGAGAGGCAGAGCGTCGCTACGTAAGCGTGGCCGGTCACCCTACTCGCAGAAGTTTGACGGGGAGGCCGGAGAGTGGATACGCAGCGGTGGGAGACTGTCCCGGGCTGCGGGCTGCCTTGCCTGGAGGTTCACGGGAGAGACATATTGGCTCTTGTGGAACTTTGCACATAGTTGGGTTATTGCATAGGGGTTTGGGGGTGTTTTCAGTGTGTTGGGCCATATGGGGCAGGGGATTTTGATTATTTGTTTCTTTGTTTATTTGCTTCCCTGCTTATTGTTCAGTTTTACTGCTTATTGCAATGCTTAATTGAATTGTCCGTCCCTTGAGAGGGCTCCTTTAGGTGGCCGACGGGGAGGGGAATTGTTTACAATCCATTCTGTATTGCTTTAGGGTTTGTCTGTGGGTATTATGGGGGGGCAGGAAGCTGGGGCGGCCCTGCAGTGTCTGATAAGGAAGTGTGCCCCGGTTAATCGGGGTGGGGGTGGAATTGCTATTCTCTTTGGGTTTGGGGGTACTGTTTCACTTTCGAGGGTAGAGTATGGGGGTAGTGAGGGGGGACGGGGGGGTGGGGGGTAGTGAGGGGGGGCGGGGGGGTGGGGAGGGGGTAGCGAATATGTGCTATTGCAATGGACTGGGTGGGGGAAAGGAATCCTCTAGGTGTATCCCACACTGGGGAGGTGGACTGGGGGCTGAGGCTGGGTGGCTCCTGGGATGCTGGCTAGGGAAGAGTTGGTTTCAGCTTTTTTCCGTGCTCTCTGACAGTGGTCTGCAATGGTGGGTCGACTACTCCCTAACTCAATGAGTCAACACCTACGTATTGTTTCCTGGAATGTGGGAGGGCTTAATACCCCGGTCAAGCGTACCAAAGTGCTGCAGGCCTTGAAGAAGGCGAAAGCCCATGTGGCTCTGCTGCAGGAAACTCATTTAACGGCTGCAGAGCATGTTAAATTAAAGAGAGATTGGGTAGCGCAGGTTTATGCAGCTTCTGCCTCTGTGAAAAAGAGGGGGGTGGCGATCCTGATTCGTAAAGGGGTCCCCGTGGAATTGCTGGGGGTGGAGGAGGATCCCGAGGGCCGGTTTCTAATCCTTCATGTGACCCTGGCTGGGACAACGATGCTTTTGGTATCTGTTTACGCCCCTAATGTATATGATCATGCCTTTTTCCAGAGGCTGCTGCGCAGGGTGGAGGCGAATCCGCAGTTACCAGTTGTTCTAGCCGGTGATTTTAATTGCCCTCACGATCCGGCTTTGGACAAGTCAAATCCCAACGAGACTTCAGGCTGGTCACGAAAGGGGGTGAGCTACCTTTGCCAACAGGGGAACTTGGTAGATGTTTGGCGTGTCCTTCACGAGGGAGAAAGGGATTACACGCATCTGTCACGCGCCCATCAGACTTGGTCTCGCTTGGACTACATCTTAGTCTCCGATAGAGTTTTTGGAAGGGTCATCAAGGCCGAAATAGGGCCTGTTTTAGTTTTGGATCATGCCATGGTGTGGATGGATTGGCAAAGCTCGGGTATCAGCAGCGGTCGCTGGTCGTTCCCTCGGCATAAGTGGCGTGATCCAGCGTTTAAAAGTTATTTGGAACAGCAATGGCGGGAGTTTCTGGAGTTTAATGAGGCCAGTTGTACATCGGTGGCGGTGCTATGGGAAGCCGGGAAGGCGGTTTTGCGAGGGCACATAATAGCTTATCTGGCTCGGGAGCGGCGTCAATTAGATGCGGAGATCCTGGGCCTGACCCGGGAGCTGGCCCGTTTGAAGGCGGAGACGGCAGCGGCGGCACGCGGGGCCCCCTTGGACGTATACTTGAACGCCCAGAAAACGTTGAACACCTTGCTCCAGGATCGAGCGGTACATACTATGCATTATTACAGACATCACCTATTACGCTTTGGCAATCGTTCGGGTAGACTCTTGGCGCGCCTTGTGAAAGAAAAGGGGGGCGTGCGGGCCATCACTGTTATTCGGGATCCGGAGGGGCAGCTTCAGAGTGAGTCCCGGCGAGTGGCTGCGGTCTTTCGGCAGTTCTATGAGACTTTGTACACCCCCGAGGGGGAGTGTCGTTCTCAGGAGCGGGCATTCTTGGATGGGGTCTCGTTTCCACAGCTTTCTGCCCCGGAGCTCGAGGAGTTGCACAAACCTATTTCAGGGGGGGAGATTCAGCGGGTTATTCGCCGGGGGAAGCCGCATAAGGCGCCGGGCCCTGACGGGTTTAGTTCAGAGTTCTACAAGATCTTAGAGACTCAGGTGACTCCGACCTTGGCTGCCCTGTTCGCGGAGGCTGTCGAGGTGGGGAGTTTCCCCAGGGACATGCGGACGGCCTCCATTTCTCTTATTCCCAAGCCTGGGAAGGACCCTTTCGACCCCGCGGCCTATCGGCCAATTTCTTTGATTAACGTTGACATGAAAATCCTGGCATCTGTTTTGGCCGATCAGTTGCAGCTCCTGTTACCGCAACTGGTGGGGGACCACCAGGCGGGTTTTGTGCGAGGCAGAGAAGCGGTTCGTAATATCAATAAGATTTTGTGGGGAATGGAGAAATATGCGCGGCAGGGAGCTCCGCTGCTCTTGGTCAGCCTAGATGCGGAAAAAGCTTTCGACAGAGTTTCCTGGGCGTACATGTTCGAAACGCTGCGTAGGTTCGGGTTAGGGGGCACTTTTACTAGCTGGGTGCAGGCCCTGTACACTGCGCCTCTAGCATATGTGACGGTGGGCAGTGAGAGGTCGGACTCTTTTCCATTGCATAGAGGCACCCGGCAGGGTTGTCCCCTCTCGCCTTTACTTTTTGTGCTCCAGTTAGAACCACTTTTATTGATGTTGAGACAGATGGAGGACGTGCAGGGCATGCACTGGCGGCAGGGGGGGCTGACTGTTAGCGCGTTTGCTGACGACATGTTGTTGTGTCTTACCGACCCACAGCGCTCACTTCCGGCAGCTCTCAAGCTGATTGAGCGGTTTGGTAGCTTCTCGGGCCTTAAGATTAATACGACGAAGTCGTTGGCTCTAGATGTGGGGGGGCAAGTCCGGCGGGGATGGCACGGCGAGTTTCCCCTGGTCTGGGCCGAGGGGCAATTTCGATATTTGGGTCTCCAGATTCCTGGGGTGTTGTCTCAATTATATCGGGTCAATATTCAGCCTCTGATGGACAGCACTATTGGGAAACTGCGGAAATGGCGCGATCTGCCATTGTCCCTGAAGGGCCGAGTGGCGCTCTTTAACATGGTTGAGCTACCGCGCTGGCTCTATGTGTTGCGGAACCTCCCCATCTGGGTCCGCTCTGTGGACTTAGAGATTCTACGGCGCCACTTAACTAAGTTCCTTTGGCGGGGGAAGAGAGCGCGTATCGCCCTTGCGACTTTGTTGGGGCCGGTAGAGCAGGGGGGCGTAGGGTTGGCGTCGATCCGCGCCCACAATTTGGTTTATATGATGCGCGCCCTTCGGGATGTGATCTGTGGGACCGAGGAGGTGTTGCCTATCAGTTTATTGGATGACTTGGCGGGCTCGCAGCATCGCACCACGCTGTTGCATTCCCCCCAGCGAGACCTCTCCGGGGGTTGGAGGCACTCTGAGACTCTGCGCATGCTGCGGCAGGCGTGGAGGGCGGTGTGTCAACACAGAGGAATGTCGTGGAAGGTGACGGACTGCCTTCCTCTGCAGGGCAATGTTGACTTTGTACCGGGACTGGAGGGGCGAGTGGCGCGAGCTTGGGCACAGCGGGGTATCCGCTGTATTGGACACCTGACTATGGCTGGAGTGGCGGATCTTGATTCATATGCCTCTCTGTGTGCCCGATACCAGCTAAGCCACCGGGATTTCTACTTCTATTTGCAGGTCCGACATTATGTGCGTGGTCTGCAGCGGCGGGAGAATTTGCTGCTGTCTCAGGGCGGCATGTTGGAGTTGTTTCAGGCCTTGGAAGGTAAAATTACTGTGCGGTCTTTATGGGAGCACTTGGTCCCGGGGGGTTTGTCACGTGAACATACGCGGTCCCTGCGCTGCTTGGCGCAACGATGGCAGAATGATCAGATGTCAGGGGGTACGGTGGAATGTTTGCAGGCTGCCTTCGGGGCGATTAAAGGTTTGGTGGAATCTGTTCAGTTGCAGGAGATACAATATAAGTTTCTCTGGAGGGCATATGTCTCCAACGTCTGGGCGGCGCGGATGGGTCTGGCGCAGACAGATGTGTGTACTTTATGTGGGAGCGCCCCGGGCTCTTTAGCCCACCGGTTCTGGTTCTGCCCCCGTATCCAACAGTTTTGGACTGCCGTACGGGCTAAATTAAGTGACTGGGTGGGTTCCTCAGTGCAAATTTCCCCTGAGTGGGGATTATTTGGGTATTGGGTCGGGATTTGCCCCATTCCCCGTGGGGAACGTCAGTTATGTGAGAAGGGTTTCCTGGTGGTGAAACAATGCATCTTGCGCCACTGGTTGCTGAACACAACCCCCGACATTGGTGAATGGGAGCGAGCTATGTTAGACCTGGGGGACATGGAGAAGCGGACGGGGAAGTGTCTGGGGGCGGCAGCTTGGGATCGGTGGGTTAGGGTGTGGGACCCGGTTAGGAGGCAGAATCTTTTGAGTGGCTGAAAGGAATTGGGGGTGCTGAGTGGGGAACCTGCGTTGGTGGAGGCCCTTGATGAGCCTACGGTAGTGGAGGCCCTCGATGAGCCTACGGTAGCTTCCACTCTAGAAGTCCAGTAGCTTGGTGCGGACTGGGGGGGGGGGGGATATGGTTGGTGGGGTGTAGAGGGGAGGGCGGTTGTTGGGGGGGAAGGGGGGGGCACTCCTAGTTACTTCTGGTGGGCATGATACAGATTGCATTATGTACATAGTAGAGTGTATGGCTCTGATGTTTTTTTTTCATTGTTCTTTGTACAGGGTTTTGCGCTCTGTGTTTTCATTGTTCTTTGTACAGGGTTTGCGCTCTGTGTGCGCGTATGTTGTATGTTGTCAAGTGTATGTATCTACGGTTGGTTATAGTATATAATAATAAAAAAGAGTTTTCTAAACCAAGCGGTTTACCTTCCTGTATTCTTCCGAGGCATCATGCCTCCAATGCAGAAAGGAACCTTCATACCTTGGACTGTAAAAAAGCTTTAGCTTTTTACCTACAAAGAACACAGCAGCATCGAAAGTCTTCTCAACTCTTTGTTGCTTTTGATTCTAGTCATTTGAGACTTCCAGTTTCCAAAAGAACTCTGTCTAACTGGATTGCACAATGCATATCCTTTGCCTATGAGAGTAAGGGTCTTCCTCTTGAAGGCCATGTCACAGCTCACAATGTGAGAGCCATGGCAGCCTCTGTGGCTAACCTTCACTCTTTATCGACAACATCTGTCGAGCAGCCACTTGGGCTTCGGTACATACTTTACAGCCCACTACTACTTAGACAAGGACGCCCACTGGGATGCCTTGTTTGGCCAGGCTGTTCTTCAACATCTCTTTCAGACTTAATTCAACTCCTACCAACCATCCCTGGTGGGATGCCAGAGATCCATGGGAGGAAGCATGGCCCATCTCACAATGGGTTGCAGCTTCCTGGGGCAATCTCCCTGGCATCTTCAGCTAGGGAGTCCCCATATGTGAAGACTACATTCCTGCTTGTTCCTGGAAATAGTGTAGTTACTCACCTATAACAGATGATCTCCGGGAACAACAGGAATTTAGTCTTCACAACCCACCCACCTCCCCTAGGAGTTGTCTCTCTATCTCTCTCTCCCTCTCTCCTTTGTCTCAGCTATAAACTCAACTGAAAAGGGACAGTGGGAAAGGCGGGACGGCAGCACGCAGGTGCTGTGGGATGCTCCCAAAAGCATTCCTATTGGACGCTGGGGAGCGTTCCCGCGCAGGCTCCATTGGTACCGATGATACCCATATGTGAAGAATAAATTCCTGCTGTTCCCGGAGATCACCTGTTACAGGTGAGTAACTACGCTTCTTTTCAAGGATCCATCTTACATCCACGATGATGTCTCTCGTTCCTCGCCCTTTCCTGAAACCTGCTTGCACTTCAGGCAGTTCTCGTCCCATATATGGTTGTAGTGTCTGCTGAATGATCTTGAATAGAATCTTGCTGGCATGTGGGATCAGAGCGATTGTATTATAATTTCCACAGTCGAATCACCTTTATTCAGTATTGCTATAAACGCAGATCTTTTCCAGTCAGTTGGCCATAATGTTTACTTATTTTATTTTATTTACTTTAAAACATTTATTAACCGCCATATAGCATTCGAGGCGGTGTACATAGAAACATGTCGGCAGAAAAAGATCACATGGCCTATCTAGTCTGCTCTTCCATAACAACCACTACAACAGACCCCTTTTTTCCTTTAGAGATCCTCTGTGTTTGTCTCATGCTTCTTTGAATTCAGATACTGTCCTCATCTTTACCACCTCCACTGGGAGACTACGCCACGCATCTACCACTCTTTCCATAAAGAAATATTTCCGCATATTACTCCTGAGTCTATCTCCTTTCATATTCATCTTATGTCCACTCATAGCAGAGCTTGCTTTCAAGCGAAAGAGGCTCTCCTCCTGTGCATTTATGCCACGGAAGTATTGAAATGTCTCATTCATATCACCTCTATCCTGCCTTTCCTCTAAAGTATACATATTAAGATCCTTAAGTCTGTCCTCATATGCTTTATAACAAAGACCACTAACCATTTTAGTAACCACCCTTTACCGACTCCAACCTGTTTATATCCTTTTGAAGGTGTGGTCTCCAGAATTGCATACAATACTCCAAATGACGTCGCACCAAAGACTTATACAGAGGCACTATAACCTCCTTTCTTCTGCTGACCATTCCTCACCCTATTGCACTCAAGCATCCTTCTAGCTTTCATCGTCGCCTTTTCTACCTGCTGGCTACTTTAAGATCCTCAGACATAATCACGCTTAGGCCCTGCTCTTCTTTTGTGGACAGAAATACTTCACCCGCTATACTATATCGCTCTCTTGGATTGCTGAAGCCCAAATTCATGACCTTGCACTTTTTAACATTAAATCTCAGCTGCTACATTCTAGACCATTCTTAAAGCTTAGCTAGATCCCTCCTCATGTTATCTACACCTTCCTGGGCGTCTACTCTATTGCAGATTTTGGTATCATCCGCAAAGAGGCAAACCTTACCCGACAGCCCTTCTGCTATATCACTAACAAAGATGTTAAAAAGAATTGGACCAAGGACAGATCCCTGGGGCACACCACTGGTAACCTCCTTTTCCTCAGAGTGAGCTCCATTTACCTGTACTCTTTGTTGTCTCACACTCAATCAATTTCTAATCCAAGCAGTAACTTTAGGGTCTATCTTAGGGTGCTCAGTTTATTTATAAGCCGCCTGTGCAGAACGGTATCAAAGGCTTTACTGAAATCTAAATACGACACGTCTAGGAGTCTCCCTCAGTCCAACTCCCTGGTCACCCAGTCAAAGAAATCAATCAGATTTGTCTGACAAGACCTGCCTCTGGTGAATCCATGCTGCCTCAGATCTGGTAATCCATTGGACTCCAGAAATCTCACTATTTTCTCTTTCAGCAGCAATTCCAATAATTTACTCACTACCAAGGTTAAACTAACCAGCCTGTAGTTTTCAACCACATCCTTACTTCCGCTTTTGTGTAAAGGGACCACATGAGCCTCTCTCCAGTCCTCTGGAACCACTCCCGATTCCAAAGAGGCCTTGAAAAGGTCAGTCAGTGGAGCTGCTAGAACGTCCCCAAGTTCCCTCAGTATTCTCGGGTGTATCCAATCCAGTCCCATCGCTTTGTCCACTTTAGCTAGTTTCTCACGAACACAGTCTTCTGAAAATTGTTCAAGATGCCCCCGGCTTCTGATTCTGGGTATTTTCTGAGGTCCTGCTCCTGGTCCTTCATCTGTGAATACAGAACAGAAATATTTGTTGAGCAATACCACTTTATCCTCATCAGCTTCTACATATTCCTCCCCTTCATCCTTGAGTCTAACAATACCACTTTTGCCCTTCCTCCTCTCACTAACATATCTGAAAAATGTCTTATCCCCCATTTTATTGCATTGGCTATTTCCTCCTCTTTTTGAATCTTTGCTTTCCTAACATCTATGCTAGCTTCTCTAAGTTTTTCCAAATATAGATGGCTGTCTTCCTCTCTCTGTGATCTCTTGTATTTCATGAAGGCCTCCTGCTTTTTCTTGAACCTTGTCAGTTACTTCTTTTAAAACTATAGCAGTCTCCTTTTCCTTTTACCTTTATTTACCGTTTTAACAAAAAGGTTGGTTGCCCTTAAAATATCCCCTTTCAGTTTTGCCCACTGTTCCTCTACATCCCCCAGCTGTTCCCATCCTGCTAACAATTCCTTGAGGTATTGGCCCATCTTGGCAAAGTTAGTATTCTTAAAGTCTAAGACCCTCGCTTTTGAATGGATTTTATCAGCTCCTAGTCCTAATACTGAACCACACCATCTGGTGATCACTGGATGCAAAATGATCTCCCACTAGAACATCAGAAACACTTTCACCATTGGTAAACACCAAGTCCAGTATGGCCCTTTCACATGTGGGTTCTGTTACCAGTTGCCTGAATAGTTCTCCCTATAGAGAATCCAGAATCTCCTTACTTCTAGATGATACTGCAGCAGGAATGTGGCAATTAACATCTGGCATATTGAAATCCCCTATCAGTAGCACTTCCCATTTCCTGGCAAAGTTGTGTATATCTTCAATTAACTCTCTGTCCACCTCTTATCCCTGTGCGGGAGATCTGTATATCACGCCAATGCAAAAAGATTTCTCTTTCCCTCTTTCTAGTTTAACCCACAGTGTCTCTTCTCTCCCTTTTAAGCCCTGTATTTCCATAGCTTTAATATTATTTTTTACATATAATGCCACTCCTCCTCTCCTTCTTCTTGCCCTGTCCTTTCTGAATAAAGTATAGCCTGGTATAGTTACATCCCAATCACGGTTGTCCGTGAACCATGTCTCTGTTACTGCCACTAAATCCAAGTCAGCCTCTCCCATTAAAGTCTCAACATCTGGGATCTTATTTCCCATGCTACAGGCATTTATATACACTGCTTTCCATATGTTGCCACTTTTACCCATTTCCATAAAGGCATTTAATGTTTCACTTACCTGGGAGCTTTCTTCACCCATCCCCAGTGAATCTTGACCCTTCTTGGACAGATGGATGCCATCTCTGCTCTGCAACCCTTGGAATAGCATCTCATGATCCAGGAAACCAGAGCGCTCTCGATGACACCATCCACTATGCATTTATCTCCAGGATGCGAGTTTCTCTGCCTTGGCTTTTACCCTTAACAGGGATAACTGAAGAGAACACCACCTGCGCATAAATCTGCTTCACCCATCATCCCAGAGCCATGAAGTCACTTTTGATATGCTCAGAGGGATACCTGGCAGTGTCATTTGTGCCAACATTGATGAGCCACATTGGGTAATAGTCAGTAGGCTTGATGAGTCTCAGAATCTCAGATTTTGGCACCTGGCAGACAGTATACCTCTCTGGACATCCTCAGAAGAGAGTCACCGACCACCACTACCTTTTGCTTCCTTGTGGTCACTGATTCTGCAACTTTGGGGTGCTCGAGCTCTGGTTCTTCCCTTACCAAGGATGCTTTCACCTCCTACACTTCCAGGACTGCATAATGGTTCTTCATGTCAAGGGCTCGAGGAGTTGGATTGGTAATTCTGCAGGCCCTGGTGACTCATGTCCAACCATCATCATTCTGTAGGCTCCCATCTTCTCCTCTTCTGGAGAGCTTGGATGTTTCAAGAAGCATCTCATCAATGTACTTCTCACTGTCTTGAATGCTCCTCAGCCTCGCCACCTCTTCTCTGAGCTCCTCCACTTGTTTCTTGAGAGCATCAGCATGCAGGCATCCTGCACATGGAACCGGTCCTTCAACTGGCAATGGGATCTCTGTTACGGGGGCAACAGCTTTGGCGATATGATTTTTTCCAGCCTTTGTTCAGTTGGTGGAGCTTAGGTACCTGTTGAAGCAGAAGAGAGAGAGAGACCTACCAAAGTACCAGCCGGTTTCTCAGCTGTCCTTTCAGAGAAAAAGCAGTTAATCTCTTTTGTGTTCTAAATGTGCTGTTCCAAGTCCCTGTAGCTAATTGGGGAGGTGCCGTATAAAGCAAGACCGCTCACATGGGGGGGGGGGGTGGGAGTGGAGGGGGTAGGGAGGGAACTAACACCTGATGAGGTGTCAGTCGCTTCAAGGAGCTGAGAAAGATACTAAAAGCAGAGTTTTAAACCTACACCACTAAAGAAAATGTTTCCCCTTTTGAACTAAAGCATCAAAAAGAATGTAACTTTGTTTTAAAAATGTGCCAAAACCCTTTTAAGAGCTCTCAAGCAGAGAGCTAGTAATTCATGTTGTCTTCCAAATTTTCTGGCAAAGCTTTGTACATATGGTAACAGCTGCATCTGATTGCTGTAATACTTCAATGAGAATATTATCAATGCCTGGTACTTTATTTTTGATAATCCTTTCAGTGCTGCTTTGATGACTTCTGTCATCACCAGTGGTTCCTGATCATAAGATACAGGTTGAAATGGCTTTTGGTCCACTTTATGGTATAATGACTCTATATATTTTTTCCACCTTTTCTTGATCTTCTCAACATCATTCAACATGGATCCTTGAGCATCTTGCTATCATTCCAATTGAAGACTGCAATTTTCTCTTTAATTCTTGTAGCTTTAGGAAAGCTGATCTTGTTCTTTCTCTAATAGTTTCTGATTCTATTTCCTTGCATGTGTCATTGTAATACTTCTCCTTGTCTCATCTTGCTGCATGTTGGAAATCTCTGTTGAGTTCTGTGATTGCCTCTCTTTCTCCTCTGGCTTTAGCTTCTCTGCATTTCTGAGCAATTTTCAGAGTTTTTTGGCCAACCATTTTAACTGTTTTTGCTTTTTCACCTTTTGCAGAGACTTTTCACTTTCTTCAAGCACAACTTTTTTGATGTCTATAAATTAATGAATGGAGTGGAATCAGTAAACGTAGATTGATTGTTTATGCCATCAAAATATAGAAAGACTAGGGGACATGCAATGAAGCTACAAGGTAACCTATTTAAGACTAATAAGAGAAAATATTTTTTCACTCAACGTGTAATCAAACTCTGGAATTTGTTACTGGAGGATGTAATAAAAGCTGTTAGTGTAGCCGAGTTTAAAAAAGGTTTGGACAAGTTCCTGGAGGAAAGGTCCATAAACCATTATTAAAGGGGACCCAATACAAGCATTGCCCCAATACAATCATTGTGGAACATGTATCTTTTGGGGATATTGCTAGTTACTTGTGACCTAGATTGGCCACTATTGGAAACAGGATACTGGGCTTGATGGACCTTGGTCTGTCCCAGTATGGCATATCTTATGTTCTTATATCATCCCATAACTCTTCTGGGTGCTCTGTCATTTGTATCCAAAACAGAAAATCATTTTCTCATGCAGTCTTTAAATTCTGATGGTATATTCTCAAGGTCATATTTTGCCACATTCATGAGTAGCTTGATCTTTTTCAGCTTTTTCTTGAGTTTGCATACTAGTAATTTGTGAACTGTACCATAGTCAGTTCCAGGTTTTGTCTTTGTTGATGTTACAGAGCATTTCCATCACTGACTTCCACAGATCTAATCAATTTGACTTTTGTACCATCCATTAGGTGAAGTCCATGTGTACAGTCGCTGCTTGTGTTGCTAGAAGAAGGTGTTTGAAATGAAAAGATTGTTGGTCTTCCAGAATTCTGTCAGTTTTCTCAAACTTCATTTCTGTTACCATGTCCATATTTTCCAACCACATTGCCTTCTTCTTTGTTGCCAACATTTGCATTCCAGGCATCCATGACTATCAGGATATTCTGTTTGTATATTTAGTCAATTTCAGCTTGTACTAGTTCATAAAACCGATCCATTTCTTCCTCTTCTGCAGCAGTTGTTGGAGCATATACCTGAATAATAGTTGTGTTGATGGGCATTCCTCGTATATGTAGGGAACCAATTGGTAGCAACCTTCTTCAAGGTCCAGTCAGACCAAGGAATCTTAGGAGGAACCAATCGGGTGGCGCCAACTCATAGGGTGGAAGCAGGCATTAGGATAATAGCAGGAATAGGCCCTGGCTCCCTTCTTATTTAGGTTCTGGTTCATGACTTTTCTAACCCCCCTTTGCCCTATGCAGCAGGTTGGTCTTGCAGGGGTCAGGTTATAGAACAATTTTTTCCCAGGCTTTTTCCCTCTTCTTCACTCAGCTAGCACACACTCTTATCACCTAAGAGCAGGTTCTCTGGGGGGGGGTGGAGGAGAAGGGAAATCCCTTCAAGGCCCTTGGTGCATAAATTAAAAAGGCTCTTGACTCTGAATTGGGTGCTCCAATTCTCTTTTCTGCAACAAATGCGTAATTTAAACAGTAATAATCTGTAATGTTCTTTTACAAAATACACAGTCTCTAATACGTGTTCCTTTGAATTATTTGTGTCTTTGATCCCAGTTTAAATATTTATCAATTCTGTTGATGGCAGAAAGATCCTGAGTTAGCGCTCCTATGCATTTAGTAGATTACAGAGTCTTTTCTCCCTCCAAACTGGGATCCTCTTCCTCAAATCCTTTCTGTAAACCTTATAAAAATTATCCCACTGAATCTTTTCCAGTAGGAAACTCTTCTGTACGGCAGACTCCTCTGGTATGCTCAGATAGCAAGCATTATACCCCATGATATAGGATTGTTGAAAGAGGGATAAAGTTACAATGACCATGATGTTTGAATTCATAGTAACATATTTAGTAACATAGTATATGACGGCAGATAAAGACCAGTATGGTCCATCTAATCTGCCCAGCAAGGTGGCAAGAGTAGGTGCACCTGCCTCTCCATGCAGGTCACCCCTCCCCATGCCTTTGTGTAGGGGTGTACCCACCACTCCATGTAAGTCACCCCCTATTCACTGCGCTATAAGAGATAGTTATCTTTGTTTTGATTGTATCCTGTTACTATAAAGGGATCCACTGTGTCTGTCCCATGTCATTTTGAATTCTGTAACTGTATTTGCCCCCACCACTTACTTCGGCAGGGCATTCCAAACATCCACCACCCTTTCAGTGAAAAAGTATTTCCTGATATTGCCTTTCAGATTACCCCCTTGCAGCTTCATGTTATGCCCTCTAGTTTTACAGCTTCCCCGTCTTTGGAAGAGGTTTGTTCATTAATACTCTTTAAGTATTTAAAGGTCTGAAACATATCTCTCCTGTTCCTCCTCTCTTCCAGAGTGTACATATTTAGGTCATCAAATCTCTTTTTGTAAGTCTTCTGATGCAGGCTCCAAATCATTTTGGTTGCCTTCCTCTGAACTGTTTCCAGCCTTTTTATATCCTTTGTGAGATACATTCTCCAAAACTGAACACAATATTCCAAGTGAGGCTTCACCAGCGACTTGTACAGTGGCATTAGTACCTCTTCCTTTCTGCTGGTAATTCCTCTTTGTATGCAACCCAGCATCCTTCTGGCTTTTGCTGCCGCTTTGTCACACTGTTTCGCCACCTTGAGATCCTCAGAAACAATCACTACGGGTCCTTCTCCTGGTCGTGCACACCAAGTTCTCGCCCCCTATCGCATACAATTCCCTTGGATTTCTGCTTCCCAAGTACATGACAGTGCACTTCTTCACAGTAAATTTTAACTGCCAAGCATTAGACCATTCCTCCAGCTTTTGTAGACCTTTCCTCATGTTATCGTCTCCCTCAGGGGAGTCCATTCTGTTGCAAATTTTCATGTCATCTGCAAAAAGACAGACTTTTCCATTCAGTCCTTCAGCAATATCACTCACAAATACATTGAACAGTACCGGTCCCAGGATTGAACCCTCGGGCACACCGCTAATCACCTTCCTTTCATCCAAGTGAGTTCTGTTTACTGTCAACTTCTGTCATCAGTCAGTCAACCAATTTCTGATCCAGTTCACCACCTTGGGACCCATCCCCAAGCTGTTGAGTTTATTGATAAGCCTCCTATGAGGAACAGTATCAAAGACTTTACTGAAATCTAGGTAGATCACATCCATCGCATGCCCTTGATCTAGTTCTCTGGTCACCCAGTCAAAGAATTCAATCAGATTTGTTTGGCAAGATTGTCCTTTGGTAAAACCATGTTGCCTCGGATCATGCAACCTGTTGATTTTGAGGAAGTCCATTATTCGCTCTTTCAGGAGCACCTCCATTACTTTTCCCGCCACCAAGGTAAGGTTTATTGGCCTGTAGTTTGTCACTTTTTCCCTACTGCCAGTTTTGTGAAGAAGAGATACCACATCAGCCCTTCTCCAGTCCTGTGGAACTTCTCCTGTCTCCCAGGATCTATTAAAAACATCCTTTAACGGCCCTGCAAGAACCTCTCTGAGCTCTTTCAGTATCCTGGAATGAATCCCATCCGGTCCCATGGCCTTAGCCACTTTAAGTTTTAAAAGCTGCTCTAACACATCATCTTCTGTGAATGGTGTGGTAGCTACTCCATTCCCATTTGTATATTTGTTAATCATAAGTGGTCCTTCTCCAGGATTTTCTCAACAACTGAAAATCCCGGAGGAGGGGCGAAAGGGTTGCCTAGGGCATCCAATACACCTGTCTAGTCCTGCCCAGCTGCACACTGACAGAACAGATATTGATCACTGTGATGGACCCAACAGCTTTGAAACTAGATAATGGGGAAAGCCAACAGTTGCCCACGTACACATGGTTCGGAATGATGTATCTTTGAAAGATACTAGCAAAACAGGGAAATTAGAACTTCCCGAAAAAGCGGTTCCAATTAGTGTAAAAGTAACCCATATGCTTTTAAGAAAAAAACATACAGAGTTGAAAGATTCCAAATTGTCCCTATCATCCGATAGTCAGACTGTTAATATGAACAAAAAACAAACTTTGAAATGTCTGTATGCAAATTCTAGAAGTCTAAAAAATAAGATGGGAGAATTAGAATACTCGTATAGCACTGGCATCTCAGAGACCTGGTGGAAGGAGGACAGCCTGTGCTATCAGATTGCAAAGTATATCACAATGATAGGGTAGATCACATTGGTGGAGGGGTGGCGCTATGTGTTAAAGAGGGCACGGAATCAAACGGGATGAAGGTTTTGCAGGAAACAAAATATAGTGTAGAATCTTTATGGATAGACATTCCACGTAAAAAGGGGAAGGGAATGGCAGTGGGAGTGTCCTATTGTCTGCTTGGTCACAATGATCAGACATGATGAAATGCTAACAGAAATTAGGGAAGCTAGCAAAGTTTACAACACAGTAATAATGGGAGATTTCAATTATCCCAGTATTGACTGGGTCAATGTTACATCTAGCCATGCTAGGGAGATAAAGTTTCTAGATGAAATAAATGACTGCTTCATGGAGCAGCTGGTTCAGGTGCTTAGTGGAACGCAGAATCTAGTGTAAGAGGTAACGGTTTAGGGGCCACTTGGCAATAGTGATCATAACATGATCCCATTTGATTTAATAAATGGAAATAGGATAACAAGGAAATCCACTGCATTAGCATTTAACTTTCAAAAAGAAGATTATGCTAAAAAGGAAAGTGGTTAAGAAAAAACTAAAAGGAGCAACTGCAAGGGTTAAGAGTTTACATCAGGTCTGGGTGTTATTTAAATATACTGTCTTGCAAGTCAAGGCCAGATATATCACAGCTTGTCGTGCTGTGAGGGCTTGTGTGCATCAGTGATGCTGAGGGCTAAGCTATCGGTAGTTTAACTACTGGCAGGGTCTCCCAAGATGTACAGGTCTCAGCTGAGGTGCCAGACCAAGACAAACCACCCATCAAAATGGAAAACCACCCAGCAGCAACCACCAGCAGCAAAATGGAAAAGTGTTGGCAGCGAAGGATCACATTTCTGTGACAACGGCAGCAACACTAAACTTAAACTGCTCGGAAGAAAGGCCCGGAAATCTACTTCCATATCTTGCCATGAAAATCCAATGGATAGTCACCACAAAACAAATTGCACTATAGTGCTGGAAGATGAGATCCCCAGGTCAGAAGACACTCAACTGGCTACTGGGAAGGAGTTGAAAACTTTTCAGAATAAAGCCAGCATTTTTGAGGTGGTTGGATCAAAGCCCTTGGGATGTCTGACTGCTGATGTAGCTGTGCATAAAATGAGAGTCAGAAGCTGCAAAGATGTCTTACATATTGGGATATGAAATGTACAAAGCATGAACCAAGGGAAGTTGGAGGTGGTCAAGAAAGAAATAGAACATGAACAACTTGATCTGTTGGGTGTCAGTGAACTGAAATGGACTGGCATTGGGTAATTTGCATCAAATGATCACATGGTCTACTATGCTGGAAATGAAAGACAACGAAGAAATGGTGTTGCATTTATAATTAAGAAGAAACTTGCAAGAACTGTAATGAAATACAATGCAGTCAGTGAACGCTTAATCTCTATTCGTCTATGAGGAATGCCTAACACCACAACTATAATTCAAGTATATGCCCCAACAATAACTGCACAAGAAGATAAAATTGATGAGTTCTATGAACAAGTACAAGCTGAACTTGACAGAACATGCAAACAGGATATCCTGATAGTCATGGGTGACTGGAACGCAAAAGTTGGCAACAAAGAAGGCGGCAGAATGGTTGGAAAATATGGACTTGGCAACAGAAATGAAGCTGGAGAAAGACTGATAGAATTCTGCAAGACCAACGATCTATTCATCTCAAACACCTTCTTCCAGCAACAGAAGTGGCGACTGTACATGTGGACTTCACCCACTGGATTGTACAAATATCAAATTGACTACATCTGTGGAAGTCAACGATGGAAAAGCTCTATAACATCAACAAAGACAAAACCTGGAGCTGACTGTGGTAGAGATCACCAACTACTAGTATGCAAACTCAAGCTAAAGTTGAAAAAGAGCAAGCCACTCATGAATGTAGCAAAATATGACTCTGAGAATATACCACTGGAATTTAAATACTGACTGCAAAATCAATTTACTGTTTTAGAGACAAATGTCAGAGTTGAAGAAGAGTTATGGAATGACATCAAGAAGGTTGTGTTGGAAGAAAGCGAGAAGTCTCTACAAAAGGTGAAAAAGCAAAAATGGATGTCATAAGAAACTCTGAAAATTGCCCAGAACCGCAGAGAAGCTAAAGCCAGAGGAGAAAGAGAGTTAGTCACAGAACTCAACAAAGATTTCTAACTTACAGCAAGACAGGACAAGTTAAAGTACTACAATGACACATTCAAGGAAATAGAAGCAGAAACTATTAGAGGAAGAACAAGATCGGCTTTCCTAAAGCTAAGAGAGTTAAAGAAAAAACTGCAGCCTCAAATTGGAATGTTACAAAATGCTCAAGGATCTATCTTGAATGATGCTGAGAAGATCAAGAAAAGATGGAAAGAATATACAGAGTTTTTATATGATAAAGATCAAGTGCACCAACAGCCGTTTCAACCAGTACCTTATGATCCGGAATCATTGGTGATGAAAGAAAATGTCGAAGCAGCATTGAAAGCCTGAACAAAGCACCAGGCATTGATGGCATTCCCATAGAGGTATTACAGCAATCTGATGCAGCTGTTACCATACTTACAAAGCTCTGCCAGGAAATTTGGAAGACAATATCATGGCCAACTGATTGGAAAAGATCTGCGTTTATACCAATACTAAATAAAGGTGATCCAACTGACTGTGGAAATTATCGCACAATCACTCTGATCCCACATGCCAGCAAGTTTCTACTGAATATTATTCAACAGAGTTTATAACCATACCTGGAACAAGAACTACCTGAAGTGCACGCAGGGTTCAGGAAAGGGCGAGGAACAAGAGACATCATCGGGGATGTGAGATGGATCCTTGAAAAGACTAAAGAATACCAAAAGGATATCTATTTGTGCTTTATTGACTACAGCAAAGCTTTTGACTGTGTAAACCATAAGAAACTCTGGACCACATTAAGCAGCATGGGTATACCAGAACACCTGATCATTTTCTTGCACAATCTGTACATTGATAAAGAAGCGACAGTTTGAACGGAACTAGGAGAAACAGAATGGTTTAAAATCAGCAAAGGTGTAAGACAAGGCTGCATACTTTCCCCCTACCTGTTTAGTTTATATGCAGAACAAATCATCAGAGAAGCAGGATTGTTTGAAGACAACAGAGATGTGAAGATTGGTGGAAGACTCATCAACAACCTTTGCTATGCTGAGATACCACATTACTGGCTGAAAGTGAAGATGATCTGAAACATTTGCTTCTCAAGATCAAGGAACATAGTCTTAAAATGGGCCTGCACCTTAATGCAAAGACGACAAAGATCATGCAATGCAATGCGTGGCTTTGAGTCAATGCTGACTCCTGGTGACCCAGAAGCTCCTGGGTTTTCTTAGCAGTGTGACCAGAAGTAGATTGCCAGGCCTTTCTTCCAAGGCAATGGAGGGTTAAGTGACTTGCCCAAGGCCATAAGTAGTGGGAATCAAACCCTGGTTGCTTGATTACTAAGCCAGTGTTCTAACCACTAAGCTACTCCTCCATGCCAAAGATCATGACAACTGGCAAAATCAATAAGTTCATCATTGATGAAATTGTGGACAACTTTAACCTACTTGGATCAACTATCGATAAAGAAGCAATAAGCAGTCAAGAAATCCAACGACGCATTGCTCTTGGCAGAATGGCTATGAAGGACCTAGACAAGATTCTCAAGAACAAGAATATCTCTCTCCATACAAAGATTCAACTCTTTCAAGCCATAGTATTTTCAATAACATCATATGGATGCAAAAGTTGGACAGTGAAAAAGATAGACAGGAAGAAAATCGATGCCTTTGAATTATGGTGCTGGCGGCAAATACTGTGTATACCATGGACTGCCTGAAGAACAAACCAGTTAGTACTAAGGAGATCAAACCTAAGGAGATCAAACCTAAGCTTTCTTTAGAAGCTCAGATGACAAGACTTCAATTTTCATACTTTGGACACATCATGCGAAGAGAGAGATCATTAGAGAAAGACATCATGCTTGGCAAGATAGAAGGTCAACGCAAAAGAGGAAGGCCAGCAATGAGATGGATCGATACAATAACAGCAGCTATGGGTGCCAGTCTGTCAACAATGAGCCGCCTGACTGAAGACCGAACACAATTTAGGACAACTATCCAGAAGGTACTAGGAGGGGGGATGGAAGGGTTCGGGGGCCATTGGGCCACCAGGGAGTTTTTTGATGGAGGGGAATTGGGGTCACCTGATCACTGGAGCTTTTGTTTCTGTTGGTGGGGTCAGTGTCCTGGGAGGGCACTGCCCCCCAACAGTGTGCCAATGGCATTGGGAACTTTTCTCAATGCCTGAATCATCTAAGGTTAAGTGTCAAACTTCAGATGACCCTGTTTCTCCAGGACAGCATGCCAAGCTTGCCCCAACTTCTGTGTGCATTTGTTTGGCATGCTCTCCCAATTTAATGCTAACTTTTTGTGCACTGGGTAATTTGCATATTGTATCCCAGCATAAACAATCAGTGTTAAACTTGCACTATGAAACCCTGCTCTACAGCTTTAAGCACTGGGCCCCAGTGAAGGGTTTCTGCAGTGGCCTGTATGACTTTAAAGGGCCATTATGTGTGCCTTAAACTGCAAAGAAACAGTGGTGCATCCTCCATGGCCAACCTATGATATAATACAGAATATTTACATAATGATGATCAGCGCCATATGTGCAGCTGAAACTAAGAAACAAAATGCCAAAGAAGGAACAATAATTTGTGCAGAGATCAAGTATTTCAGAAATGAAAACCGAGTCCTCTGTAGCCTAAAAGCACTGCTACTTGCTTACAAAGTGACAAAAGAGAAAAGAACTCATAGAAACTTTAACAGCTGCCAACACTATTCTAAAATAAAACAGATACTCATGATATCACTCTCTGTGGGATCTCTGGTTAAGGGTTTTTAATATTGGTTCCTAAGTTTCATTCTATTTTACTGCTAATACATCATACCAGAGCTGTGACTGTGTCAACTGAGTCTGTGATATACGGCAGCCTAAATAGGCTTCCGCCAAAATTTTAGAGTATACTGAATAATGCAAAGGAACTGCCCTTCTTAAAAATCTGAGAAAAGTGGAATTGAGAGGATGGCTGGAAATAATAATTGATGCCTGGGTAAAATTTAGTATAGTTGGGGTTTCTGGATTTTGGTTATAACTGATTTTTGGTTCCCCCGTTGAGAACTGCTCCCCCCTCCCCCAGATGGGGAACATGGGTTTCTGGTTTTAATTGAAACACCCTCAAATTTGCTGTTCCTTGCTAGATCGAATGGCATCATCTGGCACTGCCATTAAGGCTGGATGACATCATTGGAGTGGGTAGTTTCCCTTTGCAGCTGCAGAAGCTTGTCTCTATGCTCCTGTCACTTTGTACTGCTTCACTGGAACACCACAGGAGAGTTTACAATGCAAAAACACATATTTCCTGTTTCTCATGAGAAACAGGACATAACTGTTCTCACATTTCAAATCCTCTAGAGGGCAGCAGCACAAATGCAGCAGGAAGGCAGGAGCTCTGTCACTCTGTGCAAGGTAAAGGAGCTTGTTGAGGTTGAGATGGGGGGCAGCTGATGCTGCTGCTGGGGTTTGAAGGGGGTCTAGGGCTGGAAGAAGGGGCTTATGATTTTAGGTGTTTAATGTAAATTCTGGTGTTTGTTTTTTTAGCTAATTAGTTTTTTTTGAAGATGCTATAAATCATGTTTGTGAGTATTTTTGCATTGACCCCCACATTTATTGGGTGATTTTTGATTATTTCTAATTAGCAATATGTTATGTAAACACTTATCAGAAGCACTAATTACACTGTTTTTCCTCCATGTTTTTTTTCACCCCATGATCCCAGTGCAGTCCCTCATAGTCTCAACACTCTCTACCTTCCCAGCATATCCCTCCATATCTCAGTACGGACCCTCAGAGTTTCAGGACTCTTTTCTCTCCCTGCCCACCCCCCTCCAATTCTAAAACAGCCCCAACAGAGTGATTTCTCACAGGCCCAACACTCGCTAGCCATAGCCAAGCACATCTCTCCACAGCTCCAGTATTCTTCCAGCCTCAACAGAGCCTCCCCCCCCCCCCAACTCAACATTGTCTGACCCCTGCAGTCGTTCCCAAACACCCAGACAACTCTCACAGACCTTTTCTATAGCAGCTGGGGCTGTTTCAAGAATCTGTCATGATGGTAGCTACAGCAAGAGATGGCAGCAGAAGTAGCAGCAACATCACGTAAAGAGGCATGGGCTGGGGATTGAGCCCAAGCACCGTTGGACAGAATATAGAAATCACAGCAGTTCCCTAGAAACTTGGAGATCATGTTCAACATCTTCAAACATGCATCACATACAACCTTAATATTCAAGAGTCGAAGTGCTTCCTGTTGCAGAATGTCATTTCTCTATCAGATGGGGGTGTAAGAACAACATGGGTGCAATCTTTTGCACTCTTCACATTTGGCATACCAGCAATACTAAAAAATTCCGGCTTCATCTCCTTACACTACACCCGCTACCCAGGATACTGGATATAGTCCCAGGCATATTTTTATCTCCATGAACAAGCAGGAATGTAGTCTTCACATATGGGTAACATCGGCACCGACGGAGCCTGCGCAGGAACACTCCCCAGCAGGGCCAGATTTACCTTGAGTGAGGCCCTACGCCAACAAAAATTGTTGGCCCCCAGAAAAAATAAAAACAAGATCAACTTACCAAAACAGAAATGGCAATAGAGGTATAGAATTGCCTGACATAAAGAGGCAATAGGGACAAAATCAGCATCGGAATTCAAGAAATACATTAAAAAAGACATATTCCAGTTAATAAATTCAAAATAAAAAGTATTTTTCTACCTTCTGTTTGGGCATTTTTTCAGTTGCAATTGCTCCAGTCACTTTCTTCTGGTTTCTTTGTGTCTTCTGCTAGATATCCATTTGTCCTTTCTTCTCTTTTAGATGTTTTCCATTCTCTCTCTATTTCTGCTTTAACATACTGATTGTTTCCCTTTTGTCTTTCCCCCAATTCTTTCCTTATTCCTTTATCATCCATTTAAATTTCACCCTTCCATTTTCAAGCCCCTCTTACTCTCCCAATACCCAGCCCATCATAGACTTTTCTTCCACACAAAATATTTTTCCCCTCTCCATTCTCATTCCCCATCCATTCTAGTCCTCCCCCAAAATCAGTTCCCTTATAGTTCTAGACCCACCCAGCATCCACTCCCTTCTAGTCCCATTCTCCCATGCCCCACATCAGCCCATTTCCAGTCCTATTCTAGCTCTTCATCAGCCCATTTCCAGTGCTAGCCTTCACATCACAGGCCATTTCCAGTCCTAGCCCCCCCCATCACAGCCTATTTCCAGTCTTAGCCCCCACCATCACATCCCATTTGCAGTCCGAGTCCCCCTGCACCATCACAGCCCATTTGCAGTCCTAGTTCCCCCCCCCCCACCATCACAGCCCATTTGCAGTCCAAGTTACCCCCCCCCATAGCCCTTTTCCAGTCCAGGTCCCCCCCCATCACAATCCATTTCCAGTCCAAGTCCCCCCCTCCCCCCCATAGCCCTTTTTCGGTACAGGTCCCCCTCCCCATCACAACCCATTTCCAGTCCATGTCCCCCCCCATAGCCCTTTTACAGTTCAGGTCCCCCCCCCCATCACAGCCCATTTCTTGCCAGTTCAAGTCCCGCCCCCCATAGCCCTTTTCCGGTCCAGGGCCCCCACCCTTCACAACCATTTTTCCTTCCAAGTCCCCCCCCCATTTGCCCTTTTACTTTTCTGTACCCCCCCCCATCACAGCCCATTTATTTCCAGTCCAAGTCCCCCCCCCATAGCCCTTTTCCGGTGCAGGTCCCCCCCCCCCATCACAACCCATTTCCAGTCCAAGTCCCCCCCCATAGCCCTTTTAGAGTTCAGGTTCCCCCCCCCCCCATATCACAGCCCATTTCTTTCCAGTCCAAGTCCCCCCCCCCCCCATAGCCCTTTTCCGGTCCAGGTCCTCCCCCCAATCACAGCCCATGCAGTCCTTGGCCCCCCTGACCAGCACCGCGGCTGTCTGAGAGGCTTCAGAGGGAGCCGGGTAAGCTCGCGCGAGGCCCCGGCTCCCTCTGTACAGCCGCCAGCGTGAAGAGCCTTTTCCTTCACGCTGGCGGCTGTATCTGTGAAGCCGCGAATGCTGGGAAAGGTTAAAGGGCATTGCCTTTAACCTTTCCCATCAATCGCGGCTTTACAGATACAGCCGCCAGCGTGAAGGAAAAGGCTCTTCACGCTGGCGGCTGTACAGAGGGAGCCGGGGCCTCGCGCGAGCTTACCCTGCTCCCTCTGAAGCCCTGCGGTGGGTGGGCCCTTGCCAGCTGTGGGCCTTACGCCATGGCGTACATGGCATATAGGTAAATCCGGCCCTGCTCCCCAGTGTCCAATGCGAAAGTTTTTGGAGCATCCCACTGCGTCTGAGTAGCTGCCTTCCCACCTTTCCCACTCTCCCTCCTCAGTTCTTTGTTTTCCGCAGAGCCGACAAGAAGCAATTCCTGTCACTGTTGGGGATTTTTTTCTTATTTTTTGTGGTCGCGTCTGCCTGTCCATCGAAGCTGGTACCGACCCTGTCAGTGCTTTCTTTCTTTTCTTCTACAAAAAAACAAAACAAAATAAAAAAAATCTTCAGTGAGGGAAGGAATCTTTTCTTCCTTCAGGCGCATAGACACCATCTTAGGCTTAGGCCTTCCCTTTTGTCACAGACAAAATGGAAAAACCATCCAGTGGTTTTAAGAAGTGTTCCAAATGTGGCAGTACAATTTCGGCCACGGATACCCATGACTGGTTTCTAAAATGTTTGAGACCAGATCATCAACCGTCAGAATGTCCTCTCTATAGAAAGATGACAAAGAGAGGCCTACAGAATCGAGCTGCAGAACTGGGCACTCTCTTTGCCTCCGATGCACTGTCTTTAGCAGCGACATCATCGAGAGCTTCATCTTCCTCCCAGGGATCTCAGGTATCGAAACCTAGTAGGTCTTCATTGAAAACTGGCCGGCCCTCCAAGGGTAGATCTCCTTCTAAGCATCGAGATGCCTCGGGCATTGCCCTGGAGAGGGACACACTGACTAAACAACCCCGGCAGGAGGACCTTGCCTCCAAAGCCTTAGTGGGGTCCCAGGATGCTTCAGAAGCCTCCACCTCCGGAGAGCTCCTGGTGCCATGCTCAGGGATCGTGGCCCGCAATTCCGGTACCAATACCCAAGCATCGGCAAGCTCCATGGATCAACGTATCCTGGCCATCTAGCGGAGCTTAGCAGCCTTACTGGCGGCCTCCATGCCAGTAAAGCCTTTACAGTCAATCCCTCAGATATTGGTACTGGCTACGGTACTGAAAGAGCCTGCATTGACTTTTTTGCCTCTTACCACACTACCACTGATGCCGGCCCTCGAATCCGTTTCCAGTACCGAGGTGCCGGCACTGCAAGCTTCAGCTACTGGCTTTGAACAGTATTGAGTACATGCAGAGCGGGAACACCCCGCCCATCGATACTTTGAGTCTTCGGACTCTGATACCCAGGAAATGAGAACTCTCCCAGAAGAACCATCTCCGTCTCCACAACATCGCATGTCCCCTCCGGAGGACATGTCTTTCCAAGACTTTATTCGCAATGTTCCTCGGGGTCTGTCCATAACGGTGACTTCGGAGAAAGAACCTAGAACTGAAGAATTTGAAATCCTTCACTATCCTACAGCCCCAAAGGAAGCTACTACTCTCCCTGTTCATTGCATTCTTCATGACCATATGCTTCGTATTTGGGAGACACCCCTAACCATCTCTCCACATACTCAATGACTCAATACAATGTCCCAGGTACTGGAGTGTTCCGGCTTTCAAAAGATGCAATTACTGCACCATTCCATGGTGGTGGAATCGGCAATGTATCAAATAAAAAGTGCTAAGACACATTCCCAAACTCTCCAGGCAGGGAATCGAAAACCCTCAACACTTTTGGTCGATGTTGTTTTCAGGCCTTGATGTTATCGGCCAGAATCAGTTCCTACATACTCTATATGGGTATGTTCCTTAGGGAGGTGGCTAGGGATTTGGAGTTGATGGCTCCTCTTCTCCCTGATGACAAGAGAGCTGATTATCTCACCCTTGTAAAACATGCCCAAAATGTTTCAAAGTTTGTTAAAAGGGCAACTTTTGACTGCTTTGACTGCATATAGCTGAAGTTCTGCTGATGCATCGGTGCACGCAGGATTGCTTGGCTCCAAGCATCTGATCTTGAACAATGGGTTCAAAATAAGCTGGGTAATATCCCTTGCACTGGTGAAAACCTTTTTGGTAAGGATTGGCAGGACAAGGCCTCTCAGCTAGAATCTGAGAACACCATTCTTAATAGACTATCTAGATCTACTGCCAACCCAGCTAGGAAAAAGACAGCGAAGAAGGCTTTTTTCAATAAGAAGTACTACCCTTCTTACATCCCTATGCTGCAGTGTCCAATCTATGCTCCCCAGAAGGGGCAGCAGCCACCAAAACAACAAAGGAAGGCTCAGACTCCTAAGTCACAGCCACCTCAGCAGACCCAACCTCCTAAGGGTCTTTGACTCCTTTCTGAAGAGCATAGCCATTCTGCCTCTGGAGATTCCAGATCCCATCCACATTCCCGGCAGACTTTGTCACTTTGCCCACAGGTGGCAACTTGTAACATCAGAGCAGTGGACTCTCTCCATAATACTGGAGGGGAACAAGCTTTATCTACGAATTCTACCCCCCGGACTCCAAGAGAGTTCTGTTCTCAACCCCCTCTCACCACTCTGTTGTTGCAAGAGTCACCTGCCTTCTCTCACAAGGAGCAATAGAGGAGGTACCACTCTCCCAGCAGGGACTGAGCTTTTATTCTCCATACTTCCTCATTCCAAAGGAAACAGGAGCATACAGGCCCATTCTGGACCTCAGAGTATCTACTATGGGAGAAATTCAAAATGATCTCCCTAGGTAGTCTTCTCCCCTATCTCTAGAGTCAGGATTGTCTCTGTTCTCTAGTTCTAAAGGAGGCATATACTCACATACTTATTCATGCACAGCACAGAATGTTCCTGCACTTCCTGTTCCAAGGGAGACATTATCAATACAGAGTCCTGCCTTTCGGCCTCGTCTCTGCCCCAAGAGTCTTTACAAAGTGCATGGTGGTAGTAGCCGCGTTCCTAAGGACTATAGGGATATTTGTCTTCCCTTACTTAGACCATTGGCTCATTCGAGCAAGCACCTCTCTAGAGGCCAATCTTTCCCTCTCATGCACCATGCAAGTGCTGCAACACTTGGGATTTGTAATAAATCTTCCAAAGTCCCAACTCGTTCCCTCTCAAACTCTAGAGTTCATAGGGGCTCTCCTAGACACTCAGCAATCAAAGGCTTTTCTGCCCCAAGCCCACTGCGCTCGACTCAATCAGCTTGCATCTCAGGCATGCCTCGAGAACTTTCTCACTGCTCGAGAAATGCTGCAACTTCTGGGTCATATGGCATCAACAGTACATGTCATTCCATATGCTCGTCTACATATGTGCGCAGCTCAATAGACACTGGCTTCCCAGTGGTCTAAGCATTGGGTTGATTGGGAGACAGAATAATGGTCTCTACCTGCCTAATCTGGTCTCTCCAGTGGTGGCAATCCCCAGAAAACCTTCTAGTAGGGTCACCTTTTCAGATGCCTCCACATCAATATACCCTGACGATGGATGTGTCCAAATTGGGCTGGGGAGCTCATCTGGACAATCTCTCCACTCAAGGACTTTGATCTCATCAGGAGTCACAACTCCACATAAATCTGCTGGAACTCAGAGCCATCCACAATGCTCTCAAAGTGTTCCAGGACTATCTTCAATTCCGTACAGTTCTAGTGCAGACAGACAATCAAGTAGCCATGTTCTACTTGAACAAGCAGGGAGGAACAGGCTCTTAGACCCTTTGCAGTGAAGTCCTGCACCTGTGGTCTTTTGCCATACAGCATCACATTCACCTACTTGCGGTGTATCTTCCAGGCAAGCAGAATGTCTTGGCAGACAAACTGAGTTGAGTCCTTCTACCCCACGAGTGGTCTCTCCATGCAGACAAGGTTGCTCACATTTTTCAGATCTGGGGAACCCCAGATATAGACCTGTTCGCAAGTCCTCAGAATGCCAAACTTCCCTGCTTCTGCTCGAGGACGCCTGAACAGAACAACCAGCAGGTAGATGCCTTTCACCTTCACTGGGGTCAGGGCTTCCTATATGCCTTCCCTCCCATTCCCCTCATTCCCAAAACTCTTTTCAAACTCCAGAGAGACAGGGGATACATGATACTCATAGCCCCACGTTGGCCATGGCAACCGTGGTATCCTCTCCTACGTCTGTCTCAAGCTAAGCCAGTAGATTTGGGGTCTGCTCCAGATCTCCTCTCGCAGGAGGATGGGATACTACTGCATCCCAATCCGCAGTCCCTACATCTTACAGCATGGCTGCTGAAGGCATAGCCTTCCAGGACATCAACCTCTCTCAACAGGTAAAAGATATCCTTTTAGCTTCTAGGAAGCCTTCCACCAGGCGCGTCTATGCCTTCAAATGGCGTAGATTCTCTCTCTGGTGTTCTGAGAGGGATCTTAACCCCTCCCCAGCTCTAGTGGATGCATTACTTGAATATCTTCTCCACCTCTCTTCCTCTGGACTCAAAACCAATTCTGTAAGAGTACATTTATTTATTTAACTGCGCTTATATACCGCTTTTCACCGGGTCAAAGCGGTTTACAATAACAAGGGGGGATACATTAAATTTGCAAGGGGGGGGAACCATCACCAGGGGGCCGACATTTACGATCCTGACATGGTAGGCATCAGTACTTATCGTTGCCTATTTGCAGGTCTGGTTTTACATTCAGATTCAGTCTGTTCTGTGACCACCAAGGATAGGGCATTAGTGGTTGATATCCAGTTCTGATCCTAGGTGCTCCCAAAATAGATGGGTTTTTAACTGTTTTCTGAATGAGGAGAAGTCTTTGTTGTTTCAGATATGGCTAGGAAGGGAGTTCCAAAGCGATGAGGCGTATAGTTCAAATGCTCGGTTAGAGGCCTGTTGATTGAACTTTGATCTTTCATGTAGCACGGTGAGTGCATTGCTTGTGGTCTGGCATGTTGGTCTTCCAGAGTTTGGCCGGAGGAGTAGTGTTTGGAGCTGGGAAGTTTGTAGTTGGTGGAGTGTTTTATGGATAAGTACCAGTGTTTTATATTTGATCCGTGCTTCTAGTGGTAGGATATGAAGATCTCTCAAGACCGGTGTGATGTGATCATGTTTCTTCACTCTTTGGATGATTCTTGCTGTTGTGTTAAAGTGCAATTGCGGCCACTCATATACCCTTAGAAGGTCAGCCCATCTCTTCTCAGCCACTTGTAGCACGCTTCATGAGGGGTCTTCTTCTAACTAAACCTACCATTAAGCCCCCTCCAGTGGCATGGGATCTTAATGTTGTTCTAGGACAGCTTCTCAAACTGCCCTTTGAACCTCTAGCCACTACTTCTCTGAAATTTCTCACCTGGAAGGTCACCTTCCTTATTGCCCTCACTTCAGCAAGAAACATTAGTGAGTTCCAGGCTTTGGTGGCTGACCCTCCTTAAACATGATTCCGCCATGATAAGGTAGTCCTTAGGACTCATCCTAGTTTTATGCCGAAGGTCATCTCACCCTTCCATTTAAACCAAACAGTTTACATCCCTGTCTTTTTCCCTAGACCTCATTCCTCTAGGGCAGAAGCAACCCTTCACACGTTGGATTGCAAATGTGCTTTGGCTTTTTATCTCCAGAGAACTCGAGAGCACAGAAAAGCTTCCCAGCTTTTCATCACCTCGAGTCACCTAGGGTTGCCAGTATCCAAGTGAACTCTCTCCAGATGGATAGCAGATTGCATCTCCTTTGCTTACGAAGGTGCAGTACTCTCTCTCAAGGGTCATGTCACTGCACATAATGTTCGGGCCATGACTACCTCCATGGCAAATCTATGCTCTGTAGCGATTGATGGGAAATGCGAAGCAGCAACTTGGTCTTCTGTCCACACTTTTGCTGCTCACTATTGCCTGGACAAGCACGCCTGCCAAGATGCCTTGTTTGGTCAAGCTGTTCTCCAGCATTTCTTTCAGACTTAGATCAACTCCTACACTCTGTCCTAGGTTTTCATACCAGACATCATTGGAGGATATATGACCTACTTACTTACAGCTGTGATCCACAGCTCACTCTGAGGTCATCTCTCTGGCATCTCCGAGCTATGGAGTCCCATATGTGAAGACTACATTCCTGCTTGTTCCTGGAGATAGCGTAGTTACTCACCTGTAACAGGTGATCTCCGAGAACAGCAGGAATTTAGTCTTCACAACCCACCCTCCTCCCCTAGGAGTTGTACTTTTTCCTCGTCTTCTCCTTCTCTCCTTTTATCTCAGCTACAAACTCAACTGAGGAGGGAGAGTGGGAAAGGCAGGAAGGCAGCTATGCAGGTGCAGTGGGATGCTCCCAAAAGCTTTCCTATTGGACGCTGAGGCGGGTTCCCGCACAGGCTTCATCAGTGCTGACATTACCCATAGGTGAAGACTAGATTCTTGCTGTTCCCGGAGATCACCTGTTACAGGTGAGTAACTATGCTTTCATGGCTTATAGTACCTGGTTAAAATGATTGGAAAAGAATGATTGTTTCATTCCACAGACAACTCCAACAGCATTCTAGAATAATCCATTGCACAAAAAAATGTAAGGTTCTGAGTTACTTCGCCAACTTTGGTATGACATGCCTATGAGCTGTGACAGCATCTATAATACTCCTAATATCTGCATAAAGGAGCAAAATCACCCTTGTGCACAAATGGTAGGTGTGCACCAGATATTTCTCCAATAGTTCCAGCAGTGTTGCTTTAATCAAAATATATGCTGTCTGCAGGGCCTCATAATGATGACTTGAGCCTGTGCTGACTGATGTTCCTCTTTCTTCCTTTCCTCTGTCTCACTAACTTGGTCCCTGCATTCTCTGTTTTCATCTCCTCTCGCTCCTGCCCATTGCCAGTACAAACTTGCAAAGAAAACATTTTTGTTTTAAATCCATTTCTATTTAATTTCAATTACATTCCAATAGACAAACACTCCAACCTGGAGTTTTAGCCAAGAAAAACAACATTCACACAAGAAATAATATTACACAGTAGGATATAAACTTACAATAGTTCCTGACCCATCTACCCCCTACCACTTTCCCAACCCCTAACCACCCTCTGCCATCAGAATTTCCCACCTCTTAGCACACACCATCCATTAAGAATCACATTTCCACAATGGGGTTGGGGGGGGGGGGGTCAGTGTACCCAAGAAAGATGGTCAGCTCACAAGAAACTTCTTTTTACTTATACTCACCACTTGGATAGTCAATTGCTTCATCCTCAACAGCAAATTTAACTGCATCTTCCAGACAAAAGGTAAGCAGAGTGGATACCACCCAGTGAATCAGGATTACCCTTTTCACTGACAGACAAACTTTACACAGAAACAGAATATGTGCATTACACCCCAAAGGCAGCGAGTCCCACATATCTAGCAAGCACAATGTGGCCTCTGGCTGTAAAACTACACCCAAAAGAGCTGACAAAAAATTAAAATACACAACCCCACACTCTTACAGCCAAGGATCATTCCCACAAACAGTGAAGAAAGACCTCCTGAGCTGCAGTACATTTGTGACATTCGCCCAAGGCCAACCTGCATCCTTTAATTCCCTCCACTCCACATTTTTAAACACATCTTCAGCCCTGCCATACTCACACACAAATCATCCCCCTCCATATCAGTTTCCAAACAGCTGTTCCATTTCTGCACCATCTTGGCAAGAAACTCTGCGCCCCCCCCCCCCCAATTCAATAAACTCTTGTACAACTAAGATATCAATCCCATTTTTAATATAGACTTGATCAAAAGGCAGTCTGGCACCCTCTCTTCAAAAGCCCCGGTAATGACTCAGAATATATTGAATCATTATAGTAGTGGAATTACAAATAAGCAAAAATGTCCTGATCAGGGCCGGCTCCAGAGCTGGTTCAAGATGGTGGGGCCATAAACAAACCTTAAGCCTTATGTCCCCCTGGCTATCAGAGTCTATTGTTTAGCTTTTAATGCCCTGCTCTTTGGTACCCCCCACCGAAGCTGATGCCCTAGGCAACCACCTAGTTTGCCTAATGGTTTGGCAGGCCCTGGCTCTGATGCTTCAATTGATAAGTTTGCTGCAAAGTTTGAAATAATTCATGGTCTGTCCTCCATCCATTAAAATTTGTCTCACTCTCTTCAATCCTACCCACTTGCATCTCTCAAACACAGAATGCTCCATCTGCGGCAAGACCTCCCTCAGTCCCACAAAGGGGCAAATACCTCAAAATCTGTGGGGACTCCCCTAATCTCTTAGAAATCCAAATCCACGCCCAGAGAATTGTGTGCACTAACAAACTTTGAGGATCCTGCACTATGAAGAGCAAATGCCAAGCTAAAGGGACTCACCAGCTGTGCTTCAAGCAATATATCCACAAAGGAAGAGTGCCCAGTCAACCATCCCTAAGCCATTTGTTCGGGTTGACAACTCACTTTATAGAGTCAGGTCCTGCAGTTCTAAGCCTTATGCATCCCCCCCCTTTGAAGAATCCACACTGCCACTCTAGTTTTGCAGCCTCACTGAAATAAAGCCACACAGAATTCTATCCCATTTCACCAAATCCATCTTAATCAGAATAAGAGACAAATTCTGTAAAACATAAAATCACTAAACCTAAAGCCAAGTATCTTGGTATGCTTCTGGATTCTCAATATTCTCTCTCTCCACAATTGTCCTGAGTGATTAAATCCTCTTTTTTCGCTCTCTGACATTTCTGGGCTATACGGCCTTTCCTTGATAGCAAATAGCAATAGTACTCCACACTGTCATGTCATTATTGGACTATTGTAATATCGCATACCTAGGACTTCCTCTATACCAACTCAAGCGGCTGCAGACTGTGCAGAACTCGGCCGTACATACCCTGCCAGCACACGTCAGTTTGATCATGTTACGCCATTACTCATACAGTATCATTGGCTCCCCATCTCCTCACAGGTTCAGTTTAAGGCACTAACCTTTTACCTTTAAAGCCATTCATGACATGGCTCTGGAAAACCTTTCCACCTTGGTTACTTTCCATGCCCCCACCAGGGTGCTCCGGTCCCTCCACAGGTTTCACTTACACATTCTAACCCCTTCCACTATTAAATATGAGTCTATTCAAAGATCCTCTTTTTTCGTTGCAGCCCCAGTCTTGTGGAACAGCTTACCTGCCTTTTTAAGGATAGAACCTGATTTGAAAAGCTTCAGAAAAGCTCTGAAAACCCACCTTTTTGAGTCAGTTTTTGGAGTGTCTGCGTGAGTCACCTTTGGTTTGTCATATGTTACAGTCTTTCCAGCTCTATCAGCCTCTTATCTTATGATACTTAGTCTTTTGGTTGTGTGTCTGTTCTGCTTGTATACCTTTCCTGTCACCAGAATGCTGTTCCTTTCTTGCCTTGTGTTGCTTTTATTGTAAACCGCATAGGTTGATTTAGATATGAAGTATATCAAATAAAGAGAAACATAAACATAAAGAGAAACACATGGAGGACAATTGTGATCAGGGCATGTCCGGCCCATCCGGACGGGCCAGATCTGCATCCGATTCTGTACCCATGGAGCTAAACATTCCCGTGGGAGCAGAATCGGGTGCAGAAGACCTGGACAGGCAGGATGTGCCCCGATTCTGGCTCACTGCACGCACCGCTCCCTCCCCGTCTAACCCACACAATGCTCCTGCAGGGAGCCCTTCTGCCCTGCACAGCCCTAAATGTACTGTTCCCTGCTGTCCGACCCCCGGATGGGCCTGTCAAGGCAGGGATATGGTGGCGAGGAATCTCCTGGTGCCCCTAACCTCACCAGGGGTGTCCGCCGGTGCCTCTCTCCAAGCACAGAGAGATTTATTCCACCTCCGAGGTGGACTAAGTTACCCGGCCATCGCTGTCTCCCTGGTCGTACAGGGCGGCGACAGCAATCAGCCTTGTTTATTTATTTATTTATTTATTTATATTCTCTTATATACCGCGCTATTCTGCATCAGTGCGGTTTACATTGAACAAACTGAAATTACATTGAACAGGGCATTATAACTTGGAGATAACTATTTTTACAGGGAACATGGGCTATGGAGGGTTAAGTGGCTTGCCCAAGACCACAAGGAGCACCTGTGGGACTAGAAACCCCAGTCCTTCCGGCCCAAGGTTGCTGTCCTCTAGTGGGATTTGAACCCCCGATCTTCCGGCCTGAAGTACCTTGCCCCAACCACTAGGCCACTTCTCCACTCCACTTGTACGTCCGGGGTCAGGGTTCCACCTCCAACCTGCCCACACTCCTCCTCCGGACCTCCCCCACCCACCCCCATCCAGAGTTCCCCACACATCTCCTCTGTACATGTGGGGAGCTTTGGGCAGGGAATCAGCACAAGCATTTGGCGAGGGATGTTCATCCAAACCAGACTTACATCCCCGCTAAACGCTGTTTGGAATGACCCCCTTAGGTAATAGAATCCTTTTAAGGAATTGCACTCTACCTGTTAAAACTAGTGGCAGCTCATGCCACTTATGCAACCATTATGCATTTTCCACCAATAGTGGGCCTATGTTGAGGGCCTACAATTGTCCCAAATCCCTGGGAATCATTGAACCCAGATATTTTAAAGACTCCTCAGCCCATTTTAATGGAAAGACTCTAAGCCAGTTCCCCCCAACTTGCCCGTTAATGTCCACAGCAAGGGACTTACACCTTGATTTGCAACCCAGACACAAAGTCAAAGTCATTCAACCTCCCCAATACTGCCTTCAATGAGGTCTATGGCTCTCTCAGCAAAACCAGCAAGTTGTCAGCAAAAAGCACAATATGCACCGACTCCTATCCAATCTAAACCTCTGATATTTTGATCCTAGCGCAGATACTGAGCAAATACATAGAGCAAAAAGACCCAGTGACAAAGGATAACCTTGGCGTGCTCCTCTACCCAGCTCAAATTCTGTGAAGAACAACCATTTACCAAAACTCGGGCCTTTGGTCATGCATACAGGACTTGAAGAAAACAAGCTTCCTCAGAGTAAACAACATATAATTCCATGGTACCTTATCAGAGGCCTCTCAATATCAAAATTTACCACTATCACCAGAATACCTCAGCAGCGCACAGCTTCTATGCACCAGAATTTTCATTTCATTTAATTTATTAAAACTTGATATACCACCCCTAGTGGGGACAAAAGAACAGTTTACAATAATAAAAATACAGAATCTTCACAGAAAGGGATGCCATTGTATGTAAAGGAAAGAGGGGAGCACAAGACATGACAACTAGGAGGGGAACAAGGGGAAATCAACAAGTAACAGGGAAAAGTGAGGGAGAGACTCATGGAGAATGTCAACTAGAATCAACTGTAAGTTCAAATGTTGTGCAAAACAGATGGGTCTTAAACTGTGCTTTGAATTTTGGAAATGATGGCTCCGATCAAAGGGGTGGGGGAAGGTTATTCCAAAGGGAGGGTCCAAGGAAAAAGAATGCAGAGTGATGTGTTGTTTCTAAGTGTGCCTGTGAAAGGGGGGGCAAGAGAAGATGATTCATATGGATAGAACGTTGAGGGGTATGTGGGATAAGAGAGGAAGGAGAACCGGTATGAAGTGTTTTGTGGACTTGGGTGAGAATCTTGTAATGAATGTGATATGATACAGGGAGCCAGAGGAGAAGATTTAGAAGGAGGGTTAAGTGATCAAACTGAGATGCGTGATAAATGAGCCTGGCAACAGTGTGTTGGATGAGTTGTAGACATTTCAAGGAGCATTGGGTAAGGCTGGCAAGAGCTGCATTGCAGAAGTCTAAGTGGGATAGAACAAGAGAGACCACAAGAGTGACAAATGCTGGAATGAACAAAAGCGAATGAACTGTTCTAAGTTGTCGAAGGAAGAAGAAAGAACATTGGGTAACCTGACTGATATGTTCATGGAAAAAAAAAGAGAAGACTCAAGTAGCACCCCAAGATACCAGAAGGAAGATGTGAGCTGGACAGATGAACAATTAACCCTTTCCAGGCCGAGCCCAAAACTCTCGGGATCCAAAATTCAGACTAAATATTCCTATCAAATGGTATATAATACATGACCATAGCAGAAGGAAAATCACTATTAGAACATATTGAATAAGACGGGTACAATTTTCCTGAAATATGCAAAAATTAACCCGGCTGCAGAATGTGGATTAAAAATTTAAAGTAGGCCTTCAAAGGGTTAAGGGTCGGGGCCACTGGGGGAGGAGTTATTGGGCCTGTGAGCCATGTAGCAGTGATCTTGGAGGGGTTGAGTTGGAGATGGTTTGTGTTTAACCCAACTGCCACGCTGTCAAGACATGACTTCAGAGCAGAGAATCAGGCTGTGAAGGATCCATAATGCAAAGGAGGAGGATATCATCTGCATAAAAATAAGTAGATATAATATGCTGTTGGATCAGAAGGGCATCTGCCACACATTGAGCATACCACTCCTGCCTGGCAGAAAGCCCAATTGCTGTTTAGCCACCAGTTGGGGAAAACCACATCAAGCCTTTCTGCAAACATCTTAGCAAAAATCCTGTTATCAATAGTAAGCATAGAAAGGGGCCTATAAGACCCCTGATCCAATGGGTCCCAGCACTCCTAAGGCAAAATCACAACAAGCTCTTGGTTACATTGCTAACAGTGGTCCCACAACCTGGTCCAGCAAAACACTGTAGAACTCTGCTCAATGCCCATCTGGACCCAGAGCTTTCATATTCTTCATACTGTTGACTCAAGAGACCTCCTCACAGATCAAAGGACCTGCTAACATCTGGTGTTGCTCCTTAGACAGACAGGCTTGGAAGGTCCAACCCCCAAAATACCTTTGGGGGCTTGTTTACAAAGCCGCGGTAGCAGTTTCCGATCGTTATCGGAACTGCAGCCCCATTGATTTCAATGGCGCTGCGGCTCCGATAATGATCGGAAACCGCTACCACGGCTTTGTAAACAAGTCCCTTGAAGTCTATCTGGAGAGAAGTTCTCCAGCATAAAGAGAGCTATAAAAAAATGAGTCAAAGTGTTTCTTATATACTAATTGTTGGTGCAGCTCTTACCATCAACATCCCGCAACACTGAGATAAAGTGAGTGCCCTGCGCAGTACTCACCAGCCTAGCCAAGTACTTCCCGCTCTATTCCCAAAATGAAATAATATATGTTTTTCAAATAATGAGGTTATAATTTTCTCATATATTAATGCTTTAATCAAAACCCGTAGTTTAAAAAAACAATCCCAGGACTTACGCAAAGGAAGCAGAGGCCAGTCTCCACCAACCCAGCTCAAGTTATTCACTTTATCTAAGTAACTCAGTGTTAAGCTTTTTTTCATTTCTAGTGGGTGTATGAGATGCATGACCAGCTTAACTGTCTCCCAGAAAAGCTCAGGGTCAATTTTATCTTGCTTATTAAATCCCTCATACTCCTCCCATTGCTGTTAAATAAAAGCCACATATCAGGGGCCAGCCTGCAATCCCACTGACATTTCCCAAGGTCTACCCCCCTACCTCCTGAGCCCTAACTGGATTGGCGTATGGTCCGATAATAACAAAGTACCTATCTCTGCACCTTAGGAAAAAAATCCTCAGTCATCAAATAGTCAAGCCTGCTTTGAGCATCATGGGCATATGAAATGTGAGTAAATGTTTTCTTACCAAGATGGAGCACCTTCCAAAAATCAATCAGCCCCCACCTTCCCTACACAACCAAGCAGAGGCGGCCCAAGGGGGGTGCGGGGCCACGTGCGGAGACTCGGTGTGGGGCCTCATTTGCATAAGGGGCTTCATTTGCATAAATATTTGCATAATGTTACCATACACTAACTTTTAGTAAACATGCCTCTTAAAGAGTGTATGGATAAAGAAAGACTAAAAGATTTCTACATTACTATAATCCAGTGCCAACCGCCAGGCACATTAGGAACTACTACAAACACTGCCCATTTAGAACCCATAGCAAACCCGCCGTATCGTAACAGCACTACCAGGACTCACAAAGCATCATACTCTACCTATCAAAAGGCAACACTGCAAATATTAAACCAATACATTTCAGAGAATAAGAATACATGACCTACTGGGGAAAAAGAACAAGTGGCACTGTCAAATAGGAATTACATAAATAGAATACCTCAGCTCAGTTACACATGCAGAACATAGACCATCACCAAACAAGGAATCACAATTTAGAAACAGAAGGCAATAATTAAACTGGGAACCCCAAAAGCCAAACTTGGAATGTACAACACTGTAGAAATAAAAGTATAAATTAATTTCCTCTTGTACTAAACAAAGCGCAGACGTTAATGATGCACATTTCCCAGAGCTGACATATTCCAGTTAATAAATTCAAAATAAAGAGATATTTTTCTACCTTTTGTGCATTTTTTTTTCAGTTGCAATTGCTTCAGCCACTTTCTTCTGGTTTCTTCGTGTCTTCTGCTAACTCTCCATCATCTGCTGTCCATTTGTCCTTTCTTCTCTCTTCTAGTTTTTTTCCATTCTCTCTCTACATCTGCTTTAACATACTAATCTATCTCCTTTTGCTCTTTTCTCATTCCTATTTCATCCACTCAGATTTTACCCCTCCATCCTCAATCCTCACTTACTCTCCCAATACCCGACCAATTGTAGATTTTTCTTCCCTCCCACACAAAATATTTTTCCCCTCTCCATTTCACTCTCCCAGCCCCATCCCATTCTCATCCTCCCCCAACATCAGCTCCCTTCTAGTTCCAGCCCCACCCAGCTTCCGCTCCCTTCTAGTCCCCGAATCAGCCCATTTCCAGTCCTATCCTAGCTCCACCATCAGCCCATTTCCAGTCCTAGCTCCCCCATCCATTTCCAGTCCTATCCGAGTCCCTCCATCAGCTCATTTCGAATCCCAGCCCCCCATCAGCCCATTTCTAGTCATTTCTTAGCCCCACCATCAGCCCTTGTCAAATCCTAGCTCCCCTCCACTCAGCCCATTTCCAATCCAAGCCCCCCATGAGCCTACTTCCAGTTCTAGCCCCACCATGAGTCCATTTCAATCCAAGCCCCCACCACAGCCCATTTCCAATCTTAGCACCCCTCAACAGCCCATTTCCAGCCCATTTCCAGTCCTATCCTAGCCCCTCCATCAGCCCATTTCCTGTCCTAGCTCCCCCCCCAACTCAGCCCATTTCCAGTCCTAGCTCCCTCCCCTCACAGCCCATTTCCATTCCAAGCCCCCGTCCCCATCAGCTATTTGCAGTTCAAGCCCCCCTTCCATTCAGCCCATTTCCAGTCCTAGCAACCCCCCAGCCCATTTCCAGTCCTAGCCCCCCCATAGCCCATTACGTCCTAACCCCCCCCAATCAGCCCGCTTCCAGTCCTAGCCCCTCCATCACCCCATTTTCAGTCTTAGCTCCCCCAATAGCCCTTTACCAGTCCTAACCCCCCCCCATCAGCCCATAGCCCATTACCAGTCCTAACCCCCCTCCCGCCCATCAGCCCAAGGAAAATTAAAAAAAAACAAAAACTGGCTACTGCTGCCATGGCAGCAGCAGAATCAAGTGCCCGGGGCCCCCCCCCCTCCTGCCTGGCAGAGCCCCCCTGACTCACTCCCCTCGGTGCCGGCTTTCAGAGCCATGAAGGGAGAGTTTCTCTCTCGCGGCTCTGTTAAGCCTGCCGGCGCTGATGGGAAACAGGCATTTCCCATTTCCCGTTCCCATCAGCGCCGGCGGGCTTAACAGAGCCTCGAGAGAGAAACTCTCCCTTCGCGGCTCTGAAAGCTGGCGCCAAGGGGAGTGAGTCAGGGGGCTCTGCCGGGCAGGAGGAGGGCTGTGGGACACTTGATTCTGCTGCTGCCATGGCGGCAGCGGCAGCAGCCAGTTTTTTTGTTTTTTGAAATTTACCTGGACTTTTAATTAAGAATGTTGTTTGCGCAGGGCCCTGTGCAAACAACATTCTTGCTCAATGGACGGGCCGGCCCTGCAACCAAGGGATCCCAGTATGTTCATACACTCTCTCTCCCACATCCCACCAGGGACCCATCCAAAGCAGGGTCTGCCCACTCCATTGAAGTCCCCATACATAATGATAGGGGCTTGCTCTAGAGTAAGCATCATCCAGCAGACTTGTGTAACGAAGGCTTCATTTATACCTATAGGGAAATATACCAAAATAAACCACAATTTCCTCCCCAAATTTCTCCCAAAATAACACCCCTCAGGGTCCTAATGATCCACTTTTCCACAAAGGGGACCGTTCGGTGAACTACCATAGCCACCCCAGCCCATCTAGAGACAGATGCTGAGGCTGCATAACAGCGCCCCAACAACTCCATTACGGGCTCAGATGAGTCTCCTACAAGAAAACAAAGGTAGCTTGTGAACGCAGAAAGGTTAACATTTTCTTCTGTTTAATTAAGAAACGGATACCAGCTACATTCCATGAAATTAAAAAGTCTTCACAGCCATCCAGGCCAATCACACCTCATCCTCATGCACTCTCTATCCAGCCTACGAATATATGAAAATGTCTCCTCAGAAAAAGCCCATCTGGCAGCCAACCTTACAGAATCGCATATCACCCCAGACCTGACATAGCCACGGTTACCGGAGGATGTAGTAAACGATGTTAGTGTAGCTGGGTTTAATAAAGGTTTGGAGGAAAGGTCCATAAACCATTATTAAAGGGAACCCATGGAAATCCACTGCTTGCCCCAATAGAAGCATTGTGGAACCTGTGTCTTTTGGTGAAACTGCTAGGTACTTGTGACCTAGATTGGCCACTGTTGGAAACAGGATACTGGGCTTGATGGGCCTTGGTCTGACCCAGTATGGCGTATCTTATGTTCTTAACTCACTCCTATCCAACCTCCCACCCCTCCCCCGCTCTCCCTTTAACCAAACCCAAACCCATCAGAAAACACCTATTGACCTCTAGGTCCCATAACTCATCTAGAGGAATGCATCAGCCAATGGCAGCTTTCTTGCTAGGATAAAAAATGTGCATCTTGTTACTATTCATCTCCCCGCACTCCACCCTCAACAGTACTAAATACTGAGGTATCACCAGGGCAAGCCCCAGAGTTGGTTCAAAGTGTTAGCACCCTAGGCAGACCTTAAGACTTGCACCCACTTCACTGTCAAAATCTATTGTTAGCTCTGAATGCCCTGCTCTTTGCTGCCTCCCAGAAGTTGCTTCTTAGTTTGCAGTATAACAATGTAAAAAAACCAGAAGTAACAAAAACAGCGCATACCCCAGCCCACCCACTAATGCTCTACAAGGCCACTGTCAACTAGGATCATCCCCCCTCCCAAAAAGCTCCACCCCCAGTCCAAACCAAACAAGAACATAATGTCCAACATTTTCCATAATGTAGGCTCCAACCTAGGTCAAGACTCAAGACCATAGCTCCAATCGAGCCTCAGCACCTGAGACTAGTGAAGCACCCAGTTGCACCACAATCTGCGAACCCAAGAATTGGCACTTCAACCTTTTATCGCCCACTGAAACCTGCTGCAATTTAGGCTGAGGAGAGCACTGCTTTACCACCACAGACCTCTACAGGACCCAGTCTTTGATCAAACCAGCCTCTTGTAAAGAGATCTAGGCTTCATCCAAAGACTTGCATTGATAAGCCACCCCATTAACTGTAAAATAAAGGCTAAAGAGATAAAGCCAGTGATCTCTTACATTATGTTTCCACAATACCATAATGGCCTCTCGAAGATCCCAACTTTTTTTACAGTGTTATGGCAGCCAAGTCTCCATAAATCTCGCCACGGATGGCCATTCAAAGTTTTGAGTTCATGGGCACTTCTCAAAATCTTTTCTTTTACTGGGACTAGCAGCAGACACAACCATGTCCCTTGGTCTGCTCACCTGCAGTGGACCTAACACACAATGCACCCTTTCAATCTGTATCTCTTCCTCCCCAGCAGAAAGGGAAGCAAGTTGCAAGATCCAACAAAAAACCTGTTGTGCCATATCATGCATAGTCACTTAGCAATCCTGCGGATCCTCAAATTGCAACTTTGGGCCCTATTTTCTACATTTTCCAACTGTTCAGCTGAGCCATTGCAAACACCAGCAATCTGGGCTACATAGGATGAGGCAATAGAGATGACTTTGCCCTTATTTTTCCTCTGAACACTTTTGTGTTCTAGTACAAAGTACTGTTTTATCTAGATTATGCTAATTTACTGTTGATTAATTATTTCAAACATCAGGTACAAAGGCGGCAATTATGTCAACACACCACAGTTTGATTGATTTTTGGGGTTCCAAGGCATACTACAGTTACTCTGTTATTATATAAGTTACACTGGCTTAAGATTTCTCAACAGCTCCTTGTTAAGTTTTATTTGATTTTATATTAAAAAAAAATATGATTATGTTCCAACCCGATTTTTTGGGATAAGAAATGCCATACTGGGTCAGACTAAGGACCATCAAGCCCATTGACCTGGATTGGCCATTGTTGGCAACAGGATACTGGGCTTGATGGACCTTAGTCTGACCCAATATGGCATTTCTTATGTTCACATGTTACCAGTACAGAGCCTAGGAAACATGCTGCTAAATATGTCAAATAAGAGGGTCTCAACAGCACCCATACAGCATCTCCCACTTCCACAAAAACAAAGTAACTTGATATTTCAAAACAGCATTTCCCACCCTCTGAAAAACAAGAGGGACTTTGAGCCCCAACCCAACACCTCCAACATAAACACCAAGAAGGGCTTAGCAACCCCACCATAACTCCCGAAACTGCACATTGGAGCAGCAAGATGTTAATGTAAATATATATTCCATAAAAACAAAGGAAATGCAAGATGCTCGCACACGAAGGAACTAAAAGAAAAAGTGATAACTACAGCAAAGTTTATAAGACCAAATTATAACTCATTTTATTCTGTTATAAACTGTTATGGTTCTCACTTTTTCTTTTTGAATATACAGGGTGGCCCAAAAAAGTGAGAACATCTCGTAAATTACAAGCTTAACTAGTTTACTTATTTACCTTTTTTAGCTATATAACGTCTTTATTTCGACAATTTCCAGTCACCAGCTTTTTGTTTTTAATTTGTCAATTGTTTACATCTGTCTTTTTGAATTTTTAAATAACATATGCTACGAGATGTTCTCACTTTTTTGGGCCACCCTGTATATTCTGCATCCACAGAAATCTCTCCCTTGACAATGGGTGCAGAGCAGAAGTAGAGCATTCACCCACAGAACTAAATAATCTGATTCTGGACATCTCACTAACAAGCAAATATTCTCCAGTACCAGGCATACTGGGAGCTAATATAAAACCTTATAGAAGTCACCTAATCTACCATATCATACTAGCATAAACTTCCAAAACACATACAAGGGACCTACCCAGAAAGAAGCAGCACTATAAGTACTGCAGCAGGCCCTAGAACATCCATACACCTATTTGAAAAGCTGAACAAGTCAAATTACTACAGTACAGTATAGATCCCTATGTACAAACTGCATGTTGACAGAACACCTGGCCTCAATTACACACTCAGAACCCAGACTCTCACCAAGTACAGAATTAAGTGACTACAACCTAAAATAAAAATATGTAGGCAAAAATTAAATTGCACACCCTGCAAGCAAATGACTAAACAAGGCCTTGGGAAGCGAGCCAAGAAATTTGAAGAGCTATTCCCAGCAGACACCCTCTCCCTGGCCTCCACCTCCTCAAGCACTTCCTCCAGCTCCATGCATTCAAAAGACTCCAGACATGATGAGAAAGGTTCCTCTTCTTCCCGCACTCCCAAGGAGAAGTCGCTGCCCTGGGTGCCCTCGGAGACTCGGAAGAAAATGAAGGACCATTCTGGTAGGCCAAAGACAATGAGGGAGCAGTCAAGGTACAGGTCCCAGAAGCATTCCTGCGCTCACTGGGAATCATCCTGGACATCATTATATTCCACTAACAGGTCAAGGCATCCCCAGTGGGAGGACTCCTCCAAAGCCTTAGTGGGAGATCATGAGGTACCCGGAGCACCCACCTCTGTGGAACCTCCGAAGCCATGCCCAGGTCCAGTGGCAGCTGACCCTGCTCCATCTGATGACCAGGCACAGGAGACATCGCTGCAACAATGCATGCTGACTCTGGAAAGCACCCTAGCAGCCCTACTAGCAGCCTCAGTGCACCTAGCACCATCGGCCCCAATGTCATTGCAGCCCACATTGGCACCAACATCATGAACACGAGCCGGCTCGATGCCGATGTTGATGCCACCATCAACCTCGGTGTCGATTCCACCTGTGATGCCGCTATCTTCCCCGATGCTGGTACCATCACCAATGCCAGTGCTCTCGCTGATGCCGATACCTTCTCTGATGCCCGGACCCTCTATCTCAATGCATGCTCTGCTGCCTTCGGCGGATCCATCCTCTTCCAGGCACCGTGCGGAACCGGAAGACATCAGCCTACGCCACCACTCTAGACACCGGCGATACTCTCCAGGATCTGACTCAGAATCCACCGACTCCGACCACAGATCCCTGGACTCCGATGATCTCAGAGATGTTGTCTCTGAACCTTCTCTGCCACAGGCCAGTACAAGAAGGAAATCACTGCCAGAAGATATGCCTTTCCAAGAATTTATAAAGGACATGGCAGCAGGTCTCTCCATTCCTGCCACTTTGGAGCCAGAGCCCAAAGCGGAAGAACTAAAAATATTGCGATATCCCACTGCACCGAAAGAAGCGACCATCTTACTGGTGCACCGCATACTGCACAACCTGATGCTTCAAATGTGGGAAACACCGTTATCCGTCACTCCCAGAAGTTGACATCTCGATACCATGTATCGGGTTCCCGAGTGCCCTGGCTTCCAGAAACAGCAACTCCCATACCACTCCATTGTGGTAGAGTCAGCCATGTGGCACATCAAGAATGCTAAGAACCATGCCTCGGTTCCTCTGGGATGCGAATTGAGAACCCTTGATTCCTTCGCGAGGCGCACCTTCCAGGCATCCATACTCGTCAGCAGAATCAACTCATACATCTTGTATATGGGGATGTTTCTTAAGGAGTTAAACAAAACTGAGAGGGCTTCTTGCCATTCCTCCCTGAAGAGAAGCGCCCTGCTTTTCAAACATCCTCACAACAGAGCAGCTTTCGACACCTTCGAATCAAATAGTAGAACCTTCTCCATAGCCATAGGGGTGAGATGACTGGCTTGGATCCAGGCATCAGATTTAGAACAGTGGGTGCAGGACAAGTTGGCCAATATCCCCTGTACAAGTGAAAACCTCTTAGGAAAGAATTGGAGGGAAAAGGCGGGTGAACTTGAAACCGATGACACCACCCTCAAGAGGTTGTCACATAAAACTTCGGATCCCTCCAAAAAGAAGGCTCAAACAAAAAAGGCCTTCTATCCAAAAAAAATGAGATACTACCCAATCTACTCCTAACCAGCCTACCCTCCACAACACAAGCAACAAGGTGCTAAGCAAGTCAAAAAGCCACGGTTGGCCAAGCAAACAGCTCAACCTCAACCAGCTGCCTCTGCACCATCCTTTTGGCTCATACACGGGGAGCATGTCCAGTCCCATCCATTCCATTCCAGGAAGGCTCTCAAGGTTCATCTCGCAATGGAGGACTATAACCACCGAAAAATGGACACTGTCCATCGTTCACAAGGGATACCATCTCAACTTCAGAGAACTACCCCCTCATCATTTCAAACACCAAGCCCTATCCAAAAACTCTCTCGACCCCCTTTTACATCAGGAGGTCGCCTCACTCCTCTCTCAGGGCCATTGAAATGGTCCCCCTGCAGGAACATCACAGGGGATTCTACTCTCCCTACTTCCTCATTCCAAAGAAATCAGGAGGCCTCAGGCCCATCCTAGACCTATGAGATCTCAACAAGTTCCTCGTAAAAGAAAAATTTAAGATGATCGCCTTGGGGACCCTCCTTCCTCACTTGCAGCAAAACAACTGGCTTTGCTCCCTAGACCTCAAAGAGGCCTACACACATGTTCTAATCCACCCTTCTCACAGGCAGTATCTGCGATTTGTGTGCCAAGAAATATACTATCAATACAGGGTGCTGCCCTTTGGCCTCGCCTCAGTGCCAAGAGTCTTCACGAAGTGCATGGCCGTCGTGGCGGCTCACCTTCGGATCAGCCAAGTCTACGTTTTCCCCTACTTAGATGATTGGCTCATAAAGGCCGACTGTCCTGGCAAGCTTTTCTTGGCACAAAACAAAACCATAGAACTTCTACAGTCCAAAATCACAGCTGATTCCAACATAACGACTGGACACCGTCCAATGCAAGGCCTCTCTCCCACAAGACTGTATGAGGAAACTCATACTCCTAGCAGAGACCATGCGCAAACATCAGTCGGCAATGGCATGATCCTTCCTACAGCTTCTGGGCCACATGGCCTCCGCAGTACATGTAATACCCAATGCCAGGCTGCACATGTGACAAACGCAGTGGACTCCGTCAACCCAGTGGACACAAGCTACCAAAAGTCTGCATGTGTCCATCACCATCTCACCACACATGGCACAGTCCAATGATGGACAACCCCCGACAATCTCCTCAGAGTATCTCCATTCCGCCCCCCTCCAGCCCCAACATACCCTGACAACAGATGCGTCCAAACTCGGCTGGGGAGCTCATTTGGACGCTCTCTGCATGCAAGGCCACTGGACTACTTCGAGTCAACACAACAGATAAACCTCTTGGAACTTTGAGCTGTGTTAAGGGCTCTCCAGGTCTTCAAGCATCTTCTTGCCAACAGCTCTGTCCTTGTCTGGATGGACAATCAAGTCGCCATGTTCTACATCAACAAGGGGGTTCAGGCTCTCTTACCCTCTGCACGGAGGCGTGATGCATCTGGGACCAAGCCATCCAGCATCACATACTGCTCAGAGCAATCTACATTCCAGGTCAGGACAACCTGCAGGTGGATAAACTCAGCAAGCTGCTTCACCCTCATGAAGGGGCTCTAGACCAGATGGTAGCCAACTGCCTGTTCGAATACTGGGGAACTTCTCAGCGCAATGCCAAACTTCCCTGCTTTTGCTTGAAGCTGCCAACAAACCTCAGTCTGTCCAACGATACCTTCATGATTCCTTGGAATCTGGGACTTCTCTATACGTTTCCGCCAATGCCCCTGGTCCTGAAAACACTTCTCAAGCTCTGAGAGGACAAGGGATACATGATTCTCATAGCCTCTTTCTGGGCCCTTCAACCCTGGTTCCCCCTCTTCCTTCAACACTCACAGACCCAACCAGTCCCGCTGGGATCCAGACCGGGTCTCCTCTCTCAGAACAATGGAACGCTTCTCCATCCCAACCTTCGATCCCTTCGCCTAACAGCACGGCTCCTGAAAGTCTAGCATTGCGTCATCTTCTTCTCTCCACAGAGGTCAAAAATATCCTCCTCTGTTCCAGGAAACCTTCAACAAGAAAAGCTTATTTGCTAAAGTGGCACAGATACAACATATGTTGTTCCAAAAATGAACACAATCCTTTTCGAACATCTGTTGCGACACTACTCCACTACCTCTGGCATCTTTCTTCTCAAGGCCTCAAATCATCCTCGATAAGAGTCCACCTAAGTGCAATCTCAGCTTTCCATGACCCGGTGAATGGGAAACTCACATCCTCCGAACCCTTAGTCACTCAGTTCATGAGAGGTCTCCTGCTTTCCAAGCCTCCCATCCACCCACCCCCAGTGGCATGGGATTTCAAGGTTGTTTTAGCTCAACTGCTCAAACCGCCCTTTGAACTGTTAACCACAGCTCAACTCCGCTATGTTTCTTGGATGGTTCTCTTCCTCATAGCCTTAATGTCAGCCAGACGCATCAGTGAACTACAGTCCCTAGTGGCTCACGCCAAGGTAATTCTACAAACTCACCCCCACTTCCTCCCAAAAGTGGTATCCATCTTCCACATCAATCAATCAATCAGTCATCCTTCCAGTATTCTTTCCCAGACTACACACCTCTCGGGCGGAAGACACTCTGCATACACTGGACTATAAAACAGCTCTGGCTTTCTACATACACAGAACAGAGGCCATCAGGAAGTCATCTCAACTTTTTGTCTCCTTTGATCAAGCTCATCTGGGACTTCCAGTTTCTAAACGCACACTATCATCATGGATAGCGGACTGCATCTCTCTCTGCTACAAAAATGCAGGATTATCCCTCACTAGGCATGTCACTGCATACAATGTTCGAGCAATGTCCACCTCGGTGACGAACCTCCATGCAGTACTGATTGCTGAAATCTGCCAAACTGCCACGTGGTCCTCCATCCATACCTTTGTAGCACACTACTGCTTGGACAAGGATTCCAACCAGTTCTACGGCATCTCTTTGGGACTTAACACAACTCCTACCCCTTGCCCACTTCAATCCAAATCTCTGTGCCGGGGCTGTCAAGGTCTACGAACCTATCCAACTACTAACCTTCATGTGATCTGGGGGCTAGGGAGTCCCATACGTGAGGACTACATTCCTGCTTGTTCCTGGAGATAGCATAGTTACTCACCTGTAGCAGATGATCTCCAGGAACAGCAGGAATTTAGTCCTCACAACTCGCCCACCTCCCCAAGGAATTGTAGGGCTCTCTCCTTCTTTCTTTTCAGCTATACACTCAATGAGGAGAGTCAGTTAGAAGAGTGGGAAGGCAGCAGCACAGGCACAGTAGACTGCTCCCAAAGGCTTTCCTATTGGTAGCTGGGGAGCTTCCCGTGCTGGCTCTGTCGGTACCCGATGTCACCCATACGTAAGGACTAAATTCCTGTTGTTCCCGGAGATCACATGCTACAGGTGAGTAACTACGCTTTCTCTCATCCCCTCCACAGCAGGGCCATTGATACATGTGGATTCTGGTAGGGAGGTTCCTTCCAGCATGTTTTGTTCCTAGAACTGGTAGGCTTCGGATGAGTCTCTTATTTTCATATGGGGCCTTTTGAGTCTGTTGTAGCATTGGTCCAAGTGAGGGTGCTCCCACCTTCTGGACCTTGCTTTGCAGCTTCCTGTACCTTTTTCAAGGTAACAATGGTAATCGCAGTGCCTTTCTGCAGGCAGAGGACACAGTTGTTAATGCCTGGATATTGAGCTGGCCCAGTTTAGTGTCCTTGGCAATGGCTGCAAGGACACTAAAATGGCACAAGCCTGCGGAGCTCGGACTGGAAAGTCTGGAGTCAAGAGGCAGCTTTCCTAAGAGCAGCCTGATTATCTCCCAGGAGCACTGTTCCCTCTAAGCTGTGCGCGAGTGCGCGCGCACACATCTCACCGAGCGAGCGCACATACTTTACAACAGAGCGCACAAAAATTACGGTTCTGATTCTGATAGAAAACAACACAGACGTCTTAAAATTTAAAAGTTGTTATGTATTTATGGTTTTCACAAGTTCTACAATGTTTCCTAGTGCAATCAATGTGGTGTACATACTGTATTCTGATGTGTAGTCAAATTTTAAAGTCTATAACTCTGAGTGTCGTTATGTGGCGCACAAAAATTTAACCTTCCTTCAAAAGCTGCACAGCTGATATTTTATGCGCACACAGCCTACAGAAAATTAGAGGGAACATTGCCCAGGAGGTAAGGTCCTGGGAGTTGGTTACTATTCTCTTGTGTGGCGTTTACTGTCAATGGAAGGTTCATTCAAGATGCTGCTGACACAGAGCGTCTGGTCCTGGGTCAGCTCAATGAGTCTGATTTCCTCTAGTCCTCAGATGTGAAGCATTGATTTATGGCCAGATTCTTGAATTAGGGTGCACAGGCACTTGAATGAGATGCACCATCGAGTCTGGGATCCAGTGTTTACTGTCATTCGACCAGACTATTCCTCTTCCTTGGGAGATCAAGGAGTAGGTGAAGTAGAGGATGCAGTTCTGCCTCCTAAATGGTAGGATGTGGGAAGCACCTGAGGAGAGGCTTACCAGCCTGACTTCCAGTCAGAAGGGCTGAAGGTATGAGACCCGGTCCAGTTGGCTCAGGTACTGTCCCCTCACAGGGCCCCAGGGAGGATCTTCTGCATGGAGGCCTCAGCACTCACATTGACCTGGAGCGGCTCATACCTCCTTTAAGGGAAGCAGTGGGCTGATGGTCGAGCATGCCTTCTACTGCAGCAGAGCTCACAGGTCTGGTGCAGTTCTTGCATGTGTTCACCCAAGTTGCAGCACATATTGCAAGCATAAATTTGAATGCAGTCCAGTAGCATGTGGTCTGTCTGTGTCAGAACGCCATGAGTCTGGGGAAAGTGAGAATTCGGCCCTTCCATACAGGATATCTTAGTATGAAGACTTGGCCTTCTGGTACCACATGCATCTGTCTTTCCAACACATGCCAATTGTGGAGCTGTTTTAGGTACAGGGGGATTCTGCAGATGGCAGGCTGGGAGGCCCAGTGGAGGGATGCTGTGTGGCCCCCCCTCTCTAATCCTGGGTGAGCCATCTTCTGCACAAGTAGCGACCCAATTGATCCTATGTTCTTAGGGGCCCCAGACTGATCTTGTGCACTGTTTCACAGACACTTGGGCCAAGCGGTGTGGTTCTTCCTTCCTCATCAGGTATGGGCCTAAAGAAGGATCTTGGCAGGGACTTCTGGTAAAGCAGTTTCCCAGCACCTACGTGCTTAGGGCCTGGCCCTGACGGGCACATACTAATGGTTTAAGCCCCTTGGTACCTGGTGAGTCTCAATGCCCTTAGTGGATATTAGAGCCTTTTAGCAGTTCTACCTGGACTGCAGTTTGACCCAGAACCCTTAAGGTTCAAGTGGCGGCCCTGTTCTACCTTGGAGGGTATCTTGGCAAGGTTTCTTTCAGCAGGAGGGAAGCAGTTCTGCCCGCCTGAGTATCCTGTTGGATTTCAATAGGTTCATTTGGTAGAGGGCTCTGGAAGAATCTTTCTGGGTGTTCATGTGGAAGGCCTCCATGGGGGGTTGATCCTTTACAATCTATTCCTGGCCTCTCTGGTGTTGAAGTGTGTCTGTGTTGCGACCCTTGTCTTCAAGTACACTTTATTGGATCTTTTGATGTCTCCTTTTTGCGGTGAAGCTTTTGTTATCCTTTTTTCAAGAAGGCTTCCCCACCCCCCTTTCTCATTCTGACTTTATTGTAGGCCTGCCTTCCTTCCTTCTGAGAGAAAGGTCTTCAAAAAGATTCCTTGTGGTATCTGGTAGATGGGTGAAGTGTGTTGCTAGAGTTCATTGCAATTTCTCATGCCTCCCATCAATCAGACCATCTCCATCTTTGGCAGTTTGAGAAAAATGCTGGCAGAAGTCAAGTCCTCTATTGCCTGTTCACCCTTGGAGACTTTGGGTGCAGTGCACATCCTGCTTGGTAAGCATGCTCAGTCAGGACAGAGTTGCAGCTCATGCAACCATCTTGCTTGGAGTCTGCTTGGGTGTCCCCAGAAGACAGTTAAAAGCCTCCTGACATTATTTGATCACCTTTGTGAGACCTCCAAGGCATTTGCCAGAGGAGTCTCCTTTCCTTTATGACTGCTAGACCAGTCCAGGATCCGCCTGGAAGACTGATTTGCAGGCTAGAAAGCCTGCTGCCTTTGTGGTTGCATTAGCGATGTTACAGCCTGGGAGATTCTATCTGCAGGTTTGGGGGTTATGATTGCTGTGGAAGGCCTAGTGGTCTAGCTCCACGTTTTCATAGTAGGATAGCCAAGTACTTGATCAGAGTCTTTGTGACAAGGATATGTGTGTTTAGAAACATTATCTGAGTTTTTTTCAGTTTTGCTTACTGCTTGGGAAGTGTCATACTGGCTTCTCTCAGTGCTCTACCAGAGGATATACTAGGTGACAACATCAAGTCTACCTCCACTTGCTGGCAGGGGGACATAACCCACTCGTTTGGACTAGTCCAGCAGGATTCAAGAAACGAGATTATGAGGTATATTAAAATCTCTCCTTGAGGAAATGCAGGATAGGTTTGTCTTAAGGTTACCAAATGTCCCCGATTTTTGGGGATTGTCCCTGATTTTGAACTAATCCCTGGCTCCATGGACTAAAACCATCTCCTGTTCCCCATTTCAGTGCAGACTGAGGCACAGGACTTTCCTTCTCCCACAAGTCCCTCCAATGGAATGCAAGTGGCCTATCAAGTTTTCTCGATCCTCTCCCTCCCTCCACTGGCAGGAATGGTTCTCAATAGCAGATCAATTTCCTGTGCAGTGCAGAACTAGTATCCTCTGTAAATCTGGGGGACTCCTCACCCCTTCCACTCCTCAGTCCGAAAATTCCAAGACGCTACCTTTTCTCCAAATGTCCTAGATTTGCTTTCCAAAAATCTGGGACACTTGGAGAACTTTAGTTTGCTTAGCATGCTGTGATAGTAGAATCATCTAGCATCTGGGTCTATCTGGCAGGCCAGGCCAGGCCAGGCATATTGTAATAGAAATGTAGGCACTCATGTAGCCGGGTCAGTCTGACAGGCTACATTACAATCAGCAGCAGCTTCCCCTTTCTGTTCTAGCTGCAATGGATTCCAGGTTCCAGGTCAATGACCCGGCAGAAAATCACCACTGATGCAGGGGACCTAAAAGGCGCTCTAAAAATGTAGCTATTTAGATCAGGCTGTAATGGCAGAATCAGACTTGCACCTGGATCAGTCTAGCAGGTTGCAAGTTCTGTAATTAGCTGGAAGACTAAGTGGAAGGTGGTCATGAATCCAGGTCTGTTTGGCAGGCTACACAGGAGACATAGGAGCCTGATGTCTGGGCAATATCCAAACTAGCATCGCTGGCTATTTAGATTAGAGAGTTTTGTAGTTAGACGTTAAGAGAGGTGAGTGCTGGAGGGGAAAAGGATTTTGTAATCTCATGTACCTGAGATGGTGAAGTACAAATGAGGATGACAAAAAGGACTGTCTTGGGTGGGCAGAAAGATCTTGCAGGCAGTCACTCTGTGACTGACAACTGGAATAGACAGAATAACTGAACAGAGCAACTAGGTTGATTTGTCTTTTTTTCTGTCATCTACTATATATGTTACTACGTAGGTATCTCCTTCTCTCCATCTTTGTCTAATGTTTTCTCTTCTTTGTAAAAAGATAGGTTATAATAACAAATAGATACCACCAAGAACAAAATAAAAATAAAAGTATTTTTAGATTCCTTTTAATTCCCTTTTCCTTTCTTATTTTCCCATTTCTCCTGTTCTGCTTCTTCCCTATCCCTAATTCTTTTTTCTCCCTCATCCTTCCTCTGATTATTTTTTTCTCTTTCCTCGTTCTTTTTCTCTCATGACCTTCTTTTCCCACAAAATGTGAAATTTAGTGCTTCTGTTGTATGCTTCCCACTATATCACAACATCATGGGTCTTTCATTTTGGAGCTGGCCCAGCTTTATCACGTTCACTTTCCTAATGCCCTCAAAAATTCCCTGTGACTGACAATCATTGTGCATGAATGTATAGCTACTTTTGAAACCTACTCAGCATTCAATCTGGTTTTCTCATGAGTCTCTGTACCTTCTGCCCAGTTCTCCAAGAAATTCAAATTCTCCTCATTGATGGGGTTCATTTTCATCACTGAAAGCCAGGATGAAGGGATGATTCTACCTACATCTCATTCCTTTTCTGCAGAGGAATTGTATTAGGGGCCTAGGCTTTCTTCTCCTCATAAAAAGGATACTGTGAGAGGTCTAGATATGATTATTTTCAGAACTGAATTTGATCTCTTCCTCTCAGACTCTCTATCAACTTGCTTTTCTGCAAAGACAGGTAGCTATTGCACTGTGGCACTGTCCTTTGATTCTCTGATGCTGTGCACTCTATCAGTCAAAATGGTGTCTTCTGCCTTTCTAGGGCAGTGGAGGGCAAACATTTCCCCAGCAGTTTTCTATATATTTTTGTTCGGCATTTGCTCAAAGGCACATAAAATCCATATGTTTTTCTTCTGATAGTTTTCATTGCTGTCAAGATTCTCTTCCCACTTGATATCTCCAGACCAGATCTCACATTATTTATTTATTTAGCTATATTTATATACCGCTTTATCTACAAGTCTGAGCGGTTTACATAAGAACAAGGTGGCCTTTATGGCTTTACATGTAACATTATGACTTTAAACATTAATATTAAATGCAAAGCATAGAACATTATAACAAACTTATAACAATAAATGTAAATTTAAGATAACTTAAAAACAGCTGCTGGAAACAGCATTGGGGATTGAGAGGAGAGGTAGAAAAGTGAGAGAGGTGATCAGAAGCTGTGAATGTTCATTCTAGTGGTCTTTTCCATAAGGTCTCTTCTGGCTAAATCATCTTTTTTTTGTTTTCTTTTTACATTTCCATTATCAGGAAATAGTTATGTAGAGGCCTTTATTATATTCCATAGTATAAAAAATGGCCCGGTAGAAAGTGAACATGTAAGTTTTGTGTTTTACCACTAGGTGGTATTACAGGCCCTTAGTGAGGAAATAGTTCTACGCTTCCCTTGGTGAGAGAAAGGTCTAGCGAGGGCATTCTTCAGAAATAGGAGGAGAGAGGGAAATTTCCTAAAGCATGAGCTATGTCCATAGAGATGAAAGGAGGCTCAGAGTTGAATAACAATCCTTGTGAGAGAAGGAATCCTGAGACAGCCATATAAAGAGGGCATCAGTCTTAAAACTACAAAGGCTTCATTAACCAACCTGAAGCAAGATGGACTTCATTCAACCACATCACTACTGATGCACTGGACTGGCTGAGGTCTGCAATCTTTAATCACATGCAAGAAGAGGAAGCACTTGAACAGACCGGAATTTCTTCTGAAGTAGCAACAAGTGGAAGTCAGTGTGCGATTCAAAAGAGAAAGATTAAGGGGCTCTTTTACGAAAGTGCACTAAGCAGTTAATGCATGTTTTAATACAGGTAACTGTTAGTGCTGGCTACAGTGCAGTAAAAATCCAGCGTTAACTGCCTGGTGCACATGGGGGCGGGGCGGAATGTGGACGTAACTTACTTGCAGTGCACCATCAGTTTTGCAGTTAGTGTGGGTCCGCTTAACGCCCCACGAAGAGCAGTCATCAAGTGCAGGGCCAGCCCATCCATTGAGCAAGAATGTTTTTTGCACAGGGCCCCACGTTTCAGGGGGCCCCGCGCAAAGAACATTCTGCTTTTTTTTTTTAAAATTACATTTAAAAAAAAAACCTGTCTCTGGCTGCTGCCGCTGCCGCGTCCGTCGCAGCAGCGGCAGAATGGAGTGTCCTGCGGGGCCCCTTCTCCTCGTTGAGCCCTCTGCAAGGGCTTTCAGATTCGCGAAGGGAGAGTGCTCCCTCGCGTCTCTGTAAAGCCCGCAGGGGCTAATGGGAAATTTCCCATTAGCCCCTGCGGGCTTTACAGAGACGCGAGGGAGCACTCTCCCTTCGCGAATCTGAAAGCCCTTGCAGAGGGCTCAACGAGGAGAGGGGGCCCCGCGGGACACTCCATTCTGCCGCTGCTGCGACGGACGCGGCAGCGGCAGCAGCTAGAGCCAGGTTTTGGTTTTTTTCAATTTGCGGGGCGGGAAGGGAAGGGAAGGGGGGGGTTAAGACTGGTAATGGGCTGGGGGGCTGATGGAGGCTGTCTGGAAATGGGGTGAGGGGGGGTTAGGACTGGAAATGTGCTGGGGGGGGGTTAGGACTGGAAATGTGCTGGGGGGGGGGTTACGACTGGAAATGTGCAAGGGGGGTGTTAGGACTGGAAATGTGCTAGGGGGGGGGTTAGGACTGGAAATGTGCTGGGGGGGGGTTAGGACAGGAAAAGGGCGGGGGGGGGGTTAAAACAGATAATGGGCTGGGGCAGATGGAGGCTGACTGGAAATGGGGTGGTTGGTGGGGGGGGGGTTATGAATGGAAATGGGCTAGGGGGGGTTAAGACTGGTAATGGGCTGGGGGTTGATGGAGGCTGACTGGAAATGGGGTGATGGGGGGTTAGGACTGGAAATGGGCTGGGGGGGGTTAAGACTGGTAATGGGCTGTGGGCTGATGGGGGCTGTCTGGAAATAGGGTGATGGGGGGTTAGGATTGCTAATGGGCTATGGGGGGGTTAGGACTGCTAATGGGCTATGGGGGCGCTAGGACAGGAAATGGGATGATGGGGAGGGGTTAGGACTTGAGGTGGGCTGATGTGGTTAGGACTGGTAATGGGCTGTGGGCTGATGGGGGGGTTAGGACTGGCAATGGGCTATGGGGGGCTGACTGGAAATGGGCTGATGGGGTTAAGACTGGAAGTGGGCTGATGGGGGGGTTAGGACTGGTAATGGGTTATAGGGGGGGCTTAAACTGAAAATGGGTTGATGGGGGGCTAGAACTGGTAATGGGTTGGGGGATTGCTATGACTGGAAATGGACTGAGTGGACGGGGAGGCTTGAACTGCAAATAGCTGATGGGGAGGGAGCTTGGAATGGAAATGGGCTGTGAGGGAAGGGAGCTAGGACTGAAAATGGGCTGATGGAGCAGCTAGGATAGGACTGGAAATGGGCTGTTGGGGGGGAGCTAAGATTGGAAATGGGCTGTGGTGGGGGCTTGAATTGAAATGGACTCATGGAGGGGCTAGAACTGGAAGTAGGCTCATGGGGGGGCTTGGACTGGAATTGGGCTGAGTGGAGGGGAGCTAGGATTTGACATGGGCTGATGGTGGGGCTAGGAAATGACTAGAAATGGGCTGATGGGGGGCTAGGATTGGAAATGAGCTGATGAAGGGACTCAGACTGAAAATGGATGGGGGAGCTAGGACTGGAAATGGGTTGATGGGGGGCTAGGACTGGAAATGGGCTGATGCAGGGACTAGAAGGGAATGGATGCTGGGTGAGACTGGAACTAGAAGGGAGCTGATGTTGGGGGAGGATTAGAATGGGATGGGGCTGGGAGAGTAAAATGGAGAGGGGAAAAATATTTTGTGTGGGAGGGATGAAAAATCTACAATTGGCCGGGTATTGGGAGAGTAAGTGGGGATTGAGGATGGAGGGGTAAAATTTGTGTGGATGAAATAAGAATGAGGAAAGAGCAAAAGGAGAAAGATTAGTATGTTAAAGCAGATGTAGAGAGAGAGGATGGAAAGAAAACTAGAAGAGAGAAGAAAGGACAAATGGACAGCAGACGATGGAGAGTTAGCAGAAAATATGAAGAAACCAGAAGAAAGTGGCTGGAGCAATTGCAACTGAAAAAAAATGCACAAAAGGTAGAAAGATATCTCTTTATTTTGAATTTATTAACTGGAATATGAAAGCTCTGGGAAATGTGCATCATTAACGTCTGCGCTTTGTTTGGTACAAGAGGAAATTGATTTATAGTTTTATTTCTACAGTGTTGTTGTACATTCCAAGTTTGGCTTTTGGGGTTCCCAGTTTAATTATTGCCTTCCTGTTTCTAAATTGCGATTCCTTGTTTGGTGATGGTCTATGTTCTGCATGTGTAACTGAGCTGAGGTATTCTGTTTATGTAATTCCTATTTGACATTGCCACTTGTTCTCTTTCCCCAGTATTCTCTGAAATGTACTGGTTTAATATTTGCAGTGTTTCCTTTTGATAGGTAGGGTCTGGTGCTTTGTGAGTCCTGGTAATGCTGTCAGGATACAGCGGGTTTGCTATGGGTTCTAAATGGGCAGCGTTTGTAGTAGTTCCTAATGTGCCTGGCGGTTGGCACTGGATTATAGTAATGTAGAAATCTTTTAGTCTTTCTTTATCCATACACTCATTAAGAGACATGTTTACTAAAAGTTAGTGAATGGTAACATTATGCAAATATTTATGCAAATAAGACCACTTATGCAAATGAGGCCCCGCACCGAGTCTCCGCACATGGCCCCGCACCCCCCTTGGGCCGCCCCTGATCAAGTGCCCTACTCTGATTGCGAAAATGTGTTACACTTCCTGCTTCTTGAGCTTACAGCACAAGAGTTCAAAACTTGGAAAATAAGTAATTCTTTATCTCACGTTTTAGATGTTTTTCTTATTTTATTTTATTTATTTACAGTCTCTTCTATTGATTGAAATGATAAAGCAATATATAAATAAATACTGCATGGAAAAGTCCCTTACCGTGCATTTAGTTTATTCTCTTGCCATTTTCCTACAAGTGACTGATTTGAGAATCCCATACGCTGTAGCCCTGCTGTGCTTTGGCAAGCAAGAGAAGCGTGTAAGGAGCTTTGCTGTTCACCAGAGAGCCTTAAAGTGATTCACCACCATCTTCTTCCCCCAATCAAGAACCCAGTATTAAAAATTCTGTTTTTGTGCTAGTTACTTTCCCTCCACACTAAACAGGTGCTTCCCATGCTCCCCACTGAGTTGAACTTCTTTGCTGCCTTATTATTGCATCTCAATTTACTGCTTGGTATTCAGTCTCTCTTTCTGTCTGTGCATTCCAGGTGCAAAGTGTCCCTCTTGCTTTCATTCACCCCCAGCTGTGTCAGCGAGATGTCTGTTGCATTTTCTCTCCCTTCTTCAGTGCCAGTTGTTAAAGAGGCTTCCCAGACTCTTTAGCATTTCAAAGGGAATACTACTGTTTGTTTCCAGGATTCCAGTTGCTCAGTGTCAGCAGGCCTGCTGCACTCCCCTCTGCTGTCTTGGCCCCTTGAACTCAATGTGTAGTCCTGGCCATCTGCGTATAAGAGGATTGGGGAGACAAGAGAAGTGGCTCATATAGGGCACACCATGGTCGTCAGGGCCTCATGTAACACCAGTCAAACAGTCATTGAAGGCAGCAGAGCTGCTAGACCAGACCTATAAGCTCAACCTACCCTTCGTTGTACATAGAGACCAATGTAATAAAATGCAGGAAACTCAGTGCACAGCTTAGCAAGGATGTGTGCACACAATTTTCTACGCTACTGAGGGCATCCAAGGCATAAAGGAGATTAGTACACAGAAAAACTGTGCAAAGGATTTTGTAAACATTAGCTCACTGATTATTTAAATCCAATGCTAATGAAAACATTAGATATTAAACAGATGCCGAGAAGAGCGCTCATGACCCAGAGGTTTAATGCCTGCTTTTCTAATGCTGGAGATTTAGAGCGTGGTCTGAAGTGAAATAAAAGGTTAGTTCACTTTTATGTGGCTATAATTAGTGAGGGTTTTGTGCCACTTTCTTTTTTTCTGCCAGCATGAACTACCTGCAGCTTTATTCTTGTTTTTTGAAGGGAATGGTTGGACAAATAAAAAAAATAAAATAAAACGAACAACAGGGAGATGAGATGATTAGCTTGCCAAAATCAGAATTAAGGCACAGGTACTGCAGCTGAGAAATGATGGGCAATTTGCTTAAATGCAAAAATTTAGATGATAATATATAAATATTTATGCATGGAATATACATTTGCCATTCATAAGAACATCATAAGAAATGCCATACTGGGTCAGAAAAAGGTCCATCAAGCCCAGTATCATGCTTCCAACAGTGGCCAATCCAGGTCACAAGTACCTAGCGGGTCCTCAAAAAGGTACACAAGTTCCACAATGCTTGTTTTGGGGTTAAGCAGTGGATTTCCCAGCTCCTCTTTAATAATGGCTTATGGACATTTCCTCCAGGAACTTGTCCAAACCTTTTTTAAGCCCAGATACACTAACAGATTTTACTACATCCTCTGGTAACAAATTTCAGAGTTTGATTACGCATTGAGTAAAAAAACAATATTCTCTTATTACTGTTAAATGGGTTTCACTGTAGCTTCATTGCATGTCCCCTAGTCTTTCTACTTTTTGATGGAGTAAACAACCTATCTGTGTTTACCCGTTCTACTCCGTTCATCAATTTATAGACCTCTATCATATCTCCTCCCAGCGATCTCTTTTCCAAGCTGAAGAGCCCTAACCTTTTAAGCCTTTCCTCATAGGGGTATCTATCCTTCATCCCCTTGACTGTTCTCTGTACCTTTTCTAATTCTGCTATATCCTTTTTAAGATACAGTGACCAGAATTGCATACAATATTCAAGGTGCAGTCGCACCATATAATGATACAGAGGCATTATAATATCCTTTGTTTTATTTTCCATTCTTTTCCTTATGATTCCTAGCATTCTATTTGCTTGCTTGGTCACCGCTGCACACTAGGAGGAGGTTTTTAACATGTTATCCACGATGACGCCTAAATCTTTTTCTTGGGTGGTAGTTCCTAATGTGAAACCTTGCATTGTGGAGCTGTAGTTTTGGTTCTTCTTTCATAGGTGCATAACTTGTCCACATTAAATTTCACCTGCCATTTGGACATCCAGTCTTCCAATTTATCAAGGTCCTCTTGCAATTATTCACAATCCTCTTGTGTTTTTAACAACTTTGAATAATTTTGTGTCATCTGCAAATTTGATCACTTCACTTGCTATTTCCATTTCCAGGTCATTTATGTATATGTTAAAAAGCAACAGGCCCGGGGCACCCGGCAAGGATGTCCTCTATCCCCGTTGCTATTTAACCTTGCTTTAGAGCCTCTGGCGTTGTTGATCCGCCAGAACCAACATATTCAGGGGATCACGGTGGCGGGTTTAGACGTTAAGCTTTCGTCATATGCTGATGATCTGCTCTTATTTTCCACCCCAAGTTCAGTGTCGTAGATTTTTAGTCTTATTGACCAGTATTCATGTCTGTCAGGGTACAAAGTAAACTGGTCAAAATCCACGGTTTTCCCCGAATTCTCTTGCGAAGAAAAGTGACTTGGAGCACCTTCCTTTGGTGTGGGAATCAAAAATGATCAAGTACCTGGGGGTACAGTATTGCTACCCATTGGAGTTGACAATTAGATTTAATTCTTGCTGGTTATTAGATCTTGTTCGGGCCCTGTCCAGTAAGTGGTACCCCCTGGCCTTGTCGTGGTGGGGGCGGTTAGAGACGATCAAGATGGCGATTACCTCAAAGATTAATTACATCCTTGAGATGCTTCCTTGCTATCTTCGGAGGCAGACTTATCATCAGATTGAGGGGATGCTAAGCCATTATTTATGGAAAAATAAGACCCCAAGAATCGCTCTGAAAAAATTGAAGGCTAGGAAGGAGGGTGGGGTTAATTTTCCTGATTTTTGGGCTTACCATACTGCCTTTTTACTTAAACAGGGATCCAGGTGGATGGAGCAGATAACGGAGCGGAGCCCTACTTGGCTGGTTCTGGAGCAGAAGCTTACCGCCCCCATTCCCAGCTATCTTTTGCCTCAGATGGTATGCCCAAAAGGGTTGTCTCGGTAGTAATAAGTGACTCACAAAAAGCTTTTGTAACTCTGTGGCACGCCTTGCTGCATGACGAAGAGGTATTCGAATCTATGCCCCTCTGGTACAACCCTTTCTTCAGAATACAGCGCAAGGTTTTTGCTTGGCGCAAGTGGTACTCGCGGGGCATCTGGGAACTAGGGCAGCTTGTTGCAGTGGGTAGCTGGAAGCCTTTTGATAAGCTGCAGCGGGAATTTCACCTCCCAGGGTCCTTGTATTTTCAATGGTTACAAATTAGACATTGTGTGGGGAAGGCGGTGGCGGACATAGAGCAACTGGGCAAAGAGAGTAGCATAGCGATCGTGATCCAACAGGTCACACATAAGGCAGGGGTTGCGTCTCAGTATTACAAATTGCTTAGTCAGAACGATCCCTCATGGATACGAGGGCTGCAATGTGTCGGGAAGCAGGAAGTAGGTGTTGACCTTCCCCCCCAGAGCTGGGCAAAGTTCTGGTCGAGGACGGTCAGGGTGTCAAGATCAGCATCTATAACTCAATCGCTTCTTTTTTTTGCAAACAGGGCCTATTATACGCCAGTTAGACTGGCCAAATGGGATGAGACTTCCGGCAACAAGTGCTGGTCTTGCCAAAAGTCCATAGGTACGTTAGAGCACACTGTGTTTAGCTGCCCTTGTGTTTGGGGCTTCTGGCTGCATATCTGGGATAGGATTCAACTAGTGCTGAAGTTTCAGGCTCCTCTCTCTTGGGCCATAGTTGTTTTTCGATCTCAAGTGGGGATTCCTGCCCTGGATAAGGATTGTTACTTTCTCCTTGACTTCATGGTGGGAGTTGCCTTGCATATGGTTATTATGAATTGGAAGCATACTTATGATGTAAGCTGGCAGGCATGGTGGAATCTGCTTTCTCTGTATAGTAAATATGAACAACTGCCTAGAAAGGATGGGACTTTGGGTATGTCTAAGCACGTGAAATGGAAGGCTTTGAATGAGTTTGTCGCCCATGCTTGAGCAGATTAGTGGGATTGCCTGCCCGACAGCTTGTCTCTGGTGGCCGGTGCCCGATAGGTGTCTGCCTCCTGGTGGACCCTGAGGGGGGGGGGGGGTTGAACAGATGTATTTCGAAGTTTCTTTTGTTGAATTTTGTTGAGTTTTGTATTGTGTTGATGTTTTGTCTGGTGATTTGAAAATCAAATAAAAATATATTTAAAAAAAAAAAAAAAGCAACAGGCCCAGCATAGATCCCTGGGGTACTCCACCTTTCTCCATGGAGAATATTGGCCATTAAGACTTAGACCTAGACCTACTTTCTGCTTTCTATCTTTTAATCAGTTGCTGATCCACTATACTACTCTGCCTCCTATCCCATCAATTTTTAATTTTGAGAAGAGTCTCTCATGGGGGATCTGGTCAAAGGTTTTCTGAAAATCCAGATGCACTCTATCGACAGGCTCACCTTTGCCTGCCTGTTTATTCACACCTTCAAAAAAATATAACAAATTAGTAAGACAAGACTTTCCTTGGCTAAACACATGTTGGCTTTCTCTCATTAAACCATGACTATCTGCATGTTCAGTAATTTTATTCCTTATAATGGTTTCTACCTATTTGCCCGATGCTGCCGTCAGGCTCACCGGTCTGTAGTTTCCTGGATCACCCCTATATCCCTTTTTAAAAATTGGCGTTACAGTGGCCATTCACCAATCTTTTGGTACTAGAGATGATTTTAACGATAGTTCACAGATGAATAATAATAGGTCTGCAATCTCATATTTCAGTTCTTTGAACACCCTCGGATGTTTACCATCTGGTCCAGGTGATTTGCTACTCTTCAGTTTATCGAATAATTGTAATAAATATTCCCAGTTTATCGATATTTCTTTCAATTCTTCCAATAGATCACCTTTAAATACTATTTCAGGCATGGGTAATGTTCCTACATATTCTTCAGTAAAGATCGAAGCAAAGAATTCATTCAGTCTCTCTGCTATGGCCTTCTCCTCCCCTAGTGCCCCTTTTTCCCCTCTATCATCTAATGGTCCAACTTACCTCTCATAGATATTTTGCTATGAATGTACTTTAAAAAGTTTTTATTATGTGTTATTCCACAGAAAACATTTTTTTAATTCTCTATTTTCCTGCCTTATCAATGCCTTGCATTTAACTTGCCAGTGCTTATGTTCTTCCTGTTTTAATAATTTGGCTTCTTTTTGCATTTCCTGAAAGATGCTTTTTTGGCTACAACAACCTCTCTGACTTCATCTTTAAACCATGCTGCAGCTTTTTGACCTTCCTTCCACTTTTCTTAAAGTGTGGAATACATCTGGTCTGGGCTTCCAAAACAGTATTTTTAAACAATGTGCATGCTTGATGTAAATCTTTAACCTTTGCAGCTGCTCCTTTTAGTTTTTTCTTAACTATTTTCCTCATTTTATCATAGTCTCCCCTTTGAAAGCACTGTGGATTTCCTTGCTGTCCGTCCTCCTTTTATAAATCAAATGTGATCATGCAATAATCACTATTGCCAAATGGCTCCAACACCCTTATCTCTTGCACCCTGTGTTTCACTAAGGACTAGGTCCAAAATAGCTTCCCCTCTTGTCGGCTCATGAACCAGCTGCTCCATGAAGCAGTCATTTATTTCATCTAGAACATTTTCACTAGCATGTCCTGCTGTGACACAGACCCAGTTGATACCAGTGTAATTGAAATCACCCATTATTACTGTGTTGTAACTTTTATTCACTCCCCTGATTTCTTTTAGTATTTCATCATGCTTCTGTTGATTCTGGCCAGGTGGTCGGTAGTACATCCCCACTGTCATCGCGTTCCCCTTTTTACATGCAATTTCTATCCATAGAGATTCTACAGTGTATTTTGTTTCCTACAAAACTTTAATCCTATGTGTCTCAATGCCCTCTCTAACATAGAGCACGACCCCTCCACCAATTTGATCAGCTCTATCATTGCGATATAGTTTGTACCCAGGTATCACAGTGTCCCATTTGTTGTCTTCCTTCCACCAGGTCTCTGAGATGCCAATTATATCTAACCTTTCATTTAGTACTATATATTCTAGCTCTCCCATCTTATTTTTTAGACGTCTATCATTTGCATACAGCCATTTTAGAGGTTGTATTTTATTCATATTAATCTGGTTATCAGTTGTTAGGGGTAATTTGGAATCGTTCAGTTCTGTCTGCTCTGCATTTAAGGATATCTGGGTTATTTTTATCTTTATTGGACCCTTTCTAACTTCCATCTTTTGCTAGTATCCTTCAAGAAAACAGCCTTCCGAACCATGCATTATTGGGCGACTGTTGGCTTTCCTCCATTATCTAGTTTAAAAGCTGCTCTATCTCCTTTTTAAAGGTCAATGCTAGCAGCCTGGTTCTATCCCGGTTAAGGTGGAGCCCATCCTATCAGAAAAGCCCCTCCTTTCCCAGAATGTTGCCTAGTTCCTAACAAATAAAAAACCCTCTTCCTTGCACCATCCACGCATTGAGACTCCATATTTTTGCCTGCCTTTTGGGTCCTGCGTGTGGAACGGGAAGCATTTCGGAGAATGCTACCCTGGAAATTCCTACTTAAAAGTCTAAATTTGGCCTCTGAAACCTCCCTCGTACACTTTCCTATGTCAATGGTACCAACATGTACCAAGATGGCAGGCTCCACCCCAACACTAATACCTTGTCTAGGTGGCACGGTCAGGTCAGCTACCTTCCCACCAGGCAGGCATGTTACCAGGCAATCCTCACATCTACCAGCCACCCAGCTAACTAAATGCCTAATGATTCAATCGCCAACTATAATGGCCATTCCCTGGGCACATATCCCTGGAGAAACCTCCTTGGTGCAAGAGGGTTTTACATCACCTGGAGGGCAGATCCTTGCTACAGAATCACTTCCTGCCACACCAAGGTGATGTTATCCTTTCGTGTGACCTCTCTCCTCTATGGCAACAGAGAGGCTGCCAGACTGGAGGTGGGACTTCAGTACTACGTCCCTGTAGGTCTTGTCTTTATACCTCTCTGTCTTCCTTAGGTCCTCCCAGTCTGCTACTCTAGCTCCAGATATTGGATTTGTTCCCTGAGAGCAAAGAGCTCATTGCACCTAGTATACACATAAGACCCCTCACCAACTGGGAGAAAATTTTACATGTGACAGTCAATGCTGGACTGCTGTCTGCATCTTAGTTTTAAGGTTTTGTTTCGCTATTTAAGTTGTTTACTTACTTAAAGTTGCTAGGGATACTTGTTCTAATACAGCTATACCTAATAAGTTTAAGGGACTTTTGCTCACCTCAAGATTAATTAAATTTCAGGGCCTTAATTAATCTATTCCTGATGAACCCGAAAGTGAATGCGAATAGGTCATAAGCACTAGCTGATAAGATTTTGACCTGACTCCTAAATCCACACAAACTTTGTCAAGGCTTGTGTTAATGCCTGGCTTCTTTCTTCAGCCTTTGAGGAATCTGCAGCTGAGCAATGTACTCCACACTGGTAAGAGCAAGTTAGTCTTTGTAAGCCAACCCAGCCAAGTGTCAAATATGTGGAAGAAGTGCCATATCTTGGTATGGGTGCTTTTGCAAATCTTGGGCTGGGTATTCTAAATCTGTTCATCATTAGATTAGCACAATCAGCCAAAACATTTTCGAAATAATCACATAATCCCATGCCAGCAGACGGCTGACCACTGTAACTGGTTCCTTGCATCTGCTGATCTCAACACCTTGGACATTTATCAGGGATGGGAGGGTTGATTGAGGCCTCCACTCACCTCTAAGCTATTTGCCTCTGCCAGGAATAGAGATTTAGCTCATACCTTTTCAGTAGTAGTTTAGGGCAAGTTACATTTAGATAGAGTAAGTATTTTCCTGCCCTGGAGGACTCACAATCTAAGGCTATCTGAAGCAATGGAGGGTTAAGGTAAATTGCTCAAGCTCATAAGGGTTGGTTCTCAGTCTACTCCTCCACCAGGAACTTCCTCCGGCCTGGAATTAGGCATGCTGAGGACCAGGACAGACACTAAGGAGTGGCCTCAACCAGTAGCATGTACCCTGAGGCTCAGCCTCTTTGATATCACTCAGCTTTGCCAAGGGAATCCCCTGTAAATATGCAGGTTAGGAGAATGTAATGGTGGGTTTGTAGAACAGTCAATGGAAATAGCTGAAAGTGTAGCTGCAGTACTGAAATTCCGATTCTGGGGGCATGAATGGATTGCTCAGAAGGAGGGCAGTCTTCAAAAGCCATTTATTTAGATTTTCCTCTCACCCTTTTATTCACCCCAATAAATTTGCCCATCTGAAAATTGCCCACTCTGTATGCAGGCAAATGTATGTGCAGGGATCACACATGCGGTAAATATAGGCAGGCACAGAAATGAGGTTTGGTTCGGGGAGGCCAGTTTTATATTTTTGAAAAATATGGACAAAAAGTTGAGACTCAAGAGTGATAAGTATACACATTATTTTAAAGGGAAAAAGTACTCACAGAGAAAATGGGCACAAATCCCTGTGGGTACAATGTTCATATTTTACCTTTGAGAACTGGTGCAAAATCCATGGAATCTGCAACGGTGCAGGCTGTTTTGAAAATTTCTCTCTAAATATACAGGTGCCTTTCAGTCAACTCATAACTTGCTCACACAGAGATGGATTTACCAAAAACAGATATCACTCTTTTTTATCCATATTTTTCAAAAATTTCTGTAATAGGCACGGTTCCCTGTTGGCACAGCCAGGACCATACCAAGGGCTGTGTGAGCAATGCGGCCGCAAAGGGCGCAAGTATGAAAGAAGTGATGATGTCATCACTGGGCTTCTAGGAAGCCCAGCAAAAACGCGTTCCTGTATGAAAATGGGTGGGGTACTAGGATCACCAGTCGCACAGAGCTCATTGCTAACTTAGTATGGTCCTTGGCATAGCTACCCACAAGAGGTTATCTTTTGTCATGCAGTGTGCGCGAAAGTAGATGTGACCACAGTGGGTCCAGAGAAGCTGTCAGCTTTGTGTACTGGATTACCAGGACTGGTACAAGAGTATTAGGTGCTCTAGATGAACCTTCAGTCTTGTGCCCCCTCGCGATTAACTTTTAGACCCCTAGCACCTCTCCCCCCCCCCCAAGAATTTGAGTTTAATTATTAATCATAATCATCTTAATACCATCTCTCCCAGAACAATGATATAAACACAATAAACTTGTGAACTGGATTGGCCACTGTTGGAAACAGGAGACTGGGCTCTACAGACCTTTGGTCTGACCCAGTATGGCATATCTTATGTCCTAACACAAATATTTGGACATCATACTTTTAATTATTAATCCTTGTTTTGTAACTATAAAAATAATGAGGGCGACTTCCAAAAACTGCTTACAGGGGTAAATAGACTATTTGCACATTGCCCATTCTTCTTGTGGCTAAATGTATGCACTGATGAGTCTTTGAATTTGTGTGCTTGTTAGGACCCATTGTTTTCCTTTGACTGTAGTTGCCCTATGCCCCCCCCACCCCAAGGAAGCTTCCACTTTAGGCAAATACCTAGTCTGCCTAGTGGTTGTACCAGCCTTGTGCACGGCACATTGAAGGTGACTTTATGGGAGATGTTAACCCTCATTAGATCATTGAATCCTGTGCTGTGACAGCCAGTGACTGGATTTTACTTCACTGGTGTTATTTTGTATGAATGGAAGCAGCATGTCATTGTTTCTCTACAAATGATAAATTGAGCTCACACCTACACATAAATGTAAGCCTGATAGGCCTGCCATGGAACGACAGAAGGTGCCTCAATGCAAATACCTCACAAGCAAGGTATGTATTAAATGAGTCCAATAAAATAGTATCAATAGAGCACTTGGCCTCCATCGATTCCATTGTTGTAGCAAAGACTAAAAAATTCAACCCTTACTGTGGAATTTTGCAGTCCCTTGTGGAATTATTGCAGAACTGGGATGGTCTGGGAGCTTTGCCCTTCAACCTCAGCCTCCTTCCCTGGAGGAGAGCTAAAGAAAAAGAGACAGGAAACCTTCTGGTCTCCTCTGTTACGTATATAGAAGAGCTCTCCTAACTAGGCCATTCTCTGTCAGGAGACTCTGCGTAACTATCACATCCACTGTATTGATTTATGATCCAATATCTGTTGCAAAGGGACCAGGCACGTTATACAATCCCCCTACATGAGGGGTGTGCATTTCCCCTTAAAACAAAGTATGTGCCATGGGGACAGGAGGAGGAGATGCTGCCTGTAGAGGGCCAGCTAAGGAGAGAAGGAAGGGCGGTCCCAGTGGCAGTGTGCCACACATTTGCTGCATTTCATGATCCTGACCTTGCTTCGTTCTTTGTGCTACATGTGTCTATCTGTTGAAATACAGATCATCAGCCTGCCAGGCACAGAGAAAGAGGTTCAATAAATGTAGGCCATGTCTACCAGAAGAGGAGTTACTGGGCAGCTTCAGGCACGTTCTGATTCAAGGGCAGAAGTGCGGGAGCTCAGGGCTGACCCCTCCTCTGACCCAGTAGATTAGTGAAGTTGGAGTCCTTCAAGAGGGGAAGGAAAGCTAATAAAGTACCAAGGTCAGGGTGCTGACAAGAGCACAGGCTAGTCCTAGCTGAGTCTTCAGTGACCCACTCAGGTAATTGCAGTTCCATTGATAGACCCTGATACTTGGTAGAAAAAGGCCTTTTATTTCTGTTATACATTGTTTAAATTCCACAGCAGGATGAGTTATTACAATAAACAGCTTTGTTAAGTTAAAAGTGGGGAAAACAAACAAAGAAAAATAAACCAAGTGTAAAAAAGCAGCCAAGTTAGAAAAACTAGCATTAAAAAAATAGAAAACATTTCATCAAGGAATTTTTCCAGTATAGATGGCATCAAGGAGGGTGTGCCCATTTGTGTGCTCATCTGTGCATCTACATACGTGGCTATGTGCCTGTCTGTGCGCCTGCAGGCTTATCGATTATATACTGGCAGCTGCTGAGTAGTGTGTATCTGTAGGCGTGTCGATGCATATTGGCAATCCTTGAGGAAGTGTGCATTTGTGCTTTCAAGCATGTCATTGTATACTGACAGCCTCCAGGAGCATGTGCATTTGTTAAAGGATAACACTATGTGTGAGCACTGTCACAGTGTGCTTGTAGGTCTAGGAATGTCAGTCCGTTTCAGTGTGTGCTCCTCTGTGACAGTCTGTGCTGGTTTTGTTTTGGGCCATAGTTCTCCCTCCTGAAAACCCAGACCTGGAATTATAAAAGTCTTTTTGCTGTACATGGAAAGAAACCCCAAACATACACACGATCCTATTCCCAAAATATACACACCAAGGCATATAAAGACTGCCCCCACTCCGCACACAGAGGTAAATTTTCAATAGGGCACCTAACTACAAAAGAACACGCACACTTTTCTGTCTGCGCAAATCCAACAGATTTTTGTACACAGTACCCGCATATATTTTTTCAAGAATAGCTTGCTATGAGGCCGAAAGTATGTATACACACTTCGGAGGTGTAGCATGATAGTATAAAATGTGTGTGATAGCAGTATACCTACTACCTGTGTGCATTTCTGAAACTAAACTGTAAAATGTGTAGTTTCTAACTGCACCCCTGATCCATCTCTTTTTACTGCAGCTAACAGTGCACACATTCTGAAATTATGAGCGGATTGTATAAAAGGACACCTATATGAGAAGTCCAAAAAGATGTTTTTAAATAAAGACCAAATCTCAAAAAGACCCAAAACAGCTGTTTTGGCATGGCATTCTCGGCATATTTTACACAGCGCGAATGGCCCTCATTTCAGGTACGTACTAAGGACTGTAAGTTTCATAGTGAGAGTGTGCTGCTCTGGGTGATTTTGATTACTGGGGATTTTGCTGCTGATTAATTGAATGTGGACAATGTCTAGTTTGGATGCATTCTGCTGGAACTGTTTTTTGCTCATTATTTTGATTACTAATAACTGGTGATTTACGTGGACACTGAATCACTTGGGACATATCTTAGGACTGAAAAATGATATATCCAGTTCTCTTTTTGAAGCAGAAATTTGGAAGCTGTGTTAGTCCACTATAATGGTGGTTACCGGTAAATAAAAAAGAAAAATAATGTGATACCTTTGAATCAGACCAGACAGGATTCAATAGGGACATTCGTTTCCTGTCGCATTATAAACTATAAATATCTACAACCTGATCGCCAACAGGACTCAATAAATATATGTACTTTCTGCCACATTCTAAACTATAAACATTTACAGCCTGGTCCCCCTCTGGTCACCCATCCATCCTTTCCCCCTCCCCTCCTGTCTATGTAATGCTGTATAGATTACTGTATATATTTTGGTATCAACATCTGTTGCTCATACTGTCCTGACCTGAGGAAGAAGGTTTTACCTTTGAAAGCTAGTCCAAGAATGTATTAAATTAGTCCAATAAAAGGTATCAGCTCTTTTTCTTTTTATTTAACTACCTTTTTGAAACTGAGAACAGGCAAGCAATTGCCCATGTCTGATGGTCCCTTTCACTAATTATTCATACATTGTTTTTTTTTTTGAGATTTGGTTATTTATTTTCCCTCTGCAGTTTAGGCTAATTTTTCTTTATTTTATAAAGGCAACAATGGCGCCTATGTGCAGGGCTGGCTAGTCTACTAGGTGAGCTAGGCGGCTGCCGGCCGGCCTCGGTTGGTGGCAGTGCCGCCCCGTCCCTCCAGCTACCGCCAATTCTATTTGTGGGGGGAGGCGGGCAGCGGCAGTATGTCCAAAAGTGGTGGAAATGCTGCCTGTCCCCACCTCCCCCTCCTGATGGAATCGGTGGCAACTGGAGGGAGGCAGCAGTGGCAGCTGAGGGGAGCTGACGTCAGCTGGGAGAGAGACAGAATCAGCTGGAGGGGCGGTGTCAATGGGGGAAGGCCAGAGTTTCTACCTAGAGTGGCAAAAACCCTGGGGCTGGCTCTGCCTATTTGCCTTTATAAAATGGGCACCCAGAACCGGTCCCTGTAGCAAACATTTATATCTGCTCTGAAGTTGGTGTAAATGAGTGTGTGCACTCTATGTATGTACTCATATTTTATACAATGCATCTCTACGTCGCAATTCTACCTCTGCTCCACCCATACTATGCCCCCAGGAATGCCTACATGGAGTGCGGGTATAAGTACACACCATCTTATTGCAGCACATACTTATATACTGCTACACAATTTTGCAAAAGGTCTTTTCCATGCATAAAACAGCTTTACATGTGGAAAACCCGTTCAAAAATTATCCTTCACGTATGCACTTTTAGGCTACTGAAAATCCACTAATGCATATTCAGCAAATTTACCTGGGAAACTCCTCATTCTGCAGGGCTCCCATAGGCAAGGCCAGACAGCAGATCTCAAAAACTAGGAGGATGTCAGAGATCCAAAAGACTGGAGAGCCAGAGGAGGAGTACAGGAAGGCCACAGTGTACCAGTTGCACCCCTTTAAAGCAGCACATGTATATGGCCCTAATTTAAACAGGAGGAGGCTCCTCTTTGGCCTGAGTATTTGGTGCCTTCAAAATTTAGGGTCCGATATTCGAAAAGCATTTACACGGTTTACAGCCCAGTAAACTGTGTAAATGCCTTAAACGGGGACATGCAATGGCGCCTACATAGTTAGTGGCGTTGAATATCCCGACTATGTTCCCTACGCTCCCGAAGCTATGCGGTTAGCATCAGGGCGTGCTGGGGGCATTCCGGAATGAAGCAGAGGCGGAGACTGCTGCTAACTGGGTAGCAACAAGCTTGGACTGCTACCCAGTTAGCGATCTGCAGCTAAAATTAGGTCAGATTTTGGCTCGCCTAGTGTTGGCTGTGGATGCTGACCGGGTAGGCTCTGCAGCAGTTTCCTATGGGCACCAAAACCGGATATTCAATGCTGTTGCCGCAGCATTGAATATCCGGGATTAGCAGTGAGCGAGCAGGCTGTGCGCCGTAGCGGTGCGTAGCCTGCCTAGTAGAATACCGGGCCCTTAGTGTCCTAGGCAGCTGCCTAAGTTGTCTATGCCTCCATCAGGGCCTGGCGTCATTTTCTAAGCTTTTTTGAATGCAGAGTAGTGTTTTATACACAGGTGCTTATACAGTTCTCCAAGAGTATATACATGCATATAATTACACACCAGTGGCAAATAGGGGCCGATATTCATAGTGACTAATGTGGTAATCAGATCTGCTAACCGTGTTAATGTCTACAACCAGGATATTCAGCGGCACTAGTGCAGTTAGTGCTGCCAAATATCTCGAGGTGCTGTCACCCAATGCCCTGATACTAGCCGCTAGTATTGGGGCGTTCTGGGGGCAGAGAAGAGGTGGCACCCGGGTATAACTGGGCCACAACAATATTTAGCTACTGCCTGGTTATCTCTAAGTGGCAAAAGTTAGGAACGTTAAAGGTTGGCCTAACTTTCACCGCAGAAACTAACCGGGTAGTGGCGATATTGGTTAGCTTCACTGCTATCCAGCCGACCCAAGTATTCGATGCCAGTGGTCGGATATAGCCCTGGCATTGAATATCCAGGTTTTAAGTTCAGCGGCAATGCCTAGCTGCTTTACAAGGGATATCCCCCCCCCCACATAGAATATACTTTTTATTTGGTATATACTTAGGTTGGAAGAAGCTGGGGAGGAATTGCATGAAACACACATGTATTATAAAAGATGCATGGATCCATATAAACTTGGGTGGAAAAGTTACAGCAGCCTCAGAGCAAATGTACCTTTGTGTGGGAGCTTTCGGGGAGGCAATGGTATAAGGGCACTAATGTTGCCTTTATAAAATGGTGCAACATATGTGCCCTGTTAGCCTGGGTGCCCCCTTATAACATTTCCCTTTGTATGTGCATACATCCCAAATAAACCTTTGAAAATTGACCATAAAAATCAGAAATTCTAAACTCCTGCCTAAACCAACAACAAATATAATAAAAACATGTTCCCTGGGCATAATATGGCAGAGGCCAGGGAAGGCAACTGCTATTACTGTGGCAGCCCTGCCAGTCAACAAACTGTGCTGTGTGTACTCCTGGGAGGAGCTGCTCTCAGGCAGGTCTGCCACTTGAGCATACTGCTTGGGGTGCATGTGGGGGGTACAGCAGAGATGCTTGAGAAAAAAAGAGAATAAAGATAACCCCCCCTCTAAAACTCCCACTGGTCAGAACTCTCTTACACACAGCAACAAAAGACCCAGATACAACCAAAAACGGCCAGCATATCACACAAGGGAGAGCGGGTAAATAGACCCATACCCCAGATACAACTAGCAGACCCACACTCTTTTAGAAGTGCCAGTGCTAGACAGTCACCTCCAAAACACCAACCCACTTATAAATAGCTCTCTCAGTCCTCAGTGTTACCCCTGTGACCCCAAGTCTAGGAACAACAAGACTGAGATTATCTGCAATGAAACTGCTGCTGTCACAAATCAGATTAAATAAATTGTAAATATGAAAGTGCTGCTGCTGAAATAATATATATACACCTTGTAATAAATAATCATCTGGGATGGAGGCACTCCCACACAACACTTCTGAAAGTGAGGGGATGAGAAAGCGATGCCTCCTGTATAAGGGAACACAGAAACCCCACTCCTGCCCCCAAGTCATCCGCTTCCCACTAATGTCCACAAGTGTCAGACTGTCCACTGCACTTCTAAAGGCAGTACCTAAGGAACCAACAGATGAGCAGGTGAGTACTTGGGCACGGTGCTGGGCTAATGGCCGCCTGTGCTTTAAAGTTGTGCACTTGTGTACTCACCTGCTTTTTCCCACACTCCAAGCAGCCAGTGTGAAGGAAAAACGTATCACACTATGGCATTCAGAAAACTGAATCTTCTTTATAAAACCTCCACACTCTCTCCATTCCTCTTGCTCCTCCTCTTCCTTTTCCCTCTCCATGAAGCTCTTTCTCTATTTTGCCCTCCTCAACTTCCCACTTCTCTCCTCTTCACTCTCTCTCTCCTGCACTCTTTCACGGAAGCTCTAGGCTCTTCTTTCACATAGAAAGGGGACTGTATCCTGTCTGTCTTTCTTCCTTTCTTTTACCTCTCCACTGATGCTTAGAAGGCACTCTGGAATGTCAGCTTCAAGTCTGCACACTCCTTAGGAATTTCAGACAGGCACCAAACCTAAACCTGGGAGTACAAAACAGAGCCCTTCTCTCTACAGTCTCAGCTGTGAACACGTTCCATTTTCCTAACCCAAAATTTCCCTGCCCTCTTCCCATCATACAGATCCAAAAATAGAGCCTTTCATTACATAGTCCCAAGTAGTCACACCTCAGAACTTCAAAGACCTCCCCATATGAACTATAAATTAAAGGTTGGGCCCCCAAAAACTCCAATCCCCTTAGCCTTCCCAGTCTACGGATCTTTAACTTTATTCATCCCCAATCTCAGATACCAAAGGGGTAACTTTAAGAGCAACTCATAGGTATGCTCTTAAAAACAGAATCCCAAACAATGCCACAGAGCTTACTAACTCATATATATAAAGTCTGTATGAGGCCTGTGAAAGTGTAACATCACAGGGGAGGCATAGTGTGAAGTATCGAAGTGAGGAGTCTATGGTGTTTCAAAATGATATGCACTGCAAGATCTCTGAGTGAGGTCTGCTGTCAGGTTTCTGAGTAAAGCCTGTGTCGGTCTCCCAGTGAGGCCTACTGTCAGATATTTGAGCAAGGCCTGTGTAATGTTTTAGCAAGAGATTTGGTGAAAAATCCTATGGCATCAGTAGTCCTCGGAGGCCCACCCATGCTGCTCAGTTCCATTGCACAATCTCCACTTCAGGTTCTATCAGAAGATGTCATAGGATTAGAGGAGTGCTCATTGGTCCGTTTAGGCCGATGAAACCGACTCAGCTGGTGCCAGTAATTTCTACAGTACTGGTTGATGACCTGAATTTCTGGCTTCTCCAATGTATGCAGCAAATCCTGGGTTGATGACTGAGTTCCCCGTGCCAGCACCTGTCTGTTCACCTGGTCAGTATTTAAAGAGATGGGATCTGTGACTACACTGTCCACCAGCTCACGGTCCAGAACTTGCAGCCGGATGCGGGCCACGGTATGCTTGAACCGGTTCTCTGTGGCCACACAGTGATACAGACCAGTGTCATTCTTCAAGACTGTCCTAAGAAGTATACCATGGCCGGTTTTTACCAAGGTTTTCTCTTGTCCAATCTATGAAAAGAAGATAGTGGGGAGTGGGGGTGAGTTTGAGAAGTGTCTCATGGGACCACACAGACTGAGACAGGAAAGGTAGATCTAAGGCAGTTCTCTTTGCAATGCCCAGAACAGCAGTCACACTGCCGGTGATCCAGCAACAGAAAGAGAAAGGAATTCTTTGAGACTTACCACCTTTCTGTGTGATGATCCCTCTCTCTGTATCAACCACTTCACGGCAGCTTGAGGTGAGCGAGGCTGACACTCCAAGAACACGCTGGTCCCTTCCACACCATACTGCACTGTCTCCTGCAGGTGCTTTTCCACTGCTCACAGAAGTGGGAAGCAGGACATGGAGAGGAAAAAGCAGAGACAATAGGGAGAGAAAAGCAGAGAGGGAGACCAGAGAAGGAGTGAATGGCAAGGAGAGGGAGAACAGAGATGAAGCAGAAACAGAGAAAAAAGCAAAAGACAGGAGGCAAGGGTGAGAGAAAGACAGAGCCTTTGAAATTCTTTTGTTTTTATCACTTTAACCTATTATTTTGGTAACACATATACAAAATGACATGCAAAATAGTGTGCTGAATCTTGAGAAAGAAATCAAGAGGGAAAAGAGTTGGGCTTTATAGGGCTGCCATCTAGTTCCATATTATAAGAAAAAGATCAGTCTTGGTCATATCCTGTTGTGTGCATGGACTGAAGAAAAGCAAGAGTATAAGTCCTTGCATGCAATGGCTAAAACCAGGACGGAGGTGGGGAGATATATCCAAGATGGCTCTGCATTGCTGATTCCATGCCAATCTAATTAATTTTTAGCTTAGTTATTTGAGATGGTAAAATGAGGGCCAGGTTGAAGACCTTAACACCTGCAGCTCCTCAAGCTGTGCAAGGAACCACTGATCCCTTTGATCCATACTCAAGTAAAATAGTGGCGAACTTGAGGGTTGTCCTTGGGCAATGATGGATGACTACCCTCTCCCAAAGCTGGAGATATCACTCTCCCAAGAGCAGCAAGATCTTCCTCAGATGAGAGTGTCAGCAGATGCTGATGGAATACAGCAACTCAGGCCGGTTTCAAGATAGGTTCTTTAGCTTGACCAATGCAGGTGAGGCATGCCGGCATTAGTGAGCCTCAAGGGGACAGAGGAACAGCGTGGTGGGGCAGGGGCTACATGAACTCTGTTACTGTCTGGAGAGATGAGTTTCTTGGAAGCTGTGAGCACACCTGCTGTAGAAAGTCGAACATGCACAAGGGTAAACCAGACTCTACAGATTCTGCACCAAATAAGGGAAGTGGTAGCTGTACCTATGGAGGAAATATGAATGGTTGTTTTTTTATTAGACATTTGATTCTGTGGATAAAGCACTGGTGAAATTTAAATTTGATGTGTGGTCTCAATCAGATGTGCTAGAAAATGTTACAGCTTGAGGAGCAGCTCTGGAATCCAGACTAGTGTAATTGAGGACTTAAATGTTTTCTTAAATCTGATTCTGTCCTATATAGAAAGGTAGAAAACCCAGACCTTATTTGTAGGATTAACCACTTGAGATTTATGAGTTGCAGTTACAACCTTAAATGAAGGCAGGAGAGAGGATAACCTACATGGGACATGCTGATAGTTACTGTATCTGCCATCATTTACTATGGTACTATACTAATTTCCCGTATAAATGGACAGCTCCCCTAGTTATATGTAAGTGTTTTTGACAAGAGATTCTGAAGATCTCAGAAGAGCACTATCTGCCCATTACAGGAGTTCTCAACCCAGTCCTTGGAACACACCTAGCCAGTCAGGTTTTCAGGATAACCACAATGAATATGCCTGAGAGGGAGCTACATACCATGGAGGCAAGGCATGCAAATCTCTCTCATGCATATTCACTGTGGTTATCCTGAAAACCTGACTGTCTAGGTGTGTTCCAAGGACTGGGTTGAGAACCCCTGGCTTATTTATAACGATCTTTTATATATTACCTTCTAGACAAGGAGGGGGCAAATCCCAGATTGAGGAAGGGACTCATATCCTTTGGCATTTTAAATCTAACACAATTTTTGGAGACACCTTTGCAAGATGAGGTTTCACCTGCAACTGTTATGGTTAAATTGAATTTAACTCACAACTTTTTCAGAAGTTCAAGATAAGTTACAATCAAGCATAGTACAAGTATTTTCCTGTTCCCAGAGGGCTTACAGTGGTCAACATTATTGGCACCCTTGCAGTTCAGCCTCTTTATGTCCAATATCTCCTAAAAAGAAGGTGGCCAGTGAAATGGCTTTGGACTATATATGCACACATAAAAAAATAAAAACAAAACAAGACCAATTAAAAAAGGAAATAGCAGGAAATAGTATAAAAACCGGGACATTGCCAGGACATGATTATTCCAATAAATCAAGTAAAATCCAACTAACTACACCCTATAGTTTGACTTTAAACTCACAAAAATGATCTCCTAAATTTTTTTGTGTTGGATTGTTTCTCTTGAAAGGGAAAATGGGAGGGTTTGTCACGAGAGAGGTTTCTCCTTTCAAGACAAACAATGCAACACACAAAAATTTAGGAGATAATTTTTGTGAGTTTAAAGTCAAACTATAGGGTGTAGTTAGTTGTGTTTTACTTGATTTATTGGGATACTTTTGGAGTGTGAACCTTTCAGTCTTTTTGATTTAGGACATGATTACTGGCACCCTTATAAACAATTCAAATCAGTTTGAATAGAAGAACCACAATCCCATTGCAGTAAAATTAGATGTACCTGTGATCAATTACACAGGTACACTACCAAAAAACTGCCTCCAGTTTTGCAACTGATTCCTATAGATTTTGGGGTGCTGAATCCAGGAAAAATAGCCAAAATGTTCCATCACGTCACGTTTTCTTGCAAAATTAATTTCTTACCCATATAAGGAATGTTCACATAATTTCTTTTTAGCCGACTGCAGTGTTATTTTCTTGGCCCAAAAATAGAGGTTGTAATGGTTAACTAACTAGAAACACTCCCTCATGATATTTTAGAGTGTTTTGTATTCATTTTATACATTAACAGGACAATTGGGAGGCGGGGGGCTAAATCCAGTACTCGCGCTGGCGCATGTTCTTTCCTGTTCGCCTCGCCTCGTTCGCTCGCTCAAACACGGTGGTTGCGACATGAACGTTCCTGTCAAATTTCAGTTTCTTGCAAGTTCCTTATTACCTTTTGTTTGCTCAGTCGTAATCCAGCTTTATTCCGAAGTGGTTCACTACAGTTGTAGTTTGCAGTGCTGTGTATTTGTGATGGCTCACAGAGCCAGAGGTTGCGTCAACTCTCCGGACAGTTTTTGTTTTTATTTGTGGGGAATTATACCGTGAAAAAGCGGCAGAGGACATTTCTGCATTTTATTAAAAAAGTATATTTCGCCTATTTCGGTTTGAAGTTAGGCGATCAAGACAAACCGTGGGCTCCTCACAAAGTGTGCAAGACATGTGAGGAAGATCTACGCTTATGGATGAAAGGTAAAAAACAAGCATTTCGTTTCGGAATACCTATGATGTGGCGTGAACAAAGAGACCACAGCAGTGACCTGCTATTTTTTGCTCTTGCATTGTGAAGGGATACAACTTAAAAATAAGAACGTAAATAAGTTACCCCAACCTTCCCTCAGCAATTAGGCCTATGCCTCATAGCAACGAAGTACCTGTGCCTGACCACCAAAATCTTTGGATCATATTTGTGTGGACGGTTCTGATCATGATGAGACTCATCAGATGGCTTTTCCCGATGAGTCCAGTACTTCCGAGTTTGAAACTGAACCAGATCCGAAACCTGAACTTTTCTCTCAAGCTGAATTGAATGATTTAGTCCGGGATTTAGGACTCCCAAAAGATGCTGCCCAACTGCTAGGTTCTCGGCTTAAACAGAAAAATCTATTGTCACCAGGAACAACTTTTTATTGGTACCGCAACCGCGAGACACAATTTTTGAAGTATTTCAGCAAAGAGGAAGATTTGGTATTTTGCAACGATATATACGGAGTGATGGAAAAGTTTAAACTCAAGTATGATCCTGCTGAATGGCGCTGTTCATTGATTCGTCAAAAGACCAGCATAAAAGGTGTTCTTCTTCATAATGGCAAACACATTCGCTTCAGTTCCTATTGCTCACTCTGTTATTCTCCAAGAAAAATACGAGAATTTGGGCCCTGATTCTTCAGAAGATCGTTATGATGAGCATAAGTGGATGATTTGTGGAGACTTTAAAATTCTATCCATGCTATTAGGGCAGCAATCTGGTTTCAACCAAATATCCCTGCTTCCTTTGCTTGTGGGATAGCCTGGCCCGCGACCTACACTGGGGGAAAAAAAAACTGGCCAATTCGGGAGTATTTGAGACCCGGTGAGAAAATGTTCTTCATGAGAGCTTGGTACCTCGTGATAAAATTCTATTACCACCTCTCCACATTAAGTTGGGTCTCATTAAGCAATTCTCAAGTCCCTTCCAAAAGATGGTGAGTGCTTTCGGTACCTTTGCTCAAAGTTCCCCCGACTTTTCTGAAGCAAAGCTAAAGGAAGGAGTGTTTGTTGGCCCTGATATAAGGAAACTCATTTCAGATGGAGCATTCGCTGAAACGATGTCTGAGAAGGAAAAAGAAGCCTGGGATTCCTTCAAGGATGTTGTTCTCAAATTCTTGGGGAACAGGCGGGATGAGAACTATAAGGATATTGTTGCCAGGATGCTCAATGCCTTCAAAGAACAAGGCTGTAACATGAGCCTGAAAGTCCATTTCTTGCACTCCATGTGAACTACTTTCCCGAAAAACTTGGGGGCGTACAGTGAAGAACAAGGTGAAAGGTTTCACCAGGACATCAAGGATGCAGAGAGAAGGTACCAAGAAGATGGAACACCACTATGATGTCTGATTTCTGCTGGTTGCTGCTGCGGGAAACCCCAGATTAAAAATACGCCAAGCAGCGCACCAAGAGAAGCATTCGGGGGAAGAAGAAACGGTCCCACCAGGAGATTGATTGACCCAAGAATGACTTTAAAATCTAAACTGTGTTGACAAATATTGTGTTTTTACTAAACTTTGAAATAAAAATTTGCTAGTTATTACCACAGTGTCCGGATCTCATTATTAGAATTTTATTTTCACACCATCGGGTGTTTGTCTTCATGTATTGCAATGGTGCGGTTTGCGTTTTCTATTCTTACATACTACCTGTACAACATTTTTTGCACATTTCTTTGCTTTGCTTTGGTGTCTAACCTCGCTCTATATGCTCAATGTTTGTGCACATGTATGTTGCTGTTTTAAGTGCAGACAATTTTGCTACCATCACAGTGTGTTTTGTTGACATTACTCTATTCTTATGTGCTGCCTTGTTTCAATTTTCTTTATTCTTATTTGAATAACTACTACAAACAATTAGTATAAAGAATTCATCCAAGAAACTTTTATCTCAATCGCACTCAATCTGAAACGTTTCACCTCAAACTGCTAACCCAATGTAGCAAAAAAATCTGTACGTGATGGAGCAAATTGGTTACCAGATTTGGATTCAGCGCACCAAAAAACGTAAAAATCAATCGAAACATTAGAGGCAGTTTAAAAAAAATTTTTTTAGTGTACCTGTGTTATCAGTACTCACATGACTTGAATCAACCAATGAATGATGGCTCTAATGTTTAAAATGGCCACATTCACTCCCTGTTCCATTTTCACAATAGTGAAGACAAGAAAGTTGCCTGAGACCATCAGAAAAGCCATTATCACCAAACTTCAAAGGGGTACAAGGCCATCTCCAAAGACCTTGGGATTCATGTGTCTACCCACCTTGAGAAACCACAGTCCTTCTGGGAAAATGTTCTGTGGACAGATGAAATCAAACTTGAGCTCTTTAGCAATGCAGACCAGCAATACATTTACAGGTGAAGAAATGAAGCTTATAAGGAAAAAAATATCCTTCCTACAGTTAAATATGGTGGAGGTTTCATAATGTCATTGTGCTGTTTTGCTGCCTCAGGAACTGGAGGCCTGGAGTGTAATAAAGGAATCATGAAGTCAGAGGACTACTAAGGTATTTTCCGAGCAAAATGTGCTCCCGTGTGTTAGAAAGTTAGGTCTGAGTTGAAAGTCATGGGTCTTCCAGCAGGACAATGACCCAAAACATACATCCAAAAGTTAAAAAGAATGGTTATAAAGGAACAAATGGACCGTTTAAACTGGCCAGCAATGAGGCCTGATCTCAATCCAATCAAGAACCTTTGGAAAGAGCTGAAATCTGCCACTGGTAAAAGGAATCCTGGAAACATTCATGAGCTGGAACAAATTGCAGTTGAAGCGTGGGAGAAAGTACCAGCAGATAGATGTACGAAACTTATAGATGGCTACAAGAAACTTTTGAAGGCTGACATCTCTGCTAAGGGTTGTGCAACCAAATATTAGTGAAGGGTTCCATTAATCCTGTTTAGGTCATATTTTGTTCTTTTCTCAGAAATTACTATGTCTAAGTTGCACAGACATCTCTTTTTTGTTGTATCTCTTTAAAGATACTATTAAAATATTATGATGACATACAGTTGCAATATTTCCCAGTAGTTCTCAAGATATTGTACACAACATACCTAAAATGCAAGGGTGCCAATAATGTTGACCACAACTGTACATTTTAAAGGGATTGTTTACTAAAGCACTGTAAGTTTTTGCAATTATCATGCATATTGCGTAATAATCCATGTATGGCAAGTGCAAATATTGTGAGCTGATTGTTGCGGGCATGGCCAGCATGTTCCCACATAGAAAAGTACTCTAATTCGTGGCAGCCGCATTTGCAATGAATGTGTGCACACTTAAAGTAACAGCACCCCACTGAGGTGATGTTACGCGCACCCACATTAACAGCAGCATTGACAGCTCACAATATGTATCCCCGTGCTAACCTCGATGTGCTCTCTACCCCTAACCCATCCATTCCCCACCCCATCGCGTGATGTGCAATTACCATAGGAATTAGTATGCGGTAACTGTCATGCCTGCATGGTCGACAGTTACCATGGCCCTGCACTAATAGTTACCATGCGCTAATTGCTTTGCACAGTTTAATAAAAATGCTCCTAAGTTTGTACCTGACACAATGGAGGGTTAAGTGTCTTGCCCTAAATCACAAGGAGCAGGCTTTTCTGGTTCTCAGTCCACCACCCCAACTATAAGGTTACTCCTCCACGCCTGATTATGCTTTTGAAACCAATAAAGAAGCTATCTTGAGTGCCAACAGTTAGGCAGTGGGAAATGAGGGCTTCCTTCGCCAGGGCAGTTCTGTGCTCCTGCTGGGCGTCCCAGTGCCATGGAAATGGGATGCCATGGCATCACTGCACCAGCAGGAGCATAGTACGGGCTGTAGGGAGGATGTCCAGTGCCACTGAGAAGGGGCAATGCTGAGCCGTCTAGGTGCCCGATCCTGCAGTTGCAGAACCATCTAGCTCCCATGGTTGCAGAATCGGGTGCAATTTTTTTGATGTCCAGAAGGCCCGGATGTGCCCCGGTGAGCGACAATGTTGTGTGCTTGCGCCAAGTGCTTAGAGGCATAGGGCCCTGTCCCAAGGGAGAAAGGCCATGGTTTGGATGGTGTCCAGCTGAGTCTCTATGTCCTGGATTAGCTGGAGATGGGACGAAGGTAGTTTATGATGAAGCTGAGGCACTCCAGCAGGAGGATGGTGCATGCCGTCACCTGACGGGCCTCAACAGCCGTGCTGCCCTATATGAACCAGTTGTCCAGAAAGGGGAAGACGAATACCCCCTGGAGGCTGAGGTGGGCTGCGACCACTGCCAAGCACTTGGTGAATACCCTTGAGGCGGAGGCCAGGCCGAAGGGTAACACTCTGTACTGATAATGTTTTCCCCCAACTATGAAATGGAGGTACTGCCGTAGGGGGTTGATAAGGATGTGTGTGTACACATCCTTTAGGCCAAAGGAGCATAGCCTGCTGGAAGTATGGAAGCAATATTAAAAGAGAGAGCGTTTTGAACTTTTCCCTCACCAGGAATCTGTTGAGGTCCCATAGGTCGAGGATGGAGCGCAACCCTCCAATTATTTTTGGTACCAGGAAGTAGAGGAAGTAGAACCCTGTGTTCCAGAGGTGAGCCGGGAGGGGTTACACTGCCTGGTCCTCTAGAAGGCCTATGAGTTCCTTGCTGGAGCAGATCCTGGTGGAGGGGAGTCCTGGGGGGCTCTCCCGGGAAGAAAAGTGGGGGTGTCTGGTGGAGGTGATGGAGACAACTCTCGCTCACTATCCGAAAGGCTCACATGTTGGTGGTAATGCCACCTGTAGGCAAAGAACACTTGACGCCCCCCTGTGTGGTGCATGGCTGTGCCTTCTGGGGGAAAAGAGGCTATGCCCAAGGAGTCAAAAGCTCCTTCCAGGTTGCACCAGGGGCACAGGCTGGAGTTTGGGGGTCTTAGGCGTACATGGGCTATGCCCTTATTCCTTGGCCTGCTGGGCCTGTTGGGGAGCTGGGAAAGTCTGATATTGAGGGTAGTTTCTGTAAGCCTTCCTCTTCTTTGGGTATGAGAGCTTTCTACCCGAAGCCTTCCTCTGGGAAGGATCAGCAGTCTTCTTGGAGAGCCTGGTCCTAGTCAGGAACTTGGATTCCAGCTCGGCAGCCTTGCCTATCATGGGTTTGCAGAAGAGATTCTCTCCACGGCAAGGGACGTTGACCAATTTGTCCTGGACCCATTGCTCCAGGTCGGAGGACTCTAGCCAAGTTGGTGCTGGCCACTAATGCCCACCGCAGCTACTCGAAGCCACTGTAGGCTGCTCGAGTGATAAATTTGGAGCCCTCCCTGACTGCCAAGGCCAGGGATCGGAACCGCTGGAGGGGTTCTTCTGAGAGACCAGCCAAGATCCCGGTGAGCTCCTTTGCCAGGTCTCAAAGGTACATGCTCATGTACAACTGGTAAGTATGGATCCGGTCAACAAGCATGGAGCCCTAGAAGCACTTTCTGCCCATGGCATCCATGGTGCGGGCCTCCCTGCCTGGGGGCACCGAGGAGTGCATTTTCTAGTTCTTGAGCCTCCGCATAGCTGACTTCACCACCATGGAGATGTGAGGAAGTTGGGCATTTTGGAAGCCAGGGCTCTGGTGGACACGGTACATCAAGTCCAGCCACCTGCTAATTATGGGCACCGATGCGGGGGTCTCCCACATGAAGAGGAGCAGCTGTTCCAGGATAGGGGGAACGGGCGCTGTGAGCATCTCTTTTGGGTGGGGCCTCGTACTGGAGGATCTTGAGGTCCTCCGTTCGAGGGTCCTCCTCCGACTCTGTGGCGAAGGCCAGAACCTTGGCCATGTCCTGCACTAAGTCAAATAAGGCCATGTCCTCTGGTGTTGACTGGCGCCTCGACTCCGGAGGGGACGGGTCTGAGGGCACATTGTGGTGATGGCAGGTATCTAGTGACTTGTCCTCCTCGGTCTCACAATCCGAGTCCAGCTTGGAGGAACAATTGAGGTGCTGGCTTGACCCCGAGGACATCGGGGCCGCAGCAGCTTGGCGCTCAGAGCCGAAGGCACTGAACAGTGAGGACTGTGGCCCAGAGGACTGTGGCTAGGACTACAGCTGAGGCATCTCTCGAGGCTGGTGGCGCTCGAGGATCAGCTTGACCTCCAGAAAGTCCCTCGCGGTGGAGGACCTGGTGGGTAGGAGTGATGACCTGGAGGAACTGGGCATCAGAGCTCACTGCTGGGCCATGAAGGCAGACAAACTGCGCTCCAAGGCCACCATCCTGGCCTTGAGACTAGATGTCTCCACAGCCTTCAGCACAGGCATGGAGGACTTTGGGCCTGGTGCCAGCACTGCCGAGGGAGAGTCCTCGACCAGGATGGCCTCGGGGGTCCAAGACTGGTCCTGGGGCATGGATGGTTCCCAGTGAGGCCACTTGAATGGCTTCTCTTTGCCGTCACCCTTGGCCTCCAGTCGAGGGCAATGGGACTAAGATCCATGGAATTTCCCCCCTTTCCCCAACACGTCGTTCGATGGGGTTCTCAAAGTCTTCTGGCTGTTCTTGGCACAATCTTCAATATGGGAGCTCCGGCCAGAGGTTCTGTGGTCCTGGGGCTCTAAAGCTGCACAGTCTCCGCAGATGCTTGAGGTCCTGAAAGGAGTCTCAGAGTGGGCTCTCACGGAGGACTCTGGAGCTGAGTCGGTCTTCTGAAAAATCAACTCACACTACTGCTGACGTTTCCTGAGGGCCTTAGGGGTCATCTGATTACAGAGACCGCAGGCCAAGGCATCATGATCTGGCCTGAGACATCAAAGGCAGCAGTCATGCAGATCCATGCATGACATATTATGAGCGCAGTGGTCGCACGGCTTGAAGCCACTGGCCAAGGCCATGGTGGAGAAGATGGCCCCCACAAGGTCAAATTCACTGGGCCTAGCCAGGAAAAAGGCGCAAACCCACGCCAAATGAAAAAGTAAGAAGTAAAAGGAAAAAAAGAACCCGAGGGCACAAAGCTGAGGCAAGCAGGCTCGGGGGCGGGAAAAGGCACTGGTATGCTACCAGAAAAAGCAAAAAAGAAGACAAAAATCACCATCTTTTTCCAAGGGAACAGACACACGTCCAATAAGCTCTGCATTAGAAAGAGACTGAGGCAAGATGGCATCCTTGGACAGGAAGGGGACCACTCATGCATGGTACATCTCCCAAAGACTTTCTTTGAAAGCTGGGAAGAGGTTACCGCGCAGGCTCTGTTGGCGCCGACGTCACCCATATGAGAGGAATGACTTCATGCTTGTTCCCGGAGAATAGCCTTTTAAAAAAAAAAGAAACAATTGTTCTGTTCTTGGTGTCTGACGCTACCTTCCCTTTTATTGTTTACGAGGCAGCTGGTAGCTAAGGAATCCCATAAGTAAGCATTTATCCTGCTTGTCCACGAAGAAAAAGTTACTCACTCATAGCAGATGTTCTCTGTTGACAGCAGAATAAGTCCTCACAACCTTCCCACTCCCCTTAGAGCTGCATTCTGGCATTAGCTGGTAATCAGACTGGGGAGGAGAGATGTGGCAGTGGCAGTGGCAGGCAGGAAGACACAAGCAGGCATGAAGGGACTAATCTAAAAGCTTCTATATGAAACTGAGGGAGGTACCTGTGCAGGGACTCCGCCAGTGAAGTCATCTATATGTGAGGACTTATCCTGCTGTCCGTGAAGAACACCTGCTACAGCTGACTTTGTTTTACCGCAACTTAGTAACTAAATACTGATAAATTGCATTCTGTTTGGTTTTCGCTCCTTTGTTAGTTTTCTTTTTAAAAAAATGGTCTTCCTGTGGCTACCCTTTCTATTATTTTTACTTTTTTTCTTTCTTTTGAAGATTTTGGGATAGTTGCTTTTTATTTTTGTATGTTTATTTCTTACTGATTTATTTCATATAGTCTCTGCTATCTTTCTTGTAATTTTGTTGTGAAATAATTAATAAAAAATGATAAGAAAAAAATTATTTGATTAACCTGAAGTCTATGATACAGAGCCAGATGGCAACCCTAGGTATATGATCTCTTACTCAATAAGTAGCAAAGACAGTGAATCGTGTGCGGAGCTTTTTGAAATTCCCAGGTACAGGACCTGCAAGCCTCACACTTATCTTTAAAGCAAGGTGTTATTCTGATGTGCACACAGCTCTCTCTGTTTCTTGCACTTTCTGCCTATTGCTGTCCATCCTTACCTTTGGCATTATACCCTCGGCACTGTCTTAGGGGGTCTCCATGTTTTATATCCTGGCGGCGGCTTCTTCTGTGGTAGAAGAAGATAGAGTATGTTAGAGAATACAGCAAATGGGATGAGGTACCGAATATCCTGTGAGACTGCACACAGCAGTCACCCAAATTGCCACATAAAAGAAACAAGGGCTGGGGCCTTGCTTTCACATATGTTACATGCTCTCGTGGTCTGTTCATTTATTTGAGCTATGACTGCATAGAAAGGGAAGGCCAGATGTAGGCTCACAAATGAGAGAACTGGGGAGCAGGGATCCTTCCCACTACCTCTTTATCCAATCTAGAGTAGGCAACCAGCCGATTTTCAGCTGGCCTAGCCGGTTTTTACATGACCAGGCCGGCTGCTGGCAGAGATCCAAGACCGGTCCTTGAAAAGCCATTTCTTTGCTCTGGCCGTGGCCAGAGCAGAAAACCAGCTTTTCATCTGGAGTCCTTGTCCCCTTCAGTGCAGTCTCACCTTCTCCTCCACTGCTACCTCCTTCCCCTTGCAGCTGCGACTCCTGCTTCTTACAGAGCGGCTGCAATAACGCTAATTTAAAAACAAAACAAAACCTGTGCGGAGACCTCCGACCCTATGGAATCCCTGCTGCAGCATCCCACCCCCTGTAGCATCACTTCTTTTTGAGTGTGGGACGCTGCAGTAGGGGTGCCAGAGGGCTCTGCACCGGTTTCGTTTTGTTTTTAAATTAGTGTTAGTGCAGCCGCTGCTCTGTAAGAAGCAGGAGCTGTGGTTGCCAGGGGAAGGAGGTGGCAGGAAGGGACTGACATGGGGGGAAGGTGGAGGCAGAAAGGCAGCTGAAAGAGGGGGGAAGGAGGTGGCAGGAAGGGACTGACACGGGTGGGGGGAAGGTGGAGGCAGGAAGACAGTTTTAAGAGAGGGAAGGTGAGGGCTGGAAAGAAACTGAAAGAGGGGGGAAGGAGGTGGCTGGAAGTGAGCTGAAAGAGGAGGGAAGGTGAGGGCTGGAAGGCAACTGAAAGAGGGGGGAAGGAGATGGCTGGAAGGGAGCTGACATGGGGGGAAGGTCTGGACTGGGTCACTGGAAGGGAGCTGACATGGGGGGAAGGTCTGGACTGGGTCACTGGAAGGGAACTGACATGGGGGGGAAGGTGTGAACTGGATGGGAGCTGACATAGGGGAAAGGTGTGGGCTGGAAGGGAGCTGATGCAGGGGGGAGAAAGGTGGTGGCAGGAAGGGAGCTACCTGGGACGGTACTGGAGGTGGACTGGAATGGAGCTGACACCTGGGGATGGGACTGGAGGGAGCTGACACCTGGGGATGGGACTGGTAGGTGGCTGGGTAATAGAGGGGTTGGAAGGGAGGGGCACATGGGGATGGCACTGGAAGAGAGATGGACAGAGGGTAGGGTGACTAGAAGGGAGCTGACAGGGGGGGTGGCACTGGGAGTGGAATTGAGCTGATACCTGAGATGGTATTTGGATTAGAAGGGGCTGGACAGTGGGGAAGGAGGGTGACTGGAAGAGAATGGACACCACTGGCAGTCCTGGGAATGCAAGGGGGTTGACACTGGAAGGTAATGGGAGGGAAGACTGGAAAGGGGGCGGATACTGGGGAGGGACTCGAAATAGGCTGATGGAAGGAAGTGAAGAAAACAAAAGAAGAGACAAGAAATGGCAGATGAGCTATAGACCATAGAAAGAGAGCTAAGAGAAGGCAGGAAAGCAGAAGCCTCAGATTGGGATCAGTTTGATCAGAGAATAAGATGGTCAGACAACAAAGGTAGAAAAAATAATTTTATTTTCAATTTAGTAATTGGACTTTGTGTTATCTTCATATTTTATTCAGTATGGGGAACTGCATCTCTTATTTATCTGATGTTGCACTGCATGTGGAGTCTGGCTTCGTGGGGTTTCAGTTCAATTTTTGTCTTATGTATTTCTCTTTTCGTTTTGTGCTCATTTATTGGTGAAGGCCTGTCTGTATTGTGTGGGTGTGTACAACCAATGTTGGGTATTCTGTTAGTATGGAATTTCTGTTTAAGAATGTGTAGCAATCTTACTGGTTCAGTCTGCACATTACCCTCTCTGTAATTATTTTTAGGGGACAGGGGCAGGGAAAGGGCAGGGTGGGGGTGGGACAGCGGCAGGGTGGGGGTGGGACAGGGGCAGGGAAAGGGCAGGGTGGGGGTGGGCATAGGCAGAGCATGACTAGCCACAGATGGTAGGGTTTTTCTCTTTCAAAAGGTTGGCAACCCTAATCCAATCACTTACCTTTTGGATGCAAGAGTGTAACGAGAACAGGACTCCCCATCCCAGGCACAGTATGGGTCTCTAGCAAGGCAGCAATCAGCACAGGCCTGTCCGTACACAGGACAGCGATGGAGAGTCATCTGTGTGACCCCAGTGGCTGATGAGACATACAGCTGTTGCTGCAATAAGAAAGCATACAATAAGCAAAAAGTGGCAGAGCTTTATTCCCTCAGACTGTTCCTCTGCATTCCCAGCTCTAGTTTTCTCAGTGTACTCGCAATACAGTATTCCCTAGTGTCAATGTTTTTTCCTGCCATTTTCCTGTGTATCTTAGAAGCCGACTTTCTAGATTTCTAGAATGCTATAACCTACATGTGTAAATGTATGCTCCGTCCCTGTTTGTGCTCACACCGACAGTACGCGCCTTCAGCCTGATGCGCATACTTAGAATATAGCGACTGACTGAAGTACGAGTAAAGACCCATCCACACATGGAAGTCATTGAAAATGCATGACTTATGCGTGTTGATGGCACGTAATTTTACATGGCTCCTTATAAAATTGTCTTCTAGGGGGCCAAAATATATCCATTTGACCTTGGGAGAGGCCAGAGTCTAAATTTAACATAGAGAATGACATCAGATAAAGACTATATGGCCTATCCAGTCTGCTTAGCCATACAAATGACCAAGCTCTAAAATCCCTTCCTCTGCCTCAGAGATACTCTGTACTTGTCCCATGTTTTCTTGAATTCAGATACAGTATCCCCTTTCACCTTCATCCTCTGGTCATTTGGGGCATGTTTGCTAAGCTCTGTGCCAGTGGGACAGTGGCGAGTGGTCTTATGGGCAAATTGCCAGAGTTAACAGTGCCGTGCAGAGATGTTCGTCATTAGCTCTATAGCAGATAAGTACTAGCTTGCTCTTTGTATGGTGTAACTGCAGTATATTGCCTAAGATTTTTTCAACTTTCTCTTGCAGTTTCTGTGGATATCAAGATTGGATACTCTTATGAAAAATCTTGACTCTTACGCCTCAAATAAGCATTAGAAGCTATTTGCTGTACTCTCTGCTCTATAGTAACTACGGAAAATATATTGGACACTTTTAGTACTGGTGATGTGTTTTGTGTATGGTGTGGATGTATGTAGGTTTTGATACGTTGGTATGAATGGTTTAGTGAATTCTTATTTTTGATGTTGGTATGAATGAGAAATGAATCCTTATGTGTAGTTGATGGTAGGGAAAGTATAGTAATTTATTCTCTTTGAGGGGTTTTGATTAAATATTAATTAAAATTTGTTGAAGTTTGTCAAGGTATAGGACCTATGATGCAAGTGTCCACCATTTCCCTATGGTGATAAATTTCGCCAGATGGAGGGTGTATAAATCCTGAGGTCCAATTATTACCTAGTGTGCTATTGTGAATAGAGTTTGGAATTTTAGTAAACCAAATAGAAAATTAAATTAAATTAAATTATAGTTGATTTTTAGATTAGTGGATTACTGAGAGGGTGGTGCTTTTTGATATTGATATTACTTATTCCTCTCGGGCGTTTTTTTTTGTTTTTTCTTTAAACAGTGAACCAGTTGAATACATTGGGCCCAAATATTCAGCACCTATCTGTCAGCGCTGAACCTTAAACCTGGATATTCAGGGTGTCCGGTGACGTCATCGGGCTGAATGGCAGCGTGAAGAGGGAGTTCCACCGCCAGGCCTGCATCAATGGGGAAATTCCCCAACTAAACAGAGGCAAAGGGAAGTGAAAATGTGGGGGCAATAGTGGAGGAGACATCCGAAAGAGCGAAGGCAGCAAAAGCATCGCGACGCTTGACATCAGAGCAGGAGCCGGCTAAGTAGCGCGGCCGTACAAGGGAGCATGTAGCAGATGATCATGGAGGCCTGGGCACCAGGGAGCCAGTGAGTTAGGTGCCGGACAGCGCGATTGGAGAGGCAAGGTCGCCAGACAGTGAAGACGGGGCAGTTATCAGGCAACCGCATCGGCGGAGCTGATTGCCGCAGTGGGCTGCAGAGGGGAAGAGGACGCAGGGTTTCGAGTCGCATGTGGGAGCCGTGGTGCTGAGAGACCGGATCGTGGCCTGATTGCCGCTGGGAAGTTGAGAAGCCCTGACAACCGCCCGATACGCAAATCAAGAGGTGGATAAGAGAGCAGCAGTGTGCTGGGGGCTGGAGGAAGGCGAACACGCTGCTGAGTCAGTGTGTGGGCCACAATGCACGGCGAAGACAGAGGAGGCCGAGCCCAGAGGGGTAAGAGTGAGTGCGACTAAGTGAGCTTGCAGAGGAAAACCCGAGCTGAGCAGCAGTGGGGTAGTGTTGAATAGAGGCGGTGAAAAGCAGCGGATTCAGAGTGAACCAAGGAGGCTCTGAGTCTCCGGGAGGTGAGAGAGCCTCTAAGGGGACAGAAAGCATTATCATCAGAATATTGCCAGAAATTGGGGATATCGTGGTAAGACAGCACCTTGAGAAGGAGCCCCCGAAGGAGAGCGGAAAAGGTAGCAGTGGTGGGAGCAACCCCAGGAATTACTGGGGCGACCTAGTTTTACAACCTGGGGGACACAAGAGCGAAGATGGAGAAAAATAAAGGTGGACAGTCAGAGAGGAGGAAACTGGCTGAGTTCCGCTCTTCATATGCAACACCCAAAGGTGGAAAAGAGGGGGAGAAGGTGGGTGGACTACAGCCGGTCAGCTCGAATGAGTCCGAGGAGGAGCTGGAGCAGGGAGGTAGTGCAGCGGTTGCAGCTATGCTAAAGGACTGGCTAACTGAGCTGAAAGACGAGATTAAGCTGGAAATAAGTGGGGTAAAAAAGGAATTAAAAGAGACCATACAAGCCCTGAGACGGGATATAGTGGACATGGGAAACCGTGTGGAAGAAACGGAGCTGCAGATGGAGCAACAAGGGGCAGCACTAGAGGAATTACAAAAAGGATGGGAGGAATTAAAGTGTGCCCAAGAGGAGCAGCAGATGAAAATGAAAGACCTGGAGGACAGATCCAGGAGATGCAATAGAAGAGTGTGTGGTCTCCCAGAAGATCCTAAATATAAAAACTGTGAAGAGATGATTGCAAAAATATTCTGCTCATTATTAGCAACTGCAGATCAGGAGGAAGGGGGTGAAGGAGAGCCCCTGCGAATAGAGCGAGCACACAGAGGCTTGGGCCCCGCAAGAGATATAGTAGTATGTCTCAGTTCATTTAAACTTAAAGAAAGACTTTTGTGGGCGGCACGGAGAACAAAACAGTTTCTCTGGGACGAACACAAGCTGGAATTTTTCCAAGACCTTTCCTTCGGAACGTTACAGTGCAGAAGAAGCCTCAAGGAGGTGTGTGAGGGTAAATGGTGCCCATTCTGGATTTTTTGAGCAGGGGAGGGGAACAAGACAGGGATGTCCCCTATCACTGCTACTCTTTGCTATAGCACTGGAACCATTTGCACAGCAGGTAAGAGAGAGGGCTGACATAACGGGAATAAAAGTTGGACGGAGTGCATATAAAGTATCTATGTTTGCGGATGACACTATATTAAGTGTGGCTAGACCTAGGATCAGCATCCCAGTAGTAATGTGGGAGCTGGAAGAATATGGTAAAATGTTGGGATTTACAATTAATTGGACAAAATCAGAGATTTTAAATTTAGCTGTGCCAAGTGCGGTAAAAGAAAGATTGCAAAAGCAATATCCATTTAAATGGGCCAGGGAGAGTATTCGTTATCTAGGTATTCAAGTAAGCAGGAGGCTGGACGCATTATATAAACTCAATTATCTGAAGATGTTTGGGTAGATTGAGGGTTGGCTAGATAAGTGGGGGCGAGGATACCTCTCATGGTTTGGGCGTATAGCAATGGTAAAAATGATGCTAGTGCCACGGTTGCTGTTCTTATTCCAAACACTTCCTATTAGGGTACCGTTCACTAAATTAAAACAGGTACAAGGCCTGGTCAATAGATTTATATGGGCTAAGAAGAGCCCTAGGGTAGCGCAGATGGTAATGCAAAGACCCAAGGGAGAGGGGGGGGGGGGGGCTAGGAGTTCCAAATTTTAGGAAATATTATGAGGCAGCGCAATTGAAAACGATTTCTGATTGGCACAGAGGTTCACAAAAACAGTGCGTCCAAATGGAAAAAGAGTTGGTAGGGGGAGAGGGACTGGAAAGAATAATATGGCGTGGTAGTAAGGGTATAGGTAGTCAACTCACAAATCCCCTGACTTTGCATAGTTTGCACGTATGGCAACAAAATAAAAAACAGCTGGTGGGGGATAAGAGCTATACACAGGGAATGACTTTGGAGGCTTGTTTCGATAGGGGACAGGGACCTGGGGTGCATATCTTACGTAGATGGGCCAAAGCGGGGTTAACGCATATCCACCAGCTAATAAACACAAAGGGGGTTTGTGAGTTTGTGGGCCTTAAGGATCTCTATGGGTTAAAGGAAAGTGATTATTATGCATATCTACAACTTAGCCGTTTCATCTGGCATCCAAAAGTATGGTCAGAGCTATGGGAGAACAGAGGGGGGGTTGAGATTATTTGCTCAGGCTATCTGGGCCACAAGGGGGTTTTGTCCAGGATTTACAAAGGTTTAATGGAGGGGGGGGGCACTAAACTGAGGTATATGTTGAAATGGGAGGAGGACTTGGGAGAGAGCTGGACCATGGACGTGTGGGAAAAGATAATCCAGACAGTAGCTAACATATCAATAGCTACACAAATAAAGGAAAATGCTTATAAAGTGTTATTAAGATGGTACTGGACGCCAGTACAACAAAAGCAAGTGGGTAAGGGACAGGATGACAAATGTTGGCGGTGATGTTCAGAGAAGGGGGATTGGTTACATATGTGGTAGAAGTGTGAAAAGCTACAGGCCTACTGGGTAAAGATCATCGATACGATACATGGCATGACAGGATATAGGCTGCAAAGAAGGCCAGAGACCTGTTTGCTACATCAGATTGATGAGGATATCCCCAGAGGGGTTGGGAGGGTGTTGCACCATTGTATAGTGGCAGCACGATGTGAGATAGCTCAACAATGGGTGGGGTCGAGTGAGCCGCAGTTGGCGGGATTCGTTCGAAGAGTGGCTGAGGTGAGTCTGATCTATCAACTGACTGAGCTGAAGCGGGGAAAAGGGGATCAGAGGGCGGAAAAATGGAAAGGGGTGTGGCAGTGGTTGGAAGCCTGGAGAGTGAGTGACAGGGAGCGGAAGAAGATTGGAAGGATTGAAGTATCTTAGACATAGTAAGTTTGGATGTATGATATCTGTATAGAAGTAGGGCTGAATTGGGGTGCAAATGGGGGAAGACACACCCAAAGGGAAAATGGAGAGGAGGAGGACGGTATGTGGGAGGAAGGGAGGGAGGGAGGGGAGGGGGTAGGTTAGGGTAATATACAGAGGGGGAGTGATATAGGAGGGATAGTTTAGCAAGGGAGGGTTAATGGTTCATGCAGGGTATATCTTGGGGAGAATGTTTACTGTTGATCACTGAGTTTGTTGTAATATCCTGTGCAGTTCTCAATAAAAAAATTTAAAATGGAAAAAACCTGGATATTCAATGACGGGGTCATTTCTGGCCCTAGCACTGAATATCCGAGGTCGCCGCACAGTCTCCGTAGCCGCAGAAGCTAACCAGGCAGAGGTGATATTGAGCCGCTGCCCGGTTAGCTCCTACAGGTAAAGATTCATTTATTTAGACAGTTTTGTATACCACCTTATCCTTCAATCAAAGTGGTCACAACACAATTGGGGGATACATTTAACACGAAGGGATATGAGACACATACACTAATACTTACAGGGAACATGGGCCAGCTTTTGCTGCACCTATATTTACCTAGGAGTCGCAAACTGGGCAGTGGTGCAATATCGCCGCTACCTGGTTAGCGACTGTCACCGCCCCCAACAAGCCCCGATTCTAAGTGATTAGCATCGGGACATGTAGTGGAGATAATCGGGGATATTCAGCGGTTCTAACTGTGTTAGTAAGAACATAAGATATGCCATACTGGGTCAGACCAAGGTCCATCAAGCCCAGTATCCTGTTTCCAACAGTGGCCAATCTAGCTCATACGTACCTAGCAGTTTCAGCGAAAGACACAGGTTCCACAATGCTTGTATTGGGTCAAGAATTTATATCTTGGGTCCCTTTTTAATAATGGTTTATGGACCTTTTCTCCAGGAATTTGTCCAAACCTTTTTTAAAACCAGCTACACTAACAGCCTTTACTAGATCCTCCAGTAACAAATTCCAGAGTTTGATTACACGTTGAGTGAAAAAATATTTTCTTTTATTAGTCTTAAATAGTTTACCCTGTAGCTTTATTGCATGTCCCCCTAGTCTTTCTATATTCTGATAACGTAAACAATCGATCTACGTTTACCCGTTCCACTCCATTCATTAATTTGTAGACTTCTACCATATCTCCCCTCAGCCATCTCTTTTCCAGGTTGAAGAGCCCTAACCTTTTTAGCCTTTCTTCATAGGGGTATCCTTCCATCCCCTTTACCATTTTGGTGGCTCTTCTCTGAACCTTTTCTAATAACACTATATCCTTTTTAAGATACGGCGACCAGAATTGCACACAATATTCAAGGTGTAGTCTCACCATAGAACGATATAGAGGCATTATAATATCCTTTGTTTTATTTTCCATTCCTTTCCTTATGATACCTAGCATTCTATTTGCTCTCTTGGCCGCCACTGCACACTGGGCCGAGGGTTTTAACATGTTATCCACAATGACGTCTAAATCTTTTTCCTGGGTGGTGGTTCCTGATGTGGAACCTTGCATCGTGTGACCATAGTTTGGGTTGTTCTTCCCTAGGTGCATAACCTTGCACTTGTCCACATTAAAGTTCATCTGCCATTTTGATGCCCAGTCTTCCAATTTATCAAGATCCTCTTGCAATTTCCCACAATCCTCATGGGTTTTAACAACTTTAAATAGTTTTGTGTCATCTGCAAATTTGATAACCTCACTCGTTATTCCCTTTTCCAGATCATTTATGAATATGTCAAAAAGCAGCGGACCCAGCACAGATCCCTGGGGTACTCCACTATTCACCTTTCTCCATTGGGAAAATTGTCCATTTAGCCCTACCCCCTGCTTTCTATCTTTTAACCAGTTCACGATCCACAATAGTACACTGCCTCCTATCCCATGACTCTTTAGTTTTCCCAAAAGTCTCTAATGAGGGACCTTGTCAAAGGCTTTCTTAAAGTCCAAATACACTATATCAACTGACTCACCTTTGTCTACCTGTTTATTCACACCTTCAAAAAAACATAACAGATTAGTAAGACAAGATCTTCCTTGTCTAAAGCCATGTTGGCTGTCTCCCATTAAGCCATGTGTATTTACATGTTCAGGAATTTTGTTCTTTATGATGGTTTCTACCATTTTTCCCGGTACTGACGTCAGGCTCACCGGTCTGTAGTTACCCGGATCACCCCTGGAACTCTTTTTAAAAATTGGTGTTATGTTCGCCATCCTCCACTCTTCAGGTATTACAGATGATTTTAATGATAGTTCACAGATTACTAATAGCAGACTGCAATCTCATATTTCAGTTCTTTCAACACCCGCTGAATATCCCGCCAAGTGGCATTTACAAGGTTTACAGGTCTGTAAACCGTGTAAATGTCTTTAAATATCAGGTACACTGAGTTTTATGCTTTGATTGTTATTGATGAATTTGCTAAATTGTGAACTATCTACGGTCCTTTTTTAAGGTCAAAGGTGGCATATAATGTTATGTAAATAAATAAAACAGATATGCTGACACATCTTTTGCACATTCCCCTGTCTTTAATGAACATGCTTCTCACCCTTTTAGAAGAAATTCTCAAGGACTTCACAGGGGCAGGTATCTGCATAGAAAAGGTAAAAACAGTAATTCAAACATTGTATGTCAGCACAAAACAGAGTTACTTACCTGTAACAGAGTTCTCCGTGGACAGCAGGATAAGTCAGCCACACCTGGTGTCGTCCCCCGACGGCGCCATGACGGAAGTGCTCTATAGCTCAGAAGCTTCTGAGCATGTGTGAGGTGGACCCACCTCCCCAGCCCGCCCCTAGCCGGCCAGTTAGTGACTAGCTATGCCCTTGCGGCTAGGTGCGGAGCGTTGCGCAGGCCACCCTCATGCAGGGGAGGCGGGTGGGATGGTGTGGCTGACTTATCCTGCTGTCCACGGAGAACTCTGTTACAGGTAAGTAACTCTGTTTTCTCCTAGGACAAGCAGGATGTGTCAGCTACACCTGGTGTCTCCCAAGCTATGATTCGCGCTGAGGAGAATGAGGGAGGCATGCGTAGAACTGCAAACGTTTATTGTGAATACAACAGGTTTAAGAATAAAGTGCAACTCCACCATATCCATTGCGGATGCAAGAGGTAGGCATTAACTGTGCAATCAATTGAATAGTGCAACACAGCAACAATGCAAAGAACAATAGTGCATCAACAATTTAACTAGTGCAATAACAATTCAGAGCAATAGTATCTGAGTCCCTCGGATTAGTCTTGTGCAGTGCTCGCACCCTCGGGTGCCGTGGCCGCAGATAGGACTGCTCGGCCAAACGAGCCGTCGGTCGCAGAGTGGATGACAAGGCAGTAGTGTTTCTGGAAGGTGAGGTGAGAGGACCAGGTGGCGGCTTTGCAAATCTCGCTCACCGGAATTTCCTGTGCGCAGGCCAGAGAAGCGGCTATCGCGCAGAGCTGGTGTGCACTCGCCCTGTTTGCTGGGAGTGCGCCCGCCTTCTGTAGACAATAGGCAACGCAGGCTGAAATCCAAAGGGATAGTGTGCGCTTGGTAACAGGTCTCCCTGGTTTGTTCGGGTCGAAGGAGACGAAAAGCTGGATCCCCCGACGAATGGCAGATGTCCTGTCGATGTAGATGCGTAGGGCACGTACGCAATCTAGGGAGTGAAGACGTTGCTCTTCGGGGGATGAGTGTGGTGCTGGAAAGAAGGATGGTAGCTCCACTGCCTGGTTGATGTGAAAGGCGGATGCGACCTTTGGCACAAACTTGGGGTGAGTCCGCAGGGATGCCCGGTTGTGGTAGAGTTTCGTGTATGGCGGGTGTGCCACGAGAGCCTGCAACTCGCTAACCCTCCGGGCAGAGGTGATGGCGACGAGGAAAAGGGTCTTCCAGGAGAGATATTTTCCTTCAGCTGTGGCCAACGGTTCGAATGGCTCATGCATGAGCTGTTGTAGAACGATGTTAAGGTCCCAGGAGGGTACCGGTTTCTGTACCGGGGGTTGCAGATTTCGGAGCCCTCTCATGAAACGCGTCACAATGGGAAGGGCGGCAATAGAGCCTGACGTTGTGTCTTCTGTGCGCTCGTGTAGAGAGGCAACGGCTGCAAGGTGTACCTTGATGGATTGAGGTTTCAAACCCGAGCTGAAGAGAAGAGCAAGATACTGTAAGATCGTGGGTATCGGGCAAGACGCTGGGTCGACTCCTTGGTCCTTGCACCAGATACTGAAGCGTTTCCACTTGAGGCCGTACGCCCTTCTGGTAGACGGTCTCCGGGAAGCCAGAACAATTTGTTGTACATCTGGGGAAAGGTGTGAGCCATTGAAGGTTATCCTTTCAGCCTCCAGGCTGACAAGGCTAGCGTCTGGAGGTTGGGGTGCCAGGTTAGGCCCCCGTTCTGGGTTAACAGGTCTGGTCTCAGAGGTAGTCGGATTGGTGGTTCTTGAGCGAGCTGCAGTAGCAGGGAGAACCACATCTGTCGTGGCCAATAGGGGGCGATCAGAATCATGTGCGCTCTCTCCTTGATGATACGTTGTATCGTGGTAGTCACGAGAGGTGTTGGAGGAAAGGCGTATGCCAACTCCCAAGTTCTCCACGGAATGGCGAACGCGTCCGAGGCCACCCTCTGCTGTGACGGGTGCTTGGAGCAGAACAAGGGACATTTGGCGTTCTCTTCGGTCGCAAAGAGGTCGATCTGGGGGGTTCCCCAGCGCTGGAAGAGGTTGCATACCACTTCCATGTGGAGCATCCACTCGTGAGGTTGAAGCTGTCTGCTGAGTCTGTCTGCCAAGGCGTTCTGATCCCCGGGAAGGTAAGTCGCCTGAAGGGCGCAGTTGTTGCCCAGCGCCAAGGCCCATGTCTCGAGGGATTCCTTGCATAGCGAACGGGAGCCAGTGCCCCCTTGCTTGTTTATATAGAACATGGTTACCTGGTTGTCTGTCTGCACCAAGACTGCTTTTCCCGCCAGGTGAGGCATGAAAGTCTGGAGGGCATACCTGACAGCCCGGAGTTCGAGAAGATTGATGTGGAGGGCTTGTTCCGCTCTGGTCCATGCTCCTTGTGTGCTGAGATGCAGTAGATGGGCCCCCCATCCCGTGGAGGAAGCATCCGTGGTGAGGATGAGTTGATGAATGCGTGGTTGCAGACACTTGCCCACCGAGAGGTTGGCTGGTTGTGTCCACCAACGCAGGCCCTGGACAACACGGGCAGATATCGGTATGCGGGTGCTGAGTGGTTGGGAGAGTTGCTTCCAGTGCGTCCGTAGGTGCCACTGCAGTGTGCGCATATATAGCCTCGCCAAGGGGAGGACCGAAGTGGTCGCAGCCATGTGGCCTAGCAGGCACAGGATCTCGCGGGCTGAGGTCTGTTTCGCCGCCGACATTTTCTTGGCCAGGTGAATGATGGTGTTGATCCGGAGCTCGGGTAGAAAAGCCTTGCAGGCCTTGGTATCGATTATCGCCCCGATGAATTCCGTGCGCTGCACCGGTTCCAATCTGGACTTTTCTTTGTTGAGAAGGAATCCCAATCTGGCCAATAGGTGTGTAGTCTGGTGTACTGCCCTGCGGAGGTCGGGGGCAGAATTCGCCGACAGGAGCCAGTCGTCCAGGTAGGGAAAGATGGCGATTCCTTGTTTGCGGAGGTGTGCAGCGGCCACCGCCACACACTTTGTGAAAACTCTGGGTGCTGGGGATAGGCCAAATGGCAGGACTTGATACTGGTAATGACATCCCAGTGCTGTGAATCTCAGGAATTTCCTGTGGGAAGCGTGGACTGGAATGTGGGAGTAAGCGTCCTGAAGATCCAGCGTCGCCAGCCAGTCCCCCGCTCTGATGAGGGGAAGGATGGAGTTGAGCGAATACATCCTGAACTTCTCCTTTGTGATGAAGTTGTTCAGTTTTCTGAGGTCCAGGATTGGACGTAGGCCCCCTGACTTCTTGGGAATAAGGAAGTACCGGGAGTAGAAGCCAGTGTTGACCTCGTCCGGGGGCACCTGCTCTATCGCCCGGGCCTGGAGAAGTTGCTGTATGAGTTCCAGAAGTGGCTGTTCCAGGTGTTGTGGAGGCTGGCTGGTAGGTCGCTTGTGCTGCCGTGGAGGGGAGGAGAAGGGCAAGTGGTAGCCCGACTGGACTATCTGAATGACCCACTTGTCCGTGGTGATCTCTTGCCAGGCTGAGAGGAATTGAGACAGGCGACCCCCAACCGGGGATAGTCAGAAGGAAGAGGTGTCTTTTCCTGAATGGGGAGGGTTGGACTGCTTCTGTTTGCGTTGTCGCGGTTGCTGTCGCTGAAAGGGCGACTTATGATAGGTCTGCTTGAATTTGGGCGCCTGCCACTGTCGGTTGGATCCATAGTATTGCTTTGAAGTGGAAAAGGGCTTGCGGAAATAGCGCCCTTTCTGTGACCAGGAGGGGCGTTCGAGTCCGTCCGCTGCCAGTGTCTTTAGGGTGTTGCAGTCCTCTTTTAGTCCTTTCACGGTGTCGGCGACTTTGTCCCCGAAAAGGGAGTCACCTGAGCAAGGTGCATCCGCAATTCGGTCATGGGTGTTGTCCGAGAGCCCGGAGGCACGAAGCCATGCCCAGCGGCGGGCCGAGATAGCCGTGCCCGCTGTCCGGACAGCCGTATCAAAGGCATCAAAGGCTGTACTCATCAGGTGCTTGCTGCATTCAGCTAGTTCCTGCATGGAGTTTGAAGCAGATGTACGTGAGTCCTTGGGAAGGTCCTGTAGTTGTTTTTTAAGGTCGGTCAGGAGGGCGTCCTGGAATAGGACATGCTGAAATTGATGGGCTGCTATCTTGGCATTGAGCATGGCCCCTTGAAACACTTTCCTCCCCACGTCGTCTAGGCGCTTGGGGTCCTGACCTGGCGGGTGGTTTGCTTGGGTATGCGTAGACTTAGATCTCTTGAGAGCTGATGCCACCACGATAGACTGGTGGGGTAACTGTGACTTGTTGAAACCCGGGGCCGTGTGGATGATGTATTTGCTGTCCAGGCGTCTGGAGAAAGCTTGGCCAGACGCTGGGGATTGCCAGAGCGTCAGCTGCTTGTCCTTCAATCTGCGGTGGAGGGGAAGAGCCAAGGCTGGCTTAGGGCCGTTTAGGTATCTCATAACCTCCGGTTCCTTCTCGTCTGATGTCACCTCCGTGGCCAGCCCCAGCTTAGAAACCACCTTTCGAAGGAATTTGGGGTATGTGAGGTCCTCAGGCACTGTTGTCGGTGGCTCCTCTGCCTCATCTGTTGGGTTCTTGAAGGTGTCAGAGCCTGGACCTGATTCCTCCACATCCGAGCCTGGTCCCAGCTCCTCTGCATCGCTCTCCCCGGAGTCCAGCTGCGCTGGGGAAGGAGATCGCGCTCTGGAAGGTGCAGGGGAGGGAGTCCGCTCCGAAAGGGTCCCCTGTGGACTGTGTGTCATGCGTTCCTGGTCCGGCCGCAGAGGGGCAGTCTGCTCTACAAGGCGAGATAGCAGGTTTAGGATGGCAGAAGAGGTGGAATCAGAAGATCTGCTGCTTCTGTGCCTCTTGCTGTGGTGAGAACTAGATCTCCTGCTCCTCTTGCGGCTACTGGAGGACCCACCGTGAGAATCCCTTGCCTCCGAGGGGGATCGATGTCTGCGTTGTTTGGAAGTCCTCTTTCTGCCACTGCGCTGTCTGGGGGATTCCCTGCTGTCCGCGCGGTGATCGCGGCTCCCTCATTGGCGCTGAGGCTCAGCACGGTCTTCTGAGGCAGAGCGGTGTTGGCTGCCTCCGCGCCGATGAGAAGCTGCCCGGTCTTGCTGCTCCCGCACCGAAGAAGAAGAGGCTGTGTCGGCGCGGGCTTCCTTCATTGTGCTGCTCCGTGGCTCCCCTTCAGCACGGAGAGACGTGCTAGGCAGGGGGGAGGGCGGTCTGAGTCGATCGCTGGACGGGGCGGGACAGGAGCCGCTGCGGCCAATCCGGAGCGAGCGGGCGTGTCCGGAGTCGGGGCCAGGTGGGGCCACGAGGGCAGCGCCATCTTGGCCAGCTGAAGAACCGCATGGCAGGGAAGAAAGGCCCGGGTTGCTGCGAACCGGAGGGGGGCTTACCGGGAAGGTAGAGGCCTCTCCGGGGGCAGAACGTTCAGCGGGATGGTCCGGGTGAGGATTTTTGGCCTTTTTGAGCGGCGCTTTTCCCGAGGCAGTACTGGGACGCTTCTGAGGACCGGAACGCTCGGCAGGCTTGGATTGATCAACAGACCTGGGGTGTTCGTTAGTCCTGAGGTGCTCCGGGTCCCGGGTTGTGGAGGCTGCAGAGGAGGAGAGCAAGTCTTGCAATGAGTGCTCGCGGTGCTTCCTTGCCCTGGGGGACATCCGGGCGCAGCTGGCACAGTTCTCCACTTGGTGTGACGTCCCCAGACATTTAATGCAGTGCTGGTGAGTGTCCGTGATATTCATCTTTCTGTTGCAGCATAGACACTTTTTAAAACCTGGTTTAGGCATTGAAGATGTTAAATGTGTAGGAGAGCTTAGAAGTCCGTCTTGAGGCAAAGGCGGAAGGAAAAAAAACTGGCGGGCTGGGGAGGTGGGTCCACCTCACACATGCTCAGAAGCTTCTGAGCTATAGAGCACTTCCGTCATGGCGCCGTCGGGGGACGACACCAGGTGTGGCTGACACATCCTGCTTGTCCTAGGAGAAACAAAAATACTCATGCAAACATACAGGTTACAAACACTCGTATCAAAAACACACCACCATAGTTAGGAACCTTTGGGCTCTAATCACCCTGCTGTTGGTGTAGATTAGAGGGCGAATGTACACAAACTTTCTCTCTTCCTCCTTCCTCTTACCCCTGATTCTCCCTCGCACTCAGAAGCAGATAAAGAGGTTTTTGGGCTCAGTACAACACCAAATTTGGAGGCCCTCGGGTACATATTACTGTTTGGACAGTGGCACCTGATGCAAGTATTTCCCTGCCCTATTGATTGTGAGTTGGGATGTGCAGAGGCCAAAGATTTTCAGTTTGTTTGGCTTTTTTCACAATGTTCAGGTGTTTAATTTGATTTATTTCACACATTCATTTTAATATTTTTTTTAACAATCATTAGAACTTTCTTTTTTTTTTTAATTTTTTATTTTGCATTTTCTTGAATACAATAATCAATAACAGAAAAAACTGAAATTACAAAATCCCATAAAAAGTTATAAATTCAAGAATTAAATGGAACACATAACTTGAGACCACATCAAGGGATGAAAAAAGCCCCGATAATCAAAAGAAACAAAATTACAGGAAAAAAAGGAGTCTGGATTTGACACCCAGTCTCCACATAAGGGAGCCAATAAACATCTCACCTAATTAATTTCCCACATTTTCCTTGCTAGACAAAAACTTCTGAAGCTGAGTCACATCTGTAAAGACATAATTCTGCTCCTCAAACGTTATAAGACATCGACAGGGAAATTTAAGGAAAAACGAGGCCCCCAACACTATGACCCTAACTTTCAAATCCAAAAATTGTTTACGACGCAACTGAGTGGTCCGACCAACATCTGGGAACACATGAAGCTTAAACCCACAAAACACCACATCCTTATGCTTAAAATAAGCACGTAATACCCTTAACTTATCAGACTCAGAACGGAATGTTACCACCAAGGTGCAACGCTTAGAACTTTCTAATATGCACAACTCAGTTGTATGTGCATTATTTCATAGGTTAACGTGCATTAAACTGATTTTGTATTATCCAAAAAACACACCTAACAGACGCCAAAATAAAGCAACCATAAACAAAGGCAGTCCATATACAGGCTTTAAAAACTGGGAATCATATCCATATTAACAAATTTCATATTCAATATATTCTTCCTCTCAGTTGTATTCAATGACTTTTCATTCTTTTTATGTTAGAATGTAAATCAATAAAGTGTAAAGGGCTCAATGGGTGGAATTATAGGGCCCAAAGGTTAATGCCCAACCAGTCCTCAACTGTCATCATCACCCCATAAATACATTCTAGGTAAGCAAAAAGCAACTACAGCACTGCAAACATTCAAAATAGAATGAACATTCAGTTGTTATAATATGAATTAATGGACCACGACCATTGCTGATTTCATTGTAAAAACAACTTCATTGAAGCTGTATGCCACAAAACGCCACCCGTACCTCATGGCCCTATAATTCCACCCATTGAGCCCTTTACACTCTATTGATTTACATTCTAACATAGAAAGAATGAAAAGTCGTTGAATACAACTGAGAGGAAGAATATATTGAATATGAAATTTATTAATGTGGATATGATTCCAAGTTTTTAAAGCTTGTATATGGACTCTTCTTGTTTATGATTGCTTAAACTGATTTTGCACACACTAAAAATTTTAAGGAGTGTTATGAACAGAATATGGATCCCTAGTTGGACGTTTCCCTGTTATGTTGGTGATACTGCATAAGTAAGAAAAAAAAAGCAATAAATTGCACAGAATCCCAAGGAAGGGCAGCATCCGGTGCTTATCTAGACAATGGTCAGTCTGCTTGGAGCTCCCAGGAAGAATGGAGCCGAATACTGCGCATTGATTGCTATAGGTTTAAACTGCCCTGCTCATACTCACACTCACCATATCCTCCCTTACATTCTCTCGCATTCACACATGCTCACACACTTTCGCTCACACACAGTCTTTCTTTCATGCTTGCTCTCACGTTTTCTCTGACACACATAAACACATATAACTCAGGGCTGGTGCAAGAAGAAAGGCGCTTTAGGCAAACCTCATCCTTGGGCCTCCTCCTCTTGGCCAAGCTCTCCCTACCCCCATCTCCACCACTGCTGCCCCTCTCTGGGACTACAGTGGTGGCAATGACCTGAAACAGTCCCGTGACACCTTAAACCTTCAGCGCCACGGGGCTAATTGCTTCCACCCCCATGAAAACAAGAAGTCGGCATCAGGTGTTGGGGGGGAGTGGGCAGAAGCAAGTAGTTCCACAATGCCGAAATTTTAACGCAAGTGCAGTGGGGCTGTTTTAGGCCATTGATGCTGCTGTAGGTCCTGTGAGGGGTTGCAGCAGCAGCAATGGGGGACCCCGAGGGCTGGAGCTCTAGGTGATTGCCTAGTTCGCCTAATGGTAGCATTGGCCCTATATATACTACCCCCCTCCACAGACAACCACAGTGCTGTCATCCTCCCACACCCAGACCAAACCCTAGAATTTTCCCCTTTTTTGTCCCTAGACCAAACCTCATCACTCTCTTTCTTTACTCCTCCCTTCCAGGACTAATCCCAACTGCCTTAAATTCTCCCATCTCTGAAGTTGTGGTTCTCACAGGCCACTTCAACTGCTTCCCCCATTTCCTCCTGCTCACATGAGCTATACAACTTCCACTGCTTCCTTCTTCCTCTGGCTCATGTGGGCTGATTCAGTCATATCTGAGGCCTCCTCCTAACATGATATGTGGTGCCCAGAGATTTCTGGTATGTCTCTGGAGATAAAGTAATTTCAACAAAATCCCAGCATCTCCAGATTTCACATGGAGAGCTCCTAGCTAAGCACACCATCCACCTGAATTCCCAACTGAGAAAGGATCCTTACCCGAAACACCTCCACCTCTTCCAAGGTGAGCTCTTCCATCTCACTATGATCTTTAGGCAGTACAATAACCTTCTGGACTGTACCATGGTCTGCCAACAAGGAAAAAGGTGATTTATTAATTTATTCCTGGAACTTGCAGTCCTAGATCACCAGTGTTACCAGTCCTGTCACATTCTTGACCATTAGTGACTTCCAGGCTAGAAAACCATATCTGAAATTTTGGCTCTCATGAAATATTTGTTGCATGTTTTTGAAAGCACCTAAGTACTTTCACTGAGGACCAGTGAGCACCCTGAGAAAATCTACTATTGCATACTTCTGGTATTTGTATGGCAAGGTTGCTAACTGCCCATATATTTACAGATGGTCATCTAAAAAAAAGAACAAACAATGACAAGTCTGTAAGGTGATATTTTACTTACAAGATAATGTCCTTTCCATGAGTCTTGCTAGACCAGTCCAGACAAGTGGGTTATGCCCCCTACCAGCAGATGTGGAGACAAAGAAAAGTTCCAGAGGCTTCCAATGACCTCATCGTACTATGAACAGCCTGTGCCTCTAGGGGCAAAATCTAGTATCTGTACCAAAGCATATGGTCAGGAAACTCTGACCTCTGATGTGATAAATGTGATATTTATTTATTTATTTATTTATTTTACATTTCTTATATACCGCACTATTTGCGATCAGCGCGGTTTACATAAAACAAACAGTATCCGACAATAAACAAGAGTCAGGTCATTACAATGAACAGGAGCAATCAACTTGAATAACGGGGGAAACTATATACATATTTGAAACATTGAAATAGGTAACTGTATATATGTGAGATGGAGCTAAATTTCAGCAAAACCTTTAATACTGTTCCTCATAAGAGACTTATCAATAAACTGAGCAGCCTTGGGATCGCTCACAAGATGGTGAACTGGATCAGAAATTGGTTTACTGACAGACAACAGAAGGTGGTGGTAAACGGAACTCACTCAGAAGAAAGGAAAGTGCACAGTGGCATGCCTCAGGGATCGGTCCTGGGACTGATACTGTTCAATGTATTTGTGAGCGGTACTGCAGAAGGATCGAATAGAAAATCTGCCTTTTTGCAGATGACACAAAAATTTGCAACAGAGTGGATACTTCTGAGGGAGTGGACAACATAACGAAAGATCTACAAACATTGGAAGAATGGTCTAATGCTTGGCAGTTAAGATTTAATGCAAAGAAGTGCAGATTCATGCACTTGGGATACATAAATCCAAAGGAATTGTATGAGATAGGGGGCGTGAGGTTGGTGTGCACGGACCAGGAGAGAGACCTTGGAGTGCTAGTGTCTGAGGATCTCAAAGTGGCAAAACAGTGTGACAAGGCGGTAGCCAAAACTAGAAGGATGCTGGGCTGCATACAGAGAGGAATAACTAGCAGAAAGGAGGAGATATTAATGCCCCTGTACAAGTCGTTGGTGAGGCCTCACTTGGAGTATTGTGTTCAGTTTTGGAGACCATATCTCACAAAGGATATAAAAAGACTTGAAACGGTTCAGAGGAAGGTGACGAAAATGATTTGGAGCCTGCGTCAGAAGATGTATAAGAGACTTGAAGACCTAAATATTATACCCTGGAGGAGAGGAAGGACAGGAGAGATATGATACAGACCTTTACTTAGAGGGTATTAATGAACAAACAAACCTTTTTCAGAGAAGGGGAAGTTGTAAAACTAGAGGGCATATGATGAAGCTGCAAGACGGCAAAGTTAAAAGCAACATCAGGAAATACTTTTTCACCGCAAGGGTGATGGATGCTTGGAATGCCCTCCCAATCGAGGTGGTGGGGGCAAATACAGTGATGGAATTCAAAATGACATGGGGCAGACACAGTGGATCCCTTTATAGCAGGGATTCCCAAACTTGCCCCCCAGCCAGTCGGGTTTTCAGGATATCCACAATGAATATGCATGAGAGAGATTTGCATGCATTGCCCCACTGTATGCAAATCTCTCTCATGCATATTCATTGTGGATATCCAGAAAACCTGACTGGCTGGGGAGGCCCCAGGACAGGTTTGGGAACACCTGCTTTATAGCAAGAGGATAAAATCAAAGCAATCTTAAATTTATTGTATACTTCAATAAATAGAGGAAGGCTGACCTGCACGGAACGGCAGGTACAACCCTAAACACAGGTATAGAGGGGGTGACCTGCACAGAGTGGCAGTTACAACCACTTTAGCCATCTTACTGGACAGGCTAGATGGATCATACTGGTCTTTATCTGCCATTATATACTATGTTAGTATGTACTGTATATATAAGACAGGGGTGGGCAATTCCAGTCCTGGAGGGCCGCAGACCAGTCAGGTTTTCATGATGTCCCTAATGAATATTCATGAGATCTACTTGCATTCACTGCCTTCTATTGTATGGAAATAGGTCCATGAATATTCATTAGGGACATCATGAAAACCTGACTGGTCTGCGGCCCTCCAGGACTGGAATTGCCCACCCCTGATATAACAGAATCTCAGTGAAGATAACATGATTCAACAGAACAGGAAGCATAGATATATACAGGATCAGCTTCAATAAAAGGCTTGTCAGAAGGTTACAAGCCTGCAGGGCTAATCACTGGGAGTACAGCAGACCAGAACAGGTTCCAGGGATGGGTCCTTGACTGATCTAGCAGGACTCAAGGAAAGCACATTATCTGGTAAGTAAAATGTCACCTTCCATGTTGTCCTACTAGACCTAACTATGACTCCACTGGGTGGGAAGAAGATACAGCAGCTTTTAGGACCTCTGAGCCAAAAGCCGTGTCTGCCTGAGTGTGGCCATCCAAGTGGTAATGCTTGACAAAAGTGGAAAGTGATGCCTTTGTTGTTACTGCCTGACAAATGTCTGAAGGAGCAAACGAGCTACGCTCTGTCCATGAGGATGCTTGCTCCTGAGTGGAATGCACACGCAAACCTTCCAGAACTGGCTGGTTCTGTGACAGATACACTGAGGCAATGACCTCCTTGATCTAGCACCCCAAAGTAGATTTAGTCACTAGGTCATCCTTATGTGGTCCTGCAAACAGCACAAATTGATTGTCTGGCTTGCAAAAGGAATTAGTAACCTTCACGTACTGAAGAAGCACTCTCCAGACATCCACCAGGCGAAGTTCCTCGTCTTTCTCTTGGCACTGCTCCTTAGAAAAGGTGGCAGACAAACTACCTGATTTATATGGAAGGCCAATACCACCTTGGGTAAGAAGGAAGGAACGGGCCTAATGCACAAAGCTTCCTCCAAGAAGGATAAGTAAGGATTCCTGCATGATAAAGCGTAGTTACTCACCTGTAGCAGGTGTTCTCCATGAAGAGCATAAATACGTCCTCATGTATGAGTGACAGCACCAATGGAGCCCCACATGGAATGCTTCCCAGCTTCTAAAGGAAGCTTTTAGGAAATACACCGCACATGCATGCTTGCCTTCCCACCCACCATGACGTCATACTCTCCAGTACAATAAAATTGCAGGAGCCAAAAAGGCAACTCCCCGGGGAGGTGGGAGGGTTGTGAGGACTTATTCCTGCTGTTCACAAAGAACATCTTCTACAGGTGAGTAACTATGATTTCTCTGTGAAGAAACAGAAAATAAGGCCTCACGTATGGGACTAACAAGCTACAGGCTACCAGAACCCGAGGAGATAAGCATCCCAACAGGGCAAATAGAACTGGAGAAGTCGGGAAGACCAGAGAGATAGTCCTGTTGAGGGACTCATCTGATTCAGTATTCTCAGCAGACATTGACCTGAGGGGATTTAGAGCAGGATGGACAAAAGGGCCGGTGGGTAAGAGTTGACTCTAAGACCCAAAGAGATGACGGAGCACAGCCTGGCTAAAATTGCAGTCCCATCAGGAATCCTCATCCAGACAGTAGTGTGATGTGAAGGTATGGATCGAAGACCACGTAACAGCCCTGCAGATTTCCTCTGCAGACAACAAATGGAGGTTGGCCACCGATGTAGCCATTGCATGGACATTATGAGCCATGACATGACCCTAAAGGCTCAATCCAGCCAGAGAATAAGCATGAGCAATGCAGTCTGCTAGCTAGACAGATGGCGTATGCTTTGAGACAGCGACACCCAGCCTATGGGGTCAAAGGAGATGAACAGCTGGTGGATCGACAGTGTGCCTTTGTGCGTTCCAGATAGAAGGCCAATGCACGCTTACAGTCCAGGGTGTGCAAGGCCACCTCACTGCGGTTCCCGTGAGGCCAGGAAAAAAATGTTGGAAGGACAATGGACTGGTTGAAATGGAACGCCGAGACCACCTTTGGCAGAAAGCAGGATGGTGTGCAGAGCACCACCTGGTTTTGGTGAAACCTGGTATATGGAGGGTGAGTGACCAGAGCTTGGAGCTCACTGACATGTCGTGCTGATGTGATGGCCGTGAGGAAGAGGACCATCCAGGTCAAGAACTTCAGTGAGCATGAGTCCAGTGGCTCAACAGGAATTTGCATCAGCTGCTCAAGGACTACATTGAGGTCCCAAGTGACTGTAGGGGGCTTGAGCGGGGGCTTTAAGAGCAGCAGGCCCCTCATGAACTGGGTCACCTTAGGCTGGGCCAAAATGGGCTTCCCCCCACAGTAGCGATGGTAAGCCCCAATTGTGCTGAGATGAACTCCCACCAAGTTAGACTTCAGGCCTGAGTCGGAGAGGTGCAGAAGGTACTCCAACAGCTGTTCCACAGTGCAGGAGTAGGGGTCCAGCACCCTGCCAGCACACTAGGCAGCAAACCTCTGCCACTTGAACATGTAAGCATTACATGTCGAATCCTTGTGGGACGGATGTTGGTAACGCCTTCGGGAAGATAAAGCTCTGCGAGGACTACCCTCTCAGCATCCATGCCATGAGCGCCAGGAAGCGGACGCTGGGATGCAGCAGTAGAGGGAACCATGGCTACCGAGGTCAGTAAGGGATGACAAGGATCATAGAGCCTTTCTCGGCCTGGAGCTTCAGGAGAGTTTTCGCCACAAGTGGGAGTGGGGGAGAGGGGTAGGCATGGAGTAGGCACTCTCCCCATGGAGAAGGAAAGCATCTGAAGCCAGGTGGTTGCTGGCTGGCCTCCAAGAGCAGAAACGAGCTACCTGGGCATTTTGTGCCATGGCAAAAAGATCCACCACCAGAGTGCCCTACTCTCAGAAGATCCGGTCTACCACCTACCTCTTGAGGGTCCACTCATGTGGCTGAAGCACCCAGCTGAGGCGATCTGCTAGGCCATTGAGCTCACTGGGCAGGTAAGTCACCCTGAGGTCCATGCCATGGAGCAGTGCAAACTTCGAGAGACAAATAGCCTCCCAGCACAGGAGGTACGATCCCATGCCCCCTTGCTTGTTCACATAGAACATTGCCAACTGATTGTCTGTTGAATCATGACCACCTGATTTGCCAGATGTGCATGAAAAGCATGGAGGTCATTCGCTATGGCCCGAAGCTCAAGGAAGTTGATTTGATGGAGACTCTTCTGCTTGGATCACAGTCCCTGGGTGCTCACACCATCCAGATGAGCCGAAGCTTTTCTCGACCTTTCAGCCCTTGGTGTGTCATCTGCAAGCAGAGCTCGCAGGACGCCATCTCGTGGTCGGGCCCAAGGCATTGCAAGCACCAATTATGTTAGTTGGTGGCAGAAATGCTCTTGTCACACTTGGTGCATTTCTTAAAGTCACTAGCTGGCTTAGACATGCCGAAAAACACTGCCTTGCAAAGTCAAACTGAAAAACTGCCGTGCATGGGAAACCACCCTAAAGTGGGAAAAAACATCAAAAAAGTTGGAAAAACCCCACAAAAAAAAACAAAAAGGGAAAACAGCTAACCGATGAAAGGCAGAAAAAAATAAAGAGAAAAAGTCCGGCTACAAGGACCAGATATAAAAACTTTTTTTCTGGACTGCAGGAACACGTCCTAGGGGCTATGCGGAAAAAAGAAGACTGGAGAGTATGGCGCCATGGCGGGTGGAAAGGCAGGTGCACATGCGTGGTGTACCTCCCAAAAGTTTCCTTTGGAAGCTGGGGAGCGTTCTGTGCGGGGCTCCATCGGTGACATTACTCATACTTTTTAATTTATTTTTTATGTATTTAACAGGGTTTTTATACTGCTTTATCATTTCAGTCAAAGTGGTTTACATTGTAACTTAAACTTGGTAATGTAAATTAAACAGGGACATTGATAACTTGGATTTTTCTGAGGCAATGGAGAGTTAAGTGACTTGCCCAAGGCTACAAGGAGTGCTAGTGGGAAACAAACCCTGGTCTCTTGGTTCCCACTCCTCTACGTGAGGATTTATTTCATGCTTGTTCATGGAGAAAGCCTGCATCTCAGAGATACATCTTGCTGAACAGATTGTGTCTAGGAAGAAAGTCTTAAAGATCATATCTTTAAGTGGAGGCCACTTCAAGGGCTCAAAGGGCTCCAACATTAAGGCCTGGAACACCAGGCAGAAATCCCACAAAGGAATGACTGAACACAGGGGAGGATGCAGGTGCCATTCTATCTGAAGAAAATGGGAAACCTCTTGGTGCGAGGCAATGGACTGCCCCACTACCTGTCCTCTGAAGCAGGATAAGGCTGCCAACTGAACTTTCAGGGAACTAAGGGAAAGGCAATGTCCAGGCCATCCTGAAGAAAGGAAAGCAAGGACGGCATGTACACCATACTATGTCTAGTCTGACACCAACAATACCAATGTTCGAAAAGACTCCAGAAACGCACGTAGGCCAGGCCGGTAGATCATCTCCTTGCCTTGAGGAGCTTGGAAACCACAACAGGAAATTAACCTTTGTGTGCTAAACAATGCCTCTCAAGAGTCAAGTCATAAGCAAGAAGGGAGCTGGATCATCCAGAAGAACCGGTCCTTGACGCAACAGCCCCCGAGTTGGTGGCAGTTGCAGAGGAGGTTCCTGTAGGTGCCACATCAGATCCCCAAACCACAGCCTCTGTGGCCAATCTGGTGCCATTGGGACCACCCAGCCTGGATGTCGTGTCAAGCATATGCCCTATGAGCAGCCATGAAGAAAAGACATACAGCAGGCAGTGCTTTGGCCAGGACAGAACTAGTACTCACCTGTACACTGGATCACTGACCGCAGGGTCTCCATATGGAAGTGAAGGGTGCACAGATGAGTGACTCCCTTGAGGTTGAGGATTAACCAAAAGGAACTGTCTTCCTTTAATACCACAAAGTAGATGGAGTATTGGCCCCTGCCCTGCTTAGCAGGGGAAACTGAGACTACTGCCCACAGATGGAGCAACCTTTCCAATATGATCTGAATGGAGGTTCTCTTGACCATGGAACCACATGGGGAAACAACAAAGGCATCCAGGACAAGCTCTCCGCATTCCAGAACATAGCTGTGCTAAATGTTATCTAGCATCCAGCGATCCTTGGTGACCCGGGCCCACTCCTGGTAGAAAAGGCATAGTCCGCCACCCACTAGAGGCATCCCAGAATGGGTCCCACAAACTGTCATTGTGCTGGACAAGTGGTGGCCCTTTTCAATGTGGCAGAATCCCGAGGCCCACGAACCACACAAATGAACTGAGTCCAGGACCAAATGCTAGAAGAGGAAGAGAAGGAAAATGGGTGTATGTTGAGGAGGATGACACACCCATACATCTCTCAGGCCCCTTTGACCTCTCTTCCAGGAGGTGATGAGGTCTGGACTTACCCAAATCCTTAACAAATTTCTCCAAGCCTGCCCCAAACAAAAGCTTCCCTTAAAAGGCTAGTTGGATCAACCGGGACTTGAAGGATATATCAGCCACCCAGTAGCGAAGCCATATCCAGCATTGCATCACCAACATGAGAACATAAGAAATACCATACTGGGTCAGACCTAGGTCCATCAAGCCCAGTATCTAGTTTCCAACAGTAGCCAATCCAAGTCACAAGTACGTGATAGGTTCCCTAAAAGGTATATAGGTTTCACAATGTTTGTCCCGTGGTAAACAGTGGATTTCCTGGGTCCTCTTTAATAATGATTTATGGACTTTTCCTCCAGGAGCCTATCCAAACCCAGATACAATAATAGCTTTTACTACACCCTCCAGTAACGAATTCCAGAGTTTGATTATGCGTCGAGTGAAAAATTATTTTCACTTATCAAAGCAATGTCTTTAGTCGCCAAGCGGACAAGATTATACATAGCATCCGACAGAAAGACTGTTGCCAACTCCCAGAGTGGTGTAATATCCTCTACGGCAAGAGACTGACCCCACTGGAGAAGAGCTCGAATCGTCAGGCACACAGCCATCTGAACAGTCGGATAATACCAGGTTCATCGTGATCTTCTGAAGGAGAAGACATCTCATCCTCCAGGTTGGAATCATCACCTGGGGCATTGAATGGACTCCAGGTTTTGAACAGTTGATCTGAGTCTCCAATCTCTGCTGAGCCAGATTCTGACTCGCCACTGACCCCCTCTTCTGAGCAAGCGGAAAGAGATTGAGAGAACCTGGAGGCTCTAGGGTCTGAGTTGGCATGCCAAAAAGACCAAACTTGCTAAAGAAATTAGAAGAAGTCCAAGAAGGACAACTTGGGGACCAGGAGCTCTTTATAAGTCATATGGCCCCCATCTTCGGGGCAAACATCAGTTGCCGGACCCTTACGAGAAGGGGAACAGCCAGAGGAGCGAGCACTGGAACTCAAAGCTTGTCGATCATTTTTTTTCACAGTGTCGTTATTCCACCTCCTGCAGTGAAGAAGATAAAGTCAGAGTACCCATATCTCCTCGCTGAGAGAGGAGAGGAAAGATAGGCCTTCCAAGGGTGCATCAGAAGCTTCCATAAAAGAAGTACAGACAGCAGAATCCAGCGATGAGGTTCTCCACTTTTCGCAGCCAGGCAGCTCTTCTTAAAAGCCGGCATATGAATCTCCATCGCCACAGACAGCCGGGTAATGCAGGCTCAAGGAACACTAAAATGGTGCAATGCGCTGTGTGCTAAGACTGCACAGACAGTAGCAGCATGCATTAGAGCTGCACAGAGTGCACAGGAGGGCTGCACAGGCAAGACCCTACGTGCTAGGTACATATGTGCACCAGGGAAGGCACGTAAGAGGTGCAGAAAAGCGTGGGAAGCACACTCAATGTGTGCAGGCAGTTGGACAAGGCAGAAAAACACCAGCGCCGAACCAACGAATGCCCCAAATATCTCAACTAACTTACGCACCACCAGGAGTCCCTAAAAGGAAAACAGACAGACAAAGACTTTGTTTAGGTAGTCACCTTCAGGGAGCCCAAATCAGGTAAAAAACGTGCAGAGCTCAGTGTTACTTCCCTGTTGCCAGACCTGTTGTCACATACCTGTGAAGAGCTGGCTTCATATTTTTGGAGAAGAGTAGGGGGAAGGAGGAAGGAGGGGGCACTGAGGTTGTGTGAGGTTTTGAAGAATCCTTTAAGAACATAAGATATGCCATTCTGGGTCAGACCAAGGTCCATCAAGCCCAGTATCCTGTTTCCAACAGTGGCCAATCTAGGTCATACGTACCTAGCAGTATCCCCAAGAGACACAGGTTCCACAATGCTTGTATTGGGTCATGCGGTGATATCCCGGGTCCCTTTCTAATCTTCTGGCTGTTCAATAGGTTCTTAACAGGAAAAGGACATCGAGCTGAACCAATTCCCCTCCCTCCTTAAGAAATCAAAAAAGGACACCAGTTTTAAGGGGTGTCTTTAGTGGAGCCTCCTGCGTTGTGCTCCATTGAGAAAGTCAACAAGGGTGGTTGCTCATAAGTGAAATAAATTTTTCCTTCTTCAATCTTTCTTTGTTTTTCTAGATTTCATGAGTGCTGAAAAACTTGCATCCACCATCTGCTGAAGACAGAGAAATACTCGATTATGCCCCTAGAGTCACAGGCACGATGTCGTCATAGGAAACTTCTGGAACTTTTCTCTGTCTCCACATCTGCTGGTAGGGGAATACAACCCACTTGTCTGGACTGGTCTAGCAAGACAATATGGACAAATAATTTCCTGTTAGTAAAAATACCATGAGAGACATGGCAAGTCTCTCATGGTGAAGCTGCAGACCTCAGGGACTAAGAAGTAAATCTCAGTATAGTAAGTCCAGCTATTTGCAAACCAACAAGGGTAAAATGCATGCCCTTAAAAAGGTTTGACAGTAAAAATTGGGCAGACTTGGTAAAACATATTTTCACAACTCTGCAGCCCTGTTGTCTGGGAAAATGTTACCTGTCCCAAGGAATAACACCTCATAGCGTCCATCCACCGCATCAACGAGGTCAACAGCAATGCTAGTGAACTTGTAGTCTACACCAGTACGCACTATCAGGGGATGCCGCTGGACAGGATACACTGCATTATACATTAGTGGATGCGTTCGGATAAAATTCACCAGTTCATCTGAGAATTCCTTGGTGGAACGAATCCCAGGAGTGAATGTACCACCAGGACACTGAGGAGGAAATATATACCAAGTTAGAAATCCATGGCCCGATATTCAAAAGAGTTTGTTCAGTTACCAGGACCTGTTAACTTGATAAACCCCGCTGAGACCACTATTCAGCAGCACTATCCAGATAGCGTTGCTGAATATTTCCTCTAACCGCCACATCACTATCTGCATAGTGACAGAGCAGGCCATAGGTGGATGAGAGCAGTTCAATAGCATATCTGGTTAGCGGTGATTTTCAGTCTGCTAACCGGATAAGAAACTACATAACGTTAGGCCAAAAAAAAAAGCAGGTCTAACTTTATACAGTTTGGATAGCCAGATAGCAGCTGAATATTACTGCTATCTGGATAGCCAGTTGTGGTCACCGCTGAAACCTGATATTCAGCAGAAACCGCTATCCTGGTACTTCCATTGAATCTCCGATTTCATTTTGCCTGTGGTGGCCGGTGTTTAAGTGCTGATAGCTGAGGGCTGAATATCAGGCGTCTCCATTCCCAGTCACACACACAGAGCCAGAGTAAGGGCTGCACAGGCAGTGCAGCTGCATAGGGCACATGTATGGAATGGGTATTAACATCATCAAGCCCAATAAGAGCGAGTTCTTGTGAGCAGCTGGATGAGGGGGTGGGGCACTAGCTTCATAAGTTGCACAGGGCATATTTCTAGTTTGCTACGGCCCTGCACACACATGCATGCTTCGCTCTAGCTCCATCATTATTCCTACAAAATCTCTTGGATACATCTAGGAGACTTCCAAAGTGTGAGCTTCCTCACAAGGGTCCTCTGACAGTCACATCCCCTGTGCTGATAAGACACTTACTGCCCCTGGTCTTGGATATGGTATCTTGCCCAAATAAGAGACCCACTGGTAGTTATGCCCTTCTTTGTGTGCAAAAGGACCATTGAAGACGGTGCGGACATCAGCCATGGAGTACACACAGACAGCTGAAGCTTTAAATACTGAGCTGAGGAGAGAGAGAACACAAGGAATGAGATTCTGCCCTACTCTCCACTCTCATCCTTCTTGTATAATTTTTACATACACCTGGATAAATACCAAGTTATAGGAGGTAAAAGAGCTGTTGGAAAACTGACCAGCCATCAACCCACCTCTTCAGCTTATAGTACATGCAGGATTCCACAGTGCACAGGATTGGAGCTGCGTTAGGAGGCAGGATTCTCCAGGAAAGGGGGGAGGGCATGTTAGGTCAGGAAAATAATGCATGTAAATTGTGTTTTCAGGTTTACATACATTATTTTACTTGGGAAAAATATGCACAGAAAGAACCTGTGCAACTGTCTATGGACACTTTTTCAAAGTGAAAGTAAATGTATGCTTTCACTTGGAAATTGGTGTAAAGTGCACAGGTAACAAAGTCCCTTGGATATTTAACATCAATGTGGGCAGTTTGAAAACTGCCACAGAAACACTGGGAAACATTTTCAGGGTAATTTTGTTCACACTGGGACAAAGGCCATGTGGACTTAGCACCAGTTTTTGGAATCCAAGTACACAGGTACTTCCACTCTGAAATGTGCTGCATGTACACAGTATAAGCTGATGCACACTTATGCAATATAATTTAATTTTTAATTTAAAAATACATTTATATTCCACTTATACCTCCACAGAGAGTTATAGTGGACTACAATATATGTCTGTAAGACATCCCTTCAGGACCTTTACCGATCCCACATGCTTTGTGTGCAGGGCCATTCCATTTCTAGCTTTAGCAGTAGGTTCATGCTGTCTTGCTGTAAAAAAACCCTCTTGGGATGACTTTTGGTTTTGCCTGCCCTCTATATAACCTCAGTGCATAGGATATAAGGTGGTGTTTCCTTGTGGTTCTTTTCAGTATGGTTCTGGGTTTCAGTTTTGTGTACGTGTGTTTGTGTGCTTTTTTAAATTTTGTGTCCTGTGTGGAATCAGCCTTGATTCTTGAAGAGTCTGTTGGTGAAGACTGGAGAGCCTGTCAGAGGTTTTGCCCACCCCTCTGCCTGAATGTGGAAAGAGAATGAAGGAAATGGATTGCTACCTGAGCCTAAAAGAGGAGTTTACTGTACAAAAGAGTTGCCTGAGGATCCCAGTGAGGATGGAGAAAGGACACTGCAATCTGCTACGTGTATAGAAACCCTAACCCAGGATCTTTCTGCCAGCAGCAGAACTGATAAATATTTAGCTGGGATCACAGACACAAATACTTCAAAAGCAAGGCTAGCCCCAGAGTTGGTTCAAGGTGTTGACACCCTAGGCCAGTGATGGCTAACCTTTTTGAGCCCGAGTGCCCAAACTGCCGCACAAAACCAAAGAATTTCCTCAAAGTGCCAGCACGTCAATTTGCATAAATATTTGCATAATGCTAACATACACTAACTTTTAGTAAACATGTCTCTTAATGAGTGTATGGATAAAGACAGACTAAAAGATTTCTACATTACTATAATCCAGTGCCAACCGCCAGGCACATTAGGAACTACTACAAACACTGCCCATTTAGAACCAATAGCAAACCCGCCGTATCCTAACAGCACTACCAGGACTCACAAAGCACCACACCATACCTATCAAAAGGCAACACTGCAAATATTAAACCAATACATTTCAGACAATAACAATACATGACCTACTGGGGAAAGAGAACAAGTGGCAATGTCAAAAAGGAATTACATAAACAGAATACCTCAGCTCAGTTACACAGTTGCAATTGCTCCAGCCACTTTCTTCTGGTTTCTTCATGTTTTCTGCTAACTCTCCATCATCTGCTGTCCATTTGTCCTTTCTTCTCTCTTCTAGTTTTTTTTTCCATTCTCTCTCTCTACATCCGCTTTAACATACTAATCTTTCTCCTTTTGCTCTTTCCTCATTCCTATTTCATCCACTCAAATTTTACCCCTCCATCCTCAATCCCCACTTACTCTCCCAATACCCGGCCAATTGTAGATTTTTTATCCCTCCCACACAAAATATTTTTCCCCTCTCCATTTTACTCTCCCAGCCCCATCCCATTCTAATCCTCCCCCAACATCAGCTCCCTTCTAGTTCCAGCCTCACCCAGCATCCATTCCCTTCTAGTCCCTGCATCAGCCCATTTCCAGTCCTAGCCCCCCATCAGCCCATTTCCAGTCCTAGCAACCCCCCAACCCAATACCAGTCCTAGCCCCCCCCATCAACCCACTTCCAGTCCTAAACCCCCATCACCCCATTTCAGTTTAAGCCCCCCCTATAACCCATTACCAGTCCTAACCCCCATCACCCCATTTCCAGACAGCCCCCATCAGCCCACAGCCCATTAGCAGTCCTACCCCCCCCGCCCATTAGCAGTCCTACCCCCCCGCCGCCCGCCCGCCCATTAGCAGTCCTAACCCCCCCAGCCCATTAGCAGTCCTACCCCGCCCGCCCGCCCATTAGCAGTCCTAACCCCCCCCCGCCCGCCCGCCCGCCCATTAGCAGTCCTAACCCCCCCCCCGCCCGCCCGCCCATTAGCAGTCCTAACCCCCCCCCCCCGCCCGCCCGCCCGCCCATTAGCAGTCCTAACCCCCCCGCCCGCCCGCCCGCCCATTAGCAGTCCTAACCCCCCCGCCCGCCCGCCCGCCCGCCCATTAGCAGTCCTAACCCCCGCCCGCCCGCCCGCCCATTAGCAGTCCTAACACCCCCCCCCCCCCCCGCCCTCCCCCTCCCCCCACCGCCCATTAGCCGTCCTCCCCCCCCCCCCCATTAGCCGTCCCAACCCCCCCCGCCTGCCCATTAGCAGTCCTCACCCCCCCCCCCTGCCCATTAGCAGTCCTAACCCCCCCCCCTCTGGCAAATTTAAAAAAAAAAAAAGCAGGCTTTGGCTGCTGCCGCGGCAGATTGCAATGTCCCGCGGGGCCCCCTCCGCCCGCTAAGCCCCTCTGCAAGGGCTTTCAGATTCGCGAGGGAGAGCGTCTCCCTCGCGTCTCTGTTATGCCCGCAGGGGCTAATGGGAAATTTCCCATCAGTCCCTCGCGTCTAAAGGGGCTGATGGGAAATTTCCCATTAGCCCCTGCGGGCTTAACAGAGACGCGAGGGAGACGCTCTCCCTCGCGAATCTGAAAGCTCTTGCAGAGGGGCTTAGTGGGCGGAGGGGGCCCCGCGGGACGCTGCATTCTGCCCTTGCCGCGTCCGCGGCAGCAGTCAGAGCCAGCTTTTTCTTTTTTTGCGGACCTTCCCGCGTGCCAGCTGCAAGGCCTTCGCGTGCCACAGCTGGCACGCGTGCCATAGGTTCGCCATCGCTGCCCTAGGCAAACCTTAAGCTTTACACCCCCCTGGTTGTCAAACTATATTGTTTAGTTTTGAATGCCCTACTCTTTGCTCCCTTCCCCCCAAAGAAGTTGCCGCCCTAGGCACCTGTCCAATTTGCGTAATAGTTGGGTCAGCCCTGTTAACAGGGACAGAACCAGTGTCATCAAAGACCTCATTTGCTTCTTTCTGTTTGAATTGGACATTTTGGGGGGCATATACAGCAGCGGGTGGCAGCATCTGCTCATTGCTGCTTTAAATTATCCACAGATATTCAATGTTGTTGTCATATCCGGCCAGCAGCATTGAATATCTGGTTTTGCCAGATAGCATTTTAGGTATCCGGTCAGCTGCTGAAGTTAGGACAGCCTTTATTCTGCCTAATTTTAGGCATATTAAGTTAGCCGGTTAGCAACTCAAAATCACCACCAACCATTTAACCTTTGTTGCCACCCCTGGAATGTCCTGACACTAAGCGGTTAGCATCTGGGCATTTAACTGGGCTAAGTGGGGATATTAAGTGACACAAACTGTTATAGGTCTGCAAACCACATAAATGCCTTTGAATATGCCCCCCCCCCCTGTTTGTAGTAAAGAGAATTGGAGCATCTAATTCAGAGTCGAGAGCCTCTTTAATTTATGCATCAAGGGGCTTGAAGGGATTTCTCTTCTCCCCACGGAGAACCTGCTTCCTGGTGATAAAGAAGTATGCTAGCTGAGTGAAGGAGAGGGAGAAAGCCTGGCAAAAAATTGTTCTGTGACCTGGCCCCTGTGGAACCAGCCTGCTGCCCCAGGGCACCGTGGGGTTACACATCAAACAACCAATTAAAAAACAACTCATAAAACTTAAAAACAAAATAACATATCTTACAAAGTCAATGACTTTGGCTCACAAACTTGAAAAAACATATTCCAACCCAACCAAAATATAGCTCCACTTCATATAACAATAAATAAGCCCATCTTATCCAGATTCAGACCATATATAAAAAATAATCATTAAATCATAAAAGTTACCACATCTAGTTCATTCCTCTCTCACGCTAACAGACAATATAACTACCAATTTGTTCAAAAAAACATGTCTTTAACAATTTCAGAAGATGGAAAGTAAGAGGATTCAGTTCACAAATTCTTCCCTATAAAGATCAATTTTGAGTTGGGATGAACCTCATCTCTTGCATCAATAGGCTTCTCATCTATGTATCCTGATTGGAGCATAATACTCTTGTAGGAACATATGGTTGGATCTTTTGTCTTAAACAATAGAATGCTATACCGCTCAAAACAAAAAATGTAAAAATCAGTACAAAAGCAATCAGATGGGGTGTGACCCTATCCCATCTCTTTTCACCTGCTATAACCTTTGCAGTTGTGTTTTGAATAAGATGCAACTTTTTCAGATAGTTCTTTGCCAGTCCCATATATATAACATTACAGATATGTAGATGGGACAGGACTACTGTATGCATAACCACTCTCAAATCTGAACAACATAAAAATTGGCAAATCTAATTTTCTACATTTCCTGTGGGTAGATTTTTGTTGAAAAAGCATGCACAAAAGTTTCAAAGTGCCATCTATGTATGTACTTTTCTTCCCCCAAATTAAACATGCCACCAGGAAAATAAAGTAACTCACTTGCAGCAGGTGTTCACTATGGACAGCAGGATAACTTCTCAAATATGGGCACTGTCAAAGAAAGCTCTGCATGGCATCCAGTTCCCATACTCTTTTGAAGCTTTTGGAGTCAGCCCCTTGCATATACATACCCCTTCCCGCCTGCCACTACTAAATGGGATCTCCTCAGTCTAGTTAGAAGCTGAAGCATAATAAATTCAAAGAGGAGATGAGAGGGCTGTGAGGACTTGTCCTGCTGTCCATGAAAAACATCTGCTACAAGTGAGTAACTTTGTTTTCTCCATAGACAAGCAGGATAATGTCCTCACATATGGGAATTCCTAGCTACAGGATGCCTCCAAAGAAAAAAGAGGACTAAACAGTGCCGCAACAGCAGACACTCAAGAAACAGATGTTTTTGTTAGCAACAGATCTTTTATGTATTTTATTATGTTTTTTTTGTTTGTTTGATTTTTTGTTAATAAAGGCAACCTAAACAAAAAGAAATGGGCTCAGGGGGATGGAGTTGGATTCTATTCCCTGAACAGATTGACTAAATTTAGCATCCAGTGGCATAAGTTCCAATGAGGGGCCCGCAAGCAAAAATTTGTGGAGGGCCCCCCATTGTCGTGGCAGCACCAGTGCACCCCTTCCCAGTGATGTGCCTTCCCCACTGCAGTGTGCCCCCTCTGTGCACACCCACACGGCAAGCTTACTTTAACTTGTTTGTCATGCTGCCTCCACTCCAGGCCCAAACATTGTTATCTCCTGGGCCGAAGCCTCACAGTGCAGTTGTTATCACTATACTTTAGAGGTAACAGCACTGGGCCTGGAGCGAAGGCAGAGCAGCAAACAAGTTCAAGTAAGTTTGTGGCGTGTGTGTGAGTAGGGGAGAGGGGGATGATGTGCAGATGCTAGGCATGAGTGCTGATGTCATGTGAGCCTCCTTCCCACCCAGGCCCCCTCCCCCCCCCCTGTATTGCAAGGGCTACTTGGGTGGAATTTACGCCACTGTCTGAAGAAGGACGGAGAGAAACTGATTATTTTCTGGTGTAGAAAGCTGTTGGAAGAAACTCTTGGAAGGTAACTTATTGGGCATTCAAACAGGTACAATTGTATTTGAAGCAGATGATCTCTGAGACCCAACTGCTGCAAAATACCAGAACCTCCCTCCAACTCGTAGGTTTTCTGGTACTACTACTGGAGGCTTAACTTTGTTCTCTAGAGGCCAGTCAAAACCCCACCCCAGGTTTTGGATAGCATGCTGGCTGGTATTTCTGGACCCTCTGCTGAGGTGGACGAGAGAGGACCCTGCTTAGGCTGGAGCATATCTATGTCTTTGAGAGTATTAGGTCCTCCTTTGACCTTCACTAGAATACGTCCTAGTGAAAAGGAGGGAGGTCGGATGTGAGCCTGGGGGTGGGGGGGGGGGTCTTAAGTGTGTCACTATGCTGCTTAATAAGAGGCAGCCTCCTGCACTTTCTCTCCAAAGAGATTCTCTTCACGGTATGGCATATCAGTGAGCTTCTCTTGCACATTGTCCTCCATGCACCAATATCCATAGAAGAGCCTCTTGATGCTGTATGGACAGTATCATAAGTTGCTCAGACTATATACTTTCCATACACCTTCCCTTTGCGCACTAGGGAATGGAGTTGCTTGGCCTTCTATGAAGGGAGAGTGGCATCAAACTCCTGCATGCTGTGTATGATGTTCATGCTCATGAAAAGCTGGTAGGACACTATATGCAGGAGATGAGCACAGGGTTCTGAAACATCTTTCTCCCCAAAAAATCCAAGCCTTCCTCCCTGGGGGCACCAAAGAGTGTGATTTGGAGCTTTTGGCCTTTTGAGAACAGATTCAATGATCAAAGAATGGTGCGACAGCTGAAGCTTCTCAAATTTGGAAACCTTCTTGACTCAGTACATCGATCTGACCTTCCTGTTCACTGGATGTACATCTTCATCTGTACATCTCTCAGGATTCTATGAATGAGCACTGTCACAGTCTCCTTAGAGGGATCACAGAACTGGAAGATTTGCAATACCTCAGAGTTCTGGGTTCCTCCTCAGTTTCTAACTTAAATGAGATAGACTTTGCCATCTCTCACAAACTCTATAAAGGGCAACTCCTCTGGAGGTAAATGTCTTCTCTCCTGAGGAGGTGAGGGATTCAACAGCAATTATGGGGACCTCTTCTTCAAGAAGTATTCCAAAATGTACTCAGACTCCCAGGAGCACTCTGACTCAGAGATATGCTCAAACAATGCCCGAGTCTCTGCCTGGGCCTACACCTGCTCCTCTCAGGATGCAGGTCTGTGTCCAGAATGTTAATGCACCAATGTCCTTTGATACCTCGGTGAGTGATCACATCAGTCGGGCAATCACTGGTGTTGTGATGCCTCAATAATGGTGACTCTCCTGCAGGTAACTGGCGAGTCTCCGGCATCAGCTCGATATCCTGATGCACTGGCCTCAATGCCGTCAAAGCTGCAGCCTCACACCCTACAAAGACGACCTCCATCTATTCTTCGAGGCTATTTAGAAGGCGCTCCTTGAGGGCTGTCATTGGCAAACGTGACGGGGCTATAGCAGATTTAGTCACAGCCTGTGGAATCTGGTGGAGGAGCACTGGCAGGCTGGTCCTGCATCCTTGGAGACCATCATGGCCCCTCTGGTGCTGAGGAGGAAGCGTATTACTCACATCAGGGCTGCTTTGAGGATACCAGTTCCTCTGATACCTCAATAATCTTGACATCACTCTTCGATGAAATGCAGTTCAGGTGCATTGGCATTGCAGTTTATCAGATGTCATAATGCATCAAGGCTGGTGCATTGGGATATCAAGCAAATTCTGGAGAATCAACAGCTGCCTACAGAAGAGTCACAGCCATTGAGGCATCGAAGGACCTAGACACCAGTGATTGCTCAGCTGGTGTCCCAAGTCCTTGATGCTGATGGAATCTTTCCTCTTCTACCATCAGGAATCAATGGATGACCGTTCCCAGAACATCCTATTGATACTCGACTCAAAATGAGTGTGATGATCCTTTGGTGCTGATGTACCTCCAGCATCCGATGTAGCTCCTTGTGCCATGGGGACTGATGCCACCAATGCTGAGATTGATGGATCAGATTTATCTGCACCAAAACTGTCCTGCTGCATTTCATGACCCTTAAGACTGCTCTTTAATATCTGTGAACACCAGACACATCACAGGGATTCATGGTCAGGCCCCAGACATTGCAGACATGGTCCTTTTGAACTGGGTACACTTTTAAGCCCACTGGAGAGCTTTTGGGATATGTGCTGGGCATACTAGATGGGCCATGCTGGCCTTTATCTGCTGTCATTTATTATGTTACTCTGTATGTTTGGAAAAATATCTGCAGCGAAATCAAATGCTCGATGATGAAAAAATATGTCCCAGCTGGAATACTAGAGGCTCAAATGCAGTCTAAGTGTCAATGCAGCAAAAACAAGGAAACTTAGTAAATGGCTAAAAAACCTGACTAACGGCAACTAAGGGGGCACAAATACACTCATGCGGCAGTGTCAGGGTGAGCAGAAACTGAGTTCACTCAGCAAAAATGAAAAAACTGGAAATTATGAAAGAACGGTCTTCAGCGCGGCATATTCACATCCAACAGGGTCCGTGGAAAAATGAAGGCTGAGGAGATCCATTGCAGTGATGATATTTTGGGAAGGGGCACACATGCGCACAGGGCCAGCTCCAATAGCTTCTAGAAGAAGTTGGGCACTGGTTCCTATGCAGGGCTTTGTTGTTGATGTCACCCATTTGTGAGGGCATTATCCTGCCTGTCCACCGAGAACACCTGCTTTCAGTGTAGATAAAGTAGGTGTCTTGTGGAATAATGGGCTTATATTTAGCTGGATAGAGGGAGGGCAATTTTCAGATGTTTGACACAGGTAAAACACTTTATACCCATTTAGATTATTTTGAAAGTTGCCCTCTCCATGTACAGTAATACTCTGGCAATTCATATATAAAATATCATGCCAATAAAGTCTTCTGAATCCAATTTTGTAAGACACTTTCATAGCTGAAGCTTTAGACTCAACAGTGCTAATAATTAGCTTGAGAATGTCTTGGTAGCAGGAAAGTGTTTGTGGGTAAAATAGTGATGTTTTAATAGCTGGGACTCCCAATTCATGTATATATAGCACAGTTACTTACCTGTAACAGGTGATCTCTGGGAACAGCAGGAATAAGTCTTCACATATGGGTACGTCGGTACTGACGGAGTCTGCGCGGGAACGCTCCCCATCGTCCAATCAGAACGCTTTTGGAAGCATCCCAACACGCCTGCGTGCTGCCTTCCCGCCTTTCCCAACTGCCTCTCCTCAGTTAAGTTTTAAAGCTGAGACAAAGAGAGAGAGAGAGAAAGGGAAAGATAGAGATAGAGAAATGCAACTCCTAGGGGAGGTGGGTGGGTTGTGAAGACTTATTCCTGCTGTTCCCAGAGATCACCTGTTACAGGTAAGTAACTGTGCTATCTCCAGGAACAAGCAGGAATGAGTCTTCACATATGGGGACTCCCAAGCTGAGATGCCTGGAGGAGTCCCAGCATGTTGCGAATCTGAGAGCCATGCTATTTTACCGAAACCCCAGGCATCCTAGGGATGGAGGGTAGGAGTTGAACTAAAAAGATGTGCTGTGGAACAGCTGGACCAAACAGGATGCCTAGATAGGAGTCTCTGTGCAGGTGATATTTAGTGGTAATATTGAGGGCAATAAACCAATATGGACCTCACCTGATGGTATTGTAAAGGGGTATATGGAGGTTCATGTGGATTTGTGAATATGAACCAACAGAATATCCCCAGGGAGTACCTCAATGTAAGGAGAGGTAAATAACTGTGCAAAAAACAGGCTGAGGTTAGAACCCTTAGGGTGAGAAGAAACAATCCCAGTGGAACTGGGGTAGTTCAATGAGGTAGGACTTTGCGGAAAACGCGGAAGTCCCTATTAGATAAAACTGAAGCTCTTTGGACTTTAAAGAGACATAGTTCTTATAGGAGAAGGGAGTTTCAAAGATCCCTATATCCAATAACAAAGAAGGATAGGAGTAATGAGGCATTGTAGCCTCCCATTTTCTGAAGATTCAGAAAGTCCCTCCTAATTGAAAAGGAAAGTATATGGAGGGCTTCAGGTGTACCTAAACTGAAGGTCATGGTACAAAACCTCCTCAACTACCACAGGAAGTGGTTGATTATGGAGAACCCTAAGTATGCTGGGACAGCATGGAAAGGGATAGAGAGTATCTGTCGAGTCCGTAGGGGAATATATATATATGTATAAGTATATATATATATATATATCTAGGCAGACAGACCGAAATAGTATATAGACATATATCTACCCACTATCATATATTGCAAGACATATATATAGATAGGTAAATACAGATATATCCCTCATATATGTGTATATATATATATATATATATATATATATGGGCACAGACATGCAGATGTCCATATTTATTTATTTATTTATAGTTTTTTATATACCGCACTATTCAGCATCAGCGCGGTTTACATGTAACAAGAATGCTCAGTACAGTTAAACGCGTATGAGTTTTACAGGTAACAGGGCACAAAAACTTGGATAACAGGGGAAAACTATTTACAAAACTTACTACATGGAGTCATAATAACAGTAGTTTCACAGAAACATAACCACCACTAAGGGTTTGAGTATCAAACTTGGTGTGTTGTTGAGAATACCATAATTTGTATGGAAATGGTATCGCCGGGTGTCTTTAGGTTCTAGGGGGTGTCGTTAGGCTCTATAAGGTATTTGTTGAAGAGGTGGCATTTGAGGCCTTTCCTAAACTGTGGTAGGTTCTTAATAGCCTGGATATCAGGAGGTAATGCATTCCAGCATCTTGGGGCACTGAGACTAAAGGCTCTGTTGGCTGTCGATTTGGTGCAAACAGTTAGTGCCTTCGGGACTTTTAGGGAGTTTATAGCTGTGGATCTTCTTGCTCTATTTGGGGATGTGGTATGGATGAGTGAGGTCAAGGATGCAGGTGAGAGATTGTTAATAGCTTTAAAAGTGGTTATCAAGGTCTTGAAAACTATTCTAGCCTGGATGGGTAGCCAATGCAACTATCAGTAGAGGTGTTACGTGGTCGCTCCTGGAGGCTCCGTGGAGGACTCTTGCTGCAGCGTTCATGGCTAGCTGCAGCAGGTTCAATGTAGATTGGGGAAGACCTTGTAAGATGGCATTGGCATAGTCAAAATGAGGTATGATCAATGCCTGGAAAATTGTCCGGAAATCAGTTGGTTCAAGCATGGAACGTAGATGCCTAAGTGAGCGGATCTTGTAGTAAACTGATTTGACTATGTTTCCTATATGGGCTTTCAAATCCAAGTGCTGATCTAAAGTGACTCCCAGGTAACGTATTGAGGATTTAGATTGCAGCTCAGCTTCTTTCACCTTAAGATATTGTGGTGGGGTAAAGTTGGGGTTCCTCGTAATGAAGAGTACTTCCGTTTTCTTATGTTGTATTCTGAGGTTTTGAGAAAGAAGCCATTCGGATATTGCGTTGAAACAGTTCGTCAGTGGAGAGAGGTCCATATGCTCAGTAGAGAAGGGAATGTAAAGCAGGACGTCGTCTGCGTATAACATGCAATCAACATTGAAGGACCGGATGATATTACAAATTGGTTGCATGTAAATATTGAACAAGAGCGCAGAGAGGGAGGAACCCTGTGGGACTCCCTGGCTTTGGTGGAATGGTTCAGAATTTGTCCCTCCGGAACGAACGTGCTGCCATCTTTCGGTCAAGTAGGATCTGCACCATTCAAGCGCTCTTCCATTTATGCCTTTGTCAATCAGTCGTCTTAGTAGAAGCTCGTGGTTTACTGAATCAAACGCTGCAGCGATGTCTAGAAAGATGAGGGCAAATCCTTGACGAATGTCGTCAATGCCGGTGATTATCTTGCAGAAGAGAGTGGTAAGAAGGGTCTCAACTCCGTGGAATTCCCTAAAACCATGTTGGCAAGGATCTAACGGTGCGGCGGAGTCGATGTGATCTTGCAATTGACGTTGAGCCTCCTTTTCTATGATCTTCGCGAGTAGTGGGATGCTGGATATAGGTCTGTAGGATTCTACCTGTTGGGGATCGAGCTTGCAGTTCTTTAGCAGAGGTCTGATAGAAGTATGTTTAAGGGCTGAAGGGAAAGAGCCGGTTGAGAAGGAGAGGTTCATTATTTTGGATAGTACTGGGCTGAAGTGACTGCGAAGCTCCTTGATCCAGAAGGCTGGGCATGGATCCGACTGGGCAGTGGTGGTATTAAGGGCCGCAATAGTGTCTTCAATTCCTCTCTTGGTGGGGGTAGAGAACATGGTTAGGACTGTTTGGTAGTCTTGCTCTATGGCGTTAGTTGTAATAGAGGTTTTGTTGGCCTGGCATATCTTGGATTGGATGTAGGTTGCAAAATCTTGAGGGTGTATCTCAAATGGGGGTCCAGAGGGTGGTTCCTTCGATAAAGTCTTTACTAGGTCGAAGAGGTCGTGTGGTTTATTAAGCGATCTCTTTAAGGTATCAGCGTAGTACTGTTTCATCATATCGGTGATTGTGTTGCAGTGTGCAGCCAGATGAAGGTTGTATGTTATCTGGTCATTTAAAGAATGAGATCGGCGCCAGCGTTTCTCTAGTTTCCGAAGTTGGTTAAGCGATGCTTTGAGATCAGCTGAGTACCATGGGGCACTCTCTCTCTTGCCTGGAGGCTTGTTGGCTGGTGTGCATAATGCGATTGAGCTAAGGCAATTGTTCCAGTGGGAAATTAGGTCGTCAAGGTTCTGGGAGGCATTACAGATAAGTTGTTGCCTTTCCGCAAGGATAAGATCTCTGTTGTAAGGCTTGAAACATCGAGAGGGAGGTCTTGCGGAGTTGTTTTGTATTTTGTTGATTTTTGTATAGGCTTTGTGAGAAGGAATCTGGATGATGATCAGTTTGTGATCTGACCAGGGAACAGAAATTATGGAAGTTATGGGGTCCTGGGCCGGGTTAAGAGATGTTTGCGGGGCGAATACTAGGTCCAGGATGTTTCCCTTAATATGAGTAGGGTCTTTCACTAGTTGCTTGAAGCCAAGATTTTCAAGGGCATCAAGGAAGGCTGATGCTTGATTATCTTGTAGTGTAGGCAGGTTAAAGTCGCCTAGGATCCAATTTGGGATGCTTGGGTTATGGGTGTTGGATGCAAGATCGATGATAGCCGCAAGATCATCAGGGGAAGCTGAAGGTGCTCTGTAAAGCAGGTTGATTGAGCAGCGTTGGAGATGGTAATGGTCTCCATGTGATTTGTACTGGTGGAGTCTATCGTTCGAAAGTGGAGGTCTGTCCTGGTGAGGATGAGCACGCCGCCTCCTCTTTTGTCTTGTCTATGGCTTGAATGTGCAGTGAAATTCTTGGGGAGGAGCTGATTGAGTATGACGTTATCTTCGGCGGATAGCCACGTCTCAGTGACCATGAGTATATCAAGGTCATGGCTGGCAATGATGTCAGTGACGGCTGGCCATTTCTTCCGGATAGAACGTGCATTGATGAGGGCACATTTTAGGCTATGAGGGTAGGGGTTATCAACTTGTTTGGGTTTCGTATTGTGTTGAAGTGCAATGTGTAACAGATGGGGGTGGTGTGAGCGGGTGTCCCAATTTATGTTATTATGAGATGCACTGGTCCACCTCCTCCCATGGCTCCGTAATATAGGAATCTGATTGGATGCTGGGGTTAAGGCGAGAGAGTTGGAGAACCAACTTGAGAGGATGATATAACATCCTACTATGGTGGTAATGGGGGGACCTATCTTGGCAGAGCGCTATGTGATTGTGGATCAATTAGGGTAGACTACCAGACAGTTAATAACAAACTCTTGATATTTAGGGCAGAGGTTGGGTCGCAACAGACAGTATAATAGACAGTGGTTAATGTTAGATTACTAGAAACATTACACTTATGAGACTACTGACAACAGTAAAGTAGATTGTTTGCAATGGTGACTGGTACTGATAAGGCTACTGAGGACAGGATATTGGTTGATTAGCCATGGAAGACTACTGGCAACAGTAAAATGGTGACTGATACTATTAAAGGTTACAGACAACAGTATAGTTATTAAATAGTAATGATATGCAATGGTTACTGACAACAGTACAATAGTGACTGGTATTACTAAAGGTTACTGACAACAGTATGATAAATAAAATAAAATAGTAATGATATGCAGTGACTATACTATTGAGTCTATACTTGCGATTGACAGCATGGGAGAGGAGAGTCTGAGGCTAGAGATTAATACAAGTTCTGTCGCGTGGTGTCTGCTTTGCTGGCTAAGGGCGATGCGAGGAAGTATAGTGCTGTGGACTGTGGCTTCGGTAAGCGTGCTCAGCCTTGGGGGAGCTCCAGCTGCTGGAAAGTCGTGTGCTGGTTCTGTGTGTGGTGGTCGTTGATCTGTGTGGGCCAGCTGCCTTCTTTAAATTGCAGGTTGTTGGCTGCCCCGATTGGGCAGCTGCAGCAGGGGGTGGGCCCTGTAACCCCGGCGGCTCGATCCCGGCAGGGAGAGCTGTTGCTGAGCCGGGGTGCAGGAGGGCTGTTGATGGTGGGTCAGGCCAGCTGGGTAGCACGTTGTGTGGCTGTTCTATAGGGCCGACGCCTAAGGGCCACGCCAAAGGGCCCTCTGGCGAGGCCCTCAGGCGCGGGCACGCCTGGCAGCGCTGCCTTTTTAAATCGCCCGCCGGCTGCCCCAATTGGGCAGCTCTTCCAGGTGGAGGTGGAGCAGTGCTGCGGCTCGCTCGATCCCGCGCCGGGGAGAGCAGATGGGAGCCGAGGTGGAAAGCAGCAAAAGGGCCTCTTCTCTTCAGCGCTGCCTTTTTAAATCGCCCGCTGGCTGCCCCGATTGGGCAGCTCTTCCAGGTGGAGGTGGAGCAGTGCTGCGGCTCACTCGATCCCGCGCCGGGGAGAGCAGATGGGAGCCGAGGTGGAAAGCAACAAAAGGGCCTCTTCTCTTCAGCGCTGCCTTTTTAAATCGTCCGCCGGCTGCCCCGATTGGGCAGCTCTTCCAGTTGGAGGTGGAGCAGTGCTGCGGCTCGCTCGATCCCGCGCCGGGGAGAGCAGATGGGAGCCGAGGTGGAAAGCAGCAAAAGGGTCTCTTCTCTTCAGCGCTGCCTTTTTAAATCGCCCGCCGGCTGCCCCAATTGGGCAGCTCTTCCAGGTGGAGGTGGAGCAGTGCTGCGCCTCGCTCGATCCCGCGCCGGGAAGAGCAGATGGGAGCCGAGGTGGAATGCAGCAAAAGGGCCTCTTCTCTTCAGCGCTGCCTTTTTAAATCGCCCGCCGGCTGCCCCGATTGGGCAGCTCTTCCAGGTGGAGGTGGAGCAGTGCTGCGGCTCGCTCGATCCCGCGCCGGGGAGAGCAGATGGGAGCCGAGGTGGAAAGCAGCAAAAAGGAGTATGGGTATGTATGTATGTATACATACCCATGTCCGCACATAGGGTATGTGGAGAGAGAAAGATTTATCTAACAACAAGAAGGGAGGTACCTGCTTGAGAAGATATTTAGAGAATCTGTACTTCCTGGTATGGATAGGAAGCCCAGGGAGTTCTCTCATTGGCAAGAGAAGTCTAGAGTCCTCTAAGAACTCTAGCCCCTGAATAACCAGGAATGGAGACCTACCTGGAAAATGCAGAGGATGTTTTAAATCTGCAGACAGTAAGTCCGAATCCTTCCATAACTCCAGCAGGTAGCTGGAGAAAAAGATGCAATAAAAATACCATATTTACCCCTAATGAGGGTAAAAAGGGTATGGTGCATTCTTGTGCTCAACATGTATTATGCCATGAAGAGTTGAGGATGGAAGGAAAAGACAAGACAAGGATTGTCTATACTGAAAGAAAAACCCATCCCTGGTGAAGGGGTCTCCTGGAGATGTGAAGCAATCCAGGGAATTGGATAATTCTTTAGGTCTTCCCTTAATTAAAGGCCTGTGTCCTTTATTTAAGAAGCCTTTAATGGAAATGGTAAGGGCAAGGAGAACCCAGTAGGCATGACTAGGTAAAACCCTTCCTAACCATCTGACATCATGTGCTCTCTAACAAGGCCCCATAGTGTAGAGCTGCTCCGTAGAGATGCAGAGAGCATGTTGCAGGTTAATTAGAAGAAAAACTGGTGTTTAAAATCCAGTAGGTATCATGAACTACTCCGCCAAGCCCAAGGATTGGGGAAGGCTAAGGATAGAAGGTAAGGTGATGTGTCTGCAACAACAGCCAGAAAAGGTTCTTAAACCGTCTGGGACTTAGTGGTAAGGCAAGAAACCATTGAAATTGGAGAACAAGCCCTGGTTGCTTGGTCAGCCAGACAGTGGTCTAACCAGTAAGAGCCCCTGCAATTCTAACTATTGATAGGGCAGCAGTAGACATCTTAGGTCCCAAGATTGGGAAAGAAAAACAGACATAAGTAGGAGTGGTAAGACTCTGCTATTGTCTGAGAAGCTGCCAGGAAAACTAAGAATGCAAGGGGGAGACAACTCTGAAAGAAAACTTAGGGGCCTAAGGAAAAGCCCTCAGTAAAGTGGTATCACTCTTACAGACCAAATGTCTTAGTAAGAGTGGCAGAGTTGAAAAGAAGACTTACGGTGGAGTAAATCTTTGAAGTAATATGAGAGATGCTGATACAGGAGAAAAAGTCAAAGGTAAAGGCATGGCAACCTTATTGACAGTTGTTACTCCTCTGTGTAGTTCAGAGGACGAGGAGTAACTGTATTACCTGTAAAGCATAATCATCTTAAGAAGCTCTTTGAGCTGATAGTCAGGATGTCTCTTTAAGAGGGACATATGTAAAGTTTAGGATGGAACCGATGTAGATGCTTGTAGTGGTAGGAAGCAAACTACAGGATTTAAACCTCAAACAGAAAAAGGATTTAGGGAAGAGTTTATCAGCAACCCTGCGGCTGCTGGGTTTGCTGAACCCGTTGAGGTTGTGGTTTCCTGAGCCTGGTTGGTTGTTTCCCCTGCCTGGGAGCATCTGTATGATGGGAGAAGATGGATAAAACCTTCTTCCATTAAGGGAACAAAGCTTATTAGTAGATTTTCTACAAACTGGGATAGAGGAAGGCATAGTCAAGCCTCTGAAAGCAATAGTGTCAGTGGTTAACTGAGTAGCCTGGAATAAAGTCTCTTTATTAAAGAGATTCTCTCCAGTGCAAGGAGAATTTCCCAGTCTATCTTGTACGCATTTGTCCAAGTCTGAAGCTTGGAGCCAGGCTCTATGTCGTGCCCCTATGGCTATAGTAGACGTTCTGCTAACAGACTCGAAAGAGTCCAGGGAAGCACGAGTAAGGAACTTAGAAATATTTTGAGCATGATTGACTAGCATAGAAAAATTTGCTATTTTAGGCTCTTGGAGGAAAGGGGTCAAAAGTAGTAGATCTTTTGTGACTTCCTCAAGAGATAATCCCATATAGAAAATATATGAAAGGCTTCCTGATGAAAACATGGATGCCTGGAAAGTTTGACGTCCAAAAGCATCTAAAGTCTTAGCCTCACGACCTGGCGGATAAGAAGAGTGCTTCTTAGTACTCTTAACACGCCTCATTGCTGATTCTACAACAAGCGAATGATGAGGGAGCTGAGGCTTTTGAAAACCTGAAGAAGGGGGCACCTTGTATAGAAGATCAGTTGCCCATACCGTTAAAGGAGTTTCCCACATTCTAAATAGGAGATCCTGCAAGGTTTGATGCAAAGGAAACATAATAACTTCCTTTGGATTGCAGGGGATCTGTATAGGTTGTGGATCACCTGGTGCAGGGTCTTGACCAGGTATAGAAATGGCAAGTAACTTGGCCATATCAAGCAGGAAAGCTTGAAAAGAAATCTCCCCAGAGGGGAGTCCTCGAGGAAGAGGAGGAAGAACTAGATCTGTTTAAGAACTAGCTCTGGCATCCACCGGTTCATTCAGATTCTGTAGAATAGAAGATCTGGAGGGGTGGAGCATCGGATTATCTTTGAAAGATAGTTGTTGGTACCGCTGAAAACCAGTACCGCAACTCGTCGGTAGCAAATCGTCCATGCTAGGGATCGATTCCAAATTCGGTATGGAAGGAAGCGAGCCGGCTGAAAGGAGCATGGGAGGTACCGACACCGATGTTGATGTCGATACCGGTATCGGGACCGGTACTGTCGGTGACACCGATATATGAAGATCAGTCTGTGATGGCACTATCGGTACCGAGGTAACCAAATGTGGCAGATCTTGATCATCGGTAGAATGTCTTCGGTACCGTCTGAAGTCGGTACCGAGACGAGTCGGTACCCAGTCATCCAGACTAGAGATCGATTCTAGACTCGGCATCGAAAGAAGCGAGTCTAGCGAAGCATATCTGGAGGGCACCTACATGGATACCAGCATCGGTACCGGGGCCGATATGGGAAGATCGGTCGGTAGCAGCTCTAGCGGCACCGAAGATACCGAGAGCGCTTGACTGCGATCATCGGTGTGGAATGTTTCAACCAGCACCATTGCCGATGCCAGGGTACCGGCACCGCTCAAAGCGGATACCACCACCGGGCATGGCTCAGGTATGTTCACCGAGGTAAAAACCCCGGGAACAACCTGAGACCCCGTTAATGCTTTGGAGACAGAAGCCTCCCGCCGGGGTTTTAAAGCCAATATGTCCTCGGGGGCAAGCCCAAAGGCATCTCTATGATGTACATGAGATCTACCACCCGAGGACTGGCTAGTCTTTACAGACTTTTGTTTGGTTACCTGATCCTGCGAAAAAGAAGATGTAGCTGGTACCCTCAGGTCTGAGGGGAACGGCGTATCGAGTTGAGCTCGATGCTGAAAACTTCCTGCAGAAACAGTAGTGCAGGAGGGACACTCCAGCGGATGGTGTTCAGGTCCCAAACATGGAAGGCACCAATTATGGGTGTCTAAAACTAATTTGGTAGCGCCACAGTTAAAACACATTCTAGTGGCTAGCATTTCCATGAGGGAAAGTGGAGAGGCCTAGCAGGCCGAAACCTGTCAGGCACTAAACAGGAAAAAATTTCCCACAAAAGGAAATATTTGTAGAAGAAAAGAAAAAGAAAACACCGGCGGTACTGGTGCGTCGAGGGAAGGTAGACGCGACCACAAGAAAAAACAAAAATAAAGGAAGAATTTTCTGCGGTGACAGGAGGACGTCCTTCCGGCTCCACGGAAAAACGAAAACTGAGGAGAGGCAGTTGGGAAAGGCGGGAAGGCAGCACGCAGGTGTGTTGGGATGCTTCCAAAAGCGTTCTGATTGGACGCTGGGGAGCGTTCCCGCTCAGACTCCGTCAGTACCGACGTACCCATATGTGAAGACTCATTCCTGCTTGTTCCTGGAGATCAGTCTTTTCTGCAAAACAGAAGGCTCGTCAGTGAAAGAGGGAGGGGGACAGCATAAAGGGTCAGATAGAGGAGGTTTAGAAAAGCAGAAAATTAAAGACCCTGGCAGGTGTCCCATGTAAATACCTGTAGAATGTCATGTCAAAAGCAGCTACCTGTCAGTACAGCTCACCTGCAGGTGAACCCCACTACAACTCTCAGGCTTTCCTGCATACAGATTTGCCTTGACAATACTGGAAAAACAGTTATTAGGGAGTTACACCAGGGAATTCAGTACTAGGGAGTTACAATAGGACATTAGCAACAAGGATTCGATTGGGCAATGATAATGGAATTCTGGGACAGCAGCACAAAATTAGGAGTGACTCTGGGACTCTATAGTAGAGGTATGGAATCAAGTATGGCATTGGGATTCTGGGGCAGCTGCACTGGATTGGGAATGATAAAACACACTGTCTAAGGCAACAGCATATGCTTAAGAATGATATCAGGGCTCCTAGACAGTAGTAGGGGATCTGGAATAAAACCAGGACTCTGGGGTGGCACCATGGTTTTAGGAGTGATGTTCGGATCAGGAATGACACAGGGGCAGCAGGCTGTAACTGATAGCGACACTGAGGTTCTGAGACAGCAGAATACGATTAGAGGTAACAATGGGATAGTGGAATGGGATTGGGTATGACACTGAGGCAGTACAGTTCCAGGTGTGAGAGTTCTCATTTTCAAAGGTCTGTGATGCTCTCACCCAGGGACATCTTTTTGGTGGAGGAGCCAAACTAACAAATTTCCAGTTTCACCCCCAAGCTCTCTAGATGTTGATGTTGTGTTGGGCAAAATATTGGAGGGGCCATGACTCCTGTGACCCACTCTATTCCATTGCCTATGTTCTCACCCAAGTGTGGAGAAGACAGCATAAATCAGTGGATTCTTTTCATCCTGTGTAGGCTGAAGAAAAACATCTCCTGCAAGACAGAAAGTGCAGGTTACAAAAAAACCTTGCTAACTTACCCAGAAAATGCCCAGCAAGAAAGACTGGGATGCTGTGAAAGAGTGAAAAAGGCATAAAGATAGATGGAAGTAAAGGGAGGGAGAAAGGAAGAGAGGGTGCAGAGGGATAGGAGACACAAGAGGGATGATAAAAGAGAAAGAGAGAGCAGAATAAGGCAGATAAAGTCCTCAGCTACACTGCAGATGCTGCTCCCTCTCCCACCTACCAACCTCAGCCATAGGAATTTGTGTCCAACTCACGCAGCTCATCAAAGAAGGTTTCCACGCCATCCTGGCCAATCACAGAGCACACCAGTCGTGCCTTCAGAAATGTGGTCCACTTATTCACCAGAGATCGCAGTCCACCATTATCATTCTGCAGAGGTTAGGCATCAGAACTGTTACAGTGATCCCTACATACCACAGCACCTCCCCCATTCACTCAAACCCTTATCCTCACCAAGCAAACTCTTCCAATTCTGGACAGAACTGCTGGCCCATTGACACCCTCTAATGCCTTCTCACGGAACCAGAAGTACAGCTTATCATCGTTTCGGTCTGAACTGTCTGGGATCATGTGAGCGTGGAGGAAAACAGGCTCTAAAAGAGAAAGCAAGAATGGCACATTACCATCACACTCTTTTCCCCTCAAGAGCACCCAATGTATAGTACATATTCTGCCAGAAGGAACAGGCGGGGAGAGGTAAAAAGACAGGCAAAATTACCAGGAATAAGGTACAATTTTTTCTAATCCAGATTTGTTTACTGATATAATACAAAAAGATAAACATCAATTTGCACAATTGTCAGTACATAATAAATAAAAGAAAATGAAAAGATAAAGAAGAAAAGAAAAGAAAGAAAACTATAATGAAGATACTTATTTATTTATTTTATTTAACATTTCTTATATACCGCGCTCTTTGTCATCAGTGCGGTTTACATTGAAACAATATAACACTTGGTCAGTTAAATTAGGAGTATCTTGGGAGAATCCACCATGTAACCATACTGACCGAACTAAGAACTAGCATGACTTTGCTAATCTTAACCATGTAAGTTTAGATAAATGTTTACAGGCTTCCTGACTTTTTTACAACTTTCTTTGCTATAGCCTTTATCATCAGCCGCAGCCATCTGTAAATGATGCATGCAATAGTCCCCTTGCAATAGCCATTTACCAGGCTTCAATTATTCTGACTAATAAGAATTATCTTTAAGGCAATGGACAAGGTGACATTTTACTTACCAGTTAATGTCCTTTTCTTGAGTCCTGCTAGACCACTCCAGACAAGTGGGTTGTTGTTACCCTACCAGCAGATCGGTGGAGACAAAGAACCAATAAAAAGCTCAAGTTCCAAAGACATCACTCCCTTGCCTCTACTCGCCTCAGCCACCAGAGGTCCCCTCAGTATTCATCCCAAAGCATATGGGAGAACATAAGAACATAAGATATGCCATACTGGATCAGACCAAGGTCCATCAAGCCCAGTATCCTGTTTCCAACAGTGGCCAATCTAGGTCATATGTACCTAGCAGTTTCCCCAAAAGACACAGGTTCCACAATGCTTGTACTGGGTCAAGCATTGATATCCTGGGTCCCTTCTTAATATGGTTTATGGACCTTTCCTCCAGGAACTTGTCCAAACCTTTTTTAAACCCAGCTACACTAACAGCCTTTACTACATCCTCCGGTAACAAATTCCAGAGTTTGATTACATGTTGAGTGAAAAAATATTTTCTTTTATTAGTCTTAAATGGTTTACCTTGTAGCTTTATTGCATGTCCCCTAGTCTTTCTATATTCTGATAATGTAAACAATCGATCTACATTTACCCGTTCTACTCCGTTCATAAATTTATAGACTTCTATCTTATCTCCCCTCAGCCGTCTCTTTTCCAGGTTAAAGAGCCCTAACCTTTTTAGCCTTTCTTCAAAGGAGTATCTTTCCATCCCCTTTACCATTTTGGTGGCTCTTCTCTGAACCTTTTCTAATAATGCTATATCCTTTTTAAGATACGGCGACCAGAATTGCACACAATATTCAAGGTGCGGTCTCACCATGGAACGATATAGAGGCATTATGATATATTTTGTTGTATTTTCCAATCCTTTCCTTATGATACCTAGCATTCTATTTGCTCTCTTGGCCGCCGCTGCACACTGGGCCGAGGGTTTTAACATGTTATCCACAATGACGCCTAAATCTTTTTTCCTGGGTGGTGGTTCCTAATGTGGAACCTTGCATCTTGTAACCATAGTTTGGCTTGTTCTTCCCTAGGTGCATAACTTGTCCACATTAAATTTCATCTGCCATTTTGATGCCCAGTCTTCCAATTTATCAAGATCCTCTTGCAATTTTCCACAATCCTCTTGGGTTTTAACAACTTTAAATAGTTTTGTGTCATCTGCAAATTTGATAACCTCACTTGTTATTCCCTTTTCCGGGTCATTTATGAATATGTCAAAAAGCAGCGGACCCAGCACAGATCTCTGGGGTACACCACTATTCACCTTTCTCCATTGTGAAAATTGGCCATTTAGCCCTACCCTCTGCTTTCTATCTTTTAACCAGTTCCTGATCCACAACAGTACACTGCCTCCTATCCCATGACTCTTTAGTTTTGCCAAAAGTCTCTGATGAGGGACCTTGTCAAAGGCTTTCTGAAAGTCCAGATACACTATATCAACCGACTCACCTTTGTCCACCTGTTTATTCACACCTTCAAAAAAACAACAGATTAGTAAGACAAGATCTTTCTTGTCTAAAGCCATGTTGGCTGTCTCCCATTAGGCCATGACTATCTACATGTTGAGTAATTTTGTTCTTTATGATGGTTTCTACCATTTTTCTCGGTGCTCACGTCAGGCTCACCGGTCTGTAGTTTCCCGGATCACCCCTGGAACCCTTTTTAAAAATTGGCGTTACATTGGCGATCCTCCGATCTTCAGGTATTACAGATGATTTTAATGGAAATTCACAGATTACTAATAGCAGGTCTGCAATCTCATATTTCAGTTCTTTCAACCCCCTCGGAAACATGACAAGCCTCACACAACCTCAGTTGTGGGCAACAATGTGTGATCAACAGTAGAGAACTATGTACAGGAAAGCATAAACAGGATATCAATGCTTGACCCAGTACAAGCATTGTGGAACCTGTGTCTTTTGGGGAAACTGCTAGGTACTTGTGACCTGGATTGGCCACTGCTGGAAACAGGATACTGGGCTTGATGGACCTTGGTCTGACCCAGTATGGCATATCTTATGTTCTTATGTTCTTATAAACATAATGCTGTCAGTGGACGATGAACCTGCACAGCCAAGTATAAAAATCATAGCAGACCCAAGGATTCCGTAGCAGAAGAATAAAGCAATACAGTTCCAGGGGCGGGCCCTGGACTGGTCTAGCAGGACTCAAGGAAAGGACATTAACTGATAAGTAAAATGTCACTTTCCATATCGTCCTACCAGACCAGTCCAGTTAAGTGGGATGTACCAAAGCTACAACTTCACTGGGCGGGAAGAAGACACAGCAGCTTGCAAAACCTTTGAGTCAAAGGCTGTGTCCACCCTCGCCTGGGCATCCAAGCAGTAATTCTTGACAAAAGTGGAAAGTGATGCCCGTGTTGCTGCCCGACAGATGTCTGCAGGGGCTACTGAGCTCTGCTCCAGCCACAAGGACACCTCTGCTAGGGTAGAATGGGCGCGCAAATCCTCCAGAACCGGCTAGTTCCTAACAGATACACCAAGACAACAACCTCCTTAACCAAGTGCCCCAAAGTCGACAGCCACCATATCACCCTTGTGTGAGCCAGCAAACAGCACAAAAAGATGGCCAAACTTACGAAAGGAATTCGTAACCTCCAAGTACCGGAGAAGCATCCTCACGGACACCACAAGGTGAAGATCCCTATCCTTCCCCCGGCACTGCTACTTAGAGAAGGAGATCAAGCAAACCACCTAGTTCACGTGAAAGGGAGAAAGCACCTTAGGCAAGAAGGAAGGCACAGACCGAATGAAAATGGCCTTCTTTGAAAGGGACTGAGAAGGGTCTCAGCAAAACAGAGCCTGCAGTTCTGAAATCCGCCTTGTGGAACAAATCGCGACCAAGAAGACCATCTCGAGCATCAAATCCTTCAAAGTAGCACGCTTTAACGGCTCAAAGGGGAGGGCACTGACATCAAACCCCTGGACAAAGCACGAGACTTCCAGGTGCAAGGCTAGAGACTTAGCAGCCACTGAACCTTGGAAACAGACCAAAGCTGCTACCTGAACTTTCAGGGAGCTAAGGGAAAAGGCTCTTCTCCAGTCCATCCTGTAGACGGCCAACAGAGATAGCACCTTGACCACCTCAGGAGCCAACTGTTGAGTGCCACACCATTGCTCAAAAGGGCATCAGATCAACACATATGCTAGCTTGGTAGACTTCCTCTGGGCTACGAGCAGAATAGAGACCACCCCTATGTGTTAATCCCTTTGAATATTGGGCCCATAGGAATTTGGATGGGAACCATAATAAACAGATATAAAGCTCTTGGCAGCCAACTCATTTTGAACACGTGCCTATGCCCTATCCACCTCCTCCCCCCACTTCCATCTCTCTTTCTTAAAATCTCTCAAGACAGGCATATAATTTAATTGACTCAGTTCCTCTACTTGAGCTATCTTAACCCCCAGATATTTAATCTACCTATTATTCCAGCAAAATGGACACATTTATTTATTTGGTTACATTTGTATACCGCCTCTTCCAGCGATCAGTAGCGGTTTACCTTAAACGTTTGTCACAGCAAACATTTGTTACATATAGCAAGAATCAAATTGTCTACATATACATATCAGAGATTCAAAATTATACAGTGTGGACTATTTACAGTTATATACATTTATATATTGTGGTGCTGGTATTTAAACACCATCAGTGCTGGATTACATCTGCTGCTGCTCTCATCCTGCTTGCTGTGACTACTGCCTTGTGATTCCTGCTGCTATTGCTGACCGTGCTCCTTGTGTTCTCTCTCTCCTCTCTCCAGGTACCCTCCCACCTCACCTCTCATTGGCTGGCCGCACCCGGAAGGACCAACTGTATTTAAACACCACCGGTGCGGCTATTCTGCTCTATCCATCTCCCGCCGGGGTAGGAGTGGTGGAGGAGTTGCAGCTCTATACCGCTCCTCCCTGCCCCTCCAGAAACAATCCTCTCCCACACTCCACTACCCAGAATCCTTGCTTCTTCGCTTAGCCATTTCTCGCCCCCTTCACTTTCTTCTCATCTACGCCCCTCCCTCCCTTTCAGCCCCCATGTGGGACTCCCTTCTCTCCATGATATCCGAGGCTTCCCTCCTCTTCCCCCAGCTTCTGATTCTTGGGGATTTCAATGTTCATTCCATTTCCCCCTCCACCTCTCGAGACCATGTCTTCCTTTCCTTCCTTTCTGATCTCTTTCTTGCCCAGCATGTCCCCTTCCCTACCCACACTGCTAGGCACACCCTTGACCTCCTCATTTCCCTTCTGACCTCCCTCCCTGTTCTCTCCTCCCTCTCCTCCCTACCCCTCCCTTGGTCCGACCATCTTTGCCTTCTCTTCTCCTACTCGCTTCCCACTCCCACCTTGCCTCCCCTCCCTCAACTGTTCCACCCAGCTGTACCCACCCTCCCTCTCTATCTCGCCATATTACTGCTAACACACTCCTTCAGTTTCCCCCTTCTAATGCGCTTTTGCGTACAGATTTCCATCTTCTCCCTGTGGACACTCAGGTGTGCACGTGGAACACTACACTTTCAGCTGCCCTTGACGCCCTTGCTCTCCTTCAGCCTCGTCCTGTCCCTCGTCACCCTCGTCGCCACTCTTGGTTTCATCCCGGTCTCCTTCTACACCGCAAACATCTCCGTCGCGCCGAAAGGCTCTAGCGCAAACACCCATCTGCCTCCAACCTGGACCTCTTTCGTTTTGCCCATCACCAATATCGTCCCCTCCTCCACTCTGCTAAAAAGGACTATTTTTCCACTCTCATCTCCTCCTCAACCAGTTCCTCCCACCAGTTGTATTCCGTTCTCTGTACCTTGTCTGCCCCTTATTCTTTGACCACTCCCTCCCCCTTCCTTGTCCCTCCAGACCCCGCCTCATTGGCCTCTTTCTTCACCTCCTAAGTCCACTCCCTCCGTCTCACTTTTCCTGCTTACCCTCCTCTCCTCTCCCCCCTCCCTCAGCCCCAACCCCTCCTCTCCCCCTCCTCCTTCCCCCCCCCTCCTTCCTCTTCCTCGTTCCCTCCCCTCTCCCATTGCTGGTCCTCCTTTGAGCCTATCTCCGCCCCAGTCCTGTCTAAAACCTTTTTCTCAATTCGTAAGACTAACTGCTTCTCAGAACCTATTCCCTCCCATTGGCTTTTTGATCCTTCTCTGGCCCTTTCTCCCCACATTCTTTCCATCATAAACTCTAGTCTTTCCTCCGGTACCTTTCCCACCCCTGGAAGCACGCCATCATTCATCCCATTACAAAAAAAGGATCCCCTGATCCGCCCTCTCCCTCCAGTTGGCGCCCAATTTCTAATCTCCCCTTCCTTTCTAAGCTCCTAGAAAAACTTGTCTTTGCCCAACTGTCCTCCCACCTCAAAGCTTCCCTTGCACTGCACCCTCGGCAATCTGGCTTCCGCCCCGGCCACAGTACTGAATCCATCCTTCTCTCTCTCCTCAATGAATTGCACACTGCTCATGATCATGGTTCTTTCTCCCTTGCTGTCGCACTCAATCTTTCTGCCGCATTCGACCTCGTCGATCATCGCACCCTTATCTCTCGTCTGCACGATGCCGGCCTCTCAGGCACTGTTCTTCACTGGTTCTGCTCTTTCCTCTCAGGACGCTCCTTTTCTGTTCACACTGGGCCCCTCTCTTCCCCCTCCACCCCTCTTCCCTGTGGTGTCCCCCAGGGCTCTGTTCTCGCGCCTCTCTTATTCAACATTTTTCTTGCCCCCCTCACTCTTCTAGTTCAACAACCCGGAGTTTCTGCTTACTACTACGCAGACGATATCTTTCTTCTTTACCACACCGACTCTGCCACCCCCGACATCTCTCCTCTCAATGACTATCTCTCATCTGTGTCTTCCTGGCTCTCCTTCAACTTCCTCCACATCAATCTTTCTAAAACATCAGCCATCTGGTTCACCGCTGGTAGCCCTGCCCCCCTCTTGTTCCCCAGTTCTCCTCCTCTCCTATCCCAATAGTCTCCTCCCTGCGCTATTTGGGTGTGACCCTTGACTCCTCACTATCCTTTAAAGCTCACATTTCCTTGGTTGTCCAACGCTGCTTCTCTACCCTAAGACAACTCCGCTCTGTCCGTCCTTTCCTCTCTTCCTCCGCCATGACCACCCTTCTTCTTTCCCTTGTCATCTCCCGCTTAGACTATTGCAATGTCTCCCTGGCTGGTCTTCCTCAATCACAGCTTCTACGCCTGCAACGAGTTCAGAATACTGCTGCCCGTATTCTTACCTGCTCTTCCCGCTTCGACCACGTTACTCCTCTCCTCATCCGTTTGCATTGGCTCCCACTCACTTTTAGAATTCAATACAAGTTCCTCATCTTTGTCCACAAATCAGTTCACACTGGCACTCTCCTCTACCTCGCCAATTTGGTCTGACTCCACACCCCCCACCGCTCCCTCCGCTCCATACACGCAAACCACATGTTTCTCCCTCCCCATCCCAAGCCCACCTGGAATCCACTCGTTCCTTCGCCTTCTATTTCCTTGGCCCCTGACTCTGGAACTCGCTTCCCCCAGCCCTCTGTCTTGAGTCATCCCTCAAAAATTTCAAGGCCAACTTAAAAACGCACCTCTTCTGTACAGCTTTCGACCTTCCTCTACCCCCATCTCCTCTCTCTCCCTCCCCTCGTTGATGCTTAACAGTCTGACCCCTTCCTCGCTCTTCTGCTCCTTATCTGTCCTCTACTAGCTACTACTCTATTCTTTCCTATCAAACATACTGGTGTTCCTTTCCTTTTCTAGCAGCTTTGTTTTATTTTGTGACCCGCTCAGACGCTATTGTGATGGGCGGTATATCAAGTTTGCTCATAAACATAAACACTGGTGTATTGTGTTTCTGTGCTGTGTAATCGTGTGGGCTGAGTGAAAGGTATCGTTTAGTTGACATGCCTTTGTTTCATGTGCTAGGTATGAAGCAATTAAGTGTTGTTATCTATGTTATGTTGTAGTATTCCTGGAATAGGTAGGTTTTTAGCTTTTTCCGGAAGTCTTGTAGGTTGTTTATGGCTTTAGTGTGTTAGGTAGATTATTCCATTGTGAGGGAGCTGTGTATGTGAAAGTTCTGTTACTTGTGAGAGTTTTGATGGTACGTATGGTGAGTGGGACGTGTAGCGTATTTAGGTTGTATGTTCTTTTGCTCCTGTTGGGGGGTTGTGTTGAGATAAGGGTGGAGAGATAAAATGGTGCTAGTTTGTGGATCAATTTGAATGTTGTTACTATTATTTTGTATCTTATGTGAGCATGAATGGGAAGCCAGTGGAGTTCCATTAGTATTGGTGTAATATGGTCCGAGACCCGCAATTTCATTATAATCTGAGCGGTGACATTATGTGCCATTTGTAGTATGTTGAGCGTTTTTTTGGGTAACCCTTGGAGAATGCCATTGCAGTAGTCCAAGTGAGGTGTGATGAGTGCTTGGACTACTGTTCTGAAGTCGGACTGCTCAATAATGTTGCACAGAGGTTGGAGGATCCGTAGTTTGTGGAATATTGCCTGGTTTAGTAATCTTAGGTGTGTTTCCATCTTGAGGTTTTTGTTGAGGGTTACTCCCAGATATTTTATTTCATGTTTGATGTTGTATGTATTGTTGTTCAGGAGGATAGTTGGGGGGGGGAGGGGGTTGAAATCAGGGTTTTTGGGGATGAACATTACTTCGGTTTTCTTGTGGTTGATGCTCATGTTGTTCTGCTGTAGCCATGTTTGCGTTTCCTTGAGGCATGCTTCCAAATGGTTATAGTTTGGATTGTTCATGTCCAGTTGTGTATACAGCATTAAATCGTCTGCATATAGGTGGTAATTAATCTTGTGCTTCTGAAATATTGTGCAGATAGGCCTTAAGTATAGGTTGAACAGTAGGGAGGACAGTGCTGAACCTTGCGGTATTCCCTGTGTTTGTGGGAATGCCTTTGATGTTTCTTGGTTAAAGTGGACCTGCTGCATTCTATTGGATATGTAGGAGCTGAACCATTTTAGGGGGGTTCCTTTTATTCCTATGGATTCAAGTCTGGTGATGAGGGTCCCATGGTTTACCATGTCGAATGCCGCAGTTATGCTTATGAATATTAAGATGAACATTTTCTTGCTGTTTTCAATGCCTTTATATAATTTGTCGAGTAGTACTAATAGTAGGGTTTCTACTCCATGGTATTGACGGAAGCCATATTGTTGGTCGTCAAGTGCATTTCTGGCATCGATGTGGTCTTGTAATTGGTGCTGGACTGATTTTTCAATAGTCTTGGCTATGAATGATATGCTTGAGATAGGACGGTATGAAGATGGGTCATCCTTCTTTTGTTTTTTTAGATCTTATGAGGGATCTTTTGAGCTCTAGTGGCATGATTCCTTGTTGCAGCAATTGATTTACTATGTGCATTAAGCATGGGGCAATTTCTCTTTTTGTTGCCTTGATCCAGGCTGTTGGACAGGGGTCTGAGGGGGAAGTAGTGGTGTTTAGGCTTATGATAATGTTTATTATCTGTCTTGACTCAATGGGGTAGACAAATTCCCATTCTTCATTGGTGTCCATAGCTGCTGGAGCAGGTTGTGGGGTGTCGTTTGTGGTTTGTGTTTGCGTGGAGTTTGCATCTGTTGGGTTAAGTTTGCTGGCATGGTGGTCAAGCTAGGGTTTGTGCCTTTATATCGTTGTTTGGACTATCATCCTGAGCAGATTTGATAATAGATTTAATGAGTTCAAACAATTCTCTTGGTCTGTTTAACGCCTTGTTTAGTATTTTCGTGTGATGTTTTTTCTTTGCCGCGTTGATTGTATTTTGCGAGCAATGTCAGGTGTTCCGCTTTGTGTTCAGGGGCCTTTGATGTTCTCCATCTTTTTTCCAGTTTTCTGAGGTCTTTCTTCATTTTGTTTAATGTTGATCTGTACCAGGGCTCTGATTTGCTTCTTATTTTGGTATTTGCATTCTTTGGAACGTTCGTCATCTGCTTTGCAACACATCAGATGCTTCCTCAGTTCCCTGAGTTCACCTTGAGCTAATGGCATAATTTCTGATTTTTCCATATTTACAATGTATTCAGATAGGCCCTATACTCCCCTAACACCTCTAAGGGCAGAATCAAGTTGCTCAAATCCATTAAATACAACAATATGTTATCTGCATACAGTGCAATTTTCTTCTCCACATTCTGGATAGTAACCCCTCTAATTCAACCATCCCTCCTGATCCCCTCAGCTATCGCCCTCTATCACCAATGCAAAAAGCAAGGAGGATAGTAGGCACCCTTATTGTGTCTCCCGTGAGAACCAAAATGGCTTTCATACATAGTCATTAACCCCCACCAGTACTGACTCAAGATATAATGGCATAATCCACTTAATAAACCCTTCTCCAAACATTGTCGCAAGACCCCCCTCATAATCCCCCTCCCATTCAAACTGTCGAAAGGCTTCTTGGCATCCAGAGAAACCAATGCTCCCTCCCCTATGGCCCCCACCCTCTGACTAATTCCTAGTATTCTCGGTATATTACCACTTGAGAGTCTGCCTACTATAAATCCCATCTGATTCTAGTTCACCAATAAAGAAACCACACACTCTAGCCTGATTGCCAGTACTTTTGCATATAACTTTGCATTAGCATTCAACAAAAATATGGACCTGTAGAAATGCATTTTTCAGCAGGTCTACCCTCCCTGTGTATCATCCTGATGCTGTGGCTTGATATCAGGGCTCTCCACACCAGATCAGACGTATGCATGTGGAATCCAGGCTCTCCACACCAGATTGTAAGTGTGCTTGCTGAATCAGGGCTCGGATTCGTGGCTCTCTACACCAGATTGTAAGTGTGCTATGCCGAATCGGGACTCGGATGCGGGGCTCTCCACACCAGATTGTAAGTGTGTTTGCTGAATTGGGGCTCGGATTTGGGGCTCTCCGCACCAGAACTCTCCTCTCTTATCAGGGGCATGCAGGGGATTCCCCCTCCTCCACGTTGCATACACACAGCTTGCTGCTCCGCCCTCTGTGACTGCATTTCCTGCTGCCTCCTTTCTCCATAAGTATTGCAGCACTTCAGGTGCTTCCACGCCTGGCAGGCCTGCACTTATGGGCCATGCCAAAGGGCCCTTAGGCATGGCCCTTGAGCATGGAACGCAAGCAGGGCAGTTCATTGGGCTTCAAATACAAAGCATCACTGACCACAATCTGGAAACTCGAACGCTGCAAGTATATATACTCACAATCCCTACTTGGAACTTGTCCTCTGCCACCATGGCATCCTATATCAATGCTAGTGTTTTATCATGTCACCTATTGTTGTCCTCTATCATTGTCTATATTTGCGCACAAGCACACTCAAATATTTGCTACAATATTCCAATTATATACCATCATAACTTCCAAAACCCATATATCTACCTTACTAGATAAGCTTTAAACTATAACATTATAGAGGACAGAGAGATAGACTCACCAACATCACACCGACAACCTTTCTACTGCACAATGAACAAAAACTTAGACCCATAAACACAACATTTGATTGCTACCTTATAAATGCCAGGTCCATAAGAAATAAAATCCCAGCCATCACTGACTTACTTTCGGACAAAAACCCAGATATCCTCTTTATTATGGAAACCTGGTTAGCAGAATTGGATAGGGTACTTACTAAACCAATAAGAAAGGTGGCGGATTCCTAATTATCATTAAGTCTCACCTTAAAGCTTCTCTGTCCCACACTGAGAACATTGATGATATGGACTTACTCACAATAGAAACTTCTCACCTATCATGTTGCCTGCTTTATAGACCCCCATCTGTTGACACGAAGAGCCTTACATCCACCCTAGAGATGGCTTGCTCCTTTACAACAAGTAAACAAATTACATACTATCGAGTGAAATGTACTGTGTGATGAAGCTGAAGCCATTGAAGCTATAGACTTAGAAAAAAACACTGTTTATTATAAAGCAACTGACTCACAGAAGGTGCAGTTACCTAAAAGTGCAGCTAGAGGGAGCAGGCACGAGGCTGCAGAAGCTAAGCTGACACACCCAGGTTTTGAGAATGCAGGAGCTAATCAGGTACACCTGAGTAGAGAGCCAGGAAGCTCAGTGGAGAAACGGCTTTATAAACAGTGCTCAGAAGGAAGAAAGCAGAGAGGACCTCGAGCTGAGAGAGGAACTGAGAGAGGACCTCGAGCTGAGAGAGGAACTGAGAGAGGACTACGAGCTGAGAGAGGAGCTGAGAGAGGACCTCAAGCTTGGAGAGGAACACAAGTTCAGAGAGGAACTGAGAGGGGACCTGAGAGAGGAACCTCACATACTGAAAGGCAGAGAAGCTTGGAGTACCTACAAGGAAGAGCTAAGTTCCAGGGAGGACAAGGCCATTCCAGAAAGCTCCAGGAGCCAGTCTTCAGGGAAGATGGTGATAGAAGGAGACTGCCAGGTAGAGCAAATACCAGCAGAGCACGTCTCAAAGATCCAAGGTACAGTTATATTTCCTTTCCAAGATGTGAGCCAGCTCCTAGAAAAGCTTATAACCCAGAGAGCCGTACTGATAGGAAACAAAGCTGGGAAAGGCTTGTGAAACCTTTACAGAGAGACATAGTAAAAAGCCATAACAGTTATTTGCCAAACCAAGACTAGCAAGGCTGGGGCATATTGAAGAGATCTATTGAACTACAACCTGCCTTATCCAGGGAAAGCTCAGGACTAGCTGACAACACGGCTGAACAGAAACCTATGCAAACAGAGGAGATAGAACCAGAGCCGTTGCAGTTAGAGCACCCGATGGACTGCTCACTCTGTGTTTCCAAGAGTCTAGAGCAGCGATGGCGAACCTATGGCACGCGTGCCAGCTGTGGCACGCGAAGGCCTTACAGCTGGCACGCGTGAAGGTCCGCAAAAAAAGAAAAAGCGGGCTCTGGCTGCTGCCGCGGACGCGGCAGCATGCAGTGTCCCGCGGGGCCCCCCTCCCGCCCGCTAAGCCCCTCTGCAAGGGCTTTCAGATTCGCGAGGGAGACAGCGTCTCCCGCGCTTCTCTTTTAAGCCCGTAGGGGTTAATTGGAAATTTCCCATCAGCCCCTTTAGACGCGAGGGACTGATGGGAAATTTCCCATTAGCCCCTGCGGGCTTAACAAGAGACGCGAGGGAGACGCTGTCTCCCTCGCGAATCTGAAAGCCCTTGCAGAAGGGGCTTACGGGCGGAGGGGGCCCCGCGGGACACTGCATGCTGCCGCGTCTGCGGCAGCAGCCAGAGCCCGCTTTTTCTGTTTTTAAATTTGCCGGGGGGGGGGGGGTGTTAGGACTGCTAATGGGCTAGGGGGGGGGGGGGGGGCGGTTAGGACTGCTAATGGGCTGGGGGGGGGGTTTTGGACTGCTAATGGGCTGGGGGGGGTTAGGACTGCTAATTGGCTCAGGAGGGGGGGGGTTTAGGACTGCTAATGGGCTAGGAGGGGGGGGGTTAGGACTGCTAATGGGCTAGTCGAGGTTGGGGGGGGTTAGGACTGCTAATGGGGCTAGGGGGGGGGGGTTTAGGACTGCTAATGGGCTGGGGGGGGTTTGGACTGCTAATGGGCTAGGAGGGGGGGGGGTTAGGACTGCTAATGGGCTAGGAGGGGGGGGGGTTAGGACTGCTAATGGGCTGGGGGGGGTTTGGACTGCTAATGGCTAGGAGGGGGGGTTAGGACTGCTAATGGGCTAGGAGGGGGGGGGTTTAGACTGCTAATGGGCTTTGGGCTTATGGGGGCTGTCTGGAAATGGGGTGATGGGGGTAGGACTGCTAATGGGCAGGGGGGGGTTAGGACTGCTAAGGGGCTGGGGGGGGTTTGGACTGCTAATGGGCTGGGGGGGGTTAGGACTGCTAATGGGCTAGGAGGGGGGGGGTTAGGACTGCTAATGGGCTAGGGGTGGGGTTAGGGACTTAGTACTATGGCTGCTACTGGGCTGTGGCTGATGGGGGCTGTAAATTTGGGGGGAATGGGGGGTTCGGACTGGTAATGGGCTATGGGGGGGGTTAGGACTGCTAATGGGCTAGAGAGGGGGGGTTAGGACTGCTAATGGGCTAGGGGGGGTTAGGACTGCTAATGGGCTAGGGGGGGTTAGGACTGCTAATGGGCTGGGGGGGGGTTAGGACTGCTAATGGGCTAGAGGGGGGGGTTAGTACTGCTAATGGGCTAGTGGGGGGGTTTAGGACTGCTTAATGGGCTGGGGGGGTTAGGACTGCTAATGGCTAGGAGGGTGGGTCGGCCTGCTAATGGCTAGGGGGGGTTAGGACTGCTAATGGGCTAGGGTTAGGACTGTGGGTTTCTAGGATGCTAATGTGGGCTTGTGGTTTGATGGGGCTGTCTGGAAATGGGGTGATGGGTGTGGGTTAGCCGACTGGTAATGGGCTATGGGGGGGGGTTTTAGGACTGCTAATGGGCGTAAGAGGGGGGGTTAGGACTGCTAATGGGCTAGGGGGGGTGGGTTAGTGACTGCTAAGGGGGCTTGTGGGGAGGGGTTAGGACTTGAGGTGGGCTGTTGGGTGGGGTTAGGACTGGAAATGGGCTGATGGGGGGTTAACACTGGAGGGGTGTCTGATGGGGTTAGGACTGGGAATGGGCTATGGGGTGTTTAGGACTGATAATGGGCTATGGGGGGGCTGTGGACAAGGGAAATGGGCTGATGGGGAGGGGTTAGGACTTGAGGTGGGCTGATGGGGTTAGGACTGGTAATGGACTGTGTGGCTGATGGTGGGGTTAGGACTGGGCAAATGGGCGATGGGGGCTGACTGGAAGTGGGGGGTTAGGGACTGGTAATGGGTTTTATAGGGGGGGGCTTAAACTGAAAATGGGGTGATGGGGGGTTAGGACTGGAAGTGGTTTATGAGGGGGGGATAGAGACTGGTATTGGGTTGTGAGGGGCTGCTAGGACTGGAAATGGCTGATGCTTCAGGACTAGAAGGGAATGGATGCTAGGGTGAGGCTGGAACTAGAAGGGAGCTGGTGTGGGGAGGAGTTAGAATGGGATGGGGTGTCTTGGGAGAGTAAAATGGGAAGGAGGGAAAAATATTTTGTGTGGGAGGGATAAAAAATCTACAATTTGGCCGGGTATTGGGATAGTAAGTGGGGATTGAGGATGGAGGGGTAAATTTTGAGTAGATGAAATAGGAATGAGAAAGACCAAAGGATAAAGATTAGTATGTTAAAGCAGATGTAGAGAGAGAATGACAGAATAAGAAAACACAAATGGACCAGCATGTTGAGAGTTAGCAGAACGACACGAAGAAACCAGAAGAAAGTGGCTGGAACAAATTGCAACTGAAAAAAAATGCACAAAATGTAGAAAAATATCGCTTTATTTTTGAATTATGTAACTTGGAATGTCAGCTCAGATCTGGGAAATGTGCAGCAGAATTTTTTGGTTGTGCGCTTTGTTTAGTACAACAAGAGGAAATTGATATAGTTTTATTTCTACCAGTTTGTTGTATATTCCAGTTTGGCTTCTTGGGGTTCCAGTTTAATTATTGTCTTCCTGTTCTAATTGTGATTCCTTGTTTGTGTGTGGGAGGTCTGTTCTGCATGTGTAACTGATCGCTGATCGGGTATTCTGTTTTATATAATTCCTATTTGACATTGCCACTGGAGTTTCTGTCCCCCAGTAGGACATGTATTGATGTTCTCAGAGATGTATTGGTTTAATATTTGACAGTGTTTTGGCCTTTTGATAGGTAGAGTATGGGCTTTGTGAGTCCTGGTAGTGCTGTTTAGGATACGGCGGGTTTGCTATGGGTTCAAATGGGCAGCGTTTGTAGTAGTTCCTAATGTGCCTGGCGGTTGGTAACTGGGATTATAGTAATGTAGAAACTTTTATTCTTTCTTTATCCATATACTCCTTAAGAAAGAGGCATGTTTACTAAAAGTTAGTGTATGGTACCATTATGCAAATATTTATGCAAATGAAGCACCTTATGCAAATGGGGCTTTAATTGACGTGCTGGCACTTTGAGGAAATTCTTTGGTTTTGTGCGGCAGTTTGGGCACTCGGCTCAAAAAGGGTTAGCCATCACTGGTCTAGAGTCTCTCACAGAATTGTAACAGGCAGGACATGCTTTAACATATCTTTGCTTTTGCTAAGCTGAAAGAAGAAGTTTTTGTATTTGTTTTTCCTCTTGGTGTTGAAAACCTGTTTGAACACAAAGAACTGCGAAGCGCCTGTAACAGTTACTGATTTTGTAAATATTTTGGCATAAACCCTAAAGTAAGGTACATTCTGTTTTTGTCTTCCTGGAGAACCTTTGCGCAACAAAAGGGAATAAAAACCATTTAAGTTTAACCCTGCACAAGGCTCACAACTATTTCTTTATGAAGTGGGACTACAAAGACCATGATGCAACTGGTCTAGAAAAGTTTTTCCTTCTTCAACCAACAATAAGTGTCTGCCCTCTCCTTTCTGCACGCTGCCACTAGGAGGGGCTGTGACAACTGATAAATCGCTGATCTTCCTCTGCCTGTAAAACCCGCAATAAATGTAACACAACATACGTTTTACTCATTGAAACGTGATGGAAATAGACATCCGCTGAATTCCCTGAATGTCATACTCTTGGAATGTATATAATCTCTGAATTCCTAAATATCAACATACATCAGATATAAATGCTGAATTATATACCACGTGTTACTCATTGAAACCAATAATTGCTGAGACACTATATATTACTGATATTACTATCGAATTGTATTGACACTGTATAATACTGAATATTGCTGATTATTCCCTAAAGGTAAGACCTGTACAAGTTGCAAAATATGATAATTACACGTACCTGGTAATTGTAGTTCCTTGAGTGACGACAGTTCAGTCCTCCACCTCTGGGTTGTGCACCTCCTCCTGCAGCCTGGAGACTGGACATGTCAAAATCATGACGTCACTGGATGTAGTCTGCTGCTCTCTGCTATCAGCCCCAGTGAACTCTTGACAAAGCATACTCAAAAAAGGAGCAACTGATAAGTAGCCAACCACTAAATTTTAACTAACTGAATAGGTAAACTCGGCCTGCCGGCCGAACAACACTTTGTCCGTACCGTTTCCCTCTGGCCTCTGCAGAGATGAAGGTCAGAAGAATAGAAAGACAGTACTAGACAGAACAGAACTGATGCAAGGTAACCTCTCGAGATTCATACCTACCTGTAACTGTATCGGTTTACAGACTGAAAATCCACCGACAACACTATCACCCTGGGCGGGATTGAGGACTGAACTGTCGTCACTCAAGGAACTACAATTACCAGGTAAGTGTAATTATCATTTCCTTATCATTCCTACAGTTCAGTCCTCCACCTCTGGGATGTAACAGAGCAGTGTTCAATGGGAGGGACCCTCCAACCCGGCTCGCAAAACCGCTGAACTGAACGAGGCATCCTTCGCCGCTAGCACATCCAGACGATAGTGCTTACTGAAGGTATGGAGCGACGACCAGGTAGCCACTCTACAGATGTCTCCTGGCGGGACCAGACTGTGTTCTGCCCATGAGGCCGCCTGCGATCTAGTGGAGTGTGCCTGCAACCCCGCTGGAACCGAACGACCCTGCACTAGATATGCCGAAGTGATCGCTTCTCTAATCCATCTAGAAATGGAGGCTTTTGCTGCCGCTTCACCCCTGCGAGATCCGCCAAACAATACGAACAACCGATCAAATTTGCGAAAAGGCTCGGAAACATGCAAATACCGCCGGAGCACTCGCTTAATGTCCAATAGACGCAGATTGCGATCGGACGCGGTCTTCCCCATTGAGGAAAGAACCGGGAGCGACACCGGTTGATTTAGGTGAAACGGAGAAACGACTTTGGGCAAAAAAGATGGCACTGGGCGCAGCACCACCTTCTCTCTAGAAAAAGACAGGAAGGGTTCTCTGCAAGACAATGCTTGCAACTCCGAAATGCGCCTTGCCGAACAAATGGCTACCAAAAACACTGTCTTTAAGGTCAAATCCTTCACCGTAGCTTTACTGAATGGCTCAAAAGGTTCCTTCACTAACGCTCCCAGGACCAAATTAAGATCCCATGAGGGAACAATGACCTGCCGAGAAGGCCTCAGCCTCGACACCGCCTTCAGAAACCGCAATACATCCGGATGCGCACCTAACGAAACATCATGTACCTTGCCCCTATAGCAGGCTAGTGCTGCCAACTGTACTCTCAATGAGCTGGCTGCAAAGCCTCTGTCAAAGCCATCCTGGAAGAAGCTCAACACCACAGGCACTGACGCTGTAGCCGCACGGACTTGCCGCCTCGTACACCAATCCTCAAAGATGCGCCATACCCGCACATAAGCTAAAGAAGTCGACCTCTTCCTAGCCCGCAACAAGGTCGCTACCACCGATCCGGAGTAGCCTTTCTTTTTCAGCCTTGCCCTTTCAATGGTCAAACCGTAAGCGAGAACCGATTCACATGAGGCATTCGAAGCGGACTTTGGAGTAGCAGATCCTCTGACACCGGAAGCCGCCAAGGCTCCCCGTCGAGAAGGTGAACGATATCCGCATACCACGGACGCCTTGGCCACTCCGGAGCAACTAGCAGTACTCTCCCGCGATGAGCCTTGATCCACTGCACCACGCGACCTATCAACGCCCATGGTGGAAAAACATAGAGAAGACTGAACGCCGGCCACGGCTGCATCAGTGCGTCGATCCCTTCCGACATCCTTTCTCGCCTTCTGCTGAAGAATCGATTCGCCTTTGTGGACTTCAGGGTCGCCATGAGATCCATCACCGGCTGCCCCCATCTGCTGACAATCTGAGCAAACACTTGTGGATTCAGCTCCCATTCCCCAGCATCCACTTGCACCCTGCTGAGGAAATCCGCCGTCACATTGTCCTTTCCTGCGATGTGCGTCGCCGACAATGCCGACAGATGCTTTTCCACCTAGGTGAACAGAATCTCCGCCTCCTCTTCCATGGCCGCACTGCCTGTGCCTCCCTGCCGGTTGATGTAGGCCACCGTCGTGGAGTTGTCCGACAGCACTCTCACCGCTCGCCCTGCCACTGCTGCCTCAAAGGACTGAAGCGCTAGCAGTACCGCTCTCAGCTCCAGTTGGTTGATAGACCAGCTGCGCAGTTGGACAGGCCACACGCCTTGGGCAAACCTTTCTCCGCAGTGCGCTCCACATCCCGCGAGACTTGCATCTGTCAGTAGCGGAAGCCAGACCGGAGGCTCCAGGGGCATTCCTGCTTGCAGAGTTCCGGGCCGTAACCACCATTGCAGAGACCGCCGGACTCGCGAGGGACAGGGAAGACACTTGCTCAATGAATCATTCTGATGCGACCAGCGGCGAAGAAGAGCCCACTGCAAAGGCCGCATATGGAACCTGGCCCATGGTACCACCTCCAGAGTCGCCGCCATCGTGCCCAGCACGCGAAGATACTCCCATGCCCAAGGCGCCGGCATGGAACTGAACCTGTGGAGCAGATGGCCCAGGCCTAGTGCCCGCTGATGCGGTAGAAACACCACCCCTAGCCAAGTGTCGAACCGTACTCCCAGATACTCGAGCTCTTGGGATGGCACCAGGCAGCTCTTGGCTGGATTGACCACCCAGCCGAGGTGCTGCAAAAACTGCACCACCTTGTCCGTCACTCGCACACTTTCGGCCTCTGATTTCGCCCGAATCAGCTAGTCGTCGAGATAGGGGTGAACCAGAATTCCCTCCTTCCGCAATGCTGCCGCCGCCACCACCACCATAATTTTGGTGAAAGTCCGCGGCGCCGTGGCCAGTCCGAAAGGCAATGCTTGGAACTGAAAGTGCACCCAAGGGAGGGCGAACCGCAGAAACGTCTGGTGGGCTTCTCTGATCGGGATATGTAGATACGCCTCCGTGAGGTCCAAGGAGGTCAAATACTCTCCCTGGCGTACCGCCACAATAACGGAACGCAACGTTTCCATCCTGAAGTGCAGTACCCGCAAACACCGATTTATACCCTTTAGATCTAAAATAGGGCGAAGAGAACCGTCCTTTTTGGGCACTACAAAATAAATTGAGTACCGACCCATACCGTAATCTGCTAATGGGACCGGTTTGATGGCCCTCAAGAATAAAAGACGATTGAGGGTTTGGCGAATCGCCAGGGTTCTTTGGGGACCTCTGCAGGGAGACATCACAAAGGAATCCTGGACCGGTCTCGCCAGTTCCAGCGCATACCCCTCGCGAATAATCTCCAGAACCCACTGATCCGTCGTAATTTGGGTCCAGGCAGAAAGAAACTCCCAGAGCCTTCCGCCAACTGGGAGACTTCCTACCAGGACCCGCCAGCTTTCATTGTGGCTTCCGAGGGGTCGAGGAGGAGGACCCTGCGAAACCTCTATTTGCTCCCCGAAAGCTCCGAAACCCCATGGCTATCGAAGCAAATCGTCCTCTCTGGAATCTGCCTAGCCGAGAAGAGCGGAACCTCCTCACGTCCTGATACTAACCCCGATAAGCTGCAACAGACTCACCCGGCTTAGGCTTATCTTCTGGGAGCCAACCGCCCTTTGACTCCCCTAATTCCTTAACCAACTTGTCCAGGTCATCACCGAACAGCAACCTACCCTTAAAAGGAAGCTTACTGAGTCGCGATGTAGAGGATCTGTCAGCCGCCCACCGCATCCTTTAATGCCACGCTACCTTCTACCGCAGTGGTTCTCAACCTTTTTTGTACCGTGACCCCTTTTACCATTGGTCAACTTGTGGTGACCCCCAAAGATAAAATCAAATGCGTCTCTCTTCCTTTATCATTAACGCATTGCCACTGTAATCATTTGTTGAATTATTAATATATTATAGGCCTTTGCAATATGTTTTTATTTATAAAATTTACTTATTTAAACCACAATAACAAGTAACAATATTTGATTTCAAAATTATGATGATTTTGTAGTCAAATCACTAATATGAAATAAAATTATTTTTCTACCTTTGTTGTCTGACCAATTTATTCTCTGATCATGCTGGTCCCGATCTGAGGCTTCTGCTTTCCTGTCTTCTCTTAGCTCTCTTTCTGTGGTCTATGGTTCATCTGCCATTTCTTATCTCTTCTTTCGTTTTCTTCACTTCTTTCCATCAGCCTATTTCCAGTCCCAGTAACCCTCACCAGTATCAGCCCCTTTCCAGTCCTCACTCCCAGTACCTTCCAATGTCAACTTGCATTCCCATGACTGCCACTGGTGTCCATTCCCTTTCCAGTCCCCCTCCTTCCCCACTGACCAGTCCCTTCTAGTACAAATACCATGGCAGCCCCTCTCAGATCCACTCTCTTCCAGTTCCATTCTCCCATCCCCTTGTATCAGCCCATTTGTAGCCTTAGCCCCCAGTTTTCTTCCAGGGCCAGCAGCTCTATCCTCCCCTCTACACAATCAGCCCATTCCCAGTCGAAGCCCCCAATCAGCTCGCTTCCAGTGATAGTCCCCCATCAACCCTATTACCAGTGCTAGCCTCCCCTAATCAGCCCAATACCAATCCTACCCCCCCATCAGCTCATTACCAGTCCTAGCCTCCTCTAATCAGCTCATTTCCAGTGCTAGTCCCTCCTCAACCCCATTACCAGTGCTAGCCTCCCCTAATCAGCTCATTTCCAGTGCTAGTCCCTCCTCAACCCCATTACCAGTGCTAGGCTCCCCTAATCAGCCCATTACCAGTCCTACCCCCCATCAGCCCATTACCAGTCCTAGCCTCCTCTAATCAGCCCATTTCCAGTCCTAACCTCCCCGATCAGCTCATTTCCAATGCTAGCCCCCCATCAGTCCATTACTAGTCCTACCCCCCTATCAGCACATTACCAGTCCCAACCCCCCTTGATCAGTCCATTCCCAGTCCTAGCCTTCTCTAATTCTCTAATCAACCCATTACCAGTCCTAGCCCCCCCCATCTGCCCATTATAATCCTAACCCGCACTGTCTCTCCCCTCTGTCCAGCATTTATCCCCCGTCTGTCCAGTATGTCCCCCTATCTCTTCCCTTTGTCCATGTCAGCCCCCCTCCCTCTCTCCATGTCAGCCCCCCCTGTCCATGTCAGCCCTCTCCCTTCCTCCATCCATCCATCAATGTCAGCCCCCTCCCTCCATCTCTCCATGTCAGCCCTCCCTCCCTCCATGTCAGCCCCCTGTCCATGTAAGCTACCCTCCCTCCATCCTTCCCTCCCTCCATGTCAGTCCCCCCTCTGTCCATGCCAGCGCTCCATCCGTCAGCCCCCCTCCCTCCATCTATCCATCCCTCCATGTCAGCCCCCCCTCCCTCCCTCCCTCCATGTCAGCCCTCCCTCTGTCCATGTCAGCCCCCTCCCTCCCTCCCTCCATGTTAGCCCCCACTCTGTCCATGTCAGCCCTCCCTCCCTCCCTCCATGTTAGCCCCCACTCTGTCCATGTCAGCCCTCCCTCCCTCCCTCCATGTCAGCCCCCCTTTGTCCATGTCAGCCCCCCTCCCTCCCTCCCCTCCATGTCAGTCCCCCCTCTGTCCATGTCAGCCCCCCTCCCTCCGTCCCTCCCTCCATGTCAGCCCCCCTCCCTCCATCCATCCATCAGCGCCCACTCCCTCCCTCCATCCTCCATCCATCCATCCAACAATCAGCTCTCCCCTCCCTCCATGTCAGCCCCCTCCCTCCATCCATCCCTCCATGTCAGCCCCCTCCCTCCCTCCCTCATGTCAGCCCCGTTGCAGGTTCCCTGCCCCCTCTTCCCCTCTCCCTGTCTGCCTGCTACTGCCCTGTTCTTCTGCAGCCATGGCTCCCTGCCTCTTAGGGAACCGCGGCTGTGTCTGCTGTGAGTGAAGCCGTTGCAGAGCCTTTCTGTCTCTCAACGGGCTCTGTGCAGCATGCCATTGTCCCGCCTCCAAAGGAAGTGGTAAACAACTTCCTTTGGAGGCGGAACAATGCTGCACGGAGCCCATCGAGAGACAGAAAGGCTCCGAAACGGCTTCACTCACAGCAGGCACAGCCGTGGTTCCCTAAGAGGCAGGGAGCCGCGGCTGCAGAAGGTTGGAGTCTGTCAGTTTGCCGCTGCCGAGAAGCGGACTTGGCAGCGGCAGCAACTTGTGTGCTTTTTTTTTTTTTTTAACAGCGGAGTGAGGCAACCCCCGCTGAATCCTGTGGTGATCCCCGTGGGGGTCGCGACCCACAGGTTGAGAACCGCTGTTCTACCGGAATTGTGGTCTTTTTAGTGACCGCTGACACTGCTGCATCAATCTGCGGAGACTTGAACCGCTCCTTGTCCTTATCCGCTAAAGGATAGAGCTTGTTCATCGTCCTAATGGCTCTGAGACCGGCATCCGGCTGGTCCCACTCATCCTGAATCATCTTGTCCACCACCCAGTGGACGGGAAACACTACTTGCGCTTGCCGCACTGCTTGGATGATAGGGTCCTCTACACTCTCTTCCTCAGTCGGTGGAATTGCCGCGAGGTTCAACATCTGAAGGGATTCCGTAATAAGAGCCGTCAGCTCCTCCTTTCGGAACACTCGGATGATCTTTGCTTGCTCCTCCGGTTCCTGAATTTCTCCCTCTTCTAAGTCTTCCATTTCCACCTCCAGATCTAACTCCACCTCATCCGTATCATTCCCTTCCACGTCTGAAAGGGCCCTATCGCGCGGCTGCGATCTCTTCAAGGGCCTTGGGGAACTGCCGCTCCTGCCAGTCAACTTCGTCTGCTGAACAGCCGCAGACTGGGACAAGGCATCGGGCAACACCCCCTGCCTCTGCCTGCAAAATGCCTGATGCATAAATAATACAAAATCAGGACAAAAATCCCCAAACTGGCCACTGGCTTCCATAACCAGCAAGGCCGTTGGCAACCCAGTACTGGGCCCCTGGATATCCCCCGAGGCAGAGGCCAAGGCTAGCTCACCTTCCGGACTTGCCTCCGCCAGCTGCGGCTCCTGTCCAGCCCTGGCGTCAATCTGCCACTCCCTGGTCATGGCCCCTGCAGCTCAGCTTTTGCAGACTCCAGAATCTGCGACCATACCCCTGCAGAGCACGCACTGGGGGCGGGATGCCATCCTTGAGGCCCCGCACCCAACGGTCTCTTTACTGAGCTTTGATGCTGTCCTACTGTGTTTTCTTTTTTTTTTTTTTTTTAATCCAAACCAGCTCAGGCTAATGGGATGAGCCCCATACCAAATCCACCCCCCCCCCCCTTGCTTCACTTCCCTTTTCTTTTTTTTGCTAAGTGCTGGTCTCTTAAACAGAAGTTATAACTCAAAATATCCCCGGGGGCTGTAAAAACATTGAGCGAAGAAAACCGCAGTTATAAAATGTGCAGGGAACCCTTTCCCGCGCCGAAGAAGTATCGCAGACTCCCTTGCTATCAGTTCTACATAGCAAACCATCCCGGAGCTCTGCCTATGCGGCGCTCATGAATTTAAAATGGCCGCCGCCACCAGCGCGAAAAGGAAAAAGGCGCCAAAATCGACACGGGAGACCCTGCTCTGTGTCGACTGTCTTCCCGACCGCCGGTGAGCGCTTAAAACTGCAAACTGAACCCCACACAGCTTCCCGAAGCCTAAAACTTATGGGTCTTCAACGGGGCTCCAACCCGCGGTTCTACTGCCGTCAGAGTAGAAACCGTCGGTGAGCCTCCCGTCTGCGTACTCCAGCGCCGGAGGGGGGTGGGGGGGAACACAGCTGCTTGCCGACAGCAGATGCTGTCTCGGTTCTGCCTCCGAGCTCTCCCCCGTCCAGTCTAGGGGGAAGAGATCTGAAAAATGAGCCCCCAGCCCCAGATACACGAGGCAGGCAGGAACCGGCACAAGACAAAGCTTGCTTTGCTGGTCTTTTTTTTTTTTTTTTAAAGGGACAGCCAGCAATAAATTAAAAGCAATGTAAAGTAATGTAAAGAAAATTGAAAGGGAATTTAAGGACCAAATTGAAATCTAAGCTATCCTAAGTGCTCCTTATGTGTTCCTCAAGTGAGCCCAGAACCTAGGCTCACTACGTCCTCCTGCTGCATGGAGACTGGACACACTGGGGCTGATGGGAGAGAGCAGCAGACTACATCCAGTGACGTCATGATTTTGACAGGTCCAGTCTCCAGGCTGTAGAAGGAGGTGCACAACCCAGAGGTGGAGGACTGAACTGTAGGAACGATAAGGAAATTGCGTTATACACCACATACTATTGCCGAAACTGAACAATCTATATCACTACAGCAAAACATTAAACCCACCCGCGGATCGAACAGCTCCCCATACAACTCTCTCCTCCCCCCCCCCAAACAAGGAACAAGTCCACCCGTGGCTCGAACAGCCCCTCGACAACCACCTCCCCCCCCCCCCAAATAAGGAACAAGTCCAATCCCAGAAACCAGTGCTCACAATCAAACCCAAACAATGGAACTTCATACATTAACCAAATGTATAATCCTCATCCTCTTTATATGCTACCAAATAAGCAATGCCCTCACACACACACACAGCAGCCACATCCCAATCTTACATCACATGATCAGAAACAATCTATACCCCACACAAATATCTACAACACACCCAATTGACAAGCACTCCAAACCAAAAAACACTGACCCAGACTAACACGCATCCAAATAACACAGTCCAACCTGAATACACACTACCCCAGATCACCAACTCCACTAAAGTGCATCTTCATCAATGCACGATCCATAAGGAATAAGATACCTATAATCATGGACCTGGCAAATGAAGAACACCCAGACATCATCTGTGTCACTGAGACATGGCCCACCCCCACAGATAATGTCCCACTAAACCTACTCCAAATAAAGAGATACAACCTGTTTACCCACTCAAGAGAAAACAAAAGAGGGGGAGGAGTACTCACCCTATGCAGAGCCAAACTCAATGCCTTCCCCTCTCCAACCTCCACCCCGGACGGGCTAGACATTATCAACATTGCGAACAAAAACTTCTCTGCCTGCTCTACAGAGCTCCCAACACAGACCACAACAACCTAACCATAATTCTAGAAACGGCCTGTTCAGCCTCCCTCAGAAAGCTGCAGATCATCCTGGGAGACTTCAATCTCCCTTCCATACACCCCACACACACATCATCCTTCCTCGATGCAATGGCTGACATGGGATACCAACAAATTATAAACATACCTACCCATCAAAAAGGAAACACCCTAGATCTCATCTTTCTACCCAATTCAATCATCAGACACCCCAATGCCATCTCACTCTCAACACTAGAGGTCCCATGGTCAGACCACCACCTAATAACATTCCAACTCCCATTAATAACCACCACCACCGTGACCCAAACAGATCCACCCCTAAAAAAATGATATACACACTTCCACAAGGAAACGTTCATAGAAACCACACTGCCACTCCTCACACCCGACTCAGTAGACTTAAGCACAATGATTGACTCTTGGAACAAAGCCATACAAGTAGCCTCAACACCCCCGAGCAAACCATTCAAACAGTCCCCCAAGAACTCTGAAAAATGGTTCACCCCAGACCTCGCCAAGCTAAAAAAGAACCTGAGAAACACGGAAAAGAAATGGAGAAAAACTAAGAACCAAGATACCAAGCATCAATGCCTCAAACTACTCAATGCATATAAAAACTCAATCAACTCTGCCAAAAGAAACTACCATACAAGAATCCTCAACCGGGCAATCAACCGGCCCAGAGAACTCTTCTCCATTGTCAGATCCCTAACTAAAACCAATCAGAATGACCTTGACACTACCAACATAGAGCCACAGACACTAGCTGACTACTTCAAAACTAAGCTAAAAAACAAAAACATAATAGGCACCCCCATACCAGAACCCACACCCAACCACAACACGTGGACCAACTTCCACCAAATTGACCAAAAATGTCTACTAAACATAATTTCAAACATCAACACAACCACCTCCCCACTGGAACCATGCCCGGTCTCCTGGATTAAGCATACCAAAACAGAGCTAGCCCCATACTTAATCCAAATAGTAAACCAATCACTGCAACAAGGCGTTATGCCCGCAGAACTGAAGATATCCTCCATACGTCCGATACTAAAAAAAAGCACACTCAGCAGGAGTGATCCCAGCTCATATAGACCAATCGCGAGCATCCCATTTGTCACCAAAATCATTGAAAAGATCACCCAAATGCAGCTCCAAGATCACATAGACTCCATCGCCCCATTAGATGCCCAGCAATTTGGCTTCCGACCACATCACGGAGTCGAAACATTGCTTATATCACTACTTGACTACCTCATCCGAGGCCTAGATAACACAAAATCCGCATTCCTCCTAATCTTCATAGACATTGCTGCAGCTTTCGACAACATCAATCACCACACCCTTATCTCCAGAATAGCACAAATCGGAGTAGGAGGTACAGTTCTCCAGTGGTTTAAATCATACATTTCAAACCGCAGACTAAGCATCCAACTAGGAAACAAGACACCAGTCACATTCCCACAAAGCCAAGGCATCCCCCAAGCGTCTGCCCTCTCGGTCCTCTTATTTAACCTTTACCTTCAGCCAGTTATGGACATATTCAAAAAGTTCAATATAAACTACTATATCTACGTGGATGATATTATGTTATCCATCCCCATACACACAGATAATCCTTCATTCAACAACCTTTCCAACTGTATTAGCGAAACAGAAGCATGGCTACAATCTAACAACCTCAGCATTAATTTCAAAAAGACGGAAGCCATGTATATCACTAAAAGCCAAAGCCACACACTCCCCAAAAACATCACCCTAAACTCTACCACCCTCACAATCAAAAACGAAGTCAAATACCTTGGCATCACCCTGGATCAAACCCTCAGCATGCTCCCCCACCTAAAGCAAACAGCAAAAACAATATTTTACAAACTAAAGACAATCCAGCACATACGCCCATTCTTGGAAGAAAACGACTTCTGAACAGTGATCCAAATCAATTGTCACCCCACACTTCAACTACTGTAACAGTCTGTTACAGGGCCTACCTGCTAAAAACCTCCATGTCATCCAAAGAGCGCAAAACATCACAGCGAGAATTATCTGTAAAGCACCACTAACCAACCACATCACACCCATATTAGCTAATCTCCATTGGCTCCTAATAATGAGTCAAATAAAATTTAAAATAATCATGACAACCTTTAAGCTCATCAACGATATCGCCCCATCCATACTCACCACACTCATACAAACCCCCACACAATCAAGAACCAGAAGAGAAAACACCCTCCACTCACTTGTAACCCCCAACACAATCAAGAAAACAAAGTAGGTCACAAGCTCAAGGGCCTTCACAGACACAGCACCTTCACTACGGAATGCCCTACCCCTATCAATACGCACAACTAAAGACCTACAACAATTCAAAAAAGCCCTAAAAACATACCTATTTATAGAACATTACGGAAAACAAAACACAACCCAACTCTAATCAAACCCACAGACAAACCATGCACCCACGTAACCCCAACCGGGATATAGACAGCATATAGCTCAGATGCTATACTGTAAAAAGACCACACTGTGATAACGTATAAAGCTAGAAGGAAAGAAGTAAAATGTCATAATGCAGTAAATCACAAGAAAAGGCTCAAATGTTATAATGCATAAAGATACAAGGAAAAAGGTTCAAATGTTATAATGTATAAAGTTATAGTCAGCAACGCCAAATATAGCACAGTTACTTACCTGTAACAGGTGATCTCCGGAACAGCAGGAATTAGTCTTCACACGTGGGAGACGTCGCCGACGGAGCCCGCACGGGAATGCTCCCCAGCATCCAATCAGAAGGCCTTTGGGAGCATACCCCGCGCCTGCGCGGTGGCTTCCCGCCCTTCCTACTGCCTCTCCCCAGTTGAGTTTCATAGCTGAGCCAGAAGGAGAGGAGAGGAAGGAATAGATACAAAAAAGAGATACAACTCCTAGGGGAGGTGGGCGGGTTGTGAAGACTAATTCCTGCTGTTCCGGAGATCACCTGTTACAGGTAAGTAACTGTGCTATCTCCAGGAACAAGCAGGAATGAGTCTTCACACGTGGGGACTCCCTAGCTTAGGATGCCCGGGGAGGTCCCATAAGTGCAGCCCAGGACGGGATGGCATTCGCCCAGCCTAAATCCCCGGCATCCCCTGAGGGATGGAGGGCAGGAGTTGAATAGAGGAACAGCGAATCTACAGACTACAGAGGGAGTCTTTAGAGTGCAGAACAGGTAACATTAAGATACAGCAAAAAAAAAAAACCAGGCTACGGGAAGAGTAGCCAGAGGGATGCACAAATAGTATCAGTAAGCATTTAATGAGTAAATGCCCTAGTACCATGTAGAGCTTACCGGCCACTAAGTTTTAATGAAGTAATGGTGTGGAACCCCGTAGGGCTCACCTACCGGGTAGCCGGAAGTAGACCTGTGGTGAAGGCACCGTAGACACAGTAGCGAAGTCGTCAAGGAATCTTCACCGCAGCGAGGAGGAAGCTCCAAATCCGGAAGGCTAGGAGATCCAGGCGTCAGCTGGGTCAGGAGAAAGACGGCAGGTCTTCCAGGAGGCTTAGTGCAAGCTGAGCACTCCCTTAGGAGTAGAGTCCAGAACTCAGAGGACTAACAGTAGAAGACTGGCCGAACCAGAGAGCCCATTCCGGAGAAGAGTAGGGGTGCACCCCGGAGCAGAAGGAGTACACAGGCTACCCTAGCGAGAGATAGGGAGACAAGGGTCCGAACCCCCGGGAGGAGGACCTAACTGAAAAGGAGCTGTAGACTCCACAGCGGTAGAGTACCACCAGTCCGCGGCCCGATCGAGGAATAGGCAGGCGGACTGGCCGGACCCCGGGGGGGGGGGGGGGCGTGAGTACCGGCCATAGGGAAAAAGGCGGTATAGCACAGGTACTGCGGGCATCCCCCCAATATGCGCTTATCGCGCAGGAGATATCTAGTATATCTAAGCCGGTGGGCATGAGGGCGCCCACTCCGGTACTAATGCAGGTATGTCGAGGGGCCTACCTCCCTGCGCATCATCCTGGTAAGGCGGATCTGCCATCGATCCACAGAGCGTCCACCTGGAAGGTGGCAGCAAGATCCATCAGTAGAGGGATCTATTCCAGAGGACAAGGGCAGATCCGCGAACCAACAGCGCGGTAGCGTGGGGGACAGGGGATAGCATCAGTCTGGTAGAACGCCACAGGGGCTGGAGGCCCTATATGTGTCCCCAGGACCTGCACGCAGAAACTCGCCCCCCCCCCCCCGCACAGACGGGGGACAGGAAGGTAATTCCGGTACGGAAGCAATCAGCAGGGGGATACCGGCTGAGAAGGGTTCGGAGACGTACCGAAGGGTAATAAGTTGGCCGTTGGCCATAGCTATCACGGAATAGAGGTGGTCTCCCTACCAACGGAAGGAGAATACCCGAACCCCTAGATAAGCCTCCGAACCATTTGCAACTGAACGAGCCCCCGAGCAGAGCTCAATTTTTAAACGTCCGATAAGAGGGTTAAGTGCAGGCAGCCGCCTGCCTGAGCTTAAAAATGCTTAGAAGGAGAGTCCTGGCGCGGGCCCGGGGGCATCAACCCGGGGTGAGAGGCCCCTTGCCTGGGCACGCCTGGAGGGTGGGCGGAGGTCTGATATTGCCTCTTCCTAGAGAGGCGTTTACCGCCGCCGTGGGGCCGGGCCTAGGCCGGCTGCTAACCCTGGGAAGGTTAGCGAAGCACTGTGCGACCTGACGCAAGGCTTCGCTGTTGAAGAGGTGATCTCCGTCGCAGGGAGAATTACCCAGGTTGTGCTGTGCCCGTCTACACAACTCGGACGCCTGCAGCCATGCTGTACGGCGTGCTCTAATGGCAACAGCAGAAGCTCTGCTGACCGACTGGAAGGAGTCCAGCAAAGCACGAGAAAGGAACCCGGAGATATTCCTGCAGTGATAAAGGAGCAGGGAATATTCAAAGGCCTTGGTCGCCGATACGAAGAGGGATAACCGAGACAACCTCTCGGTGACCTCCTGCAGCGACAGACTCATATAAAATATATATGAGATAATTCTGGCCGTCAGCATAGACGTCTGGAAAGCTTGACGTCCTACAGCAGTGATGGCTAACCTTTTTGAGCCCGAGTGCCCAAACTGCCGCACAAAACCAAAGAATTTCCTCAAAGTGCCAGCACGTCCATTAAAGCCTCATTTGCATAAGGTGCCTCATTTGCATAAATATTTGCATAATGTTACCATACACTAACTTTTAGTAAACATGCCTCTTAATGAGTATATGGATAAAGAAAGACTAAAAGGTTTCTACATTACTATAATCCAGTACCAACCGCCAGGCACATTAGGAACTACTACAAACGCTGCCCATTTAGAACCCATAGCAAACCCGCCGTATCCTAACAGTACTACCAGGACTCACAAAGCACCATACCCTAACTATCAAAAGGCAACACTGCAAATATTAAACCAATACATTTCAGAGAACAACAATACATGACCTACTGGGGAAAGAACAAGTGGCAATGTCAAATAGGAATTATATAAACAGAATACCTCAGCTCAGTTACACATGCAGAACAGACCATCACCAAACAAGGAATCACAATTTAAAAACAGGAAGACAATAATTAAACTGGGAACCCCAAAAGCCAAACTTGGAATATACAACAACACTGTAGAAATAAAACTATAAATTAATTTCCTCTTGTACTAAACAAAGCGCAAAAATTAATGATGCACATTTCCCAGAGCTGACATATTCCAGTTAATAAATTCAAAATAAAGAGATATTTTTCTACCTTTTGTGCATTTTTTTCAGTTGCAATTGCTCCAGCCACTTTCTTCTGGTTTCTTCGTGTCTTCTCCTAACTCTCCATCTGCTGTCCATTTGTCCTTTCTTCTGTCTTCTTGGTTTTTTTTTTCCATTCTCTCTCTACATCTGCTTTAACATACTAATCTTTCTCCTTTTGCTCTTTCCTCATTCCTATTTCATCTACTCAAAATTTACCCCTCCATCCTCAATCCCCACTTATTCTCCCAAAACCCGGCCAATTGTAGATTTTTTATCCCTCCCACACAAAATATGGTTCCCCGCTCCATTTTACTCTCCCCGCCCCATCCCCAACTAATCCTCCCCCAACACCAGCTCCCTTCTAGTTCCAGCCTCACCCGCATCCATTCCCTTCTAGTCCCTGCATCAGCCCATTTCCAGTCCTAGCAGCCCCCCCAACCCATTTCCAGTCCTAGCAACCTCCCAAACCCAATACCATTCCTAGCCCCCCCCCCTCATCAACCCACTTCCAGTCCTAAACCCCCCATAAGCCCATTTCCAGTCCTAGCTCCCCCATCTATTTTGCAGTCCCATCCGAGTCCCTCCATCAGCTCATTTCCAAACCCAGCCCCCCATGAGCCACATTTCTAGTCCTTTCCTAGCCCCACCATCAGCCCATGTCAAATCCTAGCTCCCCCCCTCCACTCAGCCCATTTCCAATCCAAGCCCCCCATGAGCCTACTTCCAGTTCTAGCCCCTTCATGAGTCCATTTCAATCCAAACCCCCACCACTGCCCATTTCCAATCTTAGCACCCCCCCCCCAACAGCCAATTTCCAGTCCTATTCTAGCCCCTCCATCACCCATTTCCTGTCCTAGCCCCCCCCCCTCAACCCCATTTCCAGTCCTAGCTCCCTCCCCCTCACAACCCATTTCCATTCCAAGCCCCAATCCCATCAGCTATTTGCAGTTCAAAGCCCTCCTTCCACTCAGCCCATTTCCAGTCTTAGCCCCCCCATAGCCCATTACCAGTCCTAACCCCCCCATCAGCCCATTACCAGTCCTAACCCCCCATCAGCCCATTTCCAGGTCTTAAGCCCCCCCCCCCCCTAGCCCATTACTAGTCCTACCCCCCCCCCAAATCACCATCACCACCATCACCATCACCCAGCCCACTTCCAGCCTTAGCACCCCCCATGGCCCATTATACTATCCTAACCCCCCCCCCATCAGCCCATTTCCAGTCTTAGCCCCCCCCCATGGCCAATTACCAGTCCTAACCCCGGCCAATTACCAGTCCTACCCCCCCCCCCCTGCCAATTAACCAGTCCTAACCCCCCCCATCAGCCCCTTTCCAGTTCTTAAGCCCCCCCCCCCCATGGCCAATTACCAGTCCTAACCCCCCCCCCCCTGGCCATTACCAGTCCTAACCCCCCCCCCTGGCCAATTACCAGTCCTACCCCCACCCCCCCCCCGGCCAATTACCATTCCTAACCCCCCCATCAGCCCCTTTCCAGTCTTAGCCCCCCCCCCCATGGCCAATTACCAGTCCTAACCCCCCCCCCCATCAGAGCCCATTTCCAGTCTTAGCCTCCCCACCATAGCCCATTACCAGTCCTAAACCCCCTTCCCCCCTATCCTCCCAAATTAAAAACAAAAAACCCAAAACAAAGCGGCTGCTTCTGCCGCGGCAGCCTCAAGAGCTCTGCCGCGGCAGCCTCAAGAGCTCTGCCGCGGGCCCCCCCCCCCCTGCCCGGCAGAGCCTCCCTGCATCATCTACCTTCAAGTCGCAAAACGCGGGCTTCTTTCAGAGCCGCGAGAGTTTCCTTACTCGCGGGAGAGCCGCGAGAAAGGAAACTCTCGCGGCTCTGAAAGAAGCCCGCGTTTTGCGACTTGAAGGTAGATGATGCAGGGAGGCTCTGCCGGGCAGGGGGGAGGGGGCCCGCGGCAGAGCTCTTGAGGCTGCCGCGGCAGAAGCAGCCGCTTTGTTTGGTTTTTTTTTTTTTAAATTTGGGACCTTTTAAATGCGGACCTTCCCGCGTGCCAGCTGCAAGGCCTTCGCGTGCCACAGCTGGCACGCGTGCCATAGGTTCGCCATCGCTGTCCTAGAGTATCTAGCGTCTTTGAGGCGCGGCCTGGGGGGCGAGAAGCATGCTTCTCCTTGCTTCCGGCCTTCCTCAGCGCCGATTCCACCACAATGGACCGATGTGGAAGCTGGTGCTGCCGAAAACCCGGGGACGGAGGCACCCGGTATAGAGCCTGCATCGCAGTCGACGGTGCCGGAACCCTCAAAGGCGACCGCCAAGCCCCCAGCAGGAGATCCTGCAGGGAGGGATGCAGAGGAAGCATCACGGCTGCCTGTTCCTCAGGGCCCGGGCTCGGGCCCGGGGTAGGGATGGCCAGCAAGTCCGCCATGTCAAGGAGGAAATCCTGAAAAGGCGGCTCTGCCGGAGGAGTTATGGCGGGGGAGGCTGCCGGGGCACACAGAGGCCGCTCGGCCCGATGCCCGCTAGGCATAGGAGGGGACCAACCGCCCCGGATCGGGGCAGTCCCCATGGCATCGTTGGCTCCTGGGATTGATTCCAAACTAGGCATCGAAGGGGTCGATGGCACCGACAGCGCACCAGGAATCGGCCTCGGCCCCGAACCCGGGGGTAGCGCTGCTCCCTGCGATCGAAGCGGTTCCGCGGCCGCCGGAGGGCAGGGGCCAGCGGTCTCCGCTCTGCGTTGCTGGAGGGGACAGGGACCGATCCCGAGACGTGTAGTGTCCAAGCTTTCAAGGCTGGATACCGACTCCAGGCTGGGCATCGAACCGAGCGAGGAGATCGACTCCCTTCCAGAGGACCCCGGCGGGGGCGACCGCGCCGGTGGTGGAAAACCCGGAGCGCGGATCGGAACCGCGCTGATCGGTGCCGCGAGCATCACGGGTCCCCGAGGGCGGAGCTCGGTGGAGAGGGGGTCATCTGACGCCGGTGCCGATGTCGATCGGCGGGCACTGCCCGAAGCCGGGCTCCCTCTCGCACCCGTTTGACCTGGAGAGAAACCCTCCCTGGGCATACGGCCCGTCCCCGAGGGGACCCTGGTCACCCGACGACGAGTCCCTGCGGGGGTGCAAAGCCCCTGCGCCGACGTCGGTGTACCGTTGCGGGGCGGCGCAGATCCAGATCGGATCGAAGCGGTCGAAGGCCCCGAGGCCCCTTCTCTAGGAAAAAACGGGGCCCCTCGACGGCCGTGTCGATGCCGGGGAGTCGTCCGAGCGCTGGCCGACACACCCCGAGGTCCCCGGGGAAGGTCGATGGCGGCCCCTCGTGCTCGACGCCCCTGCCGTTGCCGGTGGAGCGGCGCCGCTCGAACACGGTACCACCCTTGCGCAGGGCTGGGAAAACGGCGACCCGGCGCGGGTCGAAGCGAGCGGCCCCGAGGGGAGGGAGGCCCGATGACCATCCCCGGCGCGGGGCGGAACCACCGACGCCCGCGCGCTCGAAGCGGGTACTACCCCCGCACATGACCTGAACGTAGGGCCGTCAGACCATGTCGAGTCGATCGGCCCCCGAGGTAGGGAGGACAGCGGCCGGCGATCCCCGGTGGGGAGCGGGTCACTCGACGCCGATGGGTCGGCACTGCCCAAGGCGGATACCGGCCCCCTAGGAAGGCCATACCGGCGCGAGTCGGTCGGCCCCGGAGGCGCCGAGGACCTCAGCCGCCAATCCCCGGTGAGGAGCGGAACGCTCGACGTCGACGGGTCGGTACCGCCCGAAGCGGGCACCGCCCACGCGCATGGCAGGGATGGAGGAACGCCAGACCGGACCGAGTCAATCGGCCCCGGAGGCGCCGAGGACAGCAGCCGACGATCCTCGGTGAGGAGCGGAGCGCTCGACACCGACACCGATGCCGGGGGCTCAGTACCGCCCGAAGCGGCTACCATGCCCGAGCATGGCTTGGATGTAGGGATGTCAGACCCGGTCGAGCCAGTCGGCCCCGAAGGCGCCGAGGACACCGGCTGACGATCCCTGGCAAAGAGTGGAACACTCGATGCCGACGCCGAGGAATCGGCACCGCTCGAGGCGGGTACCTCCCTCGGGCATGGCTCGGGAATGTTCTGTGAGGAACGAACCTCAGGAACATCCCGAAACCCCGTAAATGCTTTGGAGCCCGAGCACTCCCGCCGGGGTATATCAGCCAAGGAGGACTTGAGGGGTTGGCCGGAGCCGTCGCCATGCCTCGCATGAGACTTGCCCCTCAAGACTCGGCTAGTCTTAACAGACTGTTGTGTGGTTACCTGATCCTGGAGAGAAGAACAACCCGACGACCGCGCCCTGGGCACGAAGACGTCGTCGAGGGATACCCGAAAGAGGGAGGGTCTTCTGCCGACACTGCAGCCCGGGGAATCCGGGAAAGAGGGGTCAGGCCCCACACAGGAGAGGCACCAGGCATTGGAGTCCACGTGGAAAATGGAGTCCCCGCCATGAGGCTGGGGGGAAGAAGGCACCATGCCCCGGTCCTCAGCGCCCGGAGGGGGCGACGAAAATTAAAGGAAAATAAAGAAAGGGGGGGGGGCACGGAGGTGCCACCGTCGGCGGGAAAGCCACGACTACATAAAAACGGGAAAAAATTTCTGCGGTGGCAGGAGGGACGTCCTGCCTGCTCCGCGGAAAACGAAAAACTGGGGAGAGGCAGTAGGAAGGGCGGGAAGCCACCGCACAGGCGCGGGGTATGCTCCCAAAGGCCTTCTGATTGGATGCTGGGGAGCATTCCCGTGCGGGCTCCGTCGGCGACGTCTCCCACGTGTGAAGACTCATTCCTGCTTGTTCCTGGAGATTATATTGTATAAAGTTATAGCATACAAGGCCAAATGTTATAATGTACAAAGTTATAATGTTCAAGGTTAAATGTTATAATGTAAAGTTACAAATAGTCTTTGTAACATGTTAAGTTTTATATAAACCGCCCCTGATCTCTGGAAGGGACGGTATAGAAAAACACAACAAATAAATAAATAAATAAACAATTCATATTATTAGGTGATTTTAACTTCCTCTAAATGCCACCCATGCTACAACTTTCCTCGACATCATGTCTGAGTTGGACTTTCATCAAATTATAAACATTCCAACACACATAAAAGGCAATATGCTATACCTAATTTTCATTCCTGGCACTCATTGCTCCATTTCTGCCCAGCCCCAAGCTACTCCAATCCAATGGTCTGACCACTATCTAATCGACTTTAAACTATCATAGCAGATAAACCACTCTACACCAAAACCTATCTACACACCACACACAAGATTATAAAAAATTTGACAAGGAAAATTTCCTACAAGAAATTATACCAGGCATCACTACCCCACATACTGATCTGGATAGCAACATTGCAAATTGGAACAAAACAATAGAGAAAGCCTCAGCCCTTCCAGTATCACACACTAATAAGCAATCTATAAGGAAGAAAATATCTGAACTACTACTACTACTGAGCATTTGTAAATAAGACAGATAAAAAGGCAACTAAGGAAACTAGAATGAAAATGGAGAATATTTAATTCTCCATTAATTCTCCAGGATAAGCAATTATACATGGATAAACTTTACATATACCGTACTATCATAAACGATAGTAAGAAGAACTACCATAAGAAGATACTCATGAGCTCAGTGAGCCGCCCCAGAAAACCTTTTGAAATTGTTAGAAACCTAACGAGTGCGGCGGAGCCTGATGTCCAGCGGGTAGGACGCTTTGCGTTGAAGCTCCCGAGAGGCCTACTCAGAATCCTGACTTAATACCTATATAAATTTACTATTTCGCTCCGAGCTGACCGGGGCACCTCGGGGGGGATGGCGGCCCATAAACCAGGGCGCTTGGACTTCGGGTCTCCTTCTTCTTCTCACGTGAAAACGCTCCAAAACAGAGGTGTCTCCCCACAGAAGATGGTTCCATTTCGTGAAAACCCGCAATGCACCTGGAGATTTGGAGGAGGAAATACGCGGCGTGAAGGAATTGGTGCATTCCAATGGATAAGCGATTAGAGCCATGCGAGAAGACTTTTGAGTGCTCCAGGACAGACTTGAAGGTCTTTCATGCGGCAGGACAATATGGCGGGGGTTCCTCGACTCGCACTAGGTGCGCTTGGGCAAACTGGACAAGGCTGAGCGCCAGATACAGAATCTTCAAAAGGAGTTAGAAGATAGCAATAATCCGAGCCCGTCGCAACAATGTGAGGCTCCTCGGAATGCCGGAGGGTGTGGAAGCAGGAGATATAAGAGAATTCTTGCTCAAACTCTTCCCTCCTTGCTGAAGATCACTTTTCACAGAGAACTGGAAATCGATCGAGCACACCGTGTTCCTGCCCGCATGGCGCTCAACCGCACGACCCCCCGGCCTATTATCTTCAGCTTGCTAACGATATCAACAGGTGGAACAAATTTAACATGCTGCCCGAGAGAATCATCATTTGGAATATGAAGGACGAAAGGACTCCATCTATCCTGATTTGGCAAAGCCTACCGATGACCGTCGGAAGAAACTCCTTTCTTTTCGCCCGCGACTTCAACAGCGACAGGCTCGCTTTGGCCTGTTGGATACCGCGAAGCGCCGAGGGACTCTCCACAACCAAACCAGCACGTTCGAAGAGCCTGATCTACTATCAACATTTTGGACTCCAAAGAGCAGAGCAGATGCGCTAATCCCAAATCTTGGACTCTTATCTGCCGGCTCTGTCCGCATTTTGAAGGGCCCGATGCGGCGGTCATAGCCCAGCACAGAAATAGCCTGGGACTTTCTTTCTTTCTCTGTATGACTTTTGTCTTTGGTCTCCTATCCCTTCATGATGTGTGCCTCGGTCGGATCGAGAGCACGCACAGTCCTACAGGTTCTATATGTTTTTTCAATTTCGGCGGCCTTCTCTGGGGTTTCTCCCCCAGACACTGTCGCCAGTAATTTTTGGGTTTTTCTTAGACACTACCGTACAGCGGTTTTATTTGTTAATGTTGGGCGCTTCATTGTATTATATTATAGCTTATTTTTCTATGTCAAGTGTACAGCTAGATACAGTCAGCTTGAGGGACACAGTGAAATTATGTGTGCTATCATGCCTCAGAATTTTTAACTTTCTGAATGGCCTTATGTAAATCTTATTATTCATCGTCAAAGGCATTACTGGGTCCACTCAAAGGAAAGAAAATCCTTAGCTATCTTAGCCACGAGCATGTTGATTTGGTGTTTCTTCAGGAAACGCATTACACTCTGCTGAAACACTGAAACTCAATGCTAGGCCTCACATGGTAGCTGCCTATTCTCCCAAACCGTTTCCAAATGGTACGGGGATAGCCATTCTGGTTAAGAAGTCTTTGCACCTACTGTACCTGATATTAAGCGCTGACATGGAGGTAGATGGGCCCGTGTACACCTTGAGGTTGGAGATAGTGAATTCACGTGTATTTGCACTATGCCCCGACTGTTGGACAACCCTGCTTACTATGCAAGTTTTGCGCAGTTGGCCTCGGCCTCCGCCAAGGCTCAATTACTACTTGGTGGCGATTTTACTCAAGTGTTCCCTCAATCTTTTCTTCCTCAAACAAGGTGCTCGTTGGTTGGAAGCTCCAGTACCCCGAGCAGACCTTGTGGCTAGATATAGTAGCGGGCCTTTGCTCACCGGATTCCTCTTACCTTACTCCCTGGTATGACTCTCCCATTAGACTCCCCACTACCCACCAATGCTTTTCGACACTTTAGGTGCCTTTAATACTCTTATGCAACCTTTCGACTCCCGACTCTGGTCAGTGCAACTTCAGCATAGCATTCGGAGCACTAGAGTACTCCCGCCATCGGCACTCTCTGCATAAGGTTTATTGGAGACTTCCGATCTCCTCGGTAGTTCACCGGGTTGTAGGCATCCAATTTTACTAAACCTTATGTAATGCTATCACTAGAGATACCACCTCTATAGCGCAGAAAGTATGGGAGAGCGAATTGCATGTGACTTTAAACCTTGGAGCAATGGAGCCTTATCTGGAGCATAGGGACACGGGTTCCCGACCCCCTCACTCACTCAGACCCTCTTCTTTCTAGCCCACCGGTGTTTTTACACTCCTCACAGATTAGACAAATGGAACACTACTCAGGGTAAATGGTTGCTGGACAGTCCTGTGGCCATTGGTCTAATACTTCATGTTATGCATGAATATCCCGCACTACAGTATAACTGGCGTCGGGTCTGGGGTCGTATTTAGTCTATATTGCACTCTCAGGAGTCCCTTTCTCGGAGGATAGTGGGACTTCGCCCAGTTGCGGGGATCCCCTCTCTCCCCAAAAAATGGCTTATCTCCTTTTGAACTTTATGCTTGGCATTGCTATTTCCCTAATAAGTAATACTGGGAAATTAGTTCCCCATCTGAGCCTCAATGAATGGTGGAATCATGCCTGTCTCTACAGTAAATATGAACAACTACCTCGTCTGCTCGCTTCCTCCGTTCAGACTCCTTTCTCATTGGTCTCAATGGAAGATGCTCAATGAATATGTACATTTTGCTAAATGCTCTCATCTGACTGTCTAACTTTGTATATATCTCTGGTCTCATGTCATGCTGTATTGTGGATACTTTTTTTTTTTTTTTTTTTGATCGTTGATGTATAATCACTGTTAATTGGAAGCGCTCACATGCTGATATAAACGGGTAGAGAAGAAGCACCGGGTGGGGGGGGTAATGGGTATACTTTTCCTTATTGTATACTTGTTTTGTCTCTTTTGGTGTGTTGTTTCTTTTGTTTGTTGCAAAATGAAAATAAAAGTTTAAAAAAAAAAAAGAAACCTAACGAGTGCACCAAATCACCTAAATAACCCCCTAACACCACCTCAAACCCTTGCAAACCATTACATTACCAAACTTTCACCTATATCTGACTTCATGATACCACCAATTCCAAATCAAATGACACCCAATCCAATTTGATCTAATTTTCACAAATTGAATCTTTGTGAACTCAATAAAGTGATCTCAAACATTAACATCACAACCTCTAGTCTTGGCCCATATCCATTAAGCTGGCTAAATGTGGTCCACACGGAACTTGCACCATACATCCTTGATATGGTCAGCATGTCATTGGCACAGGGAATAATGCCTAAACTATTGAAGCAAGCCTCAACTCGCTCAATATTAAAACACAAATCTCTGGATAAACTTTGCCCCACATCCTATAGGCCAATATCCAGCCTACCTACCTTTTTTGGCCAAAATTATTGAAAAAATCATCCACTCACAACTGCAGGACCACATTGATAACCATGCTCTACTTGACATGCACCAATACAGTTTCAGACCATACCATAGTGCTGAGATCCTTCTAACTGAGCTTTTTGACAACCTTATAAAGGTTATAAATAACCCAAAATGAGCAGTCATCCTAATATTTTTAGATATTGCTGCTGCCTTTGACTCAATTAGTCATGCAATCCTTATGGAAAGGTTTAAGCAAATTGGGTTATATGGCACCACATTAAAATGGTTCCAATAATACCTTTCTGACCAGCCCCAGCAAGTTAAAATAGGACAACACACATCAACGACGTTCTCACAGAAACAAGGGATACCTCAAGGCTTCGCCCTTTCTGCATTGTTATTTAATATATATTTGCAACCTATATGCAGTATTATTCAAGGATTCAACGTTGGATATGCCATCTATGCAGATGATGTAGTGCTATTCCTCCCATTTGATATAGCACAATCTAATTTTACCAACATCACCTCATGCTTTACCAAAGTTTCACAATGGTTAAGTGATCATAACCTCAAAATCAATTATAAGAAAACTGAGGTCCTATTTATAACAAGAAACCAAAATTTTGCCCCACCTCTAAACTTAAAGGTTGAGGTCATTTCACTAACAATAAAGAATGAGGTAAAATATCTTGGTGTTACCCTTGATAGGTCTCTAAACGTAATAACTCATTTGAAAACAACCACAGGTCTAATCTATAATAAACTAAGGCTTATTAAACACTTGGGGCCTCTACTACCACACCATGATTTCAGATCCATACTCCAAGCTATGGTATTTCCACATATTGACTTCTGTAATAGCATCCTCTAAGGCCTTCCAAGACAAGCTCTAAACCCCCTTAGCATAGCTCAACATGTTGCTGCTAGGATTATTGTCAAAGCAAATCCAACAAAACACATTACACCCATTTTTTACAAGCTGCATTGACTGCCAGTTCCTAGCAGGATCAAATATAAAATTCTAATGACCACATTCAAACTAATAAAGGACCTGTCACCTTTGTACTTAACCGATCTCATAAAGAACCCCTTAAATGACAGAATAAGAAGGGAATGTAATCAAAATAGACTAATCGTCCATCATCTTACCAAAAATGCATCAAGGCAATGACCAACAAAGCCTTTACCTTTACAGCACCAATGATGTGGAACTCCCTCCCAGATAAACTTAGATCCACTACTGACCTAATAACATTCAGGAAAAAGCTTAAGACGCATCTGTTCATAGAACATTTTGGCATAGATGAACCAATTCAAGACCTCTTCCCCACTTAACACCAACTTACCAGTCCATCACATACATGATACTGGTTCCTTCCCCTCCCTCTATACTCCCCCTCCCTTCCTCCAGTCTTTCTGACTACAACCATGGCAAGATATCAAAACTGAGGTCAGCTCTTGCATGCTAATAGATCTACCCTTTACACATACATATGTTCATACATGTAAATAAGTTTTATTGTCACATTGTACAGTCCAGTTGCAATCCTTCTAATGTATTCTCTCCTTCTATCCTCTGTAACCTGTTTGAAATTTGTTAAAATGTAATGGTTTACTAGTAATTTGTAAACTGCTTTGATTTTCCTGAAAGGCAGTATATAAAACCCTTAAATAAAACAAATAAATAAATATGGATTTCACAGATAGACGTAGGGAGCTGTGGCTCCATCAGAACCTTCTGGAATACTATGGCAAACACTGGTGCCAGCAGGTTCTCACCAAAACCCTAACAAAAAAACTAGCCCAAACTCTTCTACCCCCAGCCTTCCCAGCTTTTAGTTGCCCAATGTCTCTCTGCATTTCTAGCACAGTTACAGGGCAATTCAATCCTTCCTGCAATTCCTATGGAACCTGTGGGAGTTTTATGTTACACAGGTACACTAAAAAATTTTTTTTTAAACTGCCTCTAATGTTTCGATTGATTTTTACGTTTTTTGGTGCGCTGAATCCAAATCTGGTAACCAATTTGCTCCATCACGTACAGATTTTTTGCTACATTGGGTTAGCAGTTTGAGGTGAACGTTTCAGATTGAGTGCGATCGAGATAAAAGTTTCTTGGATGAATTCTTTATACTAATTGTTTAGTAGTTATTCAAATAAGAATAAAGAAAATTGTAACAAGGCAGCACATAAGAATAATGTCAACAAAACACACTGTGATGGTAGCAAAATTATCTGCACTTAAAACAGCCACATACATGTGCACAAACATTGAGCATATAAGAGCGAGGTTAGACACAAAGCAAAGCAAAGAAATGTGCAAAAAATGTTGTACAGGTATGTATGTAAGAATAGAAAACGCAAACCGCACCATTGCAATACATGAAGACAAACACCCGATGGTGTGAAAATAAAATTCTAATAAATGAGATCTGACACTGTGGTAATAACTAGCAAATTTTTATTTCAAAGTTTAGTAAAAACACGATATTTGTCAACACAGTTTAGATTTTAAAGTCATTCTTGGGTCAATCAATCTCCTGGTGGGACCGTTTCTTCTTCCCCCGAATGCTTCTCTTGGTGCGCTGCTTGGCGTATTTTTCATCTGGGGTTTCCCGCAGCAGCAACCAGCAGAAATCAGCCATCATAGTGGTGTTCCATCTTCCTTGGTACCTTCTCTCTCTGCGTCCTTGATGTCCTGGTGAAACCTTTCACCTTGTTCTTCACTGTACGCCCCCAAGTTTTCGGGAAAGTAGTTCACATGGGAGTGCAAGAAATGGACTTCAGGCTCATGTTACAGCCTTGTTCTTTGAAGGCATTGAGCATCCTGGCAACAATATCCTTATAGTTCTCATCCCGCCTGTTCCCCAAGAATTTGAGAACAACATCCCTGAAGGAATCCCAGGCTTCTTTTTCCTTCTCAGACATCGTTTCAGCGAATGCTCCATCTGAAATGAGTTTCCTTATATCAGGGCCAACAAACACTCCTTCCTTTAGCTTTGTTTCAGAAAGTCGGGGGAACTTTGAGCAAAGGTACCGAAAGCACTCACCATCTTTTGGAAGGGACTTGATGAATTGCTTAATGAGACCCAACATAATGTGGAGAGGTGGTAATAGAATTTTATCACGAGGTACCAAGCTCTCATGAAGAACATTTTTCTCACTGGGTCTCAAATACTCCCGAATTGGCCAGTCTTTTTTCCCCCAGTGTAGGTCGCGGGCCCGGCTATCCCACAAGCAAAGGAAGCAGGGATATTTGGTGAAACCGGATTGCTGCCCTAATAGCATGGATAGAATTTTAAAGTCTCCACAAATCATCCACTTATGCTCATCCTAACGAATCGTCTGAAGAATCAGGGCCAAATTCTCGTATTTTTCTTGGAGAATAACAGAGTGAGCAATAGGAACTGAAGCGAATGTGTTGCCATTATGAAGAAGAACACCTTTTATGCTGTCTTTTGACGAATCAATGAACAGCCGCCATTCAGCAGGATCATACTTGAGTTTAAACTTTTCCATCACTCCGTATATATCGTTGCAAAATACCAAATCTTCCTCTTTGCTGAAATACTTCAAAAATTGTGTCTCGCGGTTGCGGTACCAATAAAAAGTTGTTCCTGGTGACAATAGATTTTTCTGTTTAAGCCGAGAACCTAGCAGTTGGGCAGCATCTTTTGGGAGTCCTAAATCCCGGACTAAATCATTCAATTCAGCTTGAGAGAAAAGTTCAGGTTTCGGATCTGGTTCAGTTTCAAACTCGGAAGTACTGGACTCATCGGGAAAAGCCATCTGATGAGTCTCATCATGATCAGAACCGTCCACACAAATATGATCCAAAGATTTTGGTGGTTCAGGCACAGGTACTTCGTTGCTATGAGGCATAGGCCTAATTGCTGAGGGAAGGTTGGGGTAACTTATTACGTTCTTATTTTTTAAGTTGTATCCCTTCACAATGCAAGAGCAAAAATAGCAGTCACTGCTGTGGTCTCTTTGTTCACGCCACATCATAGGTATTCCGAAATGAAATGCTTGTTTTTTACCTTTCATCCATAAGCGTAGATCTTCCTCACATGTCTTGCACACTTTGTGAGGAGCCCACGGTTTGTCTTGATCGCCTAACTTCAAACCGAAATAGGCGAAATATACTTTTTTAATAAATGCAGAAATGTTCCTCTGCCGCTTTTTCACGGTATATTCCCCACAAATAAAACAAAAACTGTCCGGAGAGTTGACGCAACCTCTGGCTCTGTGAGCCATCACAAATACACAGCACTGCAAACTACAACTGTAGTGAACCACTTCGGAATAAAGCTGGATTACGACTGAGCAAACAAAAGGTAATAATAACTTGCAAGAAACTGAAATTTGACAGGAACGTTCATGTCGCAACCACCGTGTTTGAGCGAGCGCGAACGAGGCGAGGCGAACAGGAAAGAACATGCGCCAGCGCGAGTACTGGATTTAGCCCCCCGCCTCCCAATTGTCCTGTTAATGTATAAAATGAATACAAAACACTCTAAAATATCATGAGGGAGTGTTTCTAGTTAGTTAACCATTACAACCTCTATTTTGGGCCAAGAAAATAAACTGCAGTCGGCTAAAAAGAAATTATGTGAAACATTCCTTATATGGGTAAGAAATCTAATTTTGCAAGAAAACGTGACGTGATGGAACATTTTGGCTATTTTTCCTGGATTCAGCACCCCAAAATCTATAGGAATCAGTTGCAAAACTGGAGGCAGTTTTTTGGTAGTGTACCTGTGTTATCCAAAAATGCCTCCATCGCCCCCCTCCCCAACCCCACCTACCCATGAGAGATATATTGCTCCTCATAAAAAGACCAAAAAGCTTCCACTATCTCCTTATGGGTCACCACATCTCTCTCATTCTTCTTGCACATCTTAATCTCCATCTCCACTCTTATCCCTTGTAACTTTATCACTAAAACTCCGTTGGGCCTATTTCCTTTCTCAAAATATAATCTATTAGTCATCTTCATCAAATAATAAATTATATTCTTCAATAATACATTGAGCAAACTCCTTAAGTTATGTATCTCCTGCTAAGCCTCCTTCCTCCCTTCTCTCTTTTGTTCTCTCTCCTTCCCCTTAATCCAATTCACCATCCTTATTTCCCACTTTCTTTTCCCACTCTTTCTTCTAATGGATACTGTGGTGGCGAGGATGTAGGGGAGCAGAAACAAAGAGGAAAAAAACTGGCATTTTCCTCTGAACAAAGAATTAGCTCCAGGAGTTTAGGGGTTAAAACTCCAGCTTTAGAAAAAAACTCCCTGCAGAAAGTAAGTGATAGGGAGCCACACCCTAGCTCCATGGTAACCAGGCATGATCACGAGAATCATGGGGGGGGGGTGGAGCTGGGAAACAGAAGGAAAAACCACACATATAAGCTGAAGGAAGCAAGAGGAAGTAGAACTGCGAGAACTGCGGGAACGGCTGGGACTGCTGAAACTTCTGAGGTTTCCAGAGAGGCTTCCGGGGAAGTAAGAGACAAGCAAGCTCCCAGGGCAGTAAGAAGTTCCTGGGGGAGTTCCCAGAGAGGTTCCAAGGGAAAGTTGTCTTCTTGGAGGAAGGTAGAGTTTGCCAGAGAAGCAGAAGCTGCCAGGAAGGCAGGGACTGTGAGAGAGGCAGAGCCTTCCAGGGGTAAAGAAGTTATCCACGAGCCCTGTAAGGAACACAAGAGGAACCTGGTAAGAGAAAGAGTTTACCAGGGGGAGAAGCCTGACTATGAGAATGGCAGAGAGATGTCTCTAGGAGAGCCGATGGAAACAGAGCCTTCTTCAGTAAAGTCTGGAAAGAGCTTGGATCCAAAGAGAGAGGTGAGCACCTTGAAATCCTCCCAGAGTGTATTAAGAGATAAAAAAAACTCCATAATCCCTCTAGTAAGCCTCAGCAGAGAGAGGAATCTGTATTGAAGAGAGTTTTAAGAGTTTTAGAGAAACTGAAGCCTGCCATTTCTGACACAGAGTTGAATCAGTTACAAATGGACTCTGATATTGAGAGCATGGAAATGGAAGAGTATTTGCCAGATGAGGTTTGCTCAGACAATGAAATGGATTGCTCTCTAGTTTTATCTCAGAACTAAAAAGCTGTAAGGTTTTAAAAGGTAGGAAATCTGGAGGCTTAGTTAACCGAAGGGCAGTGCTGTGAATTATGCAAATGAGTTGCTGGTCTCCTGGGCTTGTTCCGGTGTCTTCAAAAAGGACTGTTTGAATAAGGGAAGCCAGGGTGTGCAACATAGCATCTGGGAAAAAAACAAAGAGTGCCAGAGATAAAACAGCTTGCAGTGAAGAAGCCAATGCTGTGTATAGCTTAAAGGATATAAAGCTTTTGTTTTAAACTAAGCTAAAGAGCCCAAGGCTGATGTTTGGCGCAGGAAAGTTGCTGACTGTTTTCAAGTGAAGAAACACTGCTGTTTTTGTACTCTAGCAAGTTTACCTGAGAAGCATCTATTCTTTTGTTTCACTGGAGAAAATAATCCAAATTTATGTTATGATATTTTGAACTACTAGAAAGAAAAGTTCACTGGGCTGAAGTAAAAAATAATAAATAATCCTGTTTGCCTATGGAAACCTTCTCGGCTGATTTTTTTCAACTACACGACTACATTACCCAGCAGGCCAAGTGCTGGGAACATAGGTGATTAAACAAGGGACATTTAAAGAGGTCACATCCCCTGCTCCTAGGCTACCACCTAGCGAGTAGAGGGCACGACAGCTGGCGTCGTTCTTGGATGTCTTCTAGCCCATATCCTGACATAAGGATTACGTGCAGTGATACCGAAGAATCTAAGGAAGAAACTACGAAAACCTGGACCAGACTACTAGCAGAGGGACAGACCGGAGCTGAGATTCCAGCGCGTGCCTACTTTGCTGAGCCTGAGTCAACCCTAGCAGCAGGTAACCCGTAGATAAAAAGGGTTAATCTGGATTGAGCTGCCAGGGTGGGGTACAGCAGTTTCTAATCAGAGTGGTGGGGAAAAAAAAAAGTGTGCTTGTTTGAGAGTCGCACTTGGTGTGTTCTTTTTTTTTTTATCTCTTTTCAGCCTCAACGGAGAGATGGAGCAAGCACAACTGCTGAGTTGGATGGCAGACCGGTTCAGAGAGCAGCAGGAAGTAGCCGCTCAGTCCCAGGAACGCGCAGCCGTTATGATGAAGGACCAGCAGCAGCCGCTCCTAGAGTTGATGAGTGCCTGGATAGGAGAGCAGAAGAAGACCACCGAAGCCTTAAGGACTATGTCAGGTTCCTTAGGAGCCTCACAGGGACTGGGGTTGCCTGGGAAGGGAATATTTCCCTTTGGTCCTCTAACCAAAGAGGATGACATAGACGATTATATGGAAGTCTTTGAAAGGGTGGCACTCCTAAGTGGATGGCCGAAGGATCAATGGGCAATCCGCATAGCTGCCTCACTCACAGGTGAAGCATTAGCCGCTTACCGCGCGATGCCCAGCGATCTGGCCTCCAGTTATGAGGAAGTCAAGAGGGCGATAAGAGATCGAATGGGCCTAACACCAATGGTTTATAGACGCCATCTAAGGGCTTGCAAGCTTAAATCAGGAGAGACACCGCGGGCTTTATGCCAGCGCATAAAAAGCTTAGTGTGGAAGTGGTTAGAACCACAGGGTAAAACTCTTGATTCTCTCCTAGACTGTATTGTTTTGGAGCAGTTTGTCGAAGCTGTTCCTACGGAGTTGAAATCTTTCCTGATTCTCCAGGACTGTAAAAACACCAAAGAAGCAACCTCGCTGGCGGAGCGCTTCCTCGAGGCCAGATGGGTCAGCCAAGCGAAGGTGGGTGTTTCAAAATTTCCAGAAAATGGAGAATCAGAAAAGAAAGGAAACACAATGCTAGGGGAAATCACAGGAGTTAAGCCTGTCTATGCCCAGAGTAAATGTTTTACATGTGGGGAACCGGGACATTTCAGAAGGGACTGTCGGGCCAGAACAGCACTTGTATCCACCCGATCCAAGGAGAATGGGGAAGGGTTCTTGCTGGCTGTGGAAGTGGAGGACATTCCCACAGAAGCCCTGTTAGACTCTATGACCCTGTTAGTCTATGATTTCACGGAAACTATGGACTGATATACAATCCCACAATAGTCAGGCCCCAAAGCAGTCATAGCATTAAGATAAGATGTGTGCACGGTGCATCATCATCTTACCCCCTAAACAAGGTGAAGGTGAAAGGCTTAGGTTTAGAGCGTGAGATTTCTGTCGCTATTGTTCCTAAGCTCCCTCACGCTTTAGTTTTAAGGAGAGACTGGCCTCAGTTTAGGCGAGGCCTAGTGAAAGGCCTACAATCCAGGACAGGTCTGGTATCCACCAGGGCCCGCGCCAAAGCCGGGATAGAGGCTCAGGACCCAGTAGACGAACCCCTCCATGACGTGCCTTCACATGATGAGTTAATAACGCCCCCTACCGACACACCTAGGGAGAGGAGGGCCGATAGGCAAAAGGGTAAGCAGACTAGAAAACGGAATAGAGCAGAACTGGCAGCAGGGCAGGAGTTGCCATGGGCTCCTGCAGACTTAGTTGAAAAGTTTCCCTCTTTCCCTGAAGAACAAAGGGATGACCCTGCCCTATCACGGGCCTTTAAATATGCCAGTGCAGGGACGGGAACCCTGCCCCGATTTTTCCTGGATGAGGGGCTATTATATCGGGAAAGCCTAGACCCTCAGTTAGGACATACTCGGAAACAATTGGTGATACCTACCACCTTTAAAAATTTGGTTTTGAGGTTGGCCCATGACCACCCTGTAGGGGTCATAAAGGCATCCATGGTACATTCGACCAGATCTTAACCAGCTTTTATTGGCCAGGAGTTTTTTTTTTTTATAACTTTCTCTTTATTGATTTTTCAATTATTTATAGTTCACACAATAGAAAATAAACACAGCAGAAATCAAACAAGCACAAACCCCTCTAACAGAAGTAGCAAACAAAGCTAGACTACCCCAGAGCGGAACCCAACACCAGGGTCAGGCAGGACAACATTAACCACAGATCACCCTCATCACTGCAGCGGAGGTTCGCTTCCCCCCAGTCAGAGTCCCATGCCCCCCGTACACCCCCCTCCCACCCTTCAGACCTGTTACCTCCCCCTCCCCTCCCCAACCCCCCCTCTACCCCCACTACGAACTCTACCGACTACCCACCCCTTGTACTCCCCTCCCTCCCATTTCAATAACCACCCATCATACCCCTTCCACAACTGCCGAAAACTCTGCACCTTGTGCGCTCCATAGGCCGCAATTTCACACATACCCCGCAACCCACTCAATCTCCCCACAATATCCCTCCTAGTAGGCACATCCCTACTCTTCCATCGCAATAGAATCTCCCCCCTCGCTGCAGCAATACAATATCCAATCATCTGCTGCAGCCCCCTCTCCCCCTCCCCCTCCAGTTCATTCAACAGAGCCATGGCGGGAGTCAGAACAACTGGAACACCCGTCACCTCCCGAATAGCCCCCTCCCAGTCAACCCACATACTCTTCACCACCGGGCAGTCCCACAGCAAGTGATATAAATCCCCCCTCCCCTTACACCCCCTCCAACACTCTCCCGATTCCCCCTTACAGATGGCCCGCAATTTCCACGGAGTCCAATAGGTCTGATACCGAATCTTTAAACTACTCTCCAGGTAGACCGTGCCCGGGGCCAACCGCTTAGACCACCCATAAATACCCTGCCAGCGTTCCCGAGTCCACTCTCCCCCTAGTACCTTCTCCCACTCCACTTCTCCCCGTATTCTCCCCCCCACCCCCCCTGTTTAATCAATTCCCCATATAATTGAGTTATGACTCCCCTCCGCCCCCCGCTCGCCAACAGTGTCTCGACCACCGTGGCCTCACTAACTACATCTTCCTTAACCTCCCTCCTACCTAAAAAAGACATGACCTGTAAATAGGCAAAAAATCCTCTACCTTCCAACCCAAATTCACTTTGCAACTCCCCCCAACTCTTAAACTCCCCCCTCGAGTGGATCACCTGCCCCATATACCGCAACCCCTTCCCCCCCCCACTCCCTAAACACCCCCCCTCTTTCCCTGGGGCGAACTCTCGAACCCCCGTAATATACATACCTCTAGTATACTGCTTTCCTCCTAATAACTGACGCCTCGACCGTAACCAAAGCTCTTTTGTCAATGCTCTAAAAGGATTACCCCCTTTCCCCCCTTCCGCCACAGCTCCCGGGTCCCAAATCCACGCCGCCAGGCTCCCCCCCCTGTCCTTGCTCCTGCTCCATCTGCACACACCGGGGAGTCTCATCCCCCCCCTGCCAACTCTGCAATGCCCTTAACTGAGAAGCCAAATAATACTTTTCCAGCCAGGGAACCCCCATCCCCCCCTCCTTACTATGCCGAAACATTGCAAGCCGCGCTACCCTCAGGCGCTTCCCTGCCCATATAACTCCATCATAACCCGCTGGGCCCGCTTCAAGTAGTTCCGGGACACCTTACACGGTAGGGAACTAAACAAAAAAAGAAACCGTGGTAGAACATTCATTTTTAAAACTGCTATCCTGCCCAGCCACGTAAGATATAAACCCTTCCACCTTTGCAAATCGCGGCGCACATCATTCAAAAGCCCCCCATAATTAACCTTCCCCAGTCCCGCCAAATTCTTTCCCATCTGGATCCCCAAATATCGGTAATGTTCTCCCACCCACTTAAACGCAAACCCCCCTTTCAACCCAGCTACCAGCCCCTTACTTAAATTAAACCCCAAAATCTCGGATTTACTGTCATTGATCTTATACCCCGCTACCTTACTATAATACTCTATCTCTCTCATTAAGATCGGTAACGTTAACAAGGGCTCCCTAAGCGTAAAGATTACATCATCTGCAAATAGGGTGATTTTAACCTCCTGGGAGTTCATTAGGACCCCCTTAATATCCGGTGACCCCCTAACCCTCTCAGCCAGCGGCTCAATTACCAAGGCAAAGAGCAAAGGGGACAAGGGGCAGCCCTGCCTAGTACCCCTCCCTAAGTTGAACGCTCCAGAGTAACTGCCATTGACCCGCACCCTGGCCTGTGGCGCCGCATACATCGCTTGAACCCATTGAACGAAATGTGGGCCCAACCCCACTTTCTCCAGCACACTAAGCATAAAAGGCCATTCCACCCGATCAAACGCTTTTTCAGCATCTACCGACAGAAAAATGGCCCTTTACCCCGTCCGCTGCACCTCCCAGGTAAGGTTACATATCTTACGTATATTATCCCCCCCTTGCCGCCCTGTTATAAACCCTGTTTGGTCGGAATGTACTAAAGCAGGCATCACCTTAGCCAATCTATTGGCCAAGACCTTCGCCAAATGTTTAGCATCCACGTTCAATAGTGAAATGGGCCGGTAGGACCCACAAACCATTGGGTCTTTACCCGGCTTAGGGATAAGAGTTATCCCTGCTTCCCTCATTGAGCGTGGAGTCTCCCCGCCTGTCAACACTCCATTAAACACTTCCACCATCAAAGGCCCCAGAAGGGAGCGGAACACCTGATAGAACCGCCCCGACAACCCATCTAAACCAGGAGCCTTACCCCTTTTTAACGTACCTATCGCCAGATCTACTTCCCTCTCCGTTATGGGCCTATCCAACCACTCCGTCTCCTCCTTCGACAGAGAGGGCAAGGCACACTCTTTCAAGTACTCCTCACACTGAGCTTTCCCCCCCCCCTCACCTCACTAGTATATAACTTTTTATAATAGTCTGCGAAAGTCGCCCTAATTTCATTGTTCCCATGGACCAGCCTCCCCCCTACTCCCCGGATGCCCCCAATATTCTTCTGCATGACCTTACTACGCAAACCTCTGCGCCAACCTCCTCCCCACCCACCTCGTTTCCCCCCCTCAAACCACCCTTGCTTTAGTACCCGCAGCTCGTACGCTATTTCGCTTGCTCGCAGTTGCTCTAGCTGCCCCCTCAACTCTTTCAATTTCCCCTCGACCCCCCCTCCCCCCTCCCATGTACCATCCTCTCTAGACGACCAATATCTTGCAGCAACTGGTGTTCCCGTTCCCCCCTCCGTCGACGCTCCCGGGCCGCTTCCTGAACCAAGTGCCCCCTTACCACAGCCTTAAGCCCATCCCACACAATCCCTAACTCCACCTCTCCAGTCATATTAAATTCCTGATAGTCCTTCACCACCTTCCCTATACGTTCGATCACCCCCGGCTCTTCCAGCAGGGCCTCATTAAGCCTCCAGAATTTAACCCTGTCATCCACATACCCCAAGCTAAACTTAACCCACACAGGCGCATGGTCGGTCCACGTAATGGAGCCATGTTCTGCCTCTACCACCCTGTTCATCCAGCCTCCACCCGCCCACACCATATCAATCCTACTATACGTGCCATGTGGTGCTGAGTAATAAGTATTTTGTTTACATCCAGGATTCTGACTCCGCCAAACATCTTCCACCCCCAACCGTTCCTTCAAGTGCATCAATTTCACTCGATCCACCCGCCTCCCCAAACCACTACCCCCCCCCCATTGTCCAACCACGGGTTCACGGTCATATTAAAATCCCCCCCAATAATAATGGGGGCATCACTCAAACCCCCCAACTCACTCTGCATCCTTTCAAAGAATTCCCCCTGTTTCTCGTTAGGGCCATATATGCTCACAATCCAGGCCTGCTCCCTCCCAATTTGAACTTTAAGTCCCACTGCTCGACCCCTCTTGTCCCTGTATTCCCCCACCACCCTATCCACCCATTCCGCTCCCACCAAAATGCCCACCCCCCCTTCCGAGCCTCCGCTCTCTGTCCAGCCAACATGACCCTGGGGTAACGCTTCATCTGCAACATCCTTTCCTGTCCCACCTTCAGATGGGTTTCTTGTAGGCATATGAAATCCGCTCTCAGCCTACCGCCCTCTCGCTCCACCATTCTACGCTTCCTCCAAGTGCCCAACCCTCGCACATTCATTGTGGCTACTACCATCTGCTGCTGTCCCGCTCGCTTCCCACCACCCCCATCCCCCTGCCCCCTCTGTCCCCTCCCCCCCTTCTCGCCCCTTCCCCCCTCTCCCTTCCCACCCTCCCCTTTCCACAACCCCACCCCCAACCCCTTCACCTCCCCTCCCCCCCCTCCCCCTCCAAATCCCCCCTCCACCCTCTGGAGGTCTCCTTCGGAGTAGTGCCCATCAACCAGAGGCAGCTGCTTACCCCCTCCCCCCCTCCCCATATCTTCCCACTTCCCCCATCCAGCCCATCGCCATCCTCACCCCCCTCCCTTCCCTAACCTCCATCCCTCTCCCATCCCCAAAACTCCCCCTCCACTCCCCCACCCCCCAACTTCCCATACATTCACCCACCACATCCCCCTCACTCTCCCCTCCCCCCTCCCCAATAAGCATACATCCCCACACATGATATATTAATAATAATAAAAAAACCCAAAAAGAGCAAAGTTCTTCACATGGAGGTACGCAACCAAAAGAATATAGTCCCCGACTCTTCAGGTGCCCCCATCACTTTCGTTACAGGCAGGTTGCTCCTCAGCTGCCACCTCCGGGCTCCGACGACGCTTCTCACCGCTCCTCCTAGCCACCTGCGCTTCCTCTCCGCGACTGCCCCCCTCCAGTTCACTCGGCAGTCCACTCCCCAGCCCCGCCATTTTTAAAGCTGCCAGTGCCTCCGATACTGATTGGGCCCTCCAGTTCTTGAGCCCAACAGTGAAAAGGATGCCAAAAGGATACAACCATCTATAGCGGACATTCTCCTTCCTCAGAATGGATGTGACCGGCTGCATTTCTCGCCTCCGCTGTAGAGTTCCCGCAGCCAGGTCCGGGTAAATCTGTATAGTGTACCCCTGCCATACAAAATCCTTTCGGTTACGCATGAGAGTAATGATCCGCTCTTTAAGTTTGTAATCCTCCATACACAGGATAATATCTCTCGGTCGATTAGGCCTACTAGGGCCCAAGGCCCGGTGGGCTCGTACCAATTGCAGCCCCACCTGCTCAATCTCATTCCCCAAGTCTATTAAAATAGTCTGGAGCACTGCGTGCGCCACCTTCTCACTTTCCATAAACTCTTTCTCTTCTGGCACCCCGCGGATGCGCAAGTTATTCCTTCTGGACCGGTTTTCGAGGTCCTCCACTTTCAGCAAAACCAAGTCCTTCCAGGCCTCCAAGTCCTTAAGCGAGCGTTCTACCCCGGTCTGCCGGGTGTCCAGCCGTCCCAGCTGCTGTTCTTGTTCCTCCACTCTATTCCCCAACTCGCCCATCTCCTCTCGCAGTGCGGCACACATATCTCCAACTTCAGCTTTCACCGCCTGCAATTCTGTTCTAAGATCGCCGAACCAGCCACGCAGCTCTTCTCTCGTCACATTTTGCACTACCGTCTCCGCCATCGCAGGGACCTCGCTCCGCTGCCCCTTCCGATCTGGAGCTTCGCCATTTCCCACGCTTTGCCCCGCCATCTTTTTCTCACCAGCCGTGGACTTCGCGCTGCCATACGCGAACTCTTTCAAGTCCGCCGCCTTTTTTCTCATCGCCATAAGGTTCTGCAGACTTCCCTCTGCCACCGCCTGCTTTTGCTCTTTATATCCTGGGCTCGGATAGGGGAAAAACCTCCAAAACGTAAGCTGCCCTCCGGAGCTCTCCGCCTAAGCTGCCATTCCAGCTGATGACGTCACTTCCTCCCTCTGGCCAGGAGTTTTTAAAGAGACCGCAAAATTTTGTGAGTCCTGCCCTCAATGCCAAAGGGTTACTTCATCCCATCCAAAAAAGGTACCATTAGTTTCCGTACCCCTTATATCCAAACCTGTATATAGGTTAGCTATGGATATAGTGGGTCCCCTGAAGAGGACACCCCGGGGTTTTCAATACATCCTGGTCATCATCGATCAAGCTACCCGTTTCCCGTGGGCAATTCCCTTACGGAATACGTCCACTAGAACCATTGCGGCGAAAATAGTGAAGCTGTTTTGTGAGATTGGGTTTCCCCAGGAGGTTTTAACTGATCGAGGCAGTAACTTCCTCTCTAAATATCTAGCCCAAGTCTGGGATGCCTTTGGCATTTGCCATGTTAAAACAGCCGCCTACCACCTGCAATCAAACGGTTTAGTGGAAAGGCTAAATCAAACAATAAAAAGAATATTGAAGAGAAGCCTAGGAAGTGATATGTCCGACTGGGATATAATTCTCCCGTTTGCGTTGTATGCATGCAGAGAACGTAAGCAGTCCTTTATGGGGGTTTCGCCGTACAAGTTGATGTATGGGCGACATATTACGGGAACAGTGGGTGGAGCCAGCCCTAGAGGAAGTGGAGGTTCCAAAATTTTTAAGGGACCTGAAAGGACGCTTTCAGCGTACCACCCAGGTGGCGGAGGGGAATGTTATCACTAGTCAGACCCGCCAGAAGAATTATTATGACCAGTGTGCCCGACCACGCCAGTTAGAGGTAGGCGAAAGGGTTGTCGTAACGGTGGATGGATCTACCCCAAAGTTTGAAGCCAAATGGAAGGGCCCTTATAGGGTCATCAAACGAGTGGGACCAGTCTCCTATGTAGTAGAGACGAGGAAAGGAAGACAGCAAATTTTCCATATAAATGTGTTGCAACCATGGCATGAGCGGGTAGTGTTGGCTCGAGTGGCCACAAAAAAAAATGAATTGGATAGCTGTCGAGCAGATCATCACATCCCTTCTAGAATTCCGTGCTGTGCCGACAGTTGTCTGCCAGCCCGGAATATCTTAAGGGGGGGGATCTGTGGTGGCGAGGATGTAGGGGAGCAGAAACAAAGAGGAAAAAAACAGGTATTTTCCTCTGAACAAAGAATTAGCTCCAGGAGTTTAGGGGTTAAAACTCCAGCTTTAGAAAAAAACTCCCTGCAGAAAGTAAGTGATAGGGAGCCACGCCCTAGCTCCATGGTAACCAGGCATGATCACGAGGATCATGGGGGGTGGAGCTGGGAAACAGAAGGAAAAACCACACATATAAGCTGAAGGAAGCAAGAGAAAGTAGAACTGCGAGAACTGCGAGAACTGCGGGAACGGCTGGAACTGCTGAAACCTCTGAGGTTTCCAGAGAGGCTTCCTGGGAAGTAAGAGACAAGCAAGCTCCCAGGGCAGTAAGAAGTTCCTGGGGGAGTTCCCAGAGAGGTTCCAAGGGAGAGTTGTCTTCTTGGAGGAAGGTAGAGTTTGCCAGAGAAGCAGAAGCTGCCAGCAGAAGCTGCGACTGTGAGAGAGGCAGAGCCTTCCAGGGGTAAAGAAGTTATCCACGAGCCCTGTAAGGAACACAAGAGGAACCTGGTGAGAGAAAGAGTTTACCAGGGGGAGAAGCCTGACTATGAGAATGGCAGAGAGGTGTCTCTAGGAGAGCCGATGGAAACAGAGCCTTCTTCAGTAAAGTCTGGAAAGAGCTTGGATCCAAAGAGAGAGGTGAGCACCTTGAAATCCTCCCAGAGTGCATTAAGAGATAAAAAAAACTCCATATTCCCTCTAGTAAGCCTCAGCAGAGAGAGGAATCTGTATTGAAGAGAGTTTTAAGATTTTTAGAGAAACTGAAGCCTGCCGTTTCTGACACAGAGTTGAATCAGTTACAAATGGACTCTGATATTGAGAGCATGGAAATGGAAAAGTATTTGCCAGATGAGGTTTGCTCAGACAATGAAATGGATTGCTCTCTAGTTTTATCTCACAACTAAAAAGCTGTAAGGTTTTAAAGGGTAGGAAACCTGGAGGCTTAGTTAACCGAAGGGCAGTTCTGTGAATTATGCAAATGAGTTGCTGGTCTCCTGGGCTTGTTCCGGTGTCTTCAAAAAGGACTGTTTGAATAAGGGAAGCCAGGGTGTGCAATATAGCAACTGGGAAAAAAACAAAGAGTGCCAGAGATAAAACAGCTTGCAGTGAAGAAGCCAATGCTGTGTATAGCTTAGAGGATATAAAGCTTTTGTTTTAAACTAAGCTAAAGAGCCCAAGGCTGATGTTTGGCGCAGGAAAGTTGCTGACTGTTTTCAAGTGAAGAAACACTGCTGTTTTTGTACTCTAGCAAGTTTACCTGAGAAGCATCTATTCTTTTGTTTCACTGGAGAAAATAATCCAAATTTATGTTATGATATTTTGAACTACTAGAAAGAAAAGTTCACTGGGCTGAAGTAAAAAATAATAAATAATCCTGTTTGCCTATGGAAACCTTCTCGGCTGATTTTTTTCAACTACGCGACTACATTACCCAGCAGGCCAAGTGCTGGGAACATAGGTGATTAAACAAGGGACATTTAAAGTCCCTGCTCCTAGGCTACTACCTAGCGAGTAGGGGGCACGACAATACATAGAGCAATTAAATGCCTACTAAGCATAGCCTTCCCAGCATCCCATAAAGTTCTAACATCAGTCTCAGGCAAATTTTTGAAGGTCATATAGTCTACCTTTCAGCACCAACTTACTGAATCTCCATTTCCTCCTACTCTGTTTCCCTTCCTGCCCCCCCCCCCCACTTCAGTCCCCAAAACTCTGGAGCATGGTCAAATAGAGCCATTGCTCCTATTTTACAGTTCCTGATTCTCCAGGTAACCTCCAACCCCAACCCCAACCACTACATAAGAACATAAGATATGCTCATACTGGGTCAGATCAAGGTCCATCAAGTCCAGTATCCCATTTCCTACAGAGGCCAATCCAGGTCACAAGTACTTATCAGGCTCCCAAAAAGGTGCACAAATTCCACGTTACTTATCCCAGGGTAAGCAGTGGATCTCTCTGGTCCTCTTTAATAATGGTTTATGGACTTTTCCTCCAGGAACTTGTCCAAAGTAGTGGATTATCCCGGGGGAAGCAGTGGATTACATATCCATTCATGAGTACGACTGGTGGAGAGCTCAGAAAAAAGTGTAATCCTGCTCCAGCATATTCCACCACCACAATGCATTCACCTACCCCACCCCCATCATTTGCTGTTTCACCAATCTTACCAAATCCTTCTCCTTGAGATGCTTCGCTGCCCTCCCTTTACTATTATATTCATGATCCCAAATAAAATTAAAATCTCCTCCCTCTACCAACACTCTCTCGCCTCACTTCCACTTATATATCAAATAACTTTTGGAAGAACAGCTTTCATTTTTGGTTGTGGCCATGAACATTTACAAGGTGAGAACGCTTCCCCTAAGCTTACCCCTTATCAACACAAAAGTAGTCACATTTTTACAATATAACCCCACTGTTTTTCCCATCAAAATTTCTACTTCCCCTTTTGCCCCAACTTTATTTTTGACTGCATAGCACAGTTCCATAAGACTTGTGCTATGCAGTCAGACCAAGGTCCATCAGGCTCAGACCAAGCATCTATCAAACTCAGTATCCTGTTTCCAACAGTGGCCAATCAGGTCACAAGTACCTAGCAGGTTTTCAAAAAGACACAAAGAGCCAATTCAGAAAGGGGAACATCTGAGCCGCCTGGATGGCCCTGAGCAGGATGCGCCATGTTAGGATCTGATTCTGTAATACAGGAACAAAACGTTCCCGCAGCATATAGAATCAGGCCCTGAGACGGCCTGATGTACTCCCACAGACACACGGGGACGTCCTCCCCGCAGGCCCCCCTAACTCCCGCGGCGCTGACATCTGTTTCCCTAACGCCTGACCCAAAGTTGGGCAGCTGAGGTCAGGATCAGATGGTGGGGACCTATCTGCCCCCAGCCCCGACCTCTGGGGGGGGGGTTCCCGACCCAATTGTCTGGTTAAAGCTGCTTATTCCACCTTCGAGGTGGAATAAGCAGCATGTTTCCCCAACTCCGCAGGACGTATAGGGCTGTGATCTGAATCGGCCCTATACATCCTGTCGCCTCAGCCGGCCCCAATCTGCCTCCTCTCACCCCCCGCTGGCTCTCCCCGTACTGCTGCTCTGGCCGTGTGGGGAGAGTTACAGGGGTAATATGGGCAGGATGGATTATGGGGCTGCACATCCCGCTGAGACGTGCAGCTCCACAAGTCGTCTCTCAGAATCGGGCCCACAGATTCCGCAATGCTTGTATTGGGGCAAACCATGGATTTCCTGGGTCCTCTTTAATAATGGTTTATGGACCTTTCCTCCAGGAACTTGTCCAAACCTTTTTTAAACCCAGCTACACTAACAGCTTTTACTACATCCTCTGGTAACGAATTACAGAGTTTGATTACGCATTGAGTGAAAAAATATTTTTTCTTATTAGTTTTAAATAGGTTACAATGTAGATCCATTGCATGTCCCCTAGTCTTTCTACTTTTTGATGGTGTAAACAATCGAGCTACGTTTACCCATTCCACTCCATTCATTAATTCATAGATCTCTATCATATCTCCCCTCAGCCATCTCTTTTCCAGGTTAAAGAGCCCTAAACGTTTAAGCCTCTTCTCATAGGGGTATCCTTCCATCCCCTTTACCATTTTGGTGTCTCTTCTCTGTACCTCTTCTAATTCTGCTATATCCTTTTTAAGATATGGTGACCAGAATTGCACAAAATATTCAAGGTGCAGTGGCACCATGGAATGATACAGAGGCATTATAATATCCTTTGTTTTATTCTCCATTCTTTTCCTTATGATACCTAGCATTCTATTTGCCTTCTTGACCGCTGCTGCACACTGGGTGGAGGGTTTCAACATGTTACCAACGATGACACCTAAATCTTTTTCCTGGGTAGTAGTTCCTAATGTGGAACCTTGCACTGTCTAACCATAGTTTGGGATGTTCTTTCCTAGGTGCATAACTTTGCACTTGTCCACATTAAATTTCATCTGTCATTTGAACATCCAGTCTTCCAATTTATCGATGTGGAATAATACAGTAGTACAGTGGAGTGGATGTGGCCTAGTGGTTGGGGCAAGGTACTTCAGGCCGGAGGTTCAAATCCCACTAGAGGACAGCAACCTTGGGCCGGAAGGACTGGGGTTTCTAGTCCCAAAGGTGCTCCTTGTGGTCTTGGGCAAACCACTTAATCCTCCATTGCCCATGTTCCCTGTAAGCACAGTTACTTACCTGTAACAGGTGATCTCCGGAACAGCAGGAATTAGTCTTCACATATGGGTACGTCGGCGCCGACGGAGCCCGCACGGAAATGCTCCCCAGCATCCAATCAGAAAGCCTTTGGGAGCATCCCTCGTGCCTGCGCGGTGACTTCCCGCCTTTCCCACTGCCTCTCCCCAGTTGAGTTTCATAGCTGAGACAGAAGGAGAGAAAGAGGAAAGGAAATAGATAGATACAACTCCTAGGGGAGGTGGGTGCGTTGTGAAGACTAATTCCTGCTGTTCAGGAGATCATCTGTTACAGGTAAGTAACTGTGCTATCTCCAGGAACAAGCAGGAATGAGTCTTCACATATGGGGACTCCCTAGCTGTGGGTGCCAGGGGAGATCCCATAAAATGCGTATCCCTGGAACAGGACGGCATTTCCCAACCTGGATCTCCGGCATCCCCTGGGGGATGGAGGGTAGGAGTTGAATAGAGCAGAGCTGTAGAGGAACAGCGAATCTAAAGACTACAGGGAAAAAAGTCTTTAGAAGGTATGTCAAGTATCATCAAAATATTTAATGAACTAGCACAATATAGAGCTTACCTACTGGATTGTAGGAAGTAGACTGTAGATGCAGTAGCGGAATCGTCAAGGTGACTCCACAGCAGTGAGGAAGAAGTTCCAATCTGGAATGGGCAGGTGACCCAGGTGTCAGCCGGGGCAGGAGAAGATCGGCAGGTCTCCAATGAAAAGCTTTATGGGAAAAGCTGAGAACTCATTTAGGTACAGAGTCATAAACATTGAGGACTAAAAGAAGAAGACTGACCGATCTGGAAAATTAGCCCAGTCCGGAAGGGAAGAGAGGGTATGTAAAAAAGCCCCTATTCCCAAGGAGAACAGAAGTGTACTCAGGAACATTGAAGAGGTACACTGTCCTTCCTAGCTGTTAAGCGATAGGAAGACATTGAAGTTTGAGACTGCACAGATAGGGAGACGTATAACAAAAATAGAAGCTGTTGTCGTCACAGCAGTAATGGTTAGTATAACCCGTCCCAGTCACTGAGCCGTACGATAATAGGCAAGTTGACTGTCCGGACCCCATAAGGAAATAAAAACCTAAGCACCGACAGTCAGGGAGATAGGTAGACATAGGGTGCTATGGACATCTCCCAATATGCGTATGCCTATATACATATATATATATATATATGTATATATATCTGGAAGACATACATATCTATACCTATGAGAATATATGTATGTAGACAAGTAGTTGGGGTTTTTTTATAATATATATCTACATATAGACATGTAGATAGATATATGTATAGATAGAGGTGGGATGGCTGACGCCCACTCAGGGTACAAAAACATGTATGCCCACATACATGAAAACAATGTTTCAGAATACATGCCTGCAACTGAGCCACAGAAAAAAACATTCACATGGGGAATGTGATGGGAAAAAATTCATCCAGCAATAGGGGGTGAAGGAATATAGAGAATCGATTTCTGTGGAGCAGGAATGTAGGTCAGTGGAAGAACCAGTATGGTTGCGTGAAAAACAGAGGATAACAACAGTCTGGCAAGAGTACGTCAGCAGTACTTTAGGACTCTGATACGTCCGAAGGACAAGAAGAACGCATAGACGAAGATACCAGAGTGACCCAGCCAAGGGGTTCAGGGGTATCATGTACGATAAAGGAGTAAGCGTTGTCCAGTGGAGTAGAAAAACATAATGCCAAGCTGTAAGGAACAGGAGCATATTCCGGTCAGATTGGGAACTCCGTGGACATTTACGCAGAAAAGCTTGTCTGCTGTATATGAAAGACCCTCAGAGACAAAGGTCAATGCTCTGTAGTAAGGGCCCAGAGTAGAAGCTTCTCTGAAGGTTGCCGAGAGCATTGCGCAGGAGAATTATAAGATAAAACTGACAGATGTCAGGCGTGTTGCCACATCCGAGGAAAGGATATGGCTAGAAGAAGATAAGCTGCAGTGAATAGTATTATGCAAGATAGTTGCAAACAGCTTGCAATGAGCATTAAAGTAATCACTGGAACTCCTGCATATACAGCAACTGAACAAAACAACAGAGGGGATTCTCCTGTAGAAAACAGAGAGAAAACAGACAAAGGCAGCGGAGAGAATCTCCGTCCCTGTCCGATGAGTTGTTCAGAGCACGCAGTGAAGGAAAAACAAACAGGCTACACTGGAAGAAAAAAAGTGTTTCAGTATGGCACCAACTCAAGCAGGGGAAACCCTGGAAGAGAGGGGGTTGGAAAGTGACTTACCGTAGGGTAAGGCAGCTGAAGGAAAAGATGTCCATATGGGGACAGAAACTATCATGGGATAGTTGTGACCTCCCTTCGTGGTAGTAAGAAAGCGTAGTTACTCACCTGTAACAGGTGTTCTCCAGGAGCAGCAGGAATCAGTCCTCACTTATGGGTGACGTCGGCGCCGACGGAGCCCTCGCGGAGCAATTTTCCCCAGCTTTCAAAGAAAGCCTTTGGGAATTGCAGCGCGCATGCGCGGTCGTCTTCCCGCCCGAGGGTGCCATCTTAGCCAGTCGGATGACATAGCTAAAAAAGACAGCATAAAAATTTGCAAAAAGAACATAAGCAGACGATTGCAACTCCAAGGGGAGGAGGGAGGGTAGTGAGGACTGATTCCTGCTGCTCCTGGAGAACACCTGTTACAGGTGAGTAACTACGCTTTCTCCAGGACCAAGCAGGAAGTCAGTCCTCACTTATGGGACTCCCAAGCTCAAGGCTACCGGAGACCCTAAGCACAAAAATGAGCTCCCTCTAGCTCAGCAGCACAGAAGGATAGAATCTTCGCTGAATTATCACCCACCGGTAGCCCACATCCGGGATGGAGGGTAGGAGTTGCTCAGACCTCAAAGAGATTACGGAGGACTGCCTGTCCGAAAGCACTGTCCCTACGGGACTCCCTCTCGAGACAGTAATGGACCGCAAAAGTCTGGCTCGAAGACCAAGTAGCGGCCCGGCAGATGTCTGCCAGCGGAACAGAGCGGAGGTAAGCCACTGACGTGGCCTTTGCCCGAACGCAATGAGCCGTGACTCGACTTTCTAAGGAGAGTCCGGCTGCCCCATAAGCCCAAGAGATACAGTCCGCAACCCAGATGGACAGAGTACGCTTGGAGACCGGGAGCCCCAATTTATTGGGGTCAAAAGACACAAAAAGCTGAGAAGCTTTACGGTGCTCCCGCGTACGGTCAAGGTAGAAGTTCAATGCCCTTCTACAGTCCAGGGTATGGAGGACCGTCTCAGCTCGGCTGGAGTGTGGTCTGGGAAAGAAGGTTGGAAGTACCACCTCCTGATTGATGTGAAAAGGGGAGACCACTTTAGGCAGAAATTTTGGGTGAGTCCGTAGGACTACCCTATTCTTGTAGAACCTAGTGTAAGGGGGATCAGACACGAGGGCCTGCAATTCACTTACGCGTCTAGCGGAAGTGAGGGCTATCAAGAACAGTGTTTTCCAAGACAGAAAACGGAGAGAACAGGTAGCCATAGGTTCAAAAGGCGGACAGGTGATCCGCTGCAAAACCACATTCAGGTCCCAGTCAGGCGCTGGCGGGCGCAGAGGTGGTTTAAGTAGAAGGAGACCTCGGAGAAACCTCGCTACGAGAGGGTCATTGGAGAGAGGTCTGCCGTCCACCGGCACATGATGTGCTGAAAGAGCACTGAGGTGAACTTTGACGGAGTTGGACTTAAGTCCCAGATTAGAGAGGTGCAGCAAGTACTGCAAGATCACCGACACCGGGCAGGAGAAGGGATCCTGAGACTGTTGGGTACACCAGACTGCAAAGCGACGCCATTTAAGGGCGTAGCATTTGCGGGTAGAAGGCCGTCGCGAAGCCAAGACGACCTCCTCCACCTCCGCCGGCAGGAGAAGGGGAGCAAGGACTACCCTCTCAGCAGCCAGGCCATGAGGTTGAGAGACCTGAGGTTGGGGTGCAGGAGGGACCCCTGATCCTGAGTGAGGAGATCCGGTTGTACCCCCAGAGGGATGGGATCCTCCACCGCCAGTTGCAGCAGGAGCGGAAACCACGGCTGCCTGGGCCAGCGAGGGGCCACCAGGATCATGAAGGCTTTGTCTCGGAGAACCTTGAAAAGAGTCCGAGAGACCAGCGGGATGGGAGGGAAAGCGTACAGAAGGCTCCCCGACCACGAGATCAGAAAGGCGTCCGCCGCCACCCGAAGGGGGTGTGGCCGACGAGAGCAGAAGCGAGGAAGCTGCCGGTTGTGAGGACTGGCAAAGAGATCCACCGTGGGGAGACCCCACTTGAGGAAGAGCTTCTGAACTACCAAGGGATCCAGATGCCACTCGTGCGGCTGGAGGACCCTGCTGAGTTTGTCTGCAAGGCAATTTTCTTGGCCCGGGAGATAAACTGCCTTGAGGAGAATGCCGTGACTGACGGCCCAAGAGCAGAGCTTCTGTGCCTCCCGGCAGAGGAGGAAGGAGCCCGTGCCCCCCTGCTTGTTCACGTAGAACATGGCAACTTGATTGTCCGTCTGGACAAGGACGGACTGTTGGGAAGTCAGGTGGGAGAAGGCCTTGAGAGCCAGGCGGATCGCCCTGAGCTCCAGGAAGTTGATCTGCTGAGCAGACTCCCACGTGGTCCAGAGGCCCTGAGTACGTGCCTCTTGGCAATGTGCTCCCCAGCCCAGGAGGGATGCATCGGTGGTCAGCACCCGGGTCGGCTGAGGTGACTGGAAAGGCATTCCGAATATCAGGTTCGGCTGCCGGAGCCACCACCGGAGAGACGAGACCAGCGGCTCGGAAACGCGCACTAGGTCTGCTAGGCCGCCCGTGGCTTGTCGCCACTGCTGGCGGAGACACCATTGAGCAGACCGCATATTCAGGCGGGCATTGGGGGTCACATGGACGGTGGAAGCCATATGGCCGAGCAGTCTCAGGAAGCGCCTGGCGGAGACCAGGGGCTGGCTGCGAAAGCGGGTCGGCTAGGTCCATGAGCCGTTGAGCCCTGTCGAGTGGTAGGAATGCTCGCGCCTGAGGAGTGTGCAGCCTTGCGCCGATGAACTCGAGATCCTGTGAGGGGAGCAAAGTGGACTTTGCGAAGTTTATAACAAAGCCCAAGTGCTGCAGCAGAGTCACCGTGCGGCACGTGGCGTTGGTGACCTCCTGAGCGGACGCTGCTCTGATGAGCCAGTCGTCGAGGTACGGAAAGACATAGAGGCCGTGAAGCCGGAGATGGGCCGCCACGACCGCGAGACATTTTGTGAAGACTCGCGGTGCGGAGGACAGGCCAAAGGGCAGTACTCTGTACTGGTAATGATTTCCTGCCACCACAAACCTTAGGTATTGGCGGTGGCTTGGGTGGATGAGGATGTGCGTGTAGGCATCCTTTAGATCCAAGGAGCATAGCCAATCTCCCTGCTGGAGGTAGGGCAGAAGGATTCCAAGGGTAAGCATTTTGAACTTCTCCCGCACAAGGAACTTGTTGAGGTTGCGCAAGTCCAGGATGGGTCTGAGGCCCCCTGTTCTCTTTGGTATCAGAAAATACCTTGAATAAAAGCCTTGACCTCTCAGGTGGTGTGGCACCGGTTCCACCGCCTGTTCCTGCAGAAGACCTGCTAACTCCTGAAGGAGCAACTCTCTGTGCAGAGGGGGGCGCGGAGGTTCTCCCGGAAAATAGGAGGGAGGGACCTGATGGAAGTGGAGAAGATAGCCTTCTCGCACGACCTGAAGCACCCAGGCATCTGCGGTGATGCTGGACCACCTGTGGGCGAAGTGAACCAGCCGGCCTCCGGTGCTGGGAGGAACCAGCGGGGGGGGAGAGGCTATGCTTAGCGAGTCAAAAGCCCCCACCCTGCTGAGCAGGGGCTGGTGGTGCAGGCTTGGGGGCTTGCTGCCTACGGGACCCGTTACCCCGTCCCTTGGCCTGCTGGCCCTGTTGGGGAGCTGCAGGGGCCTGATAATGGGGGTATTGTTTGTAGGCAGCCGCCTTCCTCGGGTAAAAGGACTTTTTCCCCGAGCCCTTCTTTTTCTGGGAAGGGGCGGAGGTCTTCCTAGAAAGCCTGGTCCTGGTGAGAGTCTCAGTCTCAATTTGCGCAGCCTTTTCCGCCATGGGCTTGCCAAAGAGGTTTTCGCCTCGGCAGGGGACATCGACCAACTTGTCCTGCACCCAGGGCTCAAGGTCTGACGACTGAAGCCAAGCCTGTCGGCGGGCACCGATGCCGGCTGCGGCCACTCGAGCCGAGGCTTCAAAGCCATCATAGGCTGCTCGGGACATGAACTTTGAGCATTCCCGAATGCCAGTGGACAAGGCTAGGAACCTCCGCAAGGGCTCCTCGGAGAGACCAGCGGAGAATCCGGCTAGCTCTTTAGCCAGATCCCGGAGATACATGCCCATGTATAGCTGGTAAGTCTGGACACGACATGCGAGCATAGAGCCCTGGAAGCACTTCTTGCCAAGGCCATCCAGGTTACGGGCCTCCCTGCCAGGAGGCACCGAGGAGTGCATCTTCTGGCTCTTAAGACGATGCATGGCCGATTCCACTACCATGGAATGGTGTGGCAGCTGTGCCTTTTGAAAGCCAGGGCTCTTGCGGACTCGATAGATAGAATCGACCCGCTTGCTCAGGACCGGCGAGGAGGCCGGACTCTCCCACATGCGGAAGAGTAGTCGTTCCAGCATAGGAGGAACCGGCACAGTAAAGTGTTCCCTCGCGGGAGAGTCATACTGGAGGGCGTCGAGCTCTTCGGCTCGAGGCTCCTCCTCGGGATCCGCAGGGAAGGCCAAAGCCTTGGCCATATCCCTAACGAAGTCCGAGAACCGGGCATCCTCCGGGGGGGACTGCTTCCGAGGCTCGGACTCCGGTGGGACACACCGAGTCCGGAAAGAATCAGGTGACTCTTCCTCCTCAGACTCCCAGACCGACTCCCAGACCGACTCCGACGAGGACTCGGTGGGGTCGGCCCGGACAGGGTGCGGCGCCAGCCGCCCCGACGTCGAGGGAGTCGGCGTCGGCGACCTCGGTCCCGAACGGGAGGCCGAGGGTGACCTCGACCGAGGATCGACTCGAGTTCTCATCGACTCGAGGATCGGCTCGGTCTCCGGGGTCGACTTGGACGTCGACGTCCCGGCGGTCGGGGCAGCGGCGCCAGCGAAGCCAGCGAGCAGTGCCCTCTGCTGGTCCATGAAGGCAGACAGTCTGCTCTCCAAGGCCGTCAACCTGAGTCCGAGCTCAGGTGACCCAGCAGTCCCCGACTCGGGCCCCGACGGTGTCGGGCCCGACGTCGGCTGTCGCGGAGGCGAGTCCAGAAGGACCACAGGACTTACCCGGGCAGGCATCTCCGACTCCAGGCGAGGTCGCTTCGGGATGTGTTCCTTCTCCAAGGACCCGGGGTGGCTGTCGGGGCTATGCGACCTGGCCCTCGCGGAACCAGGAGCGTCCACCGACGCCGCCCTCGCGGGTTTCACCTTCCGGCTATGGTCCCCGGAGGGAGAACCCCGGTCGGAGGAGCTCCGGCGACGGTCCGAGCTGGAGCCTTTCGACACGGAGGCCTCCGACGAGGTCCGGGTACGGCTGGGGTCAGCGAAGATTCTCTCACGCTGATGCCGCCGACTTCTCAACGCCTTTGAGGACAATTTGCTGCAGGGCCCACAGATCAGTTCCTCATGATCAGGGCCCAGGCAGCGGAGGCAAAAGTCGTGTGTGTCGGTTAGTGACATATTTCGGTCACACCGACCACACCGCTTAAACCCACTGGCAGCCATCGGGGGAAAAAGGGCCCCTGCGAGGTCAAAGGACCGGGCTGCCAGGGAAAACGAAAACGAAAGCTGACTAAGTCAGAAAAACCGAAAAAAGTAAGAGGACTCGTGACCGGCGTCGCGAGTCCGGGCGGGAAAAAGATCGGCGTCGAACCGAAGGAAAAAAGGATAAAATAAAGAGGAAAATCAACTTTTTCGCGGGGACAAGACGGGGACGTCTGTAGGGCTCCGCGGAAAAAAGAAGACTGGCTAAGATGGCACCCTCGGGCGGGAAGACGACCGCGCATGCGCGCTGCAATTCCCAAAGGCTTTCTTTGAAAGCTGGGGAAAATTGCTCCGCGAGGGCTCCGTCGGCGCCGACGTCACCCATAAGTGAGGACTGACTTCCTGCTTGGTCCTGGAGAATGGGAGAATTCTGCAACCCATGGACAAAAGTATTCGAGAGCATAGCATACTGGAAAAGAAACCAGTGTAGAGTTGGAAGAATAAACTTCTGCTAAGGGGAAGTTAACTGTAGATTGCAATACACAGGAACCTATGGTTGCTGGTTATGAGCAGACTGGGTAGAGTATGGAGACTTCAGACTAGGATGAGATGTCCCTTGCTTGGGTACACCGGGAGGATGGGCAGAAGAAGGATGAAACTTTCTCTTCTTCGGGAAAGAAGGTTTGGTAGGACATTTCCTACATCCTGGGGAAAAAGAAGGCTTAGGATGGTTTCCAGAACTAGGAAAGTCAGTGGAGCAATGAGCAACCTGACGTAAAGCTTCTCTATTGAAAAGATTGTCTCCAGTACAAGGAGAATTACCCAGTGTATGTTTTGCCCATCTGCTCAAGTCTGAAGCCTGCAGCCACGCTGTACGACGCGTTCCAATGGCAATAGCAGAGGATCTGCTAACAGACTCAAAAGAGTCTAGAGAAGCACGTGAAAGGAACCAAGAGATATTCCTGCTATGATTAAGAAGCAAGGAATAGTCAGAGGCCTTGGGTTCTGACAAAAAAGGAGACAAAAAAGTAACTTCTCTGTGACCTCCTGAAGTGTGAGACTCATATAAAAAATATATGAAATAATTCTTGAAGCCAACATAGAAGTTTGGAAGGTTTGACGTCCAAAGGCATCAAGTGCTTTAGATGCACGACCTGGTGGGAAAGAAGAATGCTTCTTCTTGCTTCTGACCTTCCTCATTGCTGATTCCACTACAATGGAATGATGCGGAAGTTGGCTTTTCTGAAACCCCGGAGAGGGAGGCACCTGATACAGAACATTCATGGCTGTAGAAGGCGCAGGAACCTTTAAAGGTGATTCCCAAATCCTCAGAAGAAGGTCCTGCAAAGACTGATGCAAAGGAAGCATTATGGTTTCCTTTTCTGCAGGATCTTGGTCAAGAGTAGGACCAGGAATAGGAATGGCAAGAAAGGCTGCCATGTCAAGGAGAAATTTCTGAAAAGAAGGATCTCCCAGAGGAACAATTCCTGGGTAGGCTGAGGTTCAATGAGCAGCGTGAACACCAGAAGACCTACTGGACTGGTGCATTCAAAGAATCCTGCTAGATGGAGAACGATACTGACAGTTCTGATTCGAGGAAGTTAGTACTGCGTTGTCGGTTCCCGGTATCAATTCCAAGCTAGGCATAGAAAGGATCGATGGCACCGATGGAACTGCAGGAAACGACGTCGACACCGGTACCGGCATCGGGGACAGTAATGCCATTGTAGCAGGTATCGGAGGTTGCCGAAGCGGTACCGAGGTAACCAGAGAGCTTTGGTGATTATCCCCGGTACTGCGTAGTCGGAGGCGACATGGATCGGCTCCGAAACACGTCGGGACCAAGTCATCTAGACTGGATATGGATTCCAGACTGGGCATCGAACCGAGCGTCGGTTGGGGAATCGGCGATGCCGCTACCTGAAGGTCAATCGGAATCGTATCGATCGGTACCAAAGGCACCGAGGACGTCCGAGGACGACGCCCGGTGAAGAGAGGAACACTCGACACCGGCGCCGATGTCGGGGTATCGGTACCACTCGAAGCCGGTACCCCCCCCAAGCATGGCGTAGATAGAGGAAAGCCCATCCGGGGCACATCGGTCGGCCCCGAAGGTACCCAGGGCACCAGATGACGATCCCCAGTGAAGAGTGGAACACTCGACACCGATGCCGACGCCGGGGCATCGGTACCGCTCGACGCCGGTATCGACCCCGCGGTTGGCTGGGATACAGGAAATCTAGACTGGGTCGTATCGATCGGCCCCGAAGGCACTGAGGACTCCTGACGACGATCCCTGGTGAAGAGCGGAGCACTCGACACCGGTGCCGATGCCGGGGGATCGGCACCGCTCGAAGCCGGCACCAACCCCGCGCATGGCTGGGAAGCAGGAAAACCAGTCTGGGTCGGGTCCAACGGTCCCGAAGGTACCGAGGACACCAGACGATGACCCCTGGTGAAGAGTGGAGCACTCGACACCGGTGCTGATGCCGAGGGAGCGGTACCGCTCGAAGCCGGTACCAACCACGCGCATGGCGGGGACGCAGGAAAGCCAGGCTGGGTCGTGTCGATCGGCCCTGAAGGTACCGAGGCCACCAGCTGACGATCCTCGGTGAAGAGTGGAGCACTCGACACCGGTGCCGATGCCGGGGGATCGGTACCGCTCGAAGCGGATACCACCCCCGAGCATGGCTCAGGTATGTTCTGTGAGGAGTGAACCCCAGGAACAACCTGAAACCCCGTAAATGCTTTGGAGCCTGAAGACTCCCGCCGGGGTCTTATTGCCAATGGGGTCTTGAGGGCAAGGCCGGAGCCGTCATCATGCTGGGCATGAGACCTACCCATCAAGAATTGGCTAGTCTTAACAGACTGTTTATGGGTTACCTGATCCTGGAGAGAAGAATAAACCCGCGTCCTCACCTCAGGAGGAAAAATGGCATCGAGAGATACCCGAAAAAGGGAAGGTCTTCTCCCGATACTAAAGCCCGATGGACCAGGGAAAAAGGGGTCAGGACCCAAACAGGTTAGACACCAGGCACTGGAGTCTAAAAAGAAAAATAAGTTTCCGCAGTGAAGGCACTTCTTAGGGGAAGAAGGCTCCATGTTGGAAAGGCCTGTTAGGCCTCAAAAGGATAAAAGAAAAAACTGAGGAGAAGTTATTTCTCTAAGTTGGAAAAGAAAAGAATAAAGCACCGGCGGTGCCAGTATCGGCGGGAAAGACAGCCGCGACCACAGGAAAACAAGAAATTAAGGATTTTTAAAGAAAAAGGTTTCTGCGGTGACAGGAGGTACGTCCTGTTGGATCCGCGGAAAAACGAAAACTGGGGAGAGGCAGTGGGAAAGGCGGGAAGTCACCGCGCAGGCGCGAGGGATGCTCCCAAAGGCTTTCTGATTGGATGCTGGGGAGCATTTCCGTGCGGGCTCCGTCGGCGCCAACGTACCCATATGTGAAGACTCATTCCTGCTTGTTCCTGGAGATAAATAGTTATCTCCAAGTTATAATGCCCTGTTCAATGTAATTTCAGTTTGTTCAATGTAAACCGCCTTGATATCATGAAAGGCGGTATATAAGAAATGTTAAAATAAATAAATAATGTACTCTTGCAATTTTTCACAATCCTTTTGGGTTTTAACAACTTTGAATAATTTGTGTCATCTGCAAATTTGATTATATCTCACTCGTTATTCCCATTTCCAGGTCATGTATGAATGTTAAAAAGCAGCGGACCCAGCACAGATCCCTGGGGTACTCCACAATTCACTTTTCTCCATTGGGAAAATTTCCCATTTAGCCCTACCCTCTGCTTTCTATCTTTTAACCAGTTCCCGATCCACAGTAGTACACTGCTCCTATCCCATGACTTTTTAATTTTGACAAGAGTCTCTCATGAGGGTCCTTGTTAAAGGCTTTCTGAAAATCCAGATAGATAAAATTGAGCTTGTCGATATAGTGTATCTGTTTATTCACTCCTTCAAAAAAATATAATAGATTAGTAAGACAAGACCTTCCTTGGCAAATGCCATGATGGCTTTCTCCAATTAAACCATGACTATCTACATGTTGAGCAATTTTGTTCTTTATAATGGTTTCTACCTTTTTGCCTGGTACTGACGTCAGACACACCGGTCTGTAGTTTCCCGGATCATCCCTGGAACTCTTTTTAAAAACTGGCATTATATTGGCCATTCGCCAATCTTCAGGTATTACAGAATATTTTAATGCTGCTTCAAAGATCACTAATAGTAGCTCTGCAATCTCATATTTCAGTTCTTTCAACACCCTTGGGTGTAAACCATCCAGTCCAGGTGATTTGCTACTCTTTAGTTTATCAAATAGTTATAATACATCTTCTTGGTTTATCGATATTTAGAAACATGGAAACATAGAAACATGATGACAGAAAAAGACCACATGGCCTATCTAGTCTGCCCCTCCATATCAACCACTACAACAGTCCCCTCTTTTTCTTTAGAGATCCTCTGTGTTTGTCACATGTTTTTTGAATTTAGATACTGTCCTCATCTCTACTACCTCTACTGGGAGACTATTCCAAGCATCTATCACTCTTTCTGTAAAGAAATATTTCTGCATATTACTCCTGAATTTATCCCCTTTCATCCTCATCCTAGCAGAGCTTGCTTTCAATCAAAAGAGGCTCTCCTCCTGTGCATTTATGCTACGGAGATATTTAAACATCTTTATCATATCTCCTCTATCCTGTCTTTCCTCTAAAGTATACATATTAAGATCCTTGTCTGTCCTCATATGCTTTATAAGGAAGACCACTAACCCTTTTAGTAGCCCTCTCTGCACTGACTCCAACCTGTTTATATCCTTTTGAGGGTTTGGTCTCCAAAACTGCACACAATACTCCAAATGAGGTTGCACCAAAGACCTATACAGACGCACTATCGCCTCCTTTTTTCTGCTGATCATTCCTCTCCCTATGCACCCAAGCATCCTTCTAGCTTTTGCCATCACCTTTTCTTTTTTTTTTCTTTTTTAATTGAAGCTTTACTTTATACATCCAGGTATTCACATGAATGAAAACACAATAGAATATATCATAAACACATGAAATAAAGACACAAAGAAATAAAACATCCATTAAGGTTAGCCCACAATTAAGAAAAGCGAAAGGGAGTACCAGGAAACAAAACATAGTAGCAGCGAAAAAAAGAAAATGCTGCAAACTACCATAAACAAATGCAGGGCAGGTGGAGACTTATACGTCAGCTGTATGAGAAGAAACAGCAACTTGTACAGAAACCTCTTCTCTAGCAGTAAGGAACTCCACAAGCTGCTTGGGATCAAAAAACAAATATACATTATAGGAAACACAACATTTAACAGGAAATTTTAATTGGAAAGCAGCTCCTAAGGCCAAGACCCTAAGTTGAAGGCCTAGAAACTCTCTCCTCCTCATTTGAAAACCACGAGACAAATCCGGAAACATCCTAACTAAAGATCCCAAAAAAACACTCATTAAAGTTCCTAAAGTAAGAGCGGAAAATCAAAGTTTTATCAGATTCCAAAGCTAGTGTAACAAGAAGGGTGAACCTATCTGTGATAACCTCCAAAGAGTTTTCTAAAAAACCCATTAGGTCCTCCGACCCCAAGGAAACAGGACCTAGAACCTCCCCACAGCCGCTAGAACCCAGGGACAAATGCACTCGAGTCACAGGTGGGAAATGCTCCAGAGAGAACTTTAACACTTCACCAAAGTATTTTCTCAACATCTCCATAGGTGACAAAATTGGAGACCTAGGAAAGTTCAAAAGTCTGATGTTATTACGTCAAACTTGATTTTCCAAATACACTGTCTTCCGAGAAAGCAGAATTTTATCCTTCATCTGAGCCCCAACCAGCTCCTGGAGGTGACCTATTTCCTGCTCCAAAATGAAAATTCTCCCTGCTTGCTGCTCCTGAGCAGTGGAGACTGAGGAGTAATTATTCTTAACTTCCAGCAAATCAGTGTTTACAATTCCCATAAGAGAACTTACGGAAGAGTTCACCATTGCAATTGCATCCCACAGCGCCTCCAAAGTAATCAAACTTGATTTCATCACACCTTCAACCCCGGCAGATGGCAACACTCCAGTCTGTGCAGGCACCAACTCCCTGGCAGATATTTTAGCCGTCACAACATTTACACACTGTACCTCACTCTCTAGAGAGATTGCCTTTGCCACTGGAACGCTCTCTTCACCATCCCTCAATGGCGTGCTAGTCGGCAAGCCGCCAGGAGGCACCTCTCTAACAGGCCAATCGCTTCCGGGTCTTGACAGGGGGGTTCACAGCTCTGGCGAGAGCTGCATACCTAAAGCGCACAGAGCCGACAAATCTTCTGCCGGCTTCGTCGAGGACGCTGCTCCTGTACCAGAGGAAAAGCCACAAACATCTAATGTCCGCTGTCCCTTGGAGCTTGCTGCAACAGCAACAGGACCCGAGGATAGGTCACCTTGCTGTCTCTTCCTGCAGCCTATTCCAGCGCCGCAGATACTGCTCCTGGTCACAACGCAGAGGAAGTTTGACTACACTCCTGCAACACTTCCTGCTGCCATCTTACTTCCCCCCTGCCATCACTTTTTCTACCTACTTAACTACTTTAAGATCGTCAGACACAATCACACCCAGGTCCCGCTCTTCTTTTGTGGACAGAAGTACTCCCCCCCCCCCCCACACTGTACTGCTCACTTGGACTTTTGCAGTCCAAATGTATGACCCTGCAATTTTTAGCATTGCATCTCAGCTGCCAAATTCTAGACCATTCTTCAAGCTTAGCTAGAACTCTCCTCATGTTATCTATACCTTCGTGGGTGTCTACTCTCTTGCAGATTGTTGTATCATCCGCAAAGAGGCAAACCTTACCGAACAGCTCTTCCGCAATATCACTAACAAAGATGTTAAAAAGAATCGGACCAAGGACAGATCCCTGCGGCACACCACTGGTAACCTCCCTCTCCTCAGAGTGGGCTCCATTTACCTGTATCCTTTGTTGCCTCCCCCTCAACCAATTTCTAACCCAATTAGTAATTTTAGGGTCCATCCCTAGGGTGCTCAGTTTGTTGATAAGTCACCCATACGGAACAGTGTCAAAGGCTTTACTGAAATCCAACATCTAGGGCTCTCCCTCAGTCCAACTCTCTGGTCACCCAGTCAAAGAAATCAATCTGATTTGTCTGACAAGACCTGCCTCTGGTGAATCCATGCTGCCTCCGATCCTGTAATTCATTGGACTCCAGAAACCTCACTATTTTCTCTTTGAGCAGTGTTTCCAATAATTTACTCTCCACAGAGGTTAGACTAACCAGCCTGTAGTTTTCAACTACATCCTTACTTCTGCTTTTTCTTTCAATTCTTCCAATGCATCACCTTTAAATACCATTTCAGTCATGGGTAACTTCCCTACATCTTCTTCAGTAAAGACTGAAGCAAAGAATTCATTCAGTCTCTCTGCTATGGCCTTGTCCCCTCTTAGTGCCCCTCATCGATACAATAATAGCAGCTATGGCTACCACTCTATCAACAATGAGTTGCTTGGCTGAAGACTGAACAAAATTTAGGTCAACTATCCAGAGGATCGCCAGAAGTCAACACTTACTCAATGGCACTTAACAACAACAACATCTAATGGTCCAACTGACTCTCTCACAGGTTTTTTGCTATGAAAGTACCCGAAAAAGTTTTTATTATGTACTTTTGCTTCTCACAGCAAGCTTTTTTTCCACTTACTTAGCCAGTATTTCCTGTAGGAAGACTATTTCCACCTGAGCCTCTCTTAACAAATGTAGAACCTTTTTTTAAACTTTACTGGATTATTAACCCACTTTAAATTCCATGAATCCAAACATACATTCTCCTCATCCATTTTGTACTACCAATACTTACCGGTTCTTTTGAACCTGTCTCGCTCACCCATGACATTTGTTTTATATCCACAACTCACCCCTCCAATATACCCATGCCTCCTTCTATACTCGAAGAATAGCAAACCCTTGTCACCAGAATACCCACCCCACTACACTGTGGAGACTCATGCATCCCACTAACCCCTTAACTCCACAAAAAAATCTATCCATTCATCACATCCCCCCTTCCCCCACATCTGAACAGTTTGAAACAACTCAGGGCCACGCTCAGTCTAATCTGCTAGCCAGTTTTTGGTTCTTCACTTCCACTGTAACCCACTGATAGCCATCATCAGAACTATTTTCATCGGGCCCAGTGTCCTCAAGTCTTGATTTGCCCAATCAGTTTGCTATTTGGACAGCAGTCACTCTCTCAAATCCAGATCTCCACTATAAGTGCCATCTTGCTCCACACTTTGCTAACAGCCCTTTCTCTTTTGGCCCTTGCATTGTCATTGAGATATAGACGAGACCTACAGGAACACAGTACTGAAGTCCCACCTCCAATCTGGTATCTTCTCTGTTGCCATGGAGGAGAGGGTCACATGAAAGGACAGCATCACCTTGATGTAGCAGGAAGTGATCCTGTAGCTAGGAAGTGATCCTGTAGCTAGGACCTGTCCTCCAGGTGATGTAACACCCTCTCGCACAGAGTTGATTTCTCCAGGGACATGTGCCTATGAGGGAAGGATTATAGTTGGTGATTCAGTCATTAGGCTAGGTGGCCAGTGGACATGAGGATCGCCAGGTAACATGCCTGCCTACCTCACACGCCACCTAGACAAGGTTTTAGATAGTGCTGGGAAGGAGCCTGATCTCATGATACATGTCGGTACCAGTGACATAGGAAAATGTGAGAGGGAGGTTCTGGAGGCCAAATTTAGGATTTTAAGTAGGAAGTTGAAATCCAGAACCTCCAGGGTAGCATTCTCTGAAATGCTTCCCATGCCACGTGCGGGACCCAAAAAGTAGGCAGAGCTCCAGAGTCTCAATGCATGGATGAGAGGATGGTACAAGGAACAGGATTTTGGATTTGTTAGGAACTAGGCAACATTCTGGGGAAGGGTATGGCTTTTCCAAAAGGATGGGCTGCACCTTAACCAGGATGGAACCAGGATGCTGGCATTAACCCTTAAAAAGGACATAGAGCAGCTTTTAAACTAGATAATAGGTGAAAGCCAACAGTCACCCAAGAGTGCATGGTTCGGAAGGATGTTCCCTTGAAGGTTACTAGCAAAAGGTAGAAGTTAGGGCATCCTGATAGGGAGGTTCGAATAAAGATAAAAGTAGCCCAGATGCCTTTAAGTACAGAGCAGACAAAGCTGAAAGATTCCAAATTACCTTTGTCAAATGATAATCAGATTGTTAATATGAATAAAATATAACCTCTAAAATGCCTGTATGCAAATGCTAGAAGTCTAAAAAATAAGATGGGAGAATTAGAATATACAGCACTAAATGAAAGGTTAGATATAATTGACATCTCAGAGACCTGGTGAAAGGAGGACAGCCAATGGGATACCGTGATACCTGGGTACAAACTATATCGTAATGATAGGATAGATCATATTGGTGGAGGGAAACAAAACACACTGTAGAACAGGGGTCTCAAACACGCGGCCCGCGGGCCGCATGCGGCCCGCGAGAGACCTTTGTGCGGCCCGCGATGCAGAGGCCAAAAAAAAAAAAACCCGGCTTCTGCTGCTGCTGCCGCTGCGTGGCAGCACCAGAATCAACTCTCCCGCGGCCCTTCCCATCTGCCCGGCAAAGCATCTTCTGAGCTCCATCAGCGGCAGCTTTCAGGGCCGCGAAGAGAGTAGTATGCATGTCCGAGGTGTTAAAGCAAGGGTCGTCGTAGAAATCATCGGTGGCAGAGAAGGAACAGAGAGAGCTATCCGTTATCTCCATGTCTCGCAGGGGGTGTGACTGAGAACAATTTGGAAGGTTTGCAGCTGTTTTCTTTGCACCTTTCACCACCTGCCGCCTTCTCAGCCACAAACTTTGCTCTATTTATCCAGGCAATGGGGGCAAGGGCTTCCCTCCCTGCATGCTGTTATTCCTAGCATCCAATCAGAGGGCCCTCCAGAGGCAGGGCCCCGACGGATCCGTCTCTGATTGGACACGCATTAAGCACGTGAGCAAAGGTTCTGGGGAAAGTTTGCCAATGTCAAACAAGAGAAGTTGCCTGCGTAATCTTAGGATTTTTATTTTATTTCGTATATCTCCTTGCCTTGCATATGCGGATTTTGTGCTAATACACGTTTTGGTTCTGTCCTGCGATATAAACTATACGACTTCTTAATTAAAAGTGGCGGTCCTTGGATTTTTAGAGCTACTTTAAACCGGTTAGTGTCTTGAACTTTCCTGGTAGGGCAGACCTTTCTTTTAAATTAATTAAAATTTAAATTTTAATTAATTTAAAATGGGGGGGGGGGGGTAGGACTAGTAATGGGGGGGGGGGTAGGACGGAAAATTGGGGGTTGGGGGTTAGGACTGGAGGTGGTCTGATTGGGGGGCTAAGAAAAGTTAGTGTAGAATATCTATGGATAGAAATTCCATGTAAAATGGGAAAGGCAATGGCAGTGGAGGTACACTACTATTCACCTTGCCAGAATGAACAGATGGATGATGAAATGCTAAAAGAAAGGAAAAGGTGAATAGTGGAGTACCGCAGGGATCTGTGCTGGGCCCTCTGATTTTTAACATATTCAAAAAGGACCTGGAAATGGGAATAACGAGTTAGGTGATCAAATTTGCAGATGACACAAAATTATTCAAAGTTGTTAAAACGTAAGAGGATTGTGAAAAATTGCAAGACTACCTGGATAAATTGGAAGACTGGTCGTCCAAATGGCCAGTGAAATTTAATGTGGACAAGAGCAAAGTTATGCAGCGAGAAAGAACAACCCAAACTACGGTTACATGATACAAGGTTCCACATTAGGAACCACCATGCAGGAAAAAGATTTAGCTGTTATCATGGATAGTACATTGAAGCCCTCCGCTAAGTGTGCAGCAGTGACCAAGAAAGCAAATAGAATGCTAGGAATCATAAGGAAACAAATGAAGAATAAAACCAAGGATATTATAATGCCTATGCACACAATATTCCACCTTGAATATTGTGTGCAATTTTAGTCACGATATCTTAAAAAGGATATAGCAGTATTAGAAAAGGTATAAATAGGGAAGGAGACACAAGGAGAACAAGGGATTAGGATTCAAATGCAACCTCAAAGAGCCGCGGGGGGGAAATAGGATACAGCGTTTGCAATGGCTTGAACGACGATGGATTTATCGATTGCGGTCAGTTCATCCAGAAGGTCTGAATGTTGAACAGGAATGGTGGAGTTTATTCTGATGGGATGACTGAGTGATCCTTTTTCAACATCACAGGGGAACATGGTCAGAGTCACTTCACCCCATTCACACTGTTTTGTTTGGATTTCAGTGTATTCTCCTCCTTAGTGTGATGTCACAAGATAGGCCACTCCTTCTTTTGGGCGGGCACAGTATAAGAATCTCGTGATTCTTTGGCGTTTGTCTTAGACCTCACAGCAGTTGTACTTGAGACAGGGCCGAAACACGCATGTCGTACGCTGGACCTTTTGCTGACTGCTTGTGCACCCTGATAAGCTAAGTCAAAAATTTACACACTATAAACACTTTTTTATTATAAGTGTTATACATATTTCAAATTTAAACTAAAAAGGGATAGGCAGATATCGGGGGGTTGAGCGATTGCCTACTCTTTCCCCGGTCTGCTGTTCCCGACATTTTCTTTGGTATGATTAAATTCACACACTTTGTCTGCCGCCAGAACGATCTTAACTTTTAGGATCATTGTTCAGTGATCGTGTCTTTGAGGAGGTTGATCATTTGTTCTGATAATCGCAGTATGGCAGGTCAATTCTATTCTGCATTTTCTGCTCCTGTAAAGCCTCACAGAATCTGGGCATGAAGCGGTAGCACCTGATTTTGATCCCGCAGGGGCTAGATGTGCCCACGGGACCAGAATCAGGTCTACCGGCCTGAATGTGCAGGCTGGGCCCTGATTCTGTTAGGCCGGATGCCCAGCAGATCTCTGGCTAGCCCAGCCAGGCTCCTGAATAGAGTGGCGGGCATGGCGTCATGTTGCCATACCACCACGGCTCCATTCTCGAGCCTCAATCACAGGCCACCAACGACAAACTTCTTTCCCTGCAGCCCAACCCCCCCCCATCCGGCCTTCCATGGCCAGGGTCGGGCTACGGGGAACCCCCTGAACCCCTCACCTCTTTGTCTCCACCGGGCTCAACAGTCCACCCACATCCATGGAGACTTATTCCACATCAGAATCAGCCCTGTAGGTCCGGGGTCAGGCACTGCCCACTGCATACCCTTGCACCTCCTCCAGCCCACCCCCTCCCACCCATGAACAGAGCTACGTGCGGGGAGCTCTGTCCCTGGCAGTATCATCCAGGCGTTTAGTGGGTCTGGACATCTGGATCGGATGTCCAGACCCGCTAAACGAAGATCAGAATGACCCCCATACAGGCTGCATGTATATAATTTTACAGGCATATAGTCTAGACAGTTTTAAAAGAACACTAAAAAGGTATACAGACAGCAACAGTGGCACAATATGAAAAAAAGAAAAAAAAACTACCATAAACTCAATGAACATATTATTGAATGAGAGAAAACTTCTGCCAAAATAATTCACATTAAAAGAATGGAGGAAAAAGACCTCAGAACTTGTCCAGCTGTACCATTTTAATTAGTGTATTAACAGGCTTGGAACCACTTGTCAATGGTCATAATGAACCTCCTTTTTTGTAAAATGTGAATATTCTGTTATTTAAACTAAAAACACATATAGCAACAACATGTAACAAAGAAAACACTCATCTTTTAAAGTTTTATCCCTTATATGTACTTGAAAATTTTGTTTTCTTCTATCCCATGTCTTGTTCATGGCCCTGAAATGGATTGTGTCTGGTTTGGAGAAAAAAAGATAATCCTTTGAATAGCAAAGCTTCCTTATCATCACTCAGACTGTAATTGGTCAGACTTATAATTTCTAATTCAGTTTCATTTGAGATCTGGTCACTGGTCTGGACCGGGGTGAATTCCCTCTCACTCGGCCAGGGGCAGCAAAACACCTTTTTGGTTGAAAGAGTCAAATAAACCAATCTCCAGCCCTGCCCCCAAGCTCTCTAGTTGCTGATCCTGTATTGGCAAAATATTAGTGGAGCCATGGCCCATGTGACACACCTCATTCTGCTGCCTGTGCACTCAGCCCCTGTTATGCCATGTCCTTGTTTTTTCTTTCAACCTCCCTTCCCTAAAACAACATCTGAATCACTTAAATCCTCACTTCCAGAATAGCTATCTGAGGAAGATGAATCAACTAACTGTCAGGTTGCCCTTTCCCTCATCCAAGGATGTTTACTTGTATTTTTTATGGTTTCAGTGACGAGAAGCATGGGATCAAGTGCACATTTTTTTAGAATGGCATTCCATTTATTGAGGAATGATGCATCCTCTGTAAATAAACTGGCTCTTTCAGAATATGGAGACCCTTACATATAATTTCGATTTTAAAATATTCAACCAGTGTGGTGCCATGACATTCTAACTTCACCAGTTTCTTATATGAATTTAAAATGTCTCTCCAAATTTATAGTGTAGGACCTCAGTTCCATTAATTGTGAAAGAGAAGGTGTCTTTAAAATTGCATTCAAACATTCTTAAATTTCTGATGTGCCATGCGTGTGCTCCTCCACTCATTAGCAATATAAGGACAGCAACAGTGTCAAAATACCAAGCAAAAGAAAAAACTGCCTGCAAACTCAATAAATATATTACTGCAGGAGAGATAATTTCCAGAACATCAATTTAGATGGTACAGCTGGACCTGTTCTAAGTCTTTTTCCTCCATTCTTTTAAAGTGATGCCTGACGTCAGTGCAGGACAAATAGGTAGAAACCATTATAAAGAATAAAATTACTGATCATGTATATAGTCATGATTTAATGGGAGAAAGCCAATATGGATTTAGGTAAGTAAAGTCTTGTCTTACTAATCTGTTATATTTTTTAAAGGTGTGAATAAACAGGTAGACCAAGGTGAGCCGGTTGATATAGTGGACTTGGATTTTCAGAAAGCCGTTAACAAGGTCCCTCTTGGCCAAATTAAAAAGACATGGGTTTGGAGGCAATGTACTATTGTGGATCAGGAACTGTCTAAAAAATAGAAAGCAGAGAGTAGGGCTAAATGGCCAATTTTCTCAATGGAGAAAGGTGAATAGTGGAGTACTCCACGGATTTGTGCTGGGCCCGCTGCTTTTTAATATATTCATAAATGACCTGGAAATAGGAATAATGAGTAAGACAATCAAGTTTGCAGATAACACAAAATTATTCAACGTTGTTAAAATATAAGAGGATTGTGAAAAATTGCAAGACAACCTTAATAAATTGGAAGACTGGTCGTCCAAATGGCAAATGGAATTTAATGGTGACAAGTGCAAAGTTAAGCACCTAGGAAAGAGCAACCCAAACTACGATTACACGATGCAAGATTCCACATTAGGAACCACGACCCAAGAAAAAGATTTAGGCATCATCGTGGACAATACATTGAAACCCTCCGCCCAGTGTACAGCAGCGGCCAAGAAATCAAATAGAATGTTAGGAATCATAAGAAAAGGAATGGAGAATAAAACCATGGATTTTATAATGCTTCTGTATCATTCCATGGTACGACTGTACCTTAAATATTGTGTGCAGTTCTGGTCGCCATATCTTAAAAAAGATATAGCGGAATTAGAAAAGGTGCAGAGAAGAACCATCAAAATGTTAAAGGGGATGAAAGGATACCCTATCGGGAAAGGCTTAAAAGGTTAGGACTTTTCAACTTGGAAAGCATAGTTACTCACCTGTAACAGGTGATCTCCGGGAACAGCAGAAATTTAGTCTTCACATATGGGTATCGTCGGTACCGACGGAACCTGCGCGGGAATGCTCCCCAGCATCCAATTAGAAAGTTTTTGGGAGCATCCCACAGTGCCTGCGTGCTGCCTTCCCGCCTTTCCCAACTGCCCCTCTCCAGTTGAGTTTAAAACTGAGACAAAGAGAGAGAGAGAGGGAAAGAGAAAGATATAGATAGAGAGATACAACTCCTAGGGGAGGTGGGTGGGTTGTGAAAGCACAGTTACTTACCTGTAACAGGTGATCTCTGGGAACAGCAGGAATAAGTCTTCACATATGGGTATCGTCGGTACCGACGGAGCCTGTGCGGGAACGCTCCCCAGCATCCAAAAAGAAAGCTTTTGGGAGCATCCCACAACGCCTGCGTCCTGCCTTCCCTCCTTTCCCAACTGCCCCTCTCCAGTTGAGTTTAAAGCTGAGACAAAGAGAGAGAGAGAGGGAAAGAGAAAGATATAGATAGAGAGATACAACTCCTAGGGGAGGTGGGTGGGTTGTGAAAGCACAGTTACTTACCTGTAACAGGTGATCTCTGGGAACAGCAGGAATAAGTCTTCACATATGGGTATCGTCGGTACCGACGGAGCCTGCGCGGGAACGCTCCCCAGCGTCCAAAAGGAAAGCTTTTGGGAGCATCCCACAGCGCCTGCGCACTGCCTTCCCGCCTTTCCCAACTGCCTCTCTCCAGTTTGAGTTTTAAGCTGAGACAAAGAGAGAGAGAGAGAGGAAAGGAAAGACAGATGGAGAGCTACAACTCCTAGGGGAGGTGGGTGGGTTGTGAAGACTTATTCCTGCTGTTCCCAGAGATCACCTGTTACAGGTAAGTAACTGTGCTATCTCCAGGAACAAGCAGGAATGAGTCTTCACATATGGGGACTCCCCAGCTAGAGATGCCAGGGAGATCCCCAAGGTTGTGAGTCCCTGAGAAGGACTCTACCTCCCTCCATGGATCTCGGGCATCCAACCAGGGATGGGGGGTAGGAGTTGTTTAAGTATGGAACAGGTGTTTGAGAACAGCCTGACCAAACAAGGCATCCCGGCGGGAGTCCTTGTCCAAGCAGTAATGGGCTGTAAAGGAATGAACCAAGGCCCAGGTGGCCGCTCGAAAGATTTGGTCGATGGACACAGAGTTTAGATGAGCCATAGAGGCTGCCATGGCCCTCACATTGTGAGCTGTGACATGGCCCTCTAGAGAAAGGTTCTTACTCTGGTAGAACAGAGTTCTCTTAGAGACTGGAAGTCCTAAATGAGAGGAATCAAAAGCAACAAAAAGTTGAGAAGACTGTCTATGTTGCTGTGTTCTTTGTAAGTAAAAAGCGAGCGCTCTCTTACAATCCAGGGTATGGAGATTCCTCTCTGCACTTGATGCATGAGGTCCTGGAAAAAAGACAGGTAAATATACCTCCTGATTCAGATGAAAAGGTGAAACCACTTTAGGCATAAAGTGTGGATTGGTCCTGAGGACTACCTTGTCATGATGGAACCTTGTATAAGGAGGATTAGCCACCAAGACTTGCAGCTCACTGATGCGGTGAGCTGAAGTGACTGCAATGAGAAAAATCACCTTCCAGGAAAGAAATTTCAAGGAGGTAGTGGCTAAGGGTGGCTTCATAAGCAGGCCAAGAACCAGATTCAAGTCCCATGCCACTGGAGGTGGTCTAATGGGAGGTTTACTCAAAAGAAGGCTTCTCATGAATCTTGCTATAAGAGGATGAGAGGAAATGGGCTGTCCATTGAGAGGCTTAAGGGATGCTGCAATAGCACTCAAATGGACTCTTGTTGAATTCATTTTAAGGCCTGCATGGATAAATGCAGCAAATACTCTAGTAAAGAATTCAGAGGTATTGCCAGAGGGTTAAGACCCTTCTCTGCACACCAAATGGTAAACCTCTTCCATTTAAAAGCATAGGAACGTCTGGTGGAAGGCTTTCTGGAAGCATGAAGGATATCCTTCACTTGCTGAGAAAGATGCAAATCTTGAAGATCTAGGCCTTCAGCAACCAGGCCCTGAGATGAAGAGACTGGGGATTTGGGTGCCACAACGTTCCCTCCTCCTGGGATAGGAGGTCTGGAGCAGATCCCAAGTCCAGGGAGGAAGCTTGAGAGAGATGTAGAAGTAGAGGGTACCACACTTGGCGTGGCCAACGTGGTGCTATGAGGATCATAGACCCCTTGTCTCTCTGAAGCTTGAACAGTGTCTTGGGAATTAGGGGAATGGGTGGGAAGACATAGAGGAAGTCTTGCCCCCAATGAAGGAGGAAGGCATCCCTGGCCTGAACTCCCTGACATGGAATCCTGGAACAGAACCGGGGAAGTTTGGCATTCCACGGACTTGCAAACAGGTCTATGTCTGGGGTTCCCCAAATTTGAAAGATCCTGGCTATCTGGTCCCCATGGAGGGACCATTCGTGTGGAAGCAGAACTCGACTGAGTCTGTCTGCCCAAGAGTTTTGAACCCCTGGAAGATACACTGCCATGAGATGAATTTGATGCTCTCTGGCGAAGGCCCACAATCTCACAGCTTCGTTGCAAAGCGACAGAGAGACAGTCCCCCCCTGCTTGTTCACGTAGAACATGGCTACTTGGTTGTCCGTGTGGATGAGGACTGTCTTGTAGCTGAGCAGGGTGTGGAAGACTCTGAGAGCTAGAAAAATTGCCCTGAGCTCTAAGAGGTTGATATGTAGAGATGTCTCCTGTGGAGACCAGATGCCCTGGGTGGAGAGATCTTGTAGATGAGCCCCCCAACCCTTTGGGGAGGCATCTGTTGTAAGGGTTGCTTGGGGTAACACCTGTTGAAAGGGGGACCCCAGCAACAGATTTTGGGTGGACCTCCACCACTGGAGAGAGCATAAAAGGTGACTGGAGGTTGCTATTTTGTCTGACAGGCACCCTGATGCCTGGATCCATTGGGTGGACAAAGTCCATTGAGCTGCCCTCATGTGAAGGCGAGCATAAGGGACCACATGCACGGTGGATGCCATGTGGCCTAACAGTTGTAACATCTCTCGAGCAGTTACATGGGACTTTAACTGAATCTGGGAGGCTAACTGCACCAAGCGTAGGCAACGGGCCTGGGGAAGATAGGCCCTTGCAGTGGTGGTATCCAGTAAGGCCCCTATGAACTCCAGAGATTGAGTAGGGGTGAGATGGGATTTTGGGATGTTTATTACAAGTCCCAGATACTGAAGGATACGCCTTGTGCAGGCCAGGGAAGCCTGGGCCTCTGACTGGGATGGAGCTCGGATGAACCAGTCGTCCAGATATGGGAATACAAATATTCCTAGAGTGCGTAGAAATGCAGCTACTACTGCCATGCATTTTGTGAACACCCTTGGAGCAGAGGCCAGACCGAAGGGAAGCACTCTGTATTGATAGTGCTTTCCTTGGAAAAGGAACCGAAGGAACCTTCTGTGTGTTGGATGGATGAGGACATGGGTGTACGCATCCTTGAGATCTAGAGAACAAAGCCAGTCCTGACTCTGGAGGTATGGAAGGAGAGTACCGAGAGAAGTCATCTTGAATTTCTCCTTGTATAGAAACGTTCAATTCTCTGAGATCTAATATGGGTCTGTAGCCCCCTGTTTTCTTTGGGATGAGAAAGTAGGGGGAGTAGAACCCTGAACCCTGTTGAAGAAGGGGTACTTCTTCTATTGCCCCCTGGGCAAGAAGGGTAGTAATCTCCTGACCCAGAAGGTCGAGGAGAGATGTTGGAGAATTGAACTGTCTCACCATGGTGTGAGGGGGAAGGTTTAAGAAATGAAGCTTGTACCCTTCCCTTATGATGGAGAGGGTCCATTGCTCTGCTGTGATTTGTTCCCATCTGGGAGCAAAGTGAGCTAAACTTCCTGGAATGGTGAGAGGCTCTGGATGTTCTAGAGCCAGAAAGGCTAAGTTCTCTAGTTGTAAGTCAAAGACCCTGAGGAGGCTGAGGCTGTTGAACCGTAGCAGTCCTAGCAGCCTTAGGCTTGGCCTGTTTCGGTTGTTGCTGTCTCTTTGTAGCAAAACGACCTGCAGAAGATGCCTGCTGACCATAAGCAGAATAATATTTCCCTTTTTTGGGAAAAAATCCCTTTTTGAACAACCTTTTCTTAAAAGGAGTAGAAGTAGACTTTGAAAGTCTATCTAAAGCAGAATTTTCAGCATCCATCTGGGTGGCCTTTGCTTGCCAATCTTTGCCAAAAAGATTTTCACCTGTACAAGTAAGGTTTCCTAGTCCATCCTGAACCCAGGGTTCCAAATCAGAAGCTTGTAACCAAGCAATTCTGCGTGCACCTATGGCAATAGCCGAGGCTCTGCTGGCACCTTCAAAAGAGTCAAAGGCTGCATGGTTGGAAAACTTGGAAACATCCTGGGCATGTTTGAGCCAGGTGAGAAACTCTTCCCTTTTATCTTCTGAAATAAAAGGAGATAAAGTTTGCAGATGATCTGTAACCTCTTTTAGAAACATCTCCATATAGACACTATAGGAGTTGATTCTGGCAACAAGCATATTAGCCTGGAAAATTCTCCTGCCAAAGGCATCTAAGGTTCTGCATTCTCTTCCTGGAGGAGTAGAAGAGTGCCTTTTTGTACTCTTGATCTTCTTCATAGCAGACTCCACCACAATGGAGTGGTGAGGAAGCTGAGTCTTATGAAAGCCAGGACAAGGAGGGACACGATACATGGTGTCCAACCTACGAGAATGAGGGGAGGTGGTGAGAGGAGTCTCCCATATGCCCAACATGTGATCATAAAGAATCTCATGTATTGGTAAAGTGGCTGCCTCTTTAGGAGCCTTAGGATATTGTAAAATATCTAATTTTTTGGCTCTAGGCTCTGTCTCGGGGCCACTGAGATGGAAAGGCCCTTGGCCACTTCCCTAATGAAGTCTTGAAAAGACAAGTCTTCTGGAGGAGACATTCTCCTTTTTGGAGAAGAGGGCTCCTGAGGAAGGATCACCAATGCTTCGATAGAGGCCTCTGATTCATCAGAGTCTTCAGAGGAATCGAAGTATCGCCTATCTGGATGCTCCTGCAGAGCCCGATATGCGTACCGGGTGGTATCGACATCGGGAGTGATCGGTACCGATGGGCATCACCGAACAGTGTACCGCTGCAGTCGACACCGAAGCCGATGCAATCGGTACCGGTGCCGGAATCAGTACCGACAACAGAGTTTGTTGCGGTACCGAAGGCGTCGCAGCTTGTATGAATGCCGTGATGGCACGCTGCATGGTCAGAATATTCTGATCCATCAACGTCACCAATGTCTGGATGTCGGTACCAGTGGGAACCACCGGTACCCCAGAACATGGCAACAGGTGATCGGTCGAGGCCGAGCCATCGATGTCAACCTGTGACCCCATAGATAAAGCTTTGTAAGCCGGAGCCTCCTGCGGGGGTAATTTTGCCGGTGTGGATTCCTCGAGAGCAAGCCCGGGGGCATCTCGATACTTAGAGGGAGATCTACCCTTCGAGGACCGGCTGGTCTTAAGTTTGGTTACCTAAGATCCATGGGAGGAAGAAGAAGCCCTGGAAGACGTCGATGCCACCGAAGCTGCATCAGAGGGAAACAGGGTACTGAGCTTGGCTGCTCGATTCTGTAGACCTCCTTTAGACATCATGGAACAGGACTCACAATCCGTAATGGAGTGGTCAGGACCTAAACATTTTAGACACCATTCATGGGTGTCGGTGACAGAAATAGTGCCGCTGCACTTCGTGCACTTTTTAAACCCGGAGGCGGGCTTTTCCATGAGGAAGAAATTTTTGTAGGCCTAAGGCCAAAGAAAGAAAAAATGCACTGAAGTGAGAAAAAGAGTAGTTATTTATTTATTTTTTTATTTTTTTTTTAATAAAGAAAGAAAGACCGGCGGTACCGGTCCAGCGTCGAGAAGGCAGACACGCGACCAAAGACATAAAAGAAAATAAAGAAATTCTTCAACGGTGACAGGAACACGACCTGCTGGCTCCGCGGAAAAGAAGAACTGGAGAGAGGCAGTTGGGAAAGGCGGGAAGGCAGCGCGCATGCGCTGTGGGATGCTCCCAAAAGCTTTCCTTTTGGACGCTGGGGAGCGTTCCCGCGCAGGCTCCGTCGGTACCGACGATACCCATATGTTAAGACTCATTCCTGCTTGTTCCTGGAGATGACTAAATTCCTGTTGTTCCCGGAGATCACCTGTTACAGGTGAGTAACTATGCTATCTCCAGGAACAAGCAGGAATGTAGTCTTCACATATGGGGACTCCCTAGCTTTAGATGCCAGGGAGAGAACCCCAGAAGTTGTGAGTCCCTGTGAAAGGGTTCCACTTCCCCCCATGGATCTCCAGCATCCTACCAGGGATGGTGGGTAGGAGTTAATTAGGTATGAAACAGGTGTTGGAGAACAGCCTGACCAAACAAGGCATCCCGGCGGGAGTCCTTGTCCAAGCAGTAATAGGCTGTGAAGGTATGAACCGAGGCCCAAGTGGCTGCTCGACAGATGTCGTCGATAGACACAGAGTGCAGATGAGCCATTGAAGCTCCCATGGCTCTCACACTGTGAGCTGTGACATGGCCCTCCAGAGGAAGATTCTTACTCTGATAGGCAAACAAAATACACTGTGCAATCCAGTTGGACAGCGTTCTGTTGGAGACTGGGAGTCCCAAATGAGAAGGATCAAAAGCAACAAAGAGTTGAGAGGACTTTCTATGTTGCTGTGTTCTTTTAAGTAAAAAGCTAAAGCTCTTTTACAGTCCAAAGTATGAAGATTCCTTTCTGCATTTGATGCATAAGGCCTTGGAAAAAACACAGGCATGTAGACCGCTTGGTTTAGATGAAAAGGCGAGACCACTTTTGGCATAAAGTGTGGATGAGTCCTAAGGACTACCTTATCATGATGGAACCTTGTATAAGGAGGATCAGCCACTAGTGCTTGCAACTCACTGATGCGACGTGCTGATGTGATTGCAATGAGAAAGATAACTTTCCAGGAAAGGAATTTCAAGGAGGTAGTAGCTAAGGGTTCGAAAGGTGGCTTCATGAGCTGGCCAAGAACCAGGTTTAAGTCCCATGCCACCGGTGGTGGCCTAATAGGAGGCTTAGTTAGAAGAAGTCCTCTCATAAATCTTGCTATAAGAGAATGGGAGGAAATAGGTTGTCCATTTAAAGGCTTGAAAGAAATTGCAATAGCACTCAAATGGACTCTTACTGAGTTAGTCTTAAGTCCTGCATTGGATAAATGAAGGAGATACTCCAGTAATGATTCCAGAGGTATCGCAAGGGGGTTAAGACCCTTCTGCAAGCACGATATGGTAAACCTTTTCCACTTGAAAGCATAAGAGCGTCCTGTGGAAGGCTTCCTGGAAGCATAAAGGATATCTTTTACTTGCTGAGAGAGGTTAAGATCATGAAGATCTAGGCCTTCAGCAACCAAGCCCTGAGATGCAGAGACTGGGGATTGGGATGCCATAACATCCCATCCTCCTGAGACAGGAGATCTGGAGCAGACCCTAACTCCAGAGAGGGAGCTTGAGAGAGATGTAGAAGCAGAGGGTACCACACTTGCCGTGGCCAATGTGGAGCTATGAGAATCATATGGCCTCTGTCTCTCTGAAGCTTGAACAGGGTTTTGGGAATTAGGGGAATGGGTGGAAAGGAATAAAGGAGGTCTTGACCCCAATGAAGGAGGAAAGCATTCCTGGCCTGAGAGCCCTGAGCCGGAATTCTGGAACAGAACCGGGGAAGTTCGGCATTCCACGGACTTGCAAAGAGGTCTATGTCCGGGGTTCCCTAAATTTGAAAAATCTTGGCCACCTGGTCTGCATGTAGAGACCATTCGTGTGGAAGCAGAACTCGACTGAGTCTGTCTGCCCAAGAGTTTTGAATGCCTGGAAGATACACTGCCAGGAGATGAATCTGATGCTCTCTGATGTGCGTGGTGAGTGAGCAAAAGGGCTTTCAATTAGCAAAACTAGGTAGCAGGGCATTATTCACTCACCCTGTGTTGCCGCCTATTTCCTTTGTTTCCTTTTAACATGCACTATAATAAAACAAAAATGAAAAATAAGAAACAAAACCAATAAAGATACAAATTTTCCCCCTGCATACGCCTAGACGAGCACAGATAGCGTAAGATGTGTGACCGCACGATAAGAAGGCAGAAATTGAGAGACCAGATGGACGATATGATCCTTTTCTTTCAATATCTTCTGTTTTTCTGTGTTTATATTACAGAACCCCAGAGACCACCCCATGTATTATAAATACCATGCTTGATGAAGACAGCAAAAACAGCAGGAGGGAAGTGTTATATTGCATTATACCACACGCTCTTATTCTCTCAGCACTAGTTTCTCAAAGCAAAGGGAGAAAAAAAGGACAGCTAGAGAGAGAGAGATGAGAGACAGGCAAGAGCGACAGAAAGAAAGAATACGTAAAACTGAACAGAGATGACAGATGAGGAAATCTGGCATAGCTGTTCGGTTCCTCTCTTACCATTCAGCCACCGTGAGTCGTGTTGCTCTGTCCGGATCGCGGGCCTGTTCCCCATAGTGCGGAAGACAGCTGCATCTGTCCCCATGAAATCCACCTGAACTCCAGAATACAGGTTTCCATCTACAGAGAAAGCAGACTGCTCAGTACTTAGAAGGCCATGGAATGGGAAGGGAAAGTCACAGGATGGAGGATGCGAGAGAAAGAAAACAAAGAGAAGAAAACAGACTTATGAAAGAGGAGATGAGGGTAGCGAGTTACATTAGCAAGAGAGGAACAAAAAGAGAAAGGCAGTGAACATGAATGGAACATGAGAGAAGGAGAAAGAGGGGGTACAGGGCAGACAGAGTCACAAAACAATGGACAGACATTAACAGAAGGAAAAGAGGAAAGAGTCATAGAATAGGAAGGGAGGTGAAAGAGTCCCAGAATAGGATGAGAGAGACAATGCCATTAGCTCACTCACTGACAAGAGCCGCTGTGCTGTACTGTCGTGGATCATATGGACATTTACCCTTCCCAGACTCCTGTGTGCCAGGTACCATCCGGAAGAGATACTCCTACAGGGATGAAGGAGCAGTATTAGTCAAGATAATCCTGTTATCCTTGCACAGCCATGAGCAAACAAGATCACACTGGGATCTGTACAAGGAATTGTGTTATTAGAGAAACAGGACATCAGATCTTAGCTTATTTTACAGAGCAAAATTAACATCCACAGACCTATCACCAAGCAGTGCTGAACAATAATTCTCCTTCCAATGAAATTCACTCTTTTCAGACCTCTGACTGTCTGCTTTGTGTTAAACGTTTTCTCCTTACCTCTGACCTCCAACCCCTATTAACAAGGGCACAGATGGGGTGATAGGCTCCAGTGCCACAGGCGTAGAGATGTGTACGATTTAAGGGCTGGATGAGCCGTACGTAATTGTAGCACTCACCCTACAGAGAGAGGTGGAAAAAGGATACATTAATGGTAGCAACCCATGTGTGTAGCAAACCATAGCAACTTCTACATGAAATACTTACATGACGCCCTTTTCCTGCCATCCGGCATTCATTCTGATGACTCAAGCTTGCAGGCCATTGGATCTGGACATGGAAGAGATGAAAAGCAATCACTTATGGGGAAGCCTTTCCCCTCTCTTGTCTTTAGCCTCAATCCCTTTAACTACAAGCATCCTACTTACAATAAGAGGCTCTTTGTTAATGTTCTGTAGGTCTAGAGCCATCAAGTACTCCCGAGCGCCCACGTACATGCGGTCTTGGTCCTGGTCCATCAGCAGAATCCGGTAATCACTGGTGTTAAACGTGAAGCTGAAAGGTCGCACTGTCCGAGTGTCCATCAGGTCTGCAAAGAAGGAATAAGAGAACATGTTAATTGCCCTAGAAAAGCAGCCAAAAATGGAGCTGCATATATTTACACATGCTCAGGAACTGGTGTAAATGTACAGAGCTAAAGTATGTACATAAGTACATATTTTACAGCCTATGAGAGCACTTCACGACTCCACCCATGCTGTGCCCAAACTACAGCCCTGAACATGCCTATACCGTATTACATAGCATGTACCTCTATGCAGGGCTAACATTATAAGAGACATTTTAATGCAAAAAAGCCTTTACAAAATTCCCACCCATATCGTATTTATTTCTTCAATTACCAAGAAGGCACTTTTCCTTCACTGATACAGAGATGGCTGCACTACTGTGAGTAGACGCTCTGGTGCTGGGGGCCCCATGTGGTTGAAAGGAGCCATAGAAGTGATTATTTTATTACTGTCATTCCAGCAGGCATAACAATTGCCACAATCTGGCAGATCACAGTGACCAATCATGCAGGAGCAGCACTGCAGAGTAAGAGGACCACGAGGCACTACCTAGCAGACTAGCACCCAAGGGAGAGGAGAATCCCAGGTCTCTTTGCAGGGCTTTCCCAGCCTGGGGTCACAAGTTGTATCCCCAGTCCCTGGGGACACCCAAGCTGGATACAAAGCTGCAGCTGCCACAAAGAAGAAAGGAACCAGCCGCCGGGAGTCCAAATCCTAGCCCTAAAAATAGGTTGGGTGGCTCCAGCAGGGGCGGTGAGATCAGGGGTATTCTGGGCTACACAGTGGCAGGGCTAAGTAGGTGTGGATGAGCCGGGGGAAGAGGTATGTGCACCAGCTGGTCCTCAGAGAGGACTCCCAGTCTGGCAGAATCCCCTCTGCATACCACAGTCTGACGCAAGCCCCAGCATGAGGGGGCATTTGGAGGTGATCAACAGCCCTGACACCTGCAATGACCTTCAGCAACCCAGTGAGAGAGGGAGGTCACACAAGGATTACGCAGCCCATGACTCCAGAACTAAGGGCACTAATTGGTTTCAAAGATTATGTCTGGAAAGGGTACAGATTCAGAAAAGACGCTGCAGGGGACAGTGATAGTGTTAGCTCTGTGCTTCCCTCCATCTCTCCTCTTATAAACTGTATGTTACAACTGAGCGAGAGAGTGAAAGGCAGACAGGTCGGCATGGGTCATACTGCATTCCTCACCTTTCTCCTCTCCTTCCACTCATCTCTCATGTTTTTCCTCTCACCTTTCCATTCCTTTCTCCTCTTCCTACCTCCCCTTTTATCTTTCCTCAGTCCCACTCCGCCATCTCTCTCCCCATCCCCTGCCTCTCTCATCTCAGATAAGACCTGCAGGATAATGAGCTCTGTTACCGAGATTATACAGTGTATAAACAGGGCACAGCTGGGAATGTGACTGGGCGAGACAGCCAGGAAAAGCCTGTCTCCCAGGAGAAAGTGAGCGCTGAGAAAGGGAGCACCAGCATAGGATAGGGATCTGTCAGGTGGGATGAAAGAGCTGAAGACACTTAAGACAGGACTCACTTACTTTTCCCACTTTCAAAAACAAAAAAGAAAAAAAGCATACTTACAGTGTAAGAATACAGAACAGAAAGGTAAAGGAGAGAGAAAGAGAGAGACGAGAGGGTCAATCTTTAACCCCAAATGAGACGTCTGCGAGAGAACCGTGAAATAAGCCCTGCACCTTCAATTCTGCCACATCTACAGAAAGTTCCCCAGCTATGGGTGCAGAGAATAACCCACTACCTGAATGTAACTTGCCTTTAGCTACTCTAGAAAAAAGGTCTGAGCTAAATCCAAAATCATTCCCCTTTCCCTATACTGTATAGCAAACCTGTTACACCAGAACAGCAGTTAACTCCCATGACTCAAATCGTATCAACCCTACCTATGAAAGGCAGCACTGCAAATATTACACCGGGTCATAGCACATCATTATGCCTCCTATTGGGGAAACATAATAAGCTGGATTGTAACTGATCCCTACATAGAAACTACATAGTAGCAAGATACCTGACCTCGGTCACACACAGAATATAGACAGACCCTCACCAAATACAGAATAAGGGAACACTATTAGAAACTAAAAACGTGCAGACAAAAGCTAAACTTGAAACTCCAAGAAGCCAGACTCTGTTTAATAACAGCAGAAAAACATTAATAGAAATGTATTTACTCCTGTATTATGCAGAATACAGAGCTATAAGAGACATGTATTTCCCAATGCTGGCAGAGAAAATCAGGCTTCCCACAAAAGAATGGATTAGGTAAAAGTGTGCATAATCCTGAGGGAAACAGGAGAAACAACAGCGTGACCAGAACCCTATTTCTCTCTCCCCTACTGTGTAATTTCATTAATACATTTTTTCTTCTTTTATGGTAATAACTTTGAGGACTATTCTCAAAGTGATTTCCCTCATCAGATTGCACTGTTTTGAAAATTATTCACTGCAATACAACTAACAGAACATGAGACCTTCTAGCCACCCTGCAAGATGATGTTCTGGGGGGTGGCAAGAGAACAGGGTAAGAAAACAAAATTTTCAAATCCAGGCATGTTGTTTGCAGCCATATGTCTTTCTGCAGATTTTGCAAGTTCAAAGTTCCCAGATCCTTTTGTACTTGTGGACCTTGTAGGCATAATTTCCCTTTGAAAGCTAGCTACAAGGTTGTTTCCCAACAAAAATTGTGGTATGGAAGGTAGCCTGCGGGGTTATCACCCCCCCCCCCCCCATGGACAGAAGAAGAAAAGCCCCTCTCTGTTTCCTAACGGGAGATAGGATACCTGCAGGCAGACAGGAAGAGTCTTTGCTGCAATCACAGCTTCTCTTCTTCTGCCCGCAAGGGATAGGATCCCCGTGAGCAGCCTACTGCCTCCTAGTTGTGATCATTGCAAAGACCCTTCCCGTCTGCCTACGGGAATCCCATCCCCCATGGGCAGAAGAAAAGCCAAGATTGCAGCAAAGACCCTTCCTGTCTGCAGACAGGAAGGGTCTCTGCACATGGGGCAGGACTTGGGTGGAGTTAGAGTAGGGGTTTTGGGCAGTGCTTGAGCCCCCCTAAAGAAAAAGCCATTCCACTGCCCTTACCTGTATCAATTCATAATTGCTCCCTTAGAAGGTAATTTTATAATAGGGTGGGGAAGACACATACTGTAAGTGCAGGATTGCTTAATTGGCAAGCCAGTGAGGCACCTCATTGGCTTAGCCTTTCAGAGTGGCGGGGACCTGGTGTTTCACTCCTGCACCTGTGCTATGCTACTGCTGCTGGCTCCACAGCATTTTTAAGAGGCAGAAACAGGCACTTCCTGTCTCTTGTGTAAAATAGGAAGTGACTGTTCTCACTTGTCAAAAATGCTGTGGTGTACAGCACAGTAGTACAGCACAGTGGCAGGAAGGAACACGCTAACACCACTGTGTAAAACAATAAACCAAAGCAGTGCTGTGGAGCACAGTGGGATGAGATTGGATGGGATGGGATGGAGTAGGGGGAGGAAGTGGCTGGCTGGTACTTAGGGCTAGGACTGAGACTCAAAAAGGGCTCATACTGGGAGAAGAACTGGAAATGAGCTGATGCTAGGGAGGTATGACTGCATGGGGGCTGATGCTGGGGCTGAAACTGGAAAAGAGCTGATGATGGGGAGGTAGGACTGGACAGGGCTGATACTGGGGCTGATGCTGGGGAGGGGGCTGACACTGGAAGGAGGCTAATGTTTAGACTGGCGGGATGATGTTAGGGCTGGAGGGGTGGTTAAAACTGTTAGGGGGCTGGGGCTGATGCTAGAGCAGAAACTGGAAATATACTGATGCTGAAGGGGCTGGGACTGGAAATGGGTTGATGCTGAGTCTAGGCAGGCTTAGACTGGGAGGAGACTTGGGCTGAGACTGGAAACAGCCTGATGCTGGGACTGAGGGGGGCTGTGGCTGGAAATGGGCTGATGCTATGGCTGGGAGAGGACTGGGGGCTGGCACTAGAAGAGAGCTGATGCTTGGCTTAATGCTGATGTTGGGGCTGGGATTGATGCTGGACCTTGGGAGTTGGGGGTGCTGAGACTGGAAGGAAAATTATGCTGGGGGTGGGGAAGCTGGGACAGGAAGGGAACTGATTTTGGACTTGACATTGGAAATGGGCTGATGCTGACGGTTGGAACTAGAAAGCAGTTAGGACTGGGGGGCTAGGACTGGAAATTAGTTGATGCCATGGGGGCGACTGGAAAGGAACTAATGCTGGCAGATATTGGGCAGAGGATGGAAGAAAGGAGAAGATGCTGAAATGAGCAGTGTGGAAGGAAGAGGCTAGGGAATATACAAAGGGAGGTTTGAGAGGGAGAGGCATCGGGATGGATGCTAAGGTAAGAAGGAGGAAAGATAGGGTTAATGAATATTGGAGAAGGAAGATGGATGTCTTGGAAAGGAGACGAGAGGGCAGAAGGGCAGGTACTAGAGACTTTAAAATCGGTGGGAGATGAGAAGGCAAACTAACATTGGCTGGGTACTGGGAATGTAAGTGGGGATTCAGAACTTAGGTCAAGCATTGATATCCTGGGTCCCTTCTTAATAATGGTTAGAGTGACCAGAACCAACTCAAATGGAAAAATTAAATGATCAGACAACAAGGGGGTAATTTTATAAGAAGCTACATTAAAATATGCATATGAAGGAGCACAAATCATACATTTTCAATGACTTACATGTGTCAATGGCCATTACGTACGTACTTTACCCAGTCACTTTTCTAGAAATACCTGCTTTAGGCCGATGGTGCAAGTAGCATGGGTGATGTTAGTTATACCTGCAGCAGGTTCGCTATGCTACAGCATGGTAACTGCAGGGGGACATATGTACACACCCCTTACAGTTATCCCCAGCCTACTACACAGCGTTACCAGCACAGGAGTTAGTAAATATGCCACACAGTGTCTGGCAGTGGAGGGTGTTTGTGTTTCTATCACTAATTTGATACCAGAATTTTAATAGAATACTTTTTGTATGTTGAATTGTAAAGTGAAATGTTCTACTTCTGCTCTGTGCCCACTGTAAGCAGTTTTATTGGTTAGTCAGGGAATGTTACATTTGAATGAATAACTATACTCTGTCAGACCAATGCTCAAAGGCAATTATGTGTTTGCCAGCAAATGCATTATTAGACTATCTGTGTATTTTAAATATATATATATGGATAGTATCAGGCCATTTAATTTGCTTAATGGCTAGATATTATCTGTATATTTATGGGCCATGTTAGGGAAGACGTGAGGGCAGGCCAGAAAATTATCCAGCTAGCGGCAATATTCAGCCATTATCCAGATATACTGTACATTTAGTTCAGCTGACGAATAGCAAGCCTAAACTAAACAGATAGTGCCAGCGCAGTCACCGCACCTGCACTATCTCTATATGTAGTGCTGAAAATTCACTCCTATTTGTGCAGCTCATACTGCAAGATTGGCCCCAAGATGGAGGGCCCAAAAACAAAAGTTAGTTCAGAGTGCCACAACCTCTTGAACCGGCCCTACCTAAATGCATAAGTTGCCCCTGTTTTATAAAGGCATTGTATGCTTCTATGTGCCTTTATCAAATTGCTTCCCCCTAAGCTGCCATATAAAGTTATTCTGGCCCCAGAGCAAGAACGTCTAAATGCCAGTAAGAATCGGTGCTTATGTATGTATTTATGGGATGCATGCTTAGAAGTGCTGGTGCCATTTCCACTCTGTCCATTTTCCACCCCTATGCTTATAGCCCAGAAAGGCAGGTGATATGTTTTCCCAAGCACCCATTTTTAGGTATGCATATGTACACTACGGCAGTTTTATAAGAGCCTACTTCAACATGTAAAATTCTGTTCTGCGACTCAAGCCGCTTACAAAATTACCCTAATGGAGGTCATTTTATAATGGGATGCCTGTGTGAAATGTCCAAAACAAGCACCTATTTTATGCCTATTTAATAAAGGCAACAAAGACGCCTATGTGCTTTTATAGAACAGCATCTCAGAAACCGTCCCAAAAGCACACAAAGTCTCACACACAAATTTATACCTACTCCAAAGAAGGTGTAAATGTATGTGCATTTTCTAGGTGTGTACCCGTGTATTTTTGAAACACACACATATCTCAGCTCTGTTCCAGCTCTGCCTAAATTGCACTCCCAGAAACACCTACATGCAGATTGTCTAAATGTAAGTTTAACGCGGTGCACCGAGCTCTTCTATATCAGTTCGGTTTACAAATAACAACAGCTTTTGTTCAAATACGGGTGGCACCTATACTGGACTTACAGAGAACAGGGTTGAAACAACTTGGGTTAACAGGGTAAACTATATACAACTATACCACTGTATACAAGCTCTCAGCTACGACAGCTTACAGGGTAACTATATACATGCTCTAAGCTAAGGTAGCTTACAGTCTTGGGTTACTATATACATACTCCTGCTAGGAGTTTGGTGGTGCTATTGTGCCGCGCTGGTGGTGTATGCAGTGGGTGGATTGTGGTGGCTGTCTTGGTGGCTGGGAGTGAGTGGTTGTTGTGAGGTGCCATAATGTTGCAGGAAGAGGTGGTGCTTCAGTGCTTTCCTGAACTTGGAGAGGTTCGTAATGGCACAGATGATGGGTGGAAGGGCATTCCAACACAAAGGGGCATGGAACATGAAGGCTCTCTTTCTTGTTGTCTGCGAGCACTTTGTAATCGTGCTAGGAATGCATAGGGTATTGGCTGTGACTGATCTTCTGGCTCTGTTTGGTGAGGTGGGGTGGATGAGGTCTGTGATGGCAGGGGAGGTGAGTTTGTTGCAGGCTTTGAATGTCAACAGTAGGATCTTGAATGTGAGTCTACAGTGGATCGGCAGCCAGTGGAGGTGCTTCAAGATTGGTGTTATGTGATCCCTCCTAGCGGCACCATGTAGTATTCTGGCTGCTGCGTTCATAGCCAGCTGCAGTGGATTCAATGTGTTTTTCGGTAGTCCCTGTAGGATGGCATCAGCATAGTCGAAATGGGGGATGATCAATGCCTGGTAGACTGTCCTGAAGTCGTCTGGTTCCAGTAGAGGTCTTAGGTGGCAGATCGATCGCATCTTGAGGTACACTGATTTGACGGTGTTATTTATATGGGCTTTCATGTCAAACTGTTGGTCGAGTGTTACCCCTAAGTAGCGGATTGTGGGGTTGCTTTGGAGTTCGGCGCTTTTTACTTTTAGTGTGGCTAGGGGGGGTGAATGATTGGTCTCTGGATATGAATAGAGCCTCAGTTTTCTTGAAATTTATTCTGAGGTTTTGGGTGTTAAGCCAGTCGGTTGTGGCGTCGAAGCAGGCGGTTAGTGATGAAAAGTCCGGCTGATCTGTGGCAAATGGGGTGTAAAGTAAGACGTCATCTGCGTATATGAGGCATGAGATGCCAAAGGAGCGGGCGATTGCACAGCTGGGCTGCATATATATATTAAAGAACAGTGCCGAGAGGGAGGATCCCTGTGGGACGCCCTGTCTTTGCTGGAATGCTTCGGAAGTCATGGGCCCAGTCTTCACATGCTGCCATCTGTCTGCGAGGTAAGATTCGCACCATCTCAAGGCCATGTCTTGAATCCCTTTCTCTGCCAGGCGCTCCATGAGCAGGACGTGGTCGACGGAGTCGAAAGCTGCGGCGATGTCAAGGAAGATTAGGGCATAGCCACTTCTGGTTTTGTCCAGGCTGGTGGTCAGGGTGTTGAAGAGAATGGTTAGGAGCGTCTCCACGCCGTGTGCTTCCCTGAATCCATGTTGGCCTGGGTCTAGGGGCGCAGTGGTCTCAATGTGGTCCTGGATTTGTCTTTGGACGAGCTTTTCGATTATTTTGGCCATTAATGGGATACTTGAGATTGGCCGGTATGAGTCCACTTTCTGGGGGTCCAGTTGGCTGTTTTTTAGGAGTGGCCTAATGGACGTTTGTTTTAGGCTTTGTGGAAAAGCTCCCGTGGTGAAGGAGAGGTTGATGAGTTTGGTTAAGAAGGGGCTGAATTCCTTGCGCAGTGTCCTTATCCAGAACACTGTGCAGGGGTCGTTTGGAGCTGTGGTGGTGTTAATCGCATTGATGGTGTCTTCGACATTCTTCTCTGATGGTAGTGAGAAAGTGGATAATGGTGTTGGGTGATGTGGTTTGTTCATAGGGGTGGGTGATGCCATTTTAATGGTCTGGATTAACTTTGACTGTAGGTAGTTCGCGTATTCTTGTGGGTCTGGCATGCTTTGTTGTGCTGGGGAAGTTTCCTTTGTGAGGGTCCGTACTAAGTTAAATAGGTCCTTCGGTTTATTTATGGAGCGCTGTAGTATTTCTGCGTGGTAGTTTTTCATTGTCTCAGCTACTTCCTCGCGGTGTTTCCTCAGATTGCTCATTGACCAGTTCCTGCATGAGCCAGATGGAGCTCTCCACTACAGGCAAGAGGACAGTAGCAGACCGTGGCCCTGAGGACATGTGGCGTGATGCATTATGTTAACATTGTGCTGACAAATGTCTGGCAGGCTGTTATATATATCTTACAGAGCAGCATGGGGCAATTATTGTTGGGATGGTTTGTGTTATATAGCGTATTGGTAGGAGAGTGCAGGTTTTTGATACCTACTATCTGCCACCCTTTCTCCTGTTTTTCCTCTTGTTTGTTCTGCTGTATTACCTATCCCTTGAACCTTGTCATCCGGGAAGATTTTGTAGCTGGGGGGGAAACCGTAGAAACAGGGGGACTTTGTTGACTACTTAGCGGTCAATGTATGTATGGGTGGTTGTGGATAACTTGTGGGGAGGTGTAGAGGGAGAGGTTGGGGGGAGGAGGAGAGAGCTTTTGGTGTTGATTGTATATTGGGGGAAGAGGTCTTGACACATTAAACGTGGTTAGTATGAGAGAGATGGGGGTAAGCATTTGGGAGAGGTGAATAGGGAAGGGAATCTGTAAGAGGAGAGGGAGGTATATGGGGAGGGTTAAAAGAGAGGACGGAGGTAGATATTGGGTATTCACTTCCTTTCGTATCACTAGCTATGGAGGGGAGGCCCTAGGCTGGGGGGTGGGGGTCTTGTCTCAATACAGAGAAATAACTTTCATTATAACCACAGACACCTGATGGATACAGGATGAGGATCATTTCCTGGAATGTGTATGGTCTGGGCACTCCCATTAAGCGCTCGAAGATCTTGAAAGCCCTGGCTCGTCACTGCTGCTATATAGCATTCCTTCAGGAAATACATCAGACCCTCTCAGAACATGCTAAACTGAGTTGAGACAGAGTAGGACAAGTATTTGGGACACCGGCACAGGGTCGTAAGGGCAGGGTGGTAATTCTGAGCCATAAATGGATACGATTCACCCGTACTACTGAACACTCAGATCCCCAGGGGCAATATATTATACTGTAGTACAAGGAGATCTAGAAGGACACCCTTTGGTAATGTGTAATTTATATGGCCCTAACAACCCAGAGGGAACTAGAGCAGTGCCCTTGTGATAAGGTCATACTGGGTGGGGACCTAAATGGTGTCCTTGACCCCCTGATGGACACCTCTCACCAAGATCGGAGGGCTAGGGAGGGAGCATCCCGGGTCCTGCAGCGTTTCTGATGACGATTCCATTTGGTAGACCCTTGGAGACTTTTACAGCCTGAGGATAGGAATTATAAGGATATATTGCATGCCCATGGTACTAGTGCCTGGATAGAACACTTGCTGATGTCTGGGTCTATTTTTGCGCACATGGATGCTGCCACAATAGGTCCGGGTGAGATTTTGGATCATATCCAATATGGATTCCTATTACTTGGCATTCACTGACATACAATACTTACAATTGGCGTTTTCCCTTGGACCTATACAAACACAAGAATTTTCGGTTTATTAGAGAATGCTGGCAAATATATGCACACCATAATGCCCAACATAAGGAGACTCCCGAATTATTTTGGTAAACTGCGAAAACGGTGCCAAAAGGAGATATTATTGCTTACTATGCTTGCCGGCGGTGGACTTTAAACGCTCGGGTGCTGTGCTTAGAGTACCAAGTAGTGACACTGCATAGAGAGCTTGCTAGTCATCCCAGAGAGGGGCCAGGGCTCAATTATTAGAAATACAAGCAGTCCTTAATGAGGTTCTCCACCAACGAACTAAGAAATCCTGGGCCTACTATAAATTTCAGCTTTTTCAGTATGGAGACAAAAATGGGCAGCTGTTGGTGCACTGTCTTCATGGGCCCCGAGGCACATAGACAGTCCCAATGCTGCGAGATGAGGGGGATGCATCATGTTGAGATACGCCAGCTATAGTGTGATTTTTCCAGAACTTTTATCAGCATCTTTATCAAGGGAAAAGGATTTCCCCCACCTGGGTAAATGCCTATCTTGAGATATTGTCTCTGCCATGGCTACAGAGCAATAGGTGGCAATGCTTGATGCTCCTGTTACTACCGAGGAAGTATCTTAGGGTATCCGTTGAGCCCACTGTTGTAAGGCCCCGGGTTCGAATGGATACACAGCGGAATTTTATAAACTTACTCGTGATCTAGTTGTTCCATCCTTGGTTGATGTATACCATACACAGGCCCAGAGGGGGGACTTTTTGTGGGGAGATAATAAGGCCTATTTAACTCTAATTCCCAAACCCGAGAAGGACCCCAAAATGACTAGCTCGTATCGCCCAATCTCCATAATAAACTATGATTTGAAATTTTGGGCAAAAATATTGGTGGATTGCCTGGGCCCTTCCTTCCCATGTTGGTCCAGGAGTCCAAAATTTATTTATTTATATTCTCTTATATACCGCGCTATTATGCATCAGTGTGGTTTACATTGAACAAACTGAAATTACATTGAACAGGGCATTATAACTTGGAGATAACTATTTTACAGGGAACATGAGCTATGGAGGGGTTAAGTGGCTTGCCCAAGACCACAAGGAGCACCTGTGGGACTAGAAACCCCAGTCCTTCCGCCCAAGGTTGCTGTCCTCTAGTGGGATTTGAACCCCCGACCTTCCGGCCTGAAGTACCTTGCCCCAACCACTAGGCCACTCCTCCACTCAATGTACAATGGGCTTTGTACACGGTAGACATGTGGCGAACAATATGAGGAAAATTCTAGCCTCTTTAGAGTGGGTCTGAGAAAGGCAGATTCCATCCCTGTTGATTAGTTTTGATGCTGAGAAGGCATTTGACAGTGTGGGGTGGGATTACTTGTTCCAGCTGTTACCTTACTATGGCCTGGGAGCTTCCTTTATCCAGATGATTGGCGTGCTTCATTGTGGACCCACCACAGCAGTATTAGCCAACGGCCAGGGGCGGCTCAAGGCAATCTGCTGCCTGAGGCGAAGTATGAAAAGGCACCCCCCCCCCAACACCTTAGAGGGGGCGGGGCTTTTTCAGAAATCCAATCAGAGACTGGACCAAACCAAAAAGCCGATTAGATTATATGGAGGAAATGCAAGATGCTTGCACACAGGGCAGTACCGAGCTGCAATCACACCCTGTGAGACTTGCAGCTCGGGCGCACGCCCCCCCTCTCCCCCCATACCGCCATCCAGCGCTGCCTGATCTTTCCCTGCTGCTGCTGCCCTCTGTTTTTTTCACGGAGGCGCCAGCAGCAGGGAAAGAGCAGGCAGTGCTAGATGGAGGTATGGGGAGGAGAAGGGGGGCATGCGCCCGATCTAAAAGGCACCGGCACTTTAAGCAGATCTGTCCCTCCTTAACATCGAGTCGGAGGAGGGAGGGACCAGAACTGCTTAAAGTGCTGCAAAAAGGCTTTGAGAGCGCATTTCGGCTGCCTGCTATTGTCCTGCCAGCGGCAGCAGGGCGACAGCAGACAACCGAAATACGCCACCCAAGCCTTTCCGCCCTGTTGGGCTGCACCGCTTGCACAGGGCTAGGTACGGTCCCATTTGTACACCAAGGAGCTAAAAGACAGCAAGAACTAACAGCACAGTTTATAAAACTAAATTATAACTCATTTTTATTTTGTTGTTATAAACTGCATTATGGTTCTTGTTTTTTCTTTTTCAACATATATTTTGCATCCACAGTAGGTGCAGAGCAGAACCAGGACATTCACCCACGGAACTCAATATTTGAAAAAAAAAATCTGATTCTGATCATCTCACTAACAACAACAGCAAACACTATTCTCCAGTACCAGGCATATTGTGAACTAATACAAAACCCTAGAACAAAGAGCAAACCTACCATACCATACCATATCAGCACAAACTTCCAAAACTCACATAAGGAGCCCATCCAAAAAAAGCGTCACTGTAAATACTACAGTTGGCCCTGGAACATCCATACACCTATTTGAAAAGCTGAACAAGTCAATTACTAGAATACAGTATAGATCTTTATGTACAAACTCCATGTTAACAGAACACCTGACCTCAGTCACACACTCGCAACATCGACCTTCACCAAGTACAGAATAAGTAACCACAATCTAAAGTAAAAATAATAATATGTAGACTAAATTTAAATTGAAACCCCAAGAAGCCAGAGTCCACATGCAGTGCAACATCGGATAAATAAGAGATGCAGTTCCCCAATACTGTGTAAAATATAAAAATAGCACAAAGTCCAATCACTAAAATTAAATAAAATTATTTTTTCTACCTTTGTTGTCTGACCATTTTATTCTCTGATCATACTGGTCCCGATCTGAGGCTTCTGCTTTCCTGTCTTCTCTTAGCTCTCTTTCTGTGGTCTATGGTCCATGGTCCATCTGCCATTTCTTATCTCTTCTTTTGTTTTCTTCACTTCCTTCAATCAGCCCATTTCCAGTTCCAGTAACCCTCCCCAGTATCGGCCCCCTTTCCAGTCCTTCCCTCCCAATGTCAACTGCCTTGCATTCCCATGACTGCGACTGGTGTCCATTCCCTTCCAGTCTCACTCCTTCCCCACTGTCCAGCCCCTTCTAGTCCAAATACCATCCCAGATATTAGCTCACGTCCACTCTCAGTGCCACCCCCATTCAGCTCCCTTCCAGTCACCCTACCCTCTGTCCATCTCTCTTCCAGTGCAATTTGCATGTCAGCTCCCTTCCAGCCTCCTCTCCATTACCCAGCCACCTACCACTCCCATCCCCAAAGGTCAGCTCCCTTCCAGTCCCCCTTCAGTACATCCCAGGTGTCAGCTCCTTTCCAGCCCCTCCCTTCCCCGTGTCAGCTCCCTTCGTGCCCCCTCCTTCCCCTGGCAGACCCTCCCATTATCCGCTCCCTTCCAGTCCCATTCTACCATCCTCCTGCATTAGCCCATTTGTAGCCCTAGCCCCTAGTTTTCTTCCAGAGCCAGCAGCACTCTCCTCCCTTCCCCCATTAGCCCATTCCAGTCCCAGCCCATTTCCAATCCTATCCCCCTTATCAGCCCACTCCCAGTCCTAACCCCCCCATAGCCCATTACCAGTCCTACACACCCCCAATCAGCCCACCTCTAGTCCTACCCCCCCCATCAGCCCATTTCCAGTCCTAGCCTCCCAAAGCCCATTACTAGTCCTAGCCCCCCCATAGCCCATTAACAGTCCTAGCCCCCCCCCCATAGCCCATTACCAGTCCTAAACCTCTCCATCAGCCCATTTCTAGTCCTAGCCCCCCATAGCCCATTACCAGTCCTAAACACCCCCCATCGGCCCACTTCCAGTCCTAACACCCCCATCAGCCCATTTCCAGTCCTAGCCCCACATAGCCTATTACCAGTCCTAAACACCCCCCCCCCCCATCGGCCCACTTCCAGTCCTAACACCCCCATCAGCCCATTTCCAGTCCTAGCCCCACATAGCCTATTACCAGTCCTAAACAACCCCCATCAGCCCACTTCCAGTCCTAACACCCCATCAGCCCATTTCCAGTCCTAGCACCCCCGTGGCCCCTTACCAGTCCTAGCCCTCCCATCAGCCCATTTCCAGTCCTAAACCCCCTATCAGCCCATTTCCAGTCCTAGCCCCCCGTAGCCCATTACCAGTCCTAATCTTCCCCATCAGCCCATTTCCAGTCCTAGCCCCCCATAGCCATTACCAGTCCTAAACACCCCCCATCAGTACACTTCCAGTCCTAACACCCCATCAGCCCATTTCCAGTCCTAGCCCCACATAGCCGATTACCAGTCCTAAACACCCCCATCAGCCCACTACCAGTTCTAACACCCCCATCAGCCCATTACCAGTCTTAAACACCCCCCAACAGCCCACTTCCAGTTCTAACCCCCCCATCAGCCCATTTCCAGTCCTAAACCCCCCATAGCCCATTACCAGTCCTAGCCCCCCCCGTAGCCCATTACCAGTCCTAAACCTCCCCATCAGCCCATTTCCAGTCCTAGCCCCACATAGCCCATTACCAGTCCTAAACACCCCCCATCAGCCCATTTCCAGTCCTAAACCCCCCATCAGCCCATTTCCAGTCCTAGCCCCCCCGTAGCCCTTTACCAGTTCTAGCCCCTCCCATAGCCCATTACCATTCCTAAACCTCCCCATCAGCCCATTTCCAGTCCTAGCCCCCCCATAGACCATTACCAGTCCTAAACACCCCCCATCAGCCCACTTACTATTCTAACCCCCCCATCAGCCCATTTCCAGTCCTAAACCCCCCATCAGCTCATTTCCAGTCCTAGCCCCCCCATAGCCCATTACCAGTCCTAAACACCGCCCCCATCAGCCCACCTCCAGTCCTAACCCCCATCAGCCCATTTCCAGTCCTAGACCCCCCCCCCCCCATAGCCAATTACCAATCCTAAACCCCCATCAGCCCATTTCCAGTCCTAGACTTGCAGGACTACAAAAGGAGACTGTTACTTCTGGAGAGAGATCTGCAATTGTGAGTATATACTTCTGGGACTTTTCTGTAAGGAATTCTTTGTATTAAAGCTAATTAATCTGTGAACCCACTATTTTTTGTTAAATCAGTCAGGGCCTAGTAGCAGCAGTTTAAGTTTAAATTTAAAACACAGAAGAGAACTTTCTGGTTACATATCATACCCAGCAGAGAGCTTGTAGTTTAAATTTAATAGTCACTCAGGGCCTAGTATCAGCAAAGTACTTTTAGTTTAAATTTAAAACACAGAAGAGAGCTTTCTGGTTTAATTTGGAACCCAGCAGAGAGCTTGTAGTTTAAATTTAATAGTCACTCAGGGCCTAGCATCAGCAAAGTACTTTTAGTTTAAATTTAAAACACAGAAGAGAGCTTTCTGGTTAAATTTAGAACCCAGCAGAGAGCTTGTAGTTTAACTTTCATAATAAGTTAGAGCCTAGCAGCAGCAAAGAGCTATAATTTAAAATTTAAAATCAAATAATATAGCTTACCTCAGCAGCACAGGACAGGGTTCTGTGTAGCAGCCCTCCTTTAATAAGTGTTTAATATAGTTACACGATGCAAGGTTCCACATTAGGAACAACCACCCAGGAGAAAGATTTAGGCGTCATTGTGGATAGCATGTTAAAACCCTCGGCCCAGTGTGCAGCAGCAGCCAAGAGAGCAAATAGAATGCTAGGTATCATAAGGAAAGGAATGGAAAATAAAACAAAAGATATTATAATGCCTCTATATCGTTCCATGGTGAGACCGCACCTTGAATATTGTGTGCAATTCTGGTCGCCGTATCTTAAAAAGGATATAGCGTTATTAGAAAAGGTTCAGAGAAGAGCCACCAAAATGGTAAAGGGGATGGAAGGATACTCCTATGAAGAAAGGCTAAAAATGTTAGGGCTCTTTAACCTGGAAAAGAGACGGCTGAGGGGAGATATGATAGAAGTCTATAAATTAATGAACGGAGTGGAACGGGTAAACGTAGATCGATTGTTTACGTTATCAGAATATAGAAAGACTAGGGGACATGCAATGAAACTACAGGGTAAACTATTTAAAACTAATAAAAGAAAATATTTCTTCACTCAACGTGTAATCAAACTCTGGAATTTGTTACCGGAGGATGTAGTAAAGGCTGTTAGTGTAGCTGGGTTTAAAAAAGGTTTGGACAAGTTCCTGGAGGAAAGGTCCATAAACCATTATTAGGAAGGGACCCAGGATATCAATGCTTGACCCAGTTCAAGCATTGCGGAACCTGTGTCTTTTGGGGAAACTGCTAGGTACGTATGACCTAGACTGGCCACTGTTGGAAACAGGATACTGGGTTTGATGGACCTTGGTCTGACCCAGTATGGCATATCTTATGTTCTTATGTTCTTAGACCCCCCCCCATAGCCAATTACCAATCCTAACCACCCCTTCAGCCCATTTCCAGTCCTAGACCCCCCCATAGCCAATTACCAATCCTAACCTCCCCCATCGGCCCATTTCCAGTCCTAGAGCCCCCCATAGCCAATTACCAATTCTAACCCCCCCATCAGCCCATTTCTATTCCTAGACCCCCCATAGCCAATCCTAACTCCCCCACCTCGGGAAATTAAAAAAAAAGAACCTGGCTGCTGAAGCTGAAGCTGCTGCCGCCGCGACAGCAGAAAATGCCCCGCGGCCTCCCCGGCAGAGCCCTCCTGTCTCCCTCAGTTTTAAATAGAAAGAAAATCGATGCGGACTCGGTGCCTTCCCGCGCCTGTGAAGGACCGACCCTGTGTAGCTTTGTCCCGCCCCCAAAGGAAGTTACATGTACAAGTTACATGTAACTTCCTTTGGGGGCGGGACAAAGCTGCACGTGGTCCTTCACGGAGGTGAGAAGGCTCCGCACCAGTTTCCTTTCTATTTAAAACTGCAGATCACAGCGCAGCTTCGGTTCTCTAAGAGGCAGGAAGCCGCGGCTGCCAGAAAAGGAGGGTGAGTTTGCCGTTGCCGAGAAGCAGACTCGGCAGCAACTTGTGCACTTGTTTTTTGTTTTGTTTTTTTTTAACTATGAAAGCGAAGTGAGGCGGCTGTTTTGGGGGCATTTTTTGCCACCCTCAAGATTTTGCTGCCTGAGGCAGCTGCCTCACTTTGCCTCATTATAGAGCCGCCCCTGCCAACGGCTATACCTCTGAGGTATTTGCATTGGAGTGAGGGATGCAGCAGGGCTGTCCTCTCTCCTCTTTACTTTTTATTTTAAGGTAGGACCCATTTATTCACACACTGGTAGATAGTGATAGAGTGAAGGGAGTACGCATAGGGCGATCAAACTTTGTAGTATCGGCATTTGCAGATGATTTGCTGACCCACATTATCAACCCGCAGACATCATTGTCCAGGTTATTCTCGTAATTTGAGCACTTTAGGCAGTTTTTGGGTCTGCGAATCAATTAGGATAAGTCCAAAGCCTTGGACGTCCTGGGCAAGCAGACAGCAATATGGGGAACGTCCTTCCCCTTTAAGTGGACAGACCATACTTTTCGATATCTGGGAGTTCAACTCCCACACAACCCACGCTTGCTCTATAAAATGAATTGTGAAGCCATACTGGCACAAATATGGGTCAAGATGCAGGATTGGAATCCCTTGCTTTTATCTTTATTAGGGATGGTAGCAGCCTTCTGAATGGCCCTGTTTCTAAAACTACTGTATATCCTACAAATGCTATCTATATGGTTGCTACAGAAAGATGTAATTAAACTTGAACGGGACCTGCATCTGTTCATATGGCGGGGCAAACTGGCACATATTCCGCTGGCCATGCTTAGTGGTGCCTGACGACAGGGAGGGGAGGGGAGGGGATCCCTGATATCCAAGGTTATGCTTGTGCATGCCAACTGCGACATCTGAGAGGCTGGCTGGGACGAAGAGAGACATTTACCCCTTGGACACTAGAAGAAGACTTTGTCGTACCATATTTGTTGCCGGCTGTGCTGCACGCAGAGAGTCAGATGTTGCCCTCCAAGATCCTCTGCAGCACACTAGTGGAGCTGCTTCGAACCATCTGGCAATATTTGTGTTCTAAATGGGGTATTTTGTCAGGGGTGACTAGTTTTCTGCTGTTACAAGGCAATCCAATGTTTATACTGGGCATGGAGAATACGACTTATCTTAAGTGGAGAGATAAAGGGATAAACAATCTAGGATATGTAATGGATCTTGAGGGATGCACTAAACCCTTTCATATCTTAAGAACCAAATTTGAATTGAACAGTGCCCACGTATTTGCCTATCTGCAACTCCACGATTATATTCGGTCCTTTTCTCCCCTATTTCAATTTTTTGGACTGAATGACCAGACCAGCCTTAGTATATCAAAATCTTCAAGAAGTTGCGCAAATGGTCCCCGTGCCTGGATTTCTCATAGGTGGAGCAGCGATGGGCCAGGGAGACGGGTACCCCAGTGGAGCCAGGAGTGATCGGTCGGGTAGCGGAGCGAACCCCCAGCCTAATAAGATTGACGCAGTTGCAGGAACTTCAATATTGAGTGCTTTGTCGTATACAATTCTCGTCTTGAAGGGCCTTCCGCAGTGGAGTGGCTCAGAGTAGTGGCTGTCCTTGTGTGGCGAACCTTGGGCTGATCTGAGTCATCTATGGTGGAAATGATGGAGGATTCAACAAAGATCGAATTCAAAAATATATGAGTGCCCTGGTGGAGCAGACGTTGGAGAGAACGGGAGACCTGGTTATCCTAGAAGTTCTGTGTGCCGCACACCCTAAGGGATGCTGGACGCGCATGCTAGTGTGAAAGGCCTGCGTGGCTGGGAAACAGGCAATCCTCCACCACTGGTGGGAGGTGTCCATCCCCTCCTATTGGGAATGGCGGAATTACTTCCACCAATTGAAGTTAATGAAATGTATGGTGGCCAGAGGATATTCCAGATGGCAGGTCAGTTTTTTAGCACTGTGTAGTGCCTACATCGACCACCTAGGGCCCATAGCTCATAATGAATTGTTGACTTTCTAGATAAGACTGCTGAGAAGGAAGTGGGTGGATGGTGAGTGACCCAAGCTAAAGGCGTGGGAAATGGTATAGTACCCCCCCCCCCCCCCGGTTTGGGTAGGAAGGTACAGCATTACCCGGGAATTGGGATAGGGCTGGGGCTAGTAGAACGTGATAGAGGGAGATGTTAGGTGATTCTATCCATGGCTTTGATCTGGTGAGGCACTGTGTAAGAGCTCCCACAGTGTCTCAAGTCTATATACTAGGAAGGATAGGGGTGAGGATTAGGTGGGGGAGGGGAATAACCTATAAAAGACAACCACGTTTTGTTTGTTACTGAAAACATGCCTATTTACTAACACATGGCTATGCTGTTTCTTTTGACGATGTTATATGTTGTGGTTTAAATAAATATAATTTTAAAAAAAATGACAAAGTAGCATCATCACTGAAGAAAATCCAAACTAAATAATGAAAATTTCTGAATTTCTTTCTAACTTATATTACCTCAACAGTTTCTTCCTACTCCTTTGTACATGCAACTCAACTGGAACCAGGACTGGAATCCAGTGCTATGAGCCTTTATTCACAACTGGCTGGGAATTTTTCCCCCTCGTTTTATATCTCCCCCAATTTACTTTTGTCCAGACATTGCAGCAACAGTCCTCTCAGAGGGGTGACACAGTAGAGCCCCTTCCAAAGGAACCCCCTATAATCATAGCCCTAATCCTGGCCACAGGATTTCACCTTTCCATGATGACCAAGACTCCCTCCCTTCCGCTGGGAGGTTTGAACACTTCCTCCACAGTATCTTCGGCGCCACTTGACTTGGGAATTGAAATGGGGACCTTCTGCATAGCAGAACATGACATTCACCATCTAAGCCAGCCTCTTTCTGACTGTTATTCAGGCCCAGTGCAAGGATTCTGGGTGTCCCCTTAGGCCTCCTCCCCAGGATTTTGATAATTAAACTCAGTAATCATAATCATCCCAACACCACCCACCACAGAACAATCCTCTAAAAATGCATAACTGAACATCATACTTTTAAATATTAAGGGCCCGATATTGCATTGGGCAGGGCTAAGCACTGCAGCTGCGTAGCCCTGTCCGCCGACTCCTTATCCCCAGATTTTCACTTCCACAGACAGAAGTGAAAATCCGGGGTTCACCGCACAGCTGGAAAGCCGCCGAGTCTAACTGGGCAGCAGCAATTTTGGATGCTGTCCGATTAGCTCCGGCGCCTTAAAGATAGGCGAGGGTTTTTTTAATCTATCTTTAAGGCACAGATTGCTAACCGGGCAGCATCCAAAATTGCTGCTATCTGGTTAGCGCAATTCCCTGCCTCTGCTCTGCCCCAACACGCCCCAACGCTAACCTGATAGCATTGGGGCGCTTAGGGGACTTAATTGGGGATTTTCAAAGGCACTTACTGTGTAGGTGCATTTGAAAATCCCCAATTAAGGCATTTACATGGCTAACATGGGCTGCTAACTGTGTAAATGCCTTCGAAAACCGGCCCTAAATGTTGTTTTCTATGTGGTGCATCCGCTCTCCCTGCAGGTAAAAGAATGTGCTGAAGGTTCTTTGAGTTCATATGGCTGTGAGGATCTATTTGTTTTGTTTCGACTGCTACTGTTCTTTGCTGCCACTCAGAAGCTGCCACCCTAGGCCACTGCCTAGCCTTGCCTGAGTGTAATGCCGGCCCTGCTTTTATCTAATTTCTGGGAAAATATTACCATGTACGTTTTGGTCAAATTCTCCTCATACTTAGACAATTGGATCAATGTTAAAGTAAATCCTGACCCTGTGCTATATTGATCCTCATCAAAATCTTTTGACAAGAGCCATTGTGGGGGAAAACCTCAAGAAGGGGTTATGGAGGGGGAGGATATAAAATGGGCACGTTTGTATTCCAGAAACTCTCCACCAAAACCTGTAAATATGAAAAAACTAAAATATTACTTAGAAAGAGGTGGTGGAAACAACGGCATAGCCACAAAGGGGCCCGGAGGGACACAGGCCCCTCCACCTTTGGCTTAGGGCTGCCCTCAAGCATTTGGCCAGTTGGGTATCTGACTACTTTACTGACAGGTGCATTTTGCAGCTGAAGTCCTGTGTGCTTGTAGGACACATACTGAGTAGGTTTGCAGGAGACCCGCATACTCAAGCTCACAAAAGATTGTGGAGTCGGGGTTTACCTCTTGGACTGCTACAGTTAGAGCAACTGAGCCTGGAAAGAGGCTTGGGTTTGTCGCCATGTCTGAGGGAACAGAGCAGTCTAGGCAAGTCAGTGGAGCTACGGCTGCCAAATTTAAAGGAGGCTGCTGCGCTAGTGGAACGGTTAGAGGGAAAGTGAAAAGTTGTGGCCTGCATGGCCCATAAATTAAATGGGCCGCTGAGGCTGAGGATACAGCCTTTGAGCAGGGTCAGAGATGGGTTTTCCTGGTATAAGCAGGATGACACAATTGTGATGCTAAAATGATAAAGGGGCCATGATGTTAGCAGTACTATGCCTCTGCATTTAAATTTAATGGGGCTTCAATGGTCCATTTATCCAGCCTAGAGCAAGATATCCACAAAGACAGGGGGGAAAGTAGACAAGGCCAGAGTGAAAATGTGGTACAGACATCAGCTAGAAAGAAGGAAGCATGACAGGCTTCAGGGCCGGCCCAAGGCATGTGCGGGAATGTCTCCTGCACATGGCCCTGCATCTCAAGGGGCCTTGCCTGCCTGACCGGCTTAAGAGGGAGCCAGTGAGGCCTGAAGCCCGGATTCCTGACTCACCTCTGCACAGCCATAGGAATAAACAGGTGCAGAAACATTTTCCTTTTTCTCCCTTGGCTATGCTGAGCTGCAGCCGCTGGTGTTACTCACTTCGTAAAGGTTGAAGAGGGGCACTTCCTGTCTCTTGCACAAAACAGGAAGTGCCCCTGTTTAACCTCTATGATTTGAGTGGCTGCAACTTAGCACAGCCGAGGGGGAAAAAGAAAACACTTCTGTGCCTGTTTATTCCCGCGGCTGTGCTTTAGGCCTCACTGGCTCCCTCTTAAGTTGGCCAGATGTGCATGGGGCCCCTCGTGGCGTGGGGCCATGTATGTATGTGTGTGAGGGGGGAGGAGCCGTTGGCACTGGAAGAGGACAGGCTGCTGGGGCTAGAACGGGAGATGGGATAATGTTGGGGGATGAGGAGACTATGATTGTAAGGAAGATACTGGGAGGGACAGGGACTGGAGAAGAGCTGATACTGGGGGATGAAAAATGGGGGAACTGGGCTGGGTAGACGGAAAGTTGCTAAGTGAAAAGTCAAAAGGAGATTGAGAATGGATGGTTGAAACTGAGTGGATGAATGAGTAAAGAAAGAAATGGAAAAAAGAAGAAAGAGTAAAAGATCAGTATGTCAGAGGTAGACAGAAAATGGAAAAAAATAGGACAAGAGAGAAAAAAAGACAAATGGACAGCGGACAATGAAGAGTTAGCAGAAGACATGAAGAATGCAAAAGAGAGAAACTGAGGCAATTGTGAATGAAAAATAAAATGCCCAAACAGCAAAAAGTAGAAAAAAAGTATTTTATTTTGAATTTATTAACTGGAATATGCCAGCTCTGGGAAATATGCACTGATGTCTTTGCGCTTTGTTCAGTATAAAAGGAAATTAATTTCATAGTTTAATTTTTCCAGTGTTGTGGTGCATTCAAAGTTTGGCTTTTGGGTTTCCCAATTCAATTATCATCTTCATATTTCTAAATCGTGATGCCTTGTTTTGTATTTGGTGACGGTCTGTCTGTTTTGCGTCTGTAACAGAATTGTACTATTCAGTTCATCCAGTTTCTGTGTAGTATACCCACTTGTTCTCTTTTCCTAGTAAGAGATATATTGGTCTAATATTCTTAGCGCTACCTTGTGATAAATAGGGTTAGGAGCTGGGTGAGTCCTCGTAATGCTGTTATGATATGGCAGGTTTGCTATAGGTTCTAAATGAGCAGGGTTTTGTAGTAATGCACTTGGCACTGGAGGATAGTAATGCAGAAATATGGTAGCCTTTTTTTATCCTCTGTACATGCAAATGGTTTTCAGACAATCATTAAGAGTAATGTTTACTAATGGTTAATGTGCTTTCACAAATTTGAATGTGTGCGAAGTGCAACAACACCCATTTATGTCTATGGGTACAGTGGCACTTAACACACATTCATGTTTAGTAAACATGCCCCTAAGTCATTGTTAGAACAAAACAGAGGCTTATGAAGGACTCCTTTGAAAGCCGCTTAAAATTTTAGATGGGCAGCATATATGTTTTAAAAGAAAATAAATTAGATTTATACAAATGAGGCCCAGTGGATATGCAAATATTTATGCAAATGAGGCCCTGCAATTAGTTTCCGCACATGGCCCCGCAACACCATTACCCCACCCCTGACAGGCCTCTGCGTTGAATGGGTCAATTCCATACTAGAAGGGGTTCATTCCGGCTAGGACCCTGAATGGGAGTATGTCCACCTCAACTACTGCCCCTCCAGAAATGGAGTATTATGATTTCTAAGTCATTTGTGCCATTCTGCAACCATGAATGGCTGCTGCTAGACTGCAGAAATATGACATGGCCTTCACCGCAGAACATAGTAAACTGTGGAAACCGCAAAGGACTTCGCACACTCATTCCCTCCAGAATTCATGCACAGAAGCTTACAGGTAACCATAAAGTCACTTCCTTTCACATGAAATGGAAAAACTTCAATCAGGTGGATAATTAGGCAGCAATATTAGTAGCTTGTTCTGCAATGTCCTCAACAGAAGAGTCCTACAATTCCTAATGAACAGCAAACACTTGAACAGAAGTCAGTCTGAGTTCCTCCCCAAGCACCAACCCATCAGCTCATCTTTACCTTACAAGCGTTGATTAACAAACAGGGGAAAACACCCCCTAAGGGAGAATATTTCCATGTTTTATCGATGTTAAAAATAGGGGCATAGCCAGAACTGCCTTTATGGGCAGGCCCAAAGCATACAGAACTGAGGCTGCCACCGCCACCGCCAACCCCTCCCCTCCTTCCCATACACCTGACTACCTCTCTCTTTTCTTGGCCTCTCGGCCTCTCTGGCCAGCTAACAGCATTTTCCTCTCACCCACAGTATCCGCTCCTGCCGATAACAACAGCAGCCCCTCACTCTGCTGCCTGCCTTTTGACCTACTCCAATGTTTGGCCAGCACCATGTGCATGTTGAAACCCTCTCATTCATGAGATCATGAACATAACATGCCGCCTATGAGGTTTTAACATGCACATGGTGCCACCTGAACATTGGGGGAGGGAAGGCAGAGGCTTCTTGATCTCTTTTGGTTGTGGGGCTTTGGGAATTGGAGGAGCCTGAGGCAAAAGTTGAAGAGCCTGTGCCCCTCCATGGCTAAGCCCTTACTTTAAAAAAATTTGGTTCATTTTGTTTGTAAATCACATAAGAACATAACATAACATAAGAACATAAGATATGCCATACTGGGTCAGACCAAGGTCCATCATGCCCAGTATCCTGTTTCCAACGGTGGCCAATCCAGGTCACAAGTACCTAGCAGTTTCCCCAAAAGACACAGGTTCCACAATGCTTGTACTGGGTCAAGCATTGATATCCTGGGTCCCTTCTTAAAAATGGTTTATGGACCTTTCCTCCAGGAACTTGTCCAAACCTTTTTTAAACCCAGCTACACTAACAGCCTTTACTACATCCTCCGGTAACAATTTCCAGAGTTTGATTACACGTTGAGTGAAAAAATATTTTCTTTTATTAGTCTTAAATAGTTTACCCTGTAGCTTCATTGCATGTCCCCTAGTCTTTCTATATTCTGATAAGGTAAGCAATCGATCTACGTTTACCCGTTCCACTCCGTTCATTAATTTCTAGACTTCTATCGTATCTCCCCTCAGTCGTCTCTTTTCCAGGTTAAAGAGCCCTAACCTTTTTAGCTTTTCTTCATAGGAGTATCCTTCCATCCCCTTTACCATTTTGGTGGCTCTTCTCTGAACCTTTTCTAAAATCGCTATATCCTTTTTAAGATACGGCGACCAGAATTGCACACAATATTCAAGGTGCAGTCTCACCATGGAACGATATAGAGGCATTATAATATCTTTTGTTTTATGTTCCATTCCTTTCCTTATCATACCTAGCATTCTATTTGCTCTCTTGGCCGCCGCTGCACACTGGGCCGAGGGTTTTAACATGGTATCCACAATGACCCCTAAATCTTTTTCCTGGGTGGTGGTTCCTAATGTGGAACCTTGCATCGTGTAACTATAGTTTGGGTTGTTCTTCCCTAGGTGCATAACCTTGCACTTGTCCACATTAAATTTCATCTGCCATTTTGATGCCCAGTCTTCCAGTTTATCAAGATCCTCTTGCAATTTTCCACAATCCTCTTGGGTTTTAACAACTTTAAATAGTTTTGTGTCATCTGCAAATTTGATAACCTCACTCGTTATTCCACTTTCCAGGTCATTTATGAATATGTCAAAAAGCAGCGGACCCAGCACAGATCCCTGGGGTACACCACTATTCACCTTTCTCCATTGGGAAAATTGGCCATTTAGCCCTACCCTCTGCTTTCTATCTTTTAACCAGTTCCTGATCCACAATAGTACACTGCCTCCTATCCCATGACTCTTTAGTTTTGCCAAAAGTCTCTGATGAAGGACCTTGTCAAAGGCTTTCTGAAAGTCCAGATACACAATATCAACCGACTCACCTTTGTCCACCTGTTTATTCACTCCTTCAAAAAAACATAACAGATTAGTAAGACAAGATCTTCCTTGTCTAAAGCCATGTTGGCTGTCTCCCATTAGGTCATGACTATCTACATGCTGAGTAATTTTATTCTTTATAATGGTTTCTACCATTTTTCCCGGTACTGACGTCAGGCTCACCGGTCTGTAGTTTCCCGGATCACCCCTGGAACCCTTTTTAAAAATTGGTGTTACATTGGCGATCCTCCAATCTTCAGGTATTAGAGATGATTTTAATGATAGTTCATAGATTACTAATAGCAGGTCTGCAATCTCATATTTCAGTTCTTTCAACACCCTTGGATGTATACCATCCAGCCCAGGTGATTTGCTACTCTTCAGTTTATCTAATAGTTGTAATACATCTTCCCGATGTATCGATATTTCCTTCAATTCTTCCGCACCTTTAAATACCACTTCAGTCATGGGTAACATCCCTACATCTTCCTCAGTAAAGACCGAAGCAAAGAATTCATTCAGTTTCTCCGCTATCGCCTTGTCGCCTCTCAGTGCTCCTTTAACCCCTTTATCATCTAATGGACCAACTGACTCTCTCACAGGTTTTTTGCTACGAATGTACTTGAAAAGGTCTTTATTTCGTGTTTTTGCTTCCGCAGCAAGCTTCCTCTCAAATTCTCCCTTTGCCTGCCTTATCAATGCCTTGCATTTGACTTGCCAGTGCTTGTGCTGTTATCAGGTTTCGTCGTTTGGCTCTTTTTTCCATTTCCTGAAAGATGCTTTTTTGGCAACAACAGCCTCTCTGACCTCACCTTTAAATCATGCTGGCAGTTTTTTGGACTTCCTTCCACTTTTCTTAAAGCATGGAATACAGCTGGTCTGGGCTTCCAAGATAGTATTTTTCAACAACACCCAAGCTTGATGTACATCTTTAACCTTTGCAACTGCTCCTTTTAGTTTTTTCTTAACTGTTTTCCTCATTTTATCATAGTCTCCCTTTCGAAAGTTAAAAGGTAGTACTATGGATTTCCTTACTATCCCTCCTCCACTAATTAAATCAAAGGCGATCATGCTATGATCACTATTGCCAAGTGGCCCCAACACCCTTATCTCTTGCACTAGATCTGGTGTTCCACTAAAGACTAGGTCTAATATGGCTTCCCCTCTGGTCGGTTCATGAACCAGCTGCTCCAAGAAACAGTCATTTATTTCATCTAGGAACTTTATCTCCCTAGCATGTCTTGACGTAACACTAACCCAGTCGATACCGGGATAATTGAAATCACCCATTATTATTACTGCGCTGTAACTTTTGTTAGCTTCCTTGATTTCTTTGAGCATTTCATCATCCATTTGGTCATTCTGACCAGGCGCTCGATAGTACACCCCCACTGCCATCGCCTTCCCCCTTTTACATGGAATTTCAATCCATATAGATTCTACAGCAAATTTTGTTTCCTGCAAAACTTTAATCCTTTCTGACTCAATGCCCTCTCTAACATAGAGAGCAACCCCTCCACCAATTTGATCAGCTCTATCATTACGATATAGTTTGTACCCAGGTATCACAGTGTCCCACTGGTTGTCCTCCTTCCACCATGTCTCTGATATTCCAATCATATCTAACCTTTCATTTAGTGCTATATATTCTAATTCTCCCATCTTATTTTTTAGACTTCTAGCATTTGCATACAAGCATTTTAGAGATTGTATTTTATTCATATTAATTTGGCTATTGTTAGACATGGGTAATTTGGGATCTTTAAGCTGTGTCTGCTCCATACTTGAGGGCATTTGGGCTACTTTACTCTTTTGTGGAACCTCTCTGCTTTTGGTAGTATCCTTCAAGGATACATTCTTCCGAACCATCCGCTCTTGGGCGACTGTCGGCTTTCCCCTAATATCTAGTTTAAAAGCTGCTCTATCTCCTTTTTAAAGGTTAATGCCAGCAGCCTGGTTCCATCCCGGTTAAGGTGAAGCCCATCCCTTCGGAAGAGCCCCTCCTTTCCCCAGAATGTTCCCCAGTTCCTAACAAATCCAAATCCAAAACCATAGAAGAGCCCCCTGGTTCTCTACAAGTCTGAGAACTCTCAAAAGAGAGCTTAGACGTCTTGAACGTAAATGGAGATGCTCTCAAGACCCTAATGCTCACAGCGCCTATACAGCTAAACTCCAAATCTACTGCTCTGAAACCCTCAACCATAAAAAAGAATACAATGAAAATATTATTCAACGATCACTTAACAAACCTAGAGAGTTGTTCTCTATTACCAACTCCTTAATTAACGAGCCCTTACATCAGGACCAACCTCCAAAAATAACTGCACAAGCCTTTGCCAATCACCTGATTTCCAAATTCCTCCCTCCCCTATCCTCTAATAACCCCCAAACCTTTACTGACTACAACACCCAAACAAATGAGCCTACCCCCTCAAACTCCTGGAGCAATTTTGACCATCTTACATTAGAAAATGTATCTAATGTCATAAAGACCTTAAATGCCTCAACCTCTGCCCTCGATCCTTGCCCTGTCCCCTGGATCAAATCTACCAAATGTTCTCTCAGCCCATACATCCTGTATATTGTTCAAACATCCCTCCAAACTGGCTCTGTACCACCACCTCTAAAGAGTGCCACCATCCGCCCTATCCTAAAAGGAACAAAGCTTGACCCTAATTCTCCTACTTCTTACAGACCCATCTCTAGTATCCCTTTCCTGGCTAAAATAACTGAGAAACTGGTCCAAACTCAACTTCAGAACTATATTGATGAACACTCCCCCTCGACCTATTCCAACATGGCTTCAAAAAGAATCATGGAGTCGAAACCCTTCTTACTTCCCTACTCGATTCCTTATACCTCCACACACAGAACCCCTCCCAAGGATGTCTTCTTATATTTCTTGATTTATCAGCTGCTTTCAACTCCCTTCCTCACCATCAACTCCTAAGCAGACTTCACGAAATAGGACTTAGAGGCACAACCCTGAATTGGTTCCGTTCCTACCTAGATAACAGAACCCAACAGGTTCGTATTGGAAACGATACCTCCCTCCCATTCATCCTAAAACAAGGTGTCCCCCAAGGATCCAGCCTTTCTGCTCTGCTATTTAACATCTTCCTCCAACCTGTCTGCAAGATCTTCCAAAGCTACGACATTCAGTATCAGCTTTATGCAGACGACATGATGTGCTTCACCCCTTTTAACCTTTCTAACCCTGACTTTTCTAAACTGAGTAAATGCCTAACTAATCTAAAATCATGGCTCTCCCAACATAACCTCTTAATCAACCAAACCAATCCAGGTTCTCCAGGTATTTTCCAATCCTACATACACCCCACCTCCCACTCTCACTATTGGTGATCTCACACTTACTATAAAAAAACAAGTGAAATATCTTGGTATTATCCTGGATCAGAACCTTTCATTCACTGACCAAATAAAGAGAACCACTAATATAATATACGCAAAGATCCGTACCCTCCGCAACCTCAAACCCCTCCTAACCCCTAACTCCTTTCGTACTGTCTGCCAGGCCCTCACAATCCCTTTTCTCGACTACTGTAACCATATCTATCATGGCCTCCCCAAGAACTCTATTCAACCGCTCCAACTTGCCCAGAACACGATAGCGCGGCTTATAACCAACAACCCCAGACGCTCCCACATCACACCTATCCTCTATGATCTCCACTGGCTCCCCATCCAATACAGAGTTCAATTCAAGGTACTCACGCTTATACATAAAATTATCTCCAATGAGTCAGCTCCACGCCTCTCCCCTCTCCTTCTCTCCTCCAACAGCACAAGATCACGCCACACCATTACAAAAAACATACTGACCATCCCTATAAACAAGAGATGCTCTAAACAATCGACAAGTAACAAGGCCTTCTACCTCTATGCTCCATCCTTATGGAATTCCCTTCCTCACGAACTTCGGAACTCTTCAAACCACACTGAGTTCCGAAAAAAGTTGAAAACCCATCTTTTCCTTGAACACTTTTCCCTTCCACCTTAGCTCATAACCTTTACTCCCTCCTCCCTATTCTTTCTGCAAAACTCAAATTCTTTAACACAACCATATGGCTTATTGTAAATTCATATGTAAATAGTTGATTGTTGAACTTTGTATATAGTTCTTCTTGTTACCATATGTATTCATCGTTATCTTGTTCTATGTAAACAGTTAAAACATACTGCTAATTTGTTCTATGTAAACCGTCTTGACTTGTAGAAAGACGGTATATAAAATTCGTTAAATAAATAAATAAAATAAAACCCTCATCTCTGCACCATTGTCTCATCCACGCATTGAGACTCTGGAGCTCTGCCTGCCTTTTGGGTCCTGCGCGTGGAACAGGAAGCATTTCGGAGAATGCAACCCTGGAAGTTCTGGATTACAACTTCCTACCTAAAAGCCTAAATTTTGCCTCCAGAACCTCCCTACCACATTTTCCTATGTCATTGGTACCAACATGTACCAAGACAGCAGACTCCTCCCCAGCACTATCTAAGACCTTATCTAGGTGGCGCGTGAGGTCCGCTACCTTCGCACCAGGCAGGCATGTTACCAGGCGATCCTCATGTCCACCAGCCACCCAGCTATCTACATGCCTAATGATCGAATCACCAACTATAACGGCTGTCCTAACCCTTCCCTCATGGGCACATGGCCCTGGAGAAACTTCCTCGGTGCGAGAGGGTTTTACATCACCTGGAGGACAGGTCCTAGTTACAGGATCACTTCCTGCCACACCAGGGTGATGCTCTCCTGTCACGTGACCTCTCTCCTCCATGGCAACAGGGATGCTGCCAGACTGGAGGTGGGACTTCAGGACTATATCCCTGTAGGTCTCGTCTATGTACCTCTCTGTCTGTCTTATGTTTTCCATAATATGGTTTGTTTGGTTCATTTTGGATGTAAATCATATATGATGTAATAAAATCTATGTAGCCATCCACTAGCTATAAAGTAGTGATAAAGAACATACAGAGCCAATTTTAGGTTAACTGGCGCCCTGTGCAAAACTTGAAATTGGTGTCCCCTCCCCCTTCATTGGTGGAAACTCTTTCACAGTATCTTCTCTCTCTCTTTCTCCCTCCAGTATCCCCCTCTCTCTATCTCCCCCCCCCCCCACCCTCGCCACCTAGAACTATTATTCCTCTGACCCCTCTCTCTTTCAGTCTGTTCACGGGACATTGAAAGCCACAAGGCATGGGGGAACACTGGCATTGCAATGCCCCTCATGTTTGGAGCCCTGTGTGGTCACATACACCACACACTCAAATAGCTGGCCCTAAAATATACAGACAGAGGAGTAAGACAAGAGTGAATCCTGAGCTCCACCTATCCTTTATAACATCTACACCAGTGACCTTCCCACATACTGTAGAGATCCCCAGCCCAGCTCTGAATCTAAATAACTCTAAGATCAAATGTCTGCTGTATGCAAACCATCTGGTCATTTTATCCCCTACCCCAGAAGGTTTGCTAGAAAACCTAACCTGCTACAGACCTAGTGCAAACCCTACAGATGAATCTGGAAAACTCAAAGAGTATGTTTTCCCAGAAAAGACCAAAAAATCACTAACAGAACTACCAGTTTAACCTAAATGACCATAAAGTAGAGCATATGCCAATTCTGGCATGACATTACGTTTATCTGGTAGCATTAAGTTGGCTATATAGATGCTCCAGGTAACAGCTCTAAGGGGCTTATATGCAATAAAGAAATCCCTGGACAATTACATTTCTTCTGTAAAACAATTATTAAAATTTTATGATAACATCAATCAACCAATTATGCTCTAATTAAGTGAGGTCTAAGGTCTGTCTTTAACTCAAAATGATACACAATGGGACAAAATTTCAATAGAAGCCCTCCACTTGCAGTTCTGCAAGCAGCATCCTCAGAAAGTCCCCCTTCTCCCCCTCCCCCCCCAATGGATGCAGACCAGACCAGGACATTCCCCTTACTTCTCGCCATACAAAAGGAATATTCAAATTCTAGTGTCACCTTAGTAAAACTGACACAAACTCCCTCCACTGCCAGGATACATACAAGCAACATTTATGTATCAAATCTTCCATACCATAACAAAAACATGCCATTCCACTCACCCCTCTCTCTGCTCTTACCTCCTCCCCATTTCCGTTTTTAAATAACTCAGGGCAGTTCATTTTAAATTAAGAACTTATTTACACAGTGCTTCAACAATGGAATAAAGAGGCCACGAAACACAAATAAAATGCATAATAAGTAAACTCATATTCAACCATAACCAAAATTATGCCCAAGCAGCAGCCACTACCAAGAAAACATCACCTTATTATTATTGTTGCTATTATTATTGTCGCTATTATTATTGTCATCCACTTTTTGCTCCACATCCAGCCACGCAGTGCTGAATGTCTGTTGCATGGGAAAGTCTCAGTGAGCTGTCCCCTCCAATTCCTTTCAAACATATACAGCAACTGAGGCAACCCAAACACATCCCCAGCCATCCATAGCGTGGTCTGAGGCAACCTTTTAACCTTAAGAATATGCACTCACAAACTGACACAGCCACTTGATTTGTGGTCTCAGCCACTTGATTTGTGGCAATTTTAGTGTTAAGCTAATATCCCCCACCAGCCCGGGTGCCACCCATCTAATGGCACCTCAGTGGCTCTATTTAACTGCCATCCTTTTTGGGCTGGTAGACTGCTGCTGTCGCTGTGACAAGCTCCCCCACCCACACCCGTGCTGCCAGATGATAATAAAATTTCCAGCCCAAGGTGGGTAACAAAAATAGCCCAAAACAGCAATCCACTGTGGTTTCTCAAAGTGGATAGACACAGGAATCCCAAGGTCTTTGGAGATGGCCTTGAAACCACCACCTCAGATTGCTCCAGCTCAGCCTTAAGCTCTTTGGATATTGTACATGGTGTTTTTCCAACAGTTCGCATTAACCTTCAAAGACTTCTTGGATTAATTTTCCACCATGTCCTGGGAGGTTCTTGACAGTTCCATGAGCAGAAAACTTCTTAATAACATTGCAAACTGTAGACACAGAAATCCCAAAGTCTTTGGAAATGTCCTTGTGCCCCTTTAACGTTTGATTTTTGGTGATAATGGCTTTTCTGATGGTCTCAGGCAGCTCTCTTGTCTTCACCATTGTGAAAATGGAACAGGGAGTGAATGTGGCCATTTTAAACATTAGAGCCATCATTCATAGATTGATTCAAGCCATGTGAGTACTGACGATTACAGGTGAGTCTAATTTTACTGCAGTGGGAATGTGGTTCTTCTGTTCAAACTGATTTGAATTGTTTATAAGGGTGCCAATAATCATGTCCTCATGGGGGTTGCATCCCCAGAAAAAGAAAAATGAAAAAAAGGAACGTCATGCTACGAGAAGATTACTATCTTCATGGCATTAGTTCCGACAAAAATTAATTTTCAGCAGGTATAGTTTTCAGGTTTAGATGGTTAAATAATCATGTCCTGGCAATGTCCTAGTTTTTATACTATTTCCTTTTTTAATTGGTCTTGTTTTATTTGATTATATATATAGTCTGAAGCCATTTCACTGGCCACTTTTTTTTAAGAGATATTGGACATTAAGGGGTTGAACTGTAAGGGTGCCAATAATGTTGACCACAACTGCATGAAAAGACAGCACTACAAATATTCCACACCAGGCTCTCGAACGCCAATGCAAATTGAACTGCTATCAATTTTTACACAGAAGCTATTTGCTAGCAGAATACCTCATCCACCCTAGTGGATCTTTCTTCAGGACAGTATATCAAGTACTGGAATAAACTAAACTACATGGAGAATGTGGGCAGACCCTCACCATATACAGCCTGAGGACTTGATCCACTAAGGCTTTTAACTCATTTTGTGTTTACTGAAGTGCGTTAACTACCTTAACCCTGCCCTATCACATAATAGAGCAGGGTTTAGGCAGGATTAGGGTGGTGAGTGAGCATTGATAGCATGTAAGTTGCAGCACCTTCAGAACATGGCCATAAAGCTACTCCATAATGCTTCTCTTTTTGACCATGAAACCCCTTTACTCTTCAGGAGCCAATGGCTCCCTATAACTTACTATTTAAAATTCAAAGTTTTGCTACTGGCACATAAAACATTTTATTCTGGTATTCCTTTGCATTTGTCCAGTCATTTGATTCCTTACACACCTAATCGAGTTCTATGCTCTCTTAATGCACACTTAGGGGTGGTTCCAACTAGGCATACTGCCCACCTATTTATTTATTTACATTCTCTTATATACCATGCTATTCTGCATCAGTGTGGTTTACATTGAACAAACTGAAATTACATTGAACAGGGCATTATAACTTGGAGATAACTATTTTACAGGGAACATGGGCTATGGAGGGTTAAGTGGCTTGCCCAAGACCACAAGGAGCCACCTGTGGGACTAGAAACCCCAGTCCTTCCGGCCCAAGGTTGCTGTCCTCTAGTGGGATTTGAACCCCCGACCTTCCGGCCTGAAGTACCTTGCCCCAACCACTAGGCCACTCCTCCACTCCAAATCCATGAGCACTTTGACTTCCTATGCTCTGGCCCCACAATTGTGGAACTCTCTTCCTCTTTATTTTAAGGAGGAATCCTCTCTTAGGACATTTAAAAGAAATCTGAAGACCTACATTTTTGAGATTGCATTAACTTAGGTGGTATATTACTATCTATATTGGTAGCCCTCTGTGACCATGTGGGACACAATAGTTTCAGCAGGTTTCCCTTTCTTTTTTCTCTTTACTTTCTTTCCTACTGCTTCTCCTCCTAATTTTTGTTAATTCTATATTGTTTTTGTGGTTTTTATGATTTTATGTTGTTTGAAAACTGCTCTGATACCGTGTGATGGGCAGTATATCAAATCTGGAATAAACCATAAACCACTGAAGTTAGGGTGGGTGGCTAACTGGTAATGTTGCAGTTAGCACGGGTGCACCTACCGCCACCTCATGAACCTCATGACAAAAGTCAAAAATCCAGAACCAAAACAATCTGCAATAAGTATACAAGCCCTTGCAACCCACTTTGCAGAAAAACTAAAATGCAAACTTAATACTACACCAACACTAACCCACACAAACACCGAAACTAATAACAACAGCTGGACAACCTTTCATACGATAGATCGGAAACACCTCCTCAGGATTATAACAATTATCAACACCACAACTTCCCCACTCGATCCATGCCCCGTATCATGGATCAAAAATACTAAGGAAGAACTAGCTGGAAACATTCAATACATAGTAAATCAATCCCTCTCCCAGGGCATTATGCCTGATGCCCTAAAACTCACAACAATCCGCCCAATAATAAAAAACAATAAACTCGACCCAAAAGACCCAAACTCATATAGACCAATAGCCAGCATTCCATTTATGGCTAAAATAATAGAAAAAACTGTTCAACTTCAATTACAAGAACATATAGATGACCACAACTCCCTTGACTCCCACCAATTCGGTTTCCGCCCCTTCCATGGGGTAGAAACCCTATTAATTACTCTGATGGACTTCCTCATAAGACATACAGATGATAACACCCAAGGCCTCCTACTCCTTTTCATAGACATTTCCGCTGCATTTGACAACATCAACCACCTTACACTGATTAATAGATTAGAAAACTTAGGAATAGGTGGGACTGTCCTTAATTGGTTCAAGTCCTACATCACACACAGACTAATACGAGTTCAATTAAACCAGGAAGCATCGGAAACCTTCCCCCAAGGACAAGGAATACCACAAGGATCAGCCCTTTCTGCTCTCCTTTTCAACCTGTACCTGCAACCCATCACAAAAATATTTAAAAAACACAAAATCAATCACTTTATCTATGCCGACGACATCATGCTCGCCCTCCCCATAACCACGAAAAACCCTAATTATAACACTCTATCCGAATGCATGGCGGAAACCTCATCCTGGATGGGAACCAACTTCCTCAGCATCAATCTCAAAAAAACTGAGGCAATGTTTGTATCAAGATCACCTGTGGCTGAAGATACCTACCCAACAACAATCTCCATCAATAACACAACGATACCTGTTAAAAAAGAGGTAAAATACCTAGGCGTTATAATCGATCACACACTCACCATGCTACCTCACATAAAACAGACGGTAAAAACTATATTCTACAAACTCAAAACTATTCAACACTTAAGGCTCCTCCTTGACACGCATTTATTTTATTTTATTTAGACAGTTTTTGTATACCGCCTTATCCTTCAATCAAAGCGGTCACAACACAATTGGGGTATACATTTAACACGTGGGGATATGAGACACATACACTAATACTTACAGGGAACATGGGCAATGGAGGGTTAAGTGGCTTGCCCAAGACCACAAGGAGCATCTGTGGGACTAGAAACCCCAGTCCTTCCAGCCCAAGGTTGCTGTCCTCTAGTGGGATTTGAACCCCCGACCTTCCGGCCTGAAGTACCTTGCCCCAACCACTAGGCTACTCCTCTTTAGATCAGTCGTTAGTGCCCTCATAACCCCTCACTTTGACTATTGTAATAGTCTCCTAACCGGCCTCCCACAAAAGAATATCTACTTATTACAAAGAGCACAGAACATTTGTGCAAAAGTAGTCACTAAAGCCCACCTAACAGACCATGTAACCCCTATACTGCTAGATCTACACTGGCTCCCCATAAATTATCGAATCAAATACAAAATACTACTAACAACCTTCAAACTACTAAACGATATTGCCCCCTCACATCTATCCACACTCCTTCACGTCCCAAATGAATTAAGAGCCCGCAGACTAAATGCAACCCTCTCACTAGAGCTGCCAAAAACATTCACGAGGACCAAAAACTCCACCAGTGCCAGAGCCTTCTCATTCACCGCTCCCACACTTTGGAATGACCTCCCAATAGACATCCGAATCATAAAGGACCTCTCCCAATTCAGGAAAGAACTCAAGACATACCTATTCTCTGAGCACTTCGGAATCCCCTACCCTCCAAGTCCAGACACACAGCGTCCACAGACACACAAACAAAAAAACCCGCAGAAACACAATTAACTGAACACACAACTCCTCTTCTAACAGCCCCCAAAGACACCCCAAACAACCCACGAAAAAAAAAAAAAAAAAATCGAAAAAATGGAAATAAATTCCATCACACACAAACCCACTCACATACACACACAAACACACGCACACTTATACACACACACACTCACACATACATACACACACACACACACCTGAATAGCGAATCATGTATTCTTGTAAATAATTTCTATAAATAGCAATGTCAGCTCGCTGACATTCCCCTGTAAATTCAGCAGTATACAAAAGTATACACCCTGTAAATAGTTCTGACAATTTACTGTTCTGTTATATGTAAAAAGTTAAGAAGTTCTTGTTCTATGTAATGTTATGCAAATGTATGCAATTGTTCCATGTAAACTATAGAAGAAATAGATAAATAAATAAATAAATGAACCAAAGGGTCAAAACACATATTAAGGGGTTTGCCTGAATGGTAACTGTTGGGCACATGTTGATCATACCCCTGACAATTATCACAACGCGGCGGCACCTCCTGCATGTTCATTTTGACTCACAATGTGCATTAGTAAAAGGGCCCTATGGTAATTAAGGCCCTAAGATATATAAAATTAGAACCAGAAAAGTGCAGACAAAACTGAACTTAAAATCCCAAGAAGCCAAACTCTGCATGCAATGCAATACTGGAGAAATCGAAACAGCAATACACTGTGCAAAATATGAAGATATCATAGATACATGTGTCCCAAAACTAGCAGAGAATGTCTGATTTCCTACAAAGGAACGAGCACAAAAGCTTCATATAATCCTGGTGAAAAAGGGAAGAACAGCAGCGATTACAGCAAAATATGCTTTATCCTGTCACCAGGTCAGAAATGTAACCTGACAATATTGGACTTTGCCATAACCTAGGAACTGTCTTATTTCTCTTCTGAACTTTTACTGTTTTATATCTTTTCTTTTTCTATTTCATTTTAGTCACACTGAGGACCATTTACTAAGAGTCAGCGTGTGACAAGTGTCAGTATATAAACCTCTGAATGCATTATGTTGACAACACATATAAAATTATCCTTCCAATAAAGTTTCTTGCATCTGAATCAGAGTGTGACGGAGCTGTTTTTTTCCCAAGGATATGAAGCAGGAGCGAAGAGGGTGAGATAAGAAGAAACACTGCCTGGGCTCTGGCTCTACCGCCAGCTGTGGCTGACACTAAGCAGATGGCAAGATCCCCTGCACAGGCTGAAAACAGAGATGCCAGCAAAGCAGTGTCACTTACACATGCTCTTCTGGGAGCTGCAGGAGTCATCACAGCAGCGCTCACACGCTCACCCACTTCACGGCACAGAAGCAGACAGTTAAATTAAAGAAGGGTCAGAGGCCCGAGAGTTTCTTAACTGCCTTTTGAGAATTCACAGCAAAGTGGTGTACAGTATAGATTTCTTAAAAAAGAGTTAAAATGTACCTGCATACAATACAACAAAACAAAACAAAACCCCAGAACACAAGGAGAGCAACAGCCAACAATGGTCAAATAAGAGTACAGACAGCTACAGTGATCAATGGTAGCTGCAAGAAAGAACAACCGGGAGAGCTAAGACAGAAACAAAGCATATTATAGCTAATTCTAGTCAACAGCTCACAACCCAGCTTTGGTAGCCTGCTTCCAATGGTATCTGTTACCCAAATCACGGAAAGCTCGAGTTAAAAAGCAAGTTAAAAGGCCAGACATAAATTTCACAAAAAAGTCTCTCTCCTTAGAATGGGTGGACAAGAGTTCCATAGGGAGGGAACCAAGTACGCAAAGGCGGTATGACAGGTGGTCTCAAGGCATATAATTATTGGTAAGGGAATTGTCAGTAAGCTGTCTTGCTGAGAACACACAGAATGCAAAGGCAAGTAAAGAGTTGGTAGGATAGCTAGGTACTCAAGGACACCAAGTAAAGAGCTCTGTGGATTAGCATATAGATCTTCAACTCAATTCTTAGAGAGACTTGGAGCCGAGGTGCCCAGCAGTCATCGCATGCTCACATAAATGGGCACTGTAGAGATGCTTCTGTATTAACCAGAACCATTTTAAAGAGGAGAGTTTCAGACCATTACAAAAAGTATTGCAGTAATCATTCCAGGTTAGAATGAGTATGTGAGTTAACACTTGAAGATCTTTGGTTTCCAGGAGTGATCTGATTCTGATATAATGAATTTGCCACAAGGAAAAAAGGAGGACCTCATGACAGACACAATCTGGTCATCAAGTGTATGTAATGTGTTGAGTACAGGAAGGGCCCAATGCCTGGGATATAGATAAGATGAGCATGTATCTATATAGAAAAGATGCGGAAGATAATGGAGGACTCAAGAAGTCATACACATGTGTGTGATCCAGATAACGTTACCTAGATAGATAGCAGATAGGCAGGACAATAGCAAATGGAAGTACAGAAACAATATAGAAGAAAAGTTCAAAAATTACCTCTGGAGGGCAGACGTGGAGCTCCAAGACCCCAGACATCCACAAGCAGGAAAAGCCCCCATGCCCCTCAGACTACAGGAAGTGGCATCAGTGAAGCAAGGAACCCTAGGAGAGGAAAAGGTCTGACATCAGAGGACCGGGGAGACACCCCCTCCAGAGAAGAAGAATGACATCAGCAACCTTATATGAAGCTTCAAAGACAGGCACATGGAGCCAAAGAATACAGAGGCCATGTGCAGACATGTGCTGAAGAGGAGAGATCATGTACTGAGAAAGCAGAAGCCTATGGAACTGGGAGGAATTGACTGAAGAGGAATAAAGGAGCCCCTCGCCGTCCCTTTTCAGAAGAGAGATGAGACGTCCAGAGAGCAGCGAGATACCTTGAAGAAAATAAAAAAGAAAAGGAGGAAGGCAGACAAGAACCAGAGCAGTGAACAGCCAGAACTGCAGCCTCAGTGAACTACCTGAATAGAAAGTCAGATCTAGGGAGAAGGCTGATAGAGGGTCCACAGACAAGAAACCCAATGCAAGAAAGTAAGTAGTGACTGTTAGAAACAGAGACAGGTCAGGGAAGAAAGAGAGCTGCTGAAAAGAGAGAGGCAAATAGGAGCAGCAGCTGTTTTAAAGCAAGGATAAACCAGAGAGTTTGCATTAGAGAGCCCTGGAGCGGCAGTCTAGCAGCCCTGCTTGTGGAAATGACCAAGCTGTTTAGGATCCTAGTGAAGAACTGTCCTAGGTGTGTGGGCCCAGCCGTGAAGGAAAGCTGAGTAGAGGCAGACTGCAGTGTCAGCCTTGCAGGAAGACTATAGCCTGAGCATATACTAAGAGAGACAACTGGCTCTCAGAGCTGCCAACAGACCACTGCAGAGCCTGAAGGAAACCAGAGGGACAGCAGCTGTGCAAGAGCCAGTAAAGCAGTGGCAAGCTGCTTACATCTTCAGTGTCCCGCTCACCCAGGAAGAGCAGCAGCTGCAAGCTATTGCAAGTCTTTCTTATTAGGAACAAAGTGTTAGGAGACTCTAGCTAGTTAGAGTACTCTAGTTTTGTTTTATTTCCAGTTTAGCTAGTGTATAGTTGAGAGATAGTGCATATGCCAGAGCAATGTTTTGTTAATTATTGTAGTTTGGTGCGTCGATGGACCTAAGGGCATGATCTGTGGAGTACCACTGATCTCCATGGACCTGATCTACATGGCAGACAAAGAGAGCACTCAGCAGTGAGGGCATCGAGTGAAGTGCCCAGCAGTGAGCATTCAACCTCTTAATGTCCAATATCTCCTAACAAAAGGTGGCTAGTGGCATGGCTTTGGACTATATATGCACACATTTTTGACACATAAAAGCATCAAATAAAACAAGTCCAATTAAAAAAGAAATAGTAGGAAGTAGTATAAAAACTAGGTCATTACCAGACATGATTATTACCAAAAAAGAGACCTATTCCCACTGAGGTTTTCACTGCCAAGCTGGTATGTTTTTGTCAGACTTGTGTCTGTGTGAGGAGTAAACCTCTACCCAGACCATGTCCATTTTAATCATAATATGCAGTAAAATTGCTCAACAAAATGGAAAGCAAACACGTATCTTGTAATCTGTCCAACCGTAAAGGAAAACACGTCTTCCACACCTCAAAAATGACCCGGGGTACATTTTTTTCTCTCCTTTTTCGTGTCTGTGTGAGGAGTGAACCTCTACCTCAGACCATATCCATTTTAATCATAATATACAGTAAAATTGCTCAACAATCTTTCACGATCTTCTGGACTTGATGGGGATGAGTGCCTGATGCAGGGTCTTTGGAATGATGAAAGACCCAAAACGAAGTGCTGTGTCATACACCAAGTCATTTTTGAGGTGTGGAAGACATGTTTGCTTTATGATTAGACAGATTACAAGATAAGTGTTCTCTTTCCATTTTGTTGAGCAATTTTACTGCATATTAAGATTAAAATGGACATGGTCTGGGTAGAGGTTCACTCCTCACACAGACACAAGTCCGACAAAAACATACCAGCTTGGCAATGAAAACCTCAGTGGGAATAGGTCTCTTTTTTGGTACTATTTTAAGGGCTAAACCAGGTTCTCTTTTGTTTGCCCTTTGGGATATGTCCATATGGAGGACATGATTACTGGCACCCTTATAAACAATTCAAATCAGTTTGAAAAGAAGATCCACAATCCCATTGCAGTAAAATCAGATGTACTTGTGATCAATTCTCAGAATTCACAAAACCTGAATCACCCAGTGAATGATGGCTCTAATGTTTAAAATGGCCACATTCACTCCCTGTACCATTTTCACAACAGGGAAGACAAGAGAGCTGCCTGAGACTGTCAGAAAAGCCATTATCACTAAACATGAAATGGGTACAAGGCCATCTCCAAATACCTTGGGATTCCTGTGTCTACAGTTCGCAAAGCTATTTTCTGCTCATGGAACTGTCAAGAACCTCCCAGTACGTGGTGGGAAGAGGAAAATTAATCCAAGAAATCTTTGAAGGTTAGTGTGAACTGTTGGAAAAACACCACGTACAACATCCAAAGAGTTTAAGGCTGACCTGGAGCAATCAGGAGTGGTGGTTTCAAGCCACACCATATGCTGCAGGCAAAGGCCAAGAAGGACCCCACTTCTCAAAAAGAGATATAAAAAGGTACGCCTGATCTTTGCTTAAACCCACCTTGAGAAACCACAAACCTTCTGGGAAAATGTTCTGTGGACAGAAGAAACCAAACTTGAGATCTTTGGCAATGCAGAGCAGCAATACATTTACAGACAAATAAATGAAGATTATAAGGAAAAAACACCCTTTCTACAGTTAAATACAAGTATGGTGGAGGTTCTATAATGTTGTGGGGCTGTTTTGCTGCCTCAGGAACTGGAGGCCTGGAACGCATTGAAGAAATCATGAAGTCGGAGGACTACCAAGGTATCTTGGAGCAAAATGTGCTACTTAGTGTCAGAAAGCTAGGTCTGGGTCGAAGATCATGAGTTCTCTAGCAGGACAATGACACAAAACATTCATCCAAAAGTACAAAAGAATGGTTAAAAAGGAAAAAAATTGACTGTTTTAAACTGACCAGTAATGAATCCTGATCTCAATTCAATTGAGAACCTTTGCAAAGAGCTGAAATGTGCTATTTGTAAAAAGAATCCTGGAAACATTCATGAGCTGGAACAAACAGCAGTTGAAAAGTGGGACAAACAGATGTATGAAATTTATAGATGGCTACAAGAAACATTTGGAGGCTGTCATTACTGCCAAGGGTTGTGCAACGAAATGTTAGTAAAGACTGCCATTACTCCTGTCCAGGTTATATTTCGTATTTTTCCGTTGGTGAGCACTAAATCCATCACCAAGCTCTCCGTGGTCAGTTCCATCACCATTTGTTTCAGCAATGCATCTTGGAAGGCATCCAAAATTTTTTTACTTCTTTCCAGATTTGCAGAAGGAACACTCCAATCCACATCGGGTAGATTAAAGTGACCCAATATGATCACTTCCCCCTTCATGGCTATCTTTGCAATATCAACATTCAATTCGCTATCCATTTCTTCGGTTTGAGTTGGAGGCCTGCAGACTACACCAGTATGGATGACAGTGCCATCTCCTCTTTCCAACACAATCCATAGCGCTTCTTCTTTTCTCCATGTCCCCTGCATTTCAGCAGCTTTAATATTGCTTTTGACATAAAGGCTACTCCTCCTCCTTTTCTACCCACTCTATCTCTTCTAAATAAATTATAGCCAGCTATGGCTATATCCCATTCATGCGACTCTTTAAACCATGTTTCTGTAATAGCCACAATGTCCAAGTCCATTTCCACCATTAGGGCTTCCAGATCAGGAACTTTGTTGGCTAGGCTTCGAGCATTAGTGCTCATTGCTTTCCAGCATTTGCTGATTGGCTTACCTGCGTTTTGCATGGATTTTGTTCTACACACCCCTTACCGCTTGCCATTGATGTGTGGTTCAAAAATATGGCTGTTTCCAATGTTGTTTTGCTTTTGCTGGGAGTGACGTACTGAACTTGTCCTTCTCCATCCGTCACCTCCTTTTCCTAGTTTAAATGCATGTGGTCAGAAATTTCTAAAGGCCCAATCTTTGCAGAATCAACAAAGGAAAACATAAGAGGCCAAGACCAACAGGTAATTAATCCGGGACTGGGAGCCATGTACTCTGGACAAATGAGTGTAATCCCGATCCAACGATGGAGCACCTGCCAAACATTGACCAGATCTGCCCTTTCCATCAAGCATTTCATACTCCGAGACACGCCCCCACCTACCCACTGCTCATCCCTTAGACGTGTCCACACGTGGGTCTCTGGCAACTGATCCAGTATTGAAACTATGGAGGAAAAATCAGATCAAAAACATTCAGCCCATACAGATTACATAAAATCACATCCCTTCCATGCAGTTTGCTCCTTAATTACATATCATCCCATAAGGTCATGGATTTCTTTAGAGCATACAAAGTGCACTGCTTTACCAACCAGTATGGCCACTGCCCCTCTTCTTATTGACTGCAGGCTCCTCAAAAGACTTGTCCCACCCAACCCTGCCATAATTTGGCTTGTTCTCTGGCATCCTGATAAGTTTCCTGTAACTTGGCAATAGATACCTTATGCCTGTTCAGTGCTTTCAAAACCTTGTGGCGTTTAATAAGGAAACCTAGCCCACATGCATTCCATGAAATAACTCTCAGCCTGTGCCCAAACCAGAGTACTCTGCTCCAAATTACCATATGCCAGTAAATGAGGAACCCCCCTCCAGCCTAGGGCTCCCCACACACACCAAACATTCTGCAAGCTCGCACCCACAACACCCACTTTCAATACATCAAGTACCTCACATATCCAACCCCCCCTCCCCCATTCATTCCCACATTCCCCTTCCTTCCCATAGAACACATCACTCCCATCAATCTCCCACCCATAAGCTCTTGGAGGTCACTAAACAATATGACAGGATCCTCCCTCCTAACCCCGCCCATTCCAACCTTCAACCATTCCCCACTTTCTTACAGCAGCTACCACACTTTCCCTCAAGCTCACTTATTACGAATACTACTGAGCAAGGACCGTCTTTTACACAGCACTGCACAGACAAATGTAAAAGACAGTCCCTGCTCATCAGAGCTTACAATCTAGTTAAGACAGGCAACATAGTAGCTGAGACATAGGATACATTTAGGGAGAATGGTAAGGAAACACGAGGGAGATCAGGTGAGTCAAGATCCAAAAGCGGCAGCGAAGAGGTGAGTTTTCAGCCTGGATTTGGAAAGGGTCAGAAAATACGCCTGACGTACAGATTCAGGTAGTTTGTACCAGGCATAAGGAGCAGCAAGGTGAAAGGAGCAAAGTCTAGAGTTAGCGATAGAAGCGATTTGCCAGAAGAATGGATTTCCCGAGGAGGGGTGTAGGGAGAGATACGAGAGGAAAGGTAATGAGGAGCTGCAGAGTGAATGCACTTATAGGTCAGCAGGAGAAGTTTGAACTGGATATGGAAATGGATAGGGAGCCAATGAAGTGACTTGAGAAGAGGGGTAACATGAGCATGATGAGGCTGGGGAAGATTAGCCGCGCAGCAGAGTGTTGAACAGAGTGAAGAGGAGAGAGATGATTCAGAGGAGACCAGCAAGGAGCAGGTTACAATAGTCTAGACAGGAGGTGACTAAGGAGTGGATAAGTGTTTAAGTAGTGTGTTCAGCAAATGATTATGCCCAATCCTTCCCCCCTCACAACAGAAAAGAAAAAGATACGAGAACATGAATAGCATCCCAAACAAGTCCTCCATGCACCACACTCCCTCCCACCCCCTCTCACAGCTCATTCTTCCTCCACAACAATCAGACTCATGCATCCCACAGTCACAAAAACAAGAACTGCCCCCTTCTGTCTTGAGCACTGCTCACGAGAGCAACCAAGTTCCGCTCTTCCTCTCCCACCAAGCCATGCAAGAGGCCATCCACAGTGCGCAAGTGCGACCAGCACTTCAAAACACAGCCAGGCACTTCCAGAACACAGGCAGGGAGAATCTTCCAATAAAGTCCCTTTACAGGAATGCACCCCTGCTCTCAGTGCCCATACAAACCATACAGGCAAGGGAGCGCACGTCGACCAAGCCACTTAACAGCGGAAACTCTGCATAGCATCCAAGTCCCATCATAGCACAGTTACTCCAAACTGTCCAAAGTTGAGGAATTTGAAAAAAAACAAATATCATGTCATATCAATAGAGCCTTCAAATCTTTTCTTGTACATCTCCAGCCCTGGCCTCACCTGCACTAGCCAACAAAGAGGTAACATAAGAGTCTACAGCTATTACATCTCTAAATATTCTTGCTACACCATTATACAGTACCTTCAGGCATGCTGGATATTGCAGGGAGTATTTAATATTTGTGGCAAACAGTTTTTGGTGCACGGGGGAGAACGTCTTCTGTTGTTGGATCAGCTGGACCGAGTAATCTTGAAAAATCAAAATCCAGTGACTGTCATGCATTTCCATGCCTTGTTGCTTAGCCTCCTGAAGCACCTCGTGGTTTTTTTTTAGATAATTGAGGAACTGGGCGATCATGGCCTAGTGTCCAAAGAACGTAGGGATCTGATCCGATGAGCTCTCTCAATCACCAGGGTCATGCTCCGCTCCTAGTGCCAGGCCTAGGGGAAATCAAGTTTCCAAGAAACCCGAAGTTCAGTTTCTTTAATAGATTCAGGGATGCCTACAAACAGCAGATTATTGCACCTATTGCAGTTCTCTAAATCGTCCATTTTCTCCTGTTGCTGCTTCAGCATAGCCCTTAGCTCCTTTATATCCTGGGAGGCAGCCTGGGCCCATTCCTCTGTCTGAAAGAGCCGCTGCTCTGCCTCATTTAATTACTGACCAAATGAGTCCAGGGACTTAGACATCAAGTCAAGTTTTTCATTGATGAGTGCAGACTGTCCCAACAGCGCAGCTACCACCGCTGTAATCATCTCCTCTGCCACTGCATCCCAGGGCGGAATCCATGGAGGATGCCATCTTGGAATCAGATTGCTTCTGTCAGACCTGCTCCTTTCGGGCAGATTTCATCATGCACTATGCCCAGAGGTAAGCACTACTAGTCCCAAACCGTGCAAGGGAGCTTTACTCAGCCAAACAAAGCAATTCAGCAAGTCATCTATTCAATAGGAGGTGATTCAAGGAGAGTGAGGCCCTAGAGAACAACAGGCACACACCCTCTCACTCTCACCACATCACGTCATATGGTCATGTTTAAAAAAATGATTGTACATTGGGGGTATGGTTCTTCTAAACTGGCTGATCGTATCACATACGTTTTTAACCAAACTGATTCTAAAGCTCTTACTCACTATTCACTTACCATACCTGTATATCCAAATAAATTCTGTTGAACATCTCATTCATATTTGGCGTCTTTCCACCACACTCCTTCCCTTTGCAATAAACATAACTATTTCCTTTCAGAGCCGGTCCCTTGGTCCAGCCTCTGGGGAAGCCTAAGGTGAGCGTGTATTTAACCTCATGGAAGAGTAGTGTCTTTATTGTGCCTCATTCAGAAAGAAAAGGTCAGGGTCCTGAGAGGAAGCTCAGTTGCCAGTGACTCGAAAAGAAGAAGAAAGGGGAGCCGGGACCATTTACCCCATCCTATTGGCACTTGAGTTACAGTATGAAACAGTACTTTGGCTATGGAAGGAGAGACAGAGGCTGGAGAGAGAAACTGTGAGTGAAGAGCAGTACTGATGTAATAAAACTATTTTCCCCAAAATCATGATCCTACCCACCTTTAATACAAACACACAATCCAGGCAAGGTCAAAGTTTCCAGATCATGTTCAGGTGAGAAGACTAGCTGACCTATGACAAGGCAGGACAGATCTGGGGAAAGCAAAAGCAGATGTGTAAGCAGGTAAAGTTAAGTATGCAGTACCCGTAAGGCATTTTTTGCCAGTATGGCATGCCTTACAAGAAAAACACAGAGCTGGGTTGCCAGGGAACACCCCTACAGCAGCTGAGGAGCAAGGGCATTGCCCACAGGGCTACACTATGGCTCAGTACTCAGAATCTCAAGCAGCAGAAAACAGCCTCTCCCCTTCAGGCATAATACAAGAAACAAGAGGGGGGGGGCTAAAGAAGGGGCAGAGCAATTGTTTTCTTCTTGCTGTTTCCTCCCCAGCCTCATCCTCTCCTGTCCCCACACCTTATATGTCAACACACAGCAAGTTTCCTAAACCTGAAATGAGAGGAAAGGAGGGGATGGGATGGGACAGAGAAGGCAGCATGTGGAGGAAGGGAAAAGAGAAGGGAATACAATCTGTATTTATTTGAAATCCTAGGATTTGGGACTCTGCTGACAGCAGAGTCGGGGAGGAGGGAGGAGACAGTGCAAGTAAGCCAGGAAGCTTTATTGCCAGTGTAGGACTCCAATAGCAGCTAAACAGAGCTAAGGCAGAGAACTTTCCTGCACCCTTGCTGAGCTAGTTCAAACTCCAGCCTTTCAGTGCAAGGGAAACAGGCCAGTTGCATAAAGCCCAGCCATTTCTGTCCCTTTCCTTCACTTCCTGTGGTTCACTGCAGCTAGTCAGCATGTGTTGCTCTGTAAGGTTGCAGTTGGCCACCTGGAGAGCACAGGAGAAGCAATTGATGATGGTAACGCAAGACATGCTCCGTGTAAAGCCAGAACTGCTGTAGACCTAGGCTATATGTAGGGCAAAAATGTCCTCCTAGTCTCCCCTGAGCCACTATTGTGGTTGCGATATGGGGTTATTTCTGCAACCACTGCAGGCCACACAGCATCCAGCCAAAACTGCTTGTGCTCTTCATCCTCCAGGCTCCATATGTGCGATTGGTGAGAGATCAGTAGGGGCTATCGTTAGGTGGTGGGAGACATCCACCCCAATCAGCTCAGGCTGATCCAATCCTGGTTTTACCCCTCTGCATTTATACAGTAGATTCCCCTAGAACTACAACTCCAGGCATGCAATGAGACAAAACCAAGACTGGATCAACTTGTTTTGGTTGACCTGGGTGAGGTGTCAATCCCACATGAGAGTGGGAGGGCAGAGATGCTCCCTAGGGGCTCTTTTTACCACTAGGGTTGCAAACTGGCTTGTTTTGGATCAGTCAGGTTTGACTTCTTTTTGGACACTGAAATCTCTGGTTGAGTCATGGTGCGTGAAGCAAGGAGTCTACGCTACTTGCACAGTGCTGCCAATAGGACCTATATGTTTTTGGTGTCCATTCCAGTGCCTGCTCTGTGACGCTTCTCCAGGTGACCCACACTGCCCTTAAGAACATCAGAGAGAGACATATGCAGCAATAGCCATCAGGGCTACCCCAGTTACCAGGCAAACTAGGCAGTCACCTGGGGCGGCAGCTTTAGAAAGGGGGGGGGGGACAATGAGTGAGGCATTCAAAGCTAAACAATAGATTTTGACAGGGGGACTGCAAAGCTTAAGGTTTGCCTAGGGTGCCAACACCTTGAACCAACTCTGGGGCCGGCCTTGGGAGTCACCATTTCTTCCTCCTGAATCATCTGGAGGGAACAGGCCAGAATATAGGTGGGGGAATGGAAGGGACAGGCTGGCATGGTGGGGATAGAGGGGATGGCTGTATTGGACAGTGATGATGTTTTTATTTTTGCAGTGTTTACACTGCATGCAGAATCTGGCTTATGGAGTTTCCAGTTCGATCTTTGCAAATCTCTATTTCTAGTCTGTGGTGCTTTAGCCTGTACTTGGTTGTGGTCTGTCTGTGTTATGCATGTGTGTGACCAAAGTGAGAGATTCTGCTAGGGTGTATTTTTTGTGTAAGGATTTTTATAGCCCTCTGCGGATGCTCCTGCACTTTGCATCACATCTGTATGCGAGGAAGAGGGCATCAAACAGAGTAAGAGGAAGGACAACTGATAGCGGACACTCCTTTCTCCTCAGATTCAGGCGTTTTGTCAGAGCTGGCATTAGGTGAACTAGACAGTCGCCTAGAGTTCCAGCCCTCTGGGGATGCCATTGCCATTGCCATTGCCACCACCCTTCTCCGGGACCTAAAGCAGCAGCAATAGCCTGAAACAGTCCCACAGCACTTACCTCAAAACTTGTGCCGGAGGAAGTGACGTCAGCAACTAGCATGGCAGCCTAGTTTGAGAGCTCCGGAGGGCAGCTACAGTTTTGTAATAATTTCCCCGGTTTGGGCTTGCAATTACCCGTGTACTCACAGTTGGTGGAGGGGGAACGAGTCCTGCACCCCATGGCGACACGGAAGAAGGCGGCGGATCTGAAGGAATTCGCTTATGGGGGAGCGAAGTCCACAGCGGCCGAGAAGAAGATGGCGGGGCAAAGCGCGGGAAATGGCGATGCGCTCGATCGGAAGGGTCAGCGGAGTGAGGCCCCTGCAGTGGCAGAGACAGTCATGCACAATGTGTCGAGGGATGACATGCAAGGCTGGTTTGGAGAGTTAAAAACGGAGATGCAGGCTGTGCGGACTGAGGTGGGTGACATGTGCGCTGCTTTGAGAGAGGAGATGGGAGAACTGGGCCACCGCGTGGAGGAGCAGGAACGGCAGCTGGGCCGGTTGGACACCCGGCAGAGCGCGATCGAAAGCTCATTAAAAGAAACGGAGGCCTGGAAGGACATGGTGCTGTTAAAACTTGAAGATCTTGAAAACAGGTCCCGACGGAGCAATTTAAGGATCCGGGGAGTACCAGAGGAGAAGGAGTTTGGGGACAGCGAAAGGGTCGCGCTGGCGATTCTCCGGACTGTGCTCTCTGATTCCGGGACTGAGCTGGCACCGGGGGTCTACAGTTAGTCCGGGCCCACCGGGCCTTGGGCCTTAGTAGGCCTAACCGGCCGCGGGATATTGTGCTGTGTATGGCAGACTTTAAACTTAAGGAGCAGATCCTTACCCTGATGCATAATCGCCGGGATTTTGTTTGGCAAGGTTACGAGCTACAGATTTTCCCGGATTTGGCAGCTGGCACTCTACAGCGGAGGCGGGAAATGCTGCCGGTTACATCTATCTTGAGGAGAGAGAACGTCCGCTACCGTTGGCTGTACCCCTTTGGCATCCTCTTCACCGTGGGGCTTAAGAACTGGCGGGCCCACACGGTTGCAGAGGCTATGGCAGCGGTGAAAGTGGCGGGGCTGGGGAGCGGCCTGGAGAAGGATTTGCTGGAAGGAGGTGGCAGTGTGCAGAAGCCAGCGCCCCGGAGGAGCGGTGAAAAGCGGCGAGGGAGTCCGGAGGTGGTAGCTGAGGAGCATGCTAACTGCGCTGTGCTGGAGGAAGGCACCTGAAAGACTGGGGGATATTATTGTCTTGGTATATGGCATAGCTCCTGGAGGGGTAACCTTATGTTTAGTTCGGTAGGATCTTGTTGGAACTGTTGTGGATTTTCATGTTGTGGGATGTATTAATATGTTCTGTCGGGGGGTTTTAGTCTGCTATAGGGAGGGGGTTCTGCTAGGGAGGTGGAGGGGGGAGGTTGGGGGAGTGGGGCGGGGGAGGGGGTGGACTAGGGCGGAGTGAGGGGGTGTGGGTGGGTATGCGGGGAGGGGGGTGAGAGTGAGGTTGGTTGGGGATGAGAGTGGGAAGGGGTTGGAGCGAGAGGGGGGGGAGGCTGCCTCAGGTTGCTGGGCACTACTCCACGGGAGACCTCCAGAGGGTGGAGGGGGTTGTGGCAGGGGAGGGGGGTGGGGGGGAGGGGGGCAGTGGGAGGGAATGGGGTGGGCGGGGGGGGAATGGGAAGGAAGAAGGGGGGGGCGGGGGAGGGAAGGGGTGTGGGGAGAAGGATAGGGGGTTAGAGTGGGGCAACAGTACCTCAATGTTGCCACGATGAATGTGCGGGGATTGGGTACTTGGCGGAAGAGGCGAATGGTGGAGCGCGAGGGGGGGAGGTTGAGAGCGGATTTCATCTGTTTACAGGAAACCCATTTGAAAGTGGGCCAGGAACGGCTGCTACAGACGAGACGATATCCCCGGGTACTGCTAGCGGGGCAGAGGGCGGAGGCACGGAAGGGGGGGGTAGGTATCTTGGTGGGGGCGGACTGGGTAGATAAGGTGGTGGGGGAATATCGGGATAGGAAGGGGCGGGCAGCGGGACTTAAAATCCAAGTTGGGAGGGAGCAGGTATGGATTGTAAGTCTTTATGGCCCTAATGATAGGCAGGGGGAATTTTTTGCTCGTATGCAGGGGGAGCTGGGGAATTTGTGTGACGCTCCTCTCATTATTGGGGGGGATTTTAATATGACCATGAACCCGAGGGTGGATAATGGGGGGGGGTAGTGGGTTGGGGCGGAGGGTGGACCGTGTAAAACTCTTACAATTGAAGGAGCGGTTAGGAGTAGAGGATGTCTGGCGGAGTCAACACCCTGGGTGCAAACAGTATACTTACTATTCTGCGCCGCATGGCACCTATAGTAGGATTGATATGGTGTGGGCGGGGGGAGGTTGGTTGAATAGGGTGATCGAGGCAGACCATGGTTCCATTACATGGACGGACCATGCGCCTGTGTGGGTACGGTTTAGTCTGGGATATGTGGATGAGGGGGTTAAGTTCTGGAGGCTTAATGAGGCCTTATTGGATGAGCCAGGGGTGATGGAGCGCATGGCGAAGTTGATCGTGGAATACCAGGAGTTTAATCTGAATGGTGAGGTGGAGTTAGGGATGGTTTGGGACGGGCTCAAGGCGGTGGTGAGGGGGCAGTTCGTCCAGGAAGCTGCCCGAGAACGCCGCCGTAAAGGGGAACGGGGAACAACAGTTGTTGAAGGATATTAGGCGCCTGGAGGGGCGGGGTACATGGGAGGGGAGGAATGGATAGGGGGGAGGGCGAGCAGCTGAAGGAGTTGAGGGGGCAGTTGGAACAATTGCGCGTCAGTACCTTGGCGTATGAGTTGAGGGTTTTAAAACAAGGGTGGTTTGAGGGGGGAAACAAGATGGGGAGGAGACTGGCCCAACGGTTGCGGAGTAGAGGGATGCAGAGGAATATTGGGGGTATTCGGAGTGGCGGGGGGAGAATGGTACACGGGAACAATGAGATCAGGGAGACCTTTGCGGACTACTATAAAGTATTGTACACTAGTGAAGTGAAGGGGGGTCAGGAGTCGAGTGCTGAGTATTTGAGAGACTGTGCCTTACCTTCTTTGTCCAAAGAGGAGATGGAGCGGCTGGATAGGCCCATAACGGAGAGTGAGGTAGCCTCGGCGATCGGCACGTTGAAACGGGGTAAGGCCCCTGGTTTAGATGGCCTATCGGGGCGCTTCTATCAGGTGTCTCGGTCCCTGTTGGGGCCTTTGATGGTGAAGGTTTTTAATGGAGTGTTAGATAGTGGGGTGACTCCACGGTCGATGCGGGAAGCAGGGATTACCCTTATTCCTAAGCCCGGGAAAGACCCGATGGTGTGCGGGTCTTACCGGCCTATTTCCCTGCTGAATGTGGATGCCAAACTGCTCGCCAAGGTCTTGGCCAATCGCTTGGCCACCGTGATGCCGGTCTTGATACATCCGGACCAAACCGGGTTTATCACCGGGCGGCAAGGAGGCGACAATATACGCAAGATCTGTAACCTTACCTGGGAGGTGCAACGGACGGGGCAGCGGGCGGTTTTTCTAACGGTGGATGCGGAAAAAAAGCATTTGATAGGGTGGAATGGCCCTTTTTACTTAGTGTTTTGGAGAGAAAGGGGGGTAGGACCAAATTTTGTTAAGTGGGTTCAAGCGATGTATACGGCACCTCAAGCCCCGGGTGAGAGTCAATGGTAGTTATTCGGGGGCGTTTGCGCTGGGGAGGGGCACTAGGCAGGGCTGCCCCTTATCTCCCCTGCTCTTTGCGCTGGTTATTGAACCGCTGGCGGCGCGGATTCGGGGATCTCCGGATATAAAGGGGATCTTAATGAACTCCCAGGAGGTTAAGATTACGTTATTCGCTGATGACGTTATTTTTACAGTGAGGGAGCCCTTGATAACCTTGCCGAATTTGGTGCGCGAGATTGCGAGTTATAGTCGGGTGGCGGGATATAAGATCAATGACAGTAAATCCGAGATTTTGGGGTTTAATCTCCCTAAGGAGTTGGAAGAGGGGTTGAGAGGGGCGTTTGCGTTTAAGTGGGTGGGAGATCACTATCGCTACTTGGGCATCCAGATGGGACCGCATTTGGGGGACTTGGTGAAGGTTAATTATGGGGGGCTTTTGGAGGAGGTGCGCCGGGACCTGCAGCGGTGGAAAGGTCTATACCTCACGTGGCTGGGTAGGATAGCGGTGTTAAAAATGAATGTCTTGCCTCGGTTTCTGTTTTTATTTAGTTCCCTTCCATGTGCGGTGTCCCGAAATTTCTTGAAGAGGGCGCAACAAGTGATGATGGAGTTTATTTGGGCAGGGAAGCGCCCACGGGTGACGAGGCTGGTCATGTTTCGATCGGGTAAAGATGGGGGCTTGGGAGTTCCCTGGTTGGAAAAGTATTATCTGGCTTCCCAGTTGCGGGCACTGATCAGCTGGCACGGGGCGGAGCTGGAGACCCCCCGGTGGGTACACTTGGAGCAGGGGTCGGGAACGGGGGAGAGCTTGGTGGAGTGGCTCTGGCCCCCGGGTGGGGGCGCCGCGGGGCGGCCGGACGGGAATCCTTTTCGGGCTTTGACACAGGCGGTGTGGGTGCGGTGGAGACGGCAGTTGCTGGGGGGTAAAAAATATACTCGTGGAATGTCCTTCACGGGTGTCCAGGAATTTGTCCCTGGGAGGGAGGGGGGAGTGTTCCGGGAGTGGCGGGGGAAGGGGTTACAATTCATGGGACAAGTCCTCCACGGGGGGGGGGGGACTTAAGAGTTGGGGAGAGATTCAAAGTGAGTTTGGGTTAGAGAACAGAGGGTTTTTTGCCTACTTGCAGGTGGTATCTTTCCTGAGTCGGCACGCGGTTAAGGTTGATGTTGTTAGGGACGTCACGGCGATTGAGGCTCTTCTGGTGCGGGGGGTGAGGAGGGGGGCCATTTCCCAACTTTATAAGGAATTGCTTTTATTGGGGGGGGGTTGGGGAGGCTATTCGGGGGGAGGTGGCCTGGGAGAAGACATTGGGGGGGGAGTGGACGCGGGAGCGGTGGCAAGAGATCTATCGGTGGACTAAGAGGCTGGCACCGGGTACGGTCTACCTGGAAAGTAGCCTGAAAATTCGTTATCAGACCTATTGGACCCCGTGGGTGTTGAAGGCCTTCTCTAAGGAGGAGTCGGGCGAGTGCTGGAGGGGGTGTAAAGGGCAGGGGGATCTCTATCATCTATTGTGGGATTGCCCGTTAGTGAGGGTTCTGTGGGTGGATTGGGAGGGGGTTATTCAGGCAGTGACTGGTGCCCCGGTGGTGTTGACTCCAGCCATGGTCTTACTCAATGAAATGGAAGATGAAGGGGATCGGGGGGTGCAGATGATGGCAGGTTATTGTATTGCTGCAGTGCGGGGTGAGCTTCTGTTACGCTGGAAGACACCAGCTCTTCCCTCTCGGAGAGAGATTGTGGGGAGATTAAGCAGGTTGCGGGGGTTCTGCGAAATTGCAGCCTCAGTGGCGCACAAAGTGTCCCAATTCTGGCAGATGTGGAAGGGGTATGATGAGTGGCTTTTGTGTTGGGTGGATGGGCGGGGGGATATGGGGTAGAGGGTAATGGGGGTGGCGAATGGGGGGGGAGGGGTGGGGTCTGGTTGTCGGGGAGGGAGGGGGGCGGGGTAGGGGATAGCTCTTAGATGGGTGAGAGGGGGATTTCTGTTGATATCAATGGGGGGCTTTGAGACCGAGCGAGGTGGGGGTCTCGGCCCTGGTGGTGGGTGCTGTTTTTGAGGTCATTTTGGGTTGGGTCATATGGAGTGGAGGGGGTATGGTGGGTTGCTATTGTTTGTGTGAAGTTTGGTTTCTGTGTGATTGTTGTGTATTTTGAAAAACCAATAAAGGAAAAGTTAAAAAAAAAACAAAAAAAAACCTTGTGCCATGGAGCTGTTTGCTTCCACCCCCAGTGATGCTGACTTCCTGTTTGCATGGGGTGGAAGCGGCTTCCATTCCCATATAAAAGGAAGTCGGCATCAGGTGTTGGTGGGGGCGGAAGCAAACAGGCTTGCAGCACTTACCTCAAAACTTCGATGCGCGGGGCTTGCTTCCACCCCCACCAACACCTGATGACAACTTCCTTTTGTGTGGGAGTGGAAGCTGCTTCTGCCCCATGCAAACAGGAAGTCAGCATCGGTGGGGGCTGCAGCAGCAGCAGTGGGGGTCAGCGTGTATGCAAGGGGTAAGGTTCACCTAGGGCACCTCATCTCCTTGCACTGGCCCTGTGTTTGTGTGGGGGGACAGATCAAAAATGCAAATAGATCTAAAAATCTCTGGCTAGGGGAGGCATCTAATTGCTTACTACCAATAAGAGTGAGCAAAATTCTTATTTTTGCTTCTTCTCAGTTACTCTGTTGTACTATTGATGCTTGTTAACATCCTTTCCTTTTGAAGGTTTTGTCATGGTACAGTGGACTGTCTAAGCTGATGTGGGAAAAGTTAGAGTAATAGAGTAGTTTAAAAAAGCATCCATATCATTCTTATAGACCAGTCCAAACAAGTGGGTGTGTTCCCCTACCAGCAGATCGGTGGAGACAAAGAATCAGTGCAAATTCCAGGTTTCAATGACATCACTCTCATACCTCTATTTGCCCCAGCCACAGAGGTCCCTTCAGTATTTCTTTATCTCCAGCTGATGGTGGATGAATTTTCTCGTCTCTGAAGAAAATATGACGATTAAGAGGAACAGATTGATTAAATGCTCCCTGAACTACCTTGAGAATGACTCTCATTTGAGTGCGACATGGGAAGCTCCACTAGACTGCGATCTTTTCATAGTCAAAGGAGGAGGGAAAATTGGTTCAGTTCAATGATCTTATCATGATAAGAGCTTGTTGAGCAGCCACAAAATTGGAAGGATCTGGAAGAATGCAGCAGCCTCACTGCTGGAGTGGAGGAGTGGCCTAGTGGTTGGGGCAAGGTACTTCAGGCCAGAAGGTTGGGGGTTCAAATCCCACTAGAGGACAGCAACCTTGGGCTGAAAGGACTGGGGTTTCTAGTCCCACAGGTGCTCCTTGTGGTCTTGGGCAAGCCACTTAACCCTCCATAGCCCATGTTCCCTGTAAAATAGTTATCTCCAAGTTATAATGCCCTGTTCAATGTAAACCACACTGATGCAGAATAGTGTAGTATATAAGAGAATGTAAATAAATAAATAAAATATCAATAACCCCTCCCTCCTCCTCCTTTCCCCCCTGCTCTCTCCTGCAGAAGGCTCTCAGAGGGATCTGCCTGCCAGCCACCTTAATGCACTACTGCAAAAGCCAGTGAAACAGTATCATGGGAGTAGAGCTGAACCTGGCATGGATCCTCTGCCTGGGACTCTCAGGGGGTGAGTACAAAGCCTTGATCCTGTCATTGTCCTTGTTGGGGGCTCCCAATTCTGTCTGTGTGGGATGCAATTTGGGGTTGACTGCTGGTACCATGGCACAGTGTGAGGGTTTCCTGCTCTTTTTTGCACATGTTAGTAGCATTTTCTCCTCTTATGCACCTGGCATTTGCATGGTCTGTACGCATGTTCTGCCCTAGCGGCTCCAACATATGTTATTACCGTAGCGCCTGTAACGTGCAGTTAACATGTGCCATAATTAAAGCACAATGTGTGTCGCAATAAAAGCACAGTTAATGCACACCTTCAGGCCACTGCAGCCTTAGCACAAGCTGTTGTGATACTTGCCTTTTCTCTGTCTTCTTCCAGGAAACGTTTTCTGACATGTGGCAAGTGAGATGCCTCATCTCCAGATTCTGGACTCTGCTTTTCTTGCATGGCAGTTTCAGAGTTGCCCCTGGAGGGCCTGCTCCCCCTCTTTTAACCGGGGTATGCGATTAGTCCAGCCTCAGGGAAGGAGGTGACACATGGTGCTATGGGTAAGGATATCCAGCCAGCCAGAGGATCTGGCAACCATGCTGTGAACTGTTCATCGTTTTCTAGGAGGTCTTTGGCGACTGTGCCCCCTGGTGTGGGGGGATAATTTCCGAGAGGAGAGCTTTCAAACTCCAGATTGTCCTCCCCAGAATTCTTTCTTTATTTGCAGCAGGCCTGGTTCTTCTGGCATGGAAATTCAGATCCTGTGGCCTCTGAGTACCCCCGGGCTCAGTCTCATGTGGGGCAGATGGAGTGGGGCGACCCCTGGAGATGGGGAACAGCTGGAAGCTGTCTGAGATTTTGACTATGACTTGGATTCAGGTGGCTCAGTACTGGACTCTGACGTGGATATAGAAGTACTCTCACTTTTGAAAGCTGAGAGGAGGTTGGTGTGATTTGCCTATTCCAGAAGGAGGAGCTGATGGTGTCTCATCTGCTTTGAACTTTGCAGATGTTTCTAGCATGGAGCAGGAGCCGAAAGTTCACCAGCTCCTTCAGGGGTGCAAAAATCCACTACTGTCTTCCCATTTCTGGATATGATCCAGTCAGAATGGGACACTTCTCCCTGCCTAAAGGGTTAAGGGTGTGTAAGAAGATCTCTGTTCTCTAGGAGGAGGAATGTATTGAGTGGTTTGGCATTCTGAAGGTGGATGTGCAGGTCACAGCAGTTACCAGATGGACCACCATTCCTGTGGAAGGCAGATCAGCCTTAAAAGATTTTCTGGACCATAAGGTGGATTCATGGTTGAAGAGCCAGTTTCACCATTGAGGCAGCTATTCTGTAGCTGGCAGTATGTACCAGCCTGATGTCTTGAGCCCTGCTCCAGTGGATTCAGTCTCTTCCGCTGGATGATACTACCCTTTCTTTTGGCGTCAGCTACGGCCTTCCTTTCTGATGTCATGTATGACCTGGTACATTTTGCGGCCACGGATGGTGCCCTGACAGCGGTGTCACGGCATTGGATTTGGCTCCAGTACTGAGCAGTGGGCACATCTTCCAAAGCCTGGTTGGCCCAATTGGATTTTAAGGGGAAGCCTCTGCTTGGAATCGATTTGGAGAAGCTGATGAAGGACCTGGGCAAGACAAAATCTACCACCTTCTGGAAGAGAGGTCCAAGAGGCCCGTGAAGCAGGTTGGTGCCCCTTCTTGTCAGCCTCCGCCCATCCACCAAGGGTGTGCTGGCCAGATTCCCGGGGCTCTCAGGACTCCCGTCATTACTAACCTGGAAAACTTTCTTCCCCTCTGCTTCTGGGCTATGGGCTTGTTCTGAGGACTTTTGTGGAGTGTGTTGGCCCAGGGACTCAGTCCCTTCCAAAGGAGGGCCCTCCCAGGCTGCACAATAAAGGTTTTGGGGCCCATTCCCTGGTTTCTCTAGTTGAAGGCAAGCTTTGCCTTTCCTTTCAGGAATGGGCCCGGTTTACCATAGATCACTGGGTGCTAGACATCATTCAGTTTGGTTTTGTCCTGGAATGCAAAGAGCCGCTTCTGGATGCCTTTGTCATCTCCCCTTGTGGGTCTGCAATCAAAAGTGCCACTGTGTGGACTAACTTGGACAAGCTGCTGTGCCAAAAGACGGTGATGCCATTACTGCCAGATGAGTGGGATTAGGGCAGATACTCTATCTATTTTGTGGTACCCAAAAGGATGGTTCCTTCCAGGCCATTCTGGACCTCAAGGGGGTTGACAACTACTTGCACATCCTCTGCTTCCGGATGGAAACCTTGAGCTCCGTGATTCAAGCAGTGCACAGAGGAGAGTTCTTGACTTCTCTGGATCTGACCGAGGTGTATTTTCATATCTCGATCCAGATGGATGAGCAAAAGCATCTGCATTTCGCATGCTTGGCTCTCACTATCAGTTCGTCGCCCTCCCTTTTGGGTTTTCCACCATTCCAAAGATGTTCTCACAGGTCATAGTGGTGGCAGATGTGGCGCCAAGTGATCTGTGTCCTTCTTAGAAAGTCTTGGCTATATGATCAGTCGGGGAAGAGCCAGCTGTGGCCTTCCCAGCCCTTAGAGTTTCTTGGAGCATGTTTCGACTCTCGAGTGAGCAGAGTTTTCCTGCCAGAGGAGAACGTCAAAGTTTGCTGGATGGCCTGGTGCTGTTCTGTGTGCAGCAGGCTCCCAGAATCTGGCATTCTTTTCATCTCCTTGGATTGATGGCGGCGACCATAGAGATGGTGTCATGGGTGCATGCTCACATGCGATCACTCCAGCGGTTCTTGTTTACTCAGTGGTTCCCGAGTTCTCAGGAATTCGAGCACAGGCTCCCGCCCCTGTTGATGGTGAAGTCTAGCCTGCAGTAGTGGCAACAGCCCTGTCATCTGAGGAAGGGCGTGCCACTGGATAATTTCTTCTGGATCCTCCTGACAACAGATGCCAATATCTCAGGCTGAGAAGCCCATTGCCAAGACCATATGGCCTAGGGCCATTGGAATCGCAGGGAAGTGGTGTGGTCCATTAACCACCTCGAGGCAAGGGCCATGAGGTTGGCTTTTCTGGATTTCCAGCCTCTGATTGAGGGCCAGGTGATTAATGGCAGTGGCTTATGTCAATCGGCAAGGTAGCATGAAGAGTGCCGGGGTAGCTCTGGAGATGGCTCTTCTGTTTGCCTAAGTGGAGAAGGACCTCCTAGCCTTGTCGGCTCAGCATATTTCCGGGCAGGACAATTTGAAAGTGGACTTTCTCATTCGGCTCTCTCTAGATCCTGGAGAGTGGGAGTTGAGTCAGGAGACGTTTCAGTTAAGTTATATTGTAAGTTAAAATTGTACATTTCTGTTACATTGTAAGTTCAGTGTTGATTGTCTTCACTGAACAGTTATTGTTACATGTAAACCGCGCTGATGCTGAATAGCGCGGTATATAAGAAATAAAAATAAATAAATAAATAAACAAACATAAGATATGCCATACTGGGTCAGACCAGGGTCCATCAAGCCCAGTATCCTCTTTCCAACAGTGGCCAATCACAAGTACCTAGCAGTTTTCCCAAAAGACACACAGGTGGAGAACTGCTGTGCTGTTGGGAATGGGAGCAAGCTCCTCCCTGCCTTGTTTCATCTGCTGGCTTTAAAAGTCAAACATGCTTAAGGCGGGCCTGCACCTGACGGCCTCACCAGAGGGTCCTTTGGTGTGGCATGAGGCGGTGATCTTGGCATTTAATATCTTTTGGTAGCGGTTCTTCTTTAGGAGGATTTAAGTTCATGTTGGAGTAGTTTGTTCTGGCCTTTGCTTCCATTAGTTTAGTTTTTCTAGAAGCCTAAACGGAAAGCTTAAGGTAGGGGAGGTATTTCCTCCACTCCTGCTGCTATACCAGTGGGGCAACGTGCCATGGATGATTTTGTAGAGGCAAAGTGTTTGGGCGAACCCATTGTCGGGGTTAGGGAGAGCCCCAATTTGGGCAGCAAAGTTTCGCTGAGCCCGTTTGGCCCTGCTACTCCTCCTGCCCCTGGGGGTGCTGAGGGTAGCACATCTGGTGTGATTTCAGATGCTGCTACTCAGCAGACTTTGGCCTCGGCATTAATTGTGCCAGTGGCTAGTGGTAATGGGTCCAACTGCCCCCAGATAGGGGGTTTACCCCCGTTCAGGAGAGTGTGATGATCCAGGATCTTTCTCCACGTGTGAGACCAAAGGAGGTGACCCTGGACTCCATTTGGGACTCAATGCAGTCACTTTATCGGGATTGTACTGGGTATTGCAGGCTTCTGCTCTCTTTGCTCCTAGATTGGAGGGGGTGGAGGCAAAGGTGCTCCAACAGCAAGCGCAATTGGATAGACTTCAGGTTAAAATTCAACATTTGCAGGATCAGCAAGGGGTCCCACCTAAGAATGGTTTGGTTTTCCAGCGTAAAAACTGAAAACTTGGAAAATCAACAGAGAAATGTAAATCTTTGTTTACTGAATTTTCCACGGCTTTCATTGTGCTCCCCTAGGAATCCGTTCATTCAGTTCCTTAAGGAGCTGTTTAACTATCCAGAGTCTGGGATCCCTCCTCTTCAAAAGATTTATTTCCTCCCCTCAGTGATTAGTAAGGACGCTTTGCAGAAAGCTGATACCTCTCAAGTAAAGGTGCCTTCTGACTCCTTGGACTTGGGGAACATGTCTGTTAGAACAGTCTACCGAGGTGGTTGAAGCCCAGGTTACTTTGTTGGTATCATTTGTATTTCTTCAGGATAAGGATGTGTTATTATGAATGCATTTAAAAAAAATCTGATGTTTCTTTTTTGGGGGGTAGGGTACAGATCTTTCCAAATGTGTCCAGGTGGACTCAATCTAGGAGGAATAAATTTCTGGAACTTCACACTGAGGTTTTAGCTTTGGGTGTGAGTTTCCAGTTGAGATTTCCTTGTAAATGTGCACTTGGGTATCAGAATACAAGTTTTAATTTCTTCAAGCCATCTCAACTGCATTTATTCTTAGATGCTAAGCAATTGTGAATTCACCTTATGGTAGTATTGTGGGCTTTATAAGTTGTATTCACTTTACATCCTACTTTTTTCTTTTTAATATTTTTTTTTGTTTGTAATCGTTCTCTTATGGTGTATATTGTTCTTGAATCCTCCCTTTTCTTCATTGTTCTATTGTGGACTGCTAGCATACTGTCATGCTATTGATTGCTTTATGTTCTTTTGTGCTTATTTTTTGCATGTGCATGATGGATTATGATATTCTTTATCCAAGGTTCCTGGTTTATTGTAAAATGTAATTAAATATAAAATTTAAATTAAAAACAAAAGACACACAGGTTCCAAAATGCTTGTATCACTGAAATCATCAGCTGTGTTTATTTAATTGAGCTGCACGTCAGGAGAACCAGCTGCCAATCACTGCCCTGATCAATGGCATTAAAACCGCCGCAGCAGAGGCGCGCCCGCGCCTTGCGTGCCCGCGCCTGAGGACCTCGCTAGAGGGCCCTTTGGCGTGGAACGTAGGCCAAGGGGAAAAAATAACTTGGCAAAACTTTCTTGGTGGAGTTCCGCAATCAATGTTCAGAATAAATAGGAGCCATCAACTAAAACGCAAGTATAGTATGCAAGCTGTTATTTAATTATGCAAACAACTTTGCTCTTACCACCAATATGCCTCATTGGCACACAATGTCTCCAACACCAATGCCTACTAAACAACTATATTTGGCTTCCCCCTTTCACTTGGATATTTTCATGTACATACATTTTCTTAATACCACCACACAGGCATAATGATACAAGCAGTAATCCAGGGTCAAAAAAGCTATCTCACATGAAGGTAAACTCTCTTTACAAAACAAAAGTAACTCAAGCTTTACCTAATTCACATAATTTACTTAAGATTGAATTAGTTAATGCAAGATCCGTATGCAACAAGATCCATACAATAGTAGACCATATAGAAGAGACTCAACCTGATGTGCTCTGCATTACAGAGACCTGGTTAAATCCAACTGACAATGTAATTCTTAATCAGTTGGTCCCAGACACATACTCTGCTTACAGTTGCCCTCGCTCTGTCAGACGTGGAGGTGGAGTACTTATAGTTGCAAAAACATGTTTAAAATTCAGAGCTCAAAGTATCTCTGAATCACAACAATGTAATTCTATTAGCATTAAGAACAAACACATGGCAATATGTCTACATTATAGAGCACCTAAGGCTTCTCCTGTTGAACTTGCATCAATACTCGAGAATATTTGTGCCATCACATCACCTAACAAACCCACAATAGTTCTAGGAGACTTTAACCTCAAGTCAATTAACTACAGAGACTCTGAGACCTTCTTACAAGCAATGTCTTCCTTGCAGTTCACCCCAATAGTTAATGCACCTACACACAGATATGGTTATTCTCCTGACCTCATCTTTGCATCCAATGATCTAATTTCAAGAGGTCTTATTTCAAAACCTTCCATCACCCCAGTTCCTTGGTCAGACCATTACATAGTTAAGATAGGGATCTTATTACAAACGAACAATATTAATGTGCACCTAGACAACAATTGTTTTCATAGACGTTTCAAGAAATTTGACAGGGACTCATTTATACAAGATACTTTACCTCATCTGTCCACAGATTCAGGTGAACTCGAGACCCAAATAACCAATTGGAATTGCATTATATCTAACGCAGCCAGAGCAACAGACATGAGACCAAAGAAACCACGGAATAACAGACTTCAACACAAGCCATGGTATTCAATAGCCTTACGTCAAATGAAAAGAGCGCTCAGAAGGTTAGAGCGTAAATGGAGAAAACACAATACAACAGACCTAAGGCAACTATACTTAACAAAGCTAAAGCTATATGACGAACACATTAAACACTCAAAAAAAGAATACCACACAAACATAATAGATACAGCCATCAACAAGCCTAGAGAGCTTTTTGAAATTGTGAAGATGCTAACAAAAGAGCAAAAAACAGAAGGTGAAGCACTGATTGAACCGCAGAGTTATGCAGACTATATCAAGGATAAATTCCATTCTAAAGAAAAATCAAAATATAGATTTCACAAAAAGTTAGTCTCTCATACTAGGAATTGGGATACATTCAATTCTCCTTCAAATGAGCAACTATCCCACATCATCTCTTCAATAAATACAAGCACTTCTCCCACTGATCCATGTCCAGTATCATGGATCAAACCACAAAATCAAGCTTCATTCACATCATACACAACATGGTGCACATTTCCCTCACTCAAGGTCTATTGCCAGAGCAATTAAAGCTTGCCTCTGTCAGACCAATCCCCAAAAAAACAACATTAGACAAGAACAACCCGGCTGCATACCGGCCAATATCTAGTATACCATTTTTAGCTAAGATTATTGAAAAGACTGTGCAACTTCAACTTCAAGATCATATTGATGTTTACGCTCCTCTGGATGACAACCAACATGGTTTTCACCCAAACCACGGAGTAGAAACTCTAATGATTTACCTTTTTGACAAAATACTCCGTGCTATAGATGACATTAAGAAAGGTATCATAATGATCTTTATCGACATCTCTGTTGCATTCGACTCTGTAGATCACAAAAGGTTACTAGATAGACTAGAGGAGATTGGGCTTTATGGTACCACATTAAAATGGTTCCAATCCTATCTAACAGAGAGACATATAACAAGTAAAGATAGGTCACAAAACATCTCAACCCATAAGAGTTTTACAAGGAGTTCCACAAGGTTCTGCCCTCTCTTCTCTTTTGTTCAACATTTACATACAACCAATCTGCAACATCCCGACAAAAAATGACATTAAATATACCATTTATGCAGATGATATTATGATATTCACAACTGTCTCAATTGATAACCCTGACTATTCTAGAATTACAGATTGTCTCTCACAAATGTCTACATGGTGTAAAAACAACAACATGGAAATCAATTTCAGCAAGACTGAGGCCTTATTCGTCTCTCGTAACCCTGATTTCCCACCTCCACCTGGCATCATGATAGAAAACTCAATTATTCCTATAAAATCAGAAGTAAAATATCTTGGTGTGACTCTGGACAAAGAAATGAATCTTAAAACACATATAAGTAAGACAATCAGAAGTGCATATTACAGAATGAAAATTATCAGAAGACTAAGAGACCCCTACTCGAAACTGTTCATTTCTGTAACGTATGCCAAGCATTAATCACCCCCTTACTTGATTTTTGTAATCCTATATACCTTGGTCTAAAAAAACAGTCACTTAAGCCTTTACAGCTCGCTCAAAACACCGCTGCACGAATAATTTTTGGATTATCAAGCCAGGAGCATATAACTCCCATTATGAAGGAGCTTCATTGGCTACCTATAGCATCTCGCATAAAATATAAGACTACAATATACATTTTTAAAATCAAGCAACACTGTTCTGCAAATAGCCTGACTTCTCTCATTCAGTCAGACATCAGCAAAAGACCAAGAAGAATTGGATCTTCCAACAGAGTCAGCACCTCAATTGACTTTAGAAAAACATGTAAGGATACTTCAGAAAGGGCATTCTCTTTTGCGGCGCCAAATATTTGGAACTCTCTTCCAAATGATTTAAGAGCAGCTCAGGACCTTAAAGACTTTCGAAAACAACTGAAAACTATCCTGTTTATTAAACACTATGGTCTCGTTGAATAATTAATTAATTCAGTTATTAAGAAAGACTAATCATATAGCAGTCTGTATCATAGCTCACATTGTATTATAGTACATAATGTATATAGCGCAATTTATTACAATGCAATACGCCCTAATTTATCAAACTATGTAATTTCCATTACTGCTTGTTTACACATTCACTGCTTTTGTATGTCTTGTTTGTTAAACCGCTTTGATTGCATGATAAGGCGGTATAGAAATACCATTAAATAAATAAATAAATAAAATAAGCAGTGGATTTCTCGGGTCCCCTTTAATAATGGTTTATGGACCTTTCCTCCAGGCACTTATCAAAACCTTTTTTAAACCCAGTTACACTAACTGCTTTTACATCATCCTCCGGTAACGAATCCCCGAGTTTGATTACACGTTGAGTGAAAAAAATATTTTCTCTTATTAGTCTTAAATAGGTTACACTGTAGCTTCATTGCATGTCACCTAGTCTTTCTATATTTTGATGGCATAAACAATCGATCTACGTTTACCCGTTCCACTCCATTCATTAATTTATAGACCTCTATCATATCTCCCCTCAGTCATCTCTTTTTCAGGTTGAAAAGGCCTAACATTTTTAGCTTCTACTCATAGGGGTATCCTTCCATCCCCTTTACCATTTTGGTGGCTCTTCTCTGTACCTTTTCTAATTCCGCTATATCCTTTTTAAGATAAGGCGACCAGAATTGCACACAGTATTCAAGGTGCAGTCGCACCATGGAACTATACGGAACCATGATAGCATTGTTTGTTTTATTCTCCGTTCTTTTCCTTATGATTCCTAGCATTCTATTTGCTTTCTTGGCTGCGCTGCACACTAGGCAAAGGGTTTCAACGTATTATCCATGATGATGCCAAAATCTTTTTCCTGGGTGGTGGTTCCTAATGTGGAACCTTGCATCATGTAATCATAGTTTAGGTTGTTCTTTCCTAGGTGCATAACTTCGCACTTGAAAACATTAAATTTTATCTGCCATTTAAATGTCCAGTCTTCCAATTTATCAAGATCCTCTTGCAATTTTTCACAATCCTCTAGGGTTTTAACAACTTTGAATGATTTTGTGTCATTTGCAAATGTGATTACCTCACTCGTTATTCATATTTCCAGGTCATCTACGAATATGTTAAAAAGCAGCAGACCCAGCAGAGATCCCTGAGGTAGTCCACTATTCACCTTTCTCCATTGGGAAAATTGACCATTTAGCCCTACACTCTCTGCTTTCTATCTTTTAACCAGTTTCCGATCCACAATAGTACACTGCCTCCTATCCCATGACTTTTTAATTTCGCCAAGAGTCTCTCATGAGGGACCTTGTAAAAGGCTTTATGAAAATCCAGATACACTATATCGACCTTTGTCTACCTGTTTATTCACATCTTCAAAAAAACATAACAGATTAATAAGACAAGACCTTCCTTGACTAAAGCCATGTTGGCTGTCTCCCATTAAGCCTTGACTATTGACATGTTCAGTAATTTTGTTCTTTATAATGGTTTCTACCATTTTTCCTGGCACTGATGTCAGGCTCATTGGTCTGTAGTTTCCCGGATCACCCCTGGAACCCTTTTTAAAAATTGGCGTTACATTGGCCATCCTCCAATCTTCAGATATAACATGATTTTAATGATAGCTCACAGATTACTACTAGTAGGTCTCCAATCTCATATTTCAGTTCTTTCAACACCCTTGGATATATACCATCTGGTCCAGGTAATTTGCTATTCTTCAGTTTATCAAATAATTGTAATATATCTTCCCAGTTTATCAATATTTTTTTCAATTCTTCTGCAGCATCACCTTTAAATACCATTTCAGTCATGGGTAGCATCCCTACATCTTCCTCAGTAAAGACCGAAGCAATGAAGTCATTCAGTCTCTCTGCTATGGTCTTGTCCCCAATTAGTGCCCCTTTTACCCCTCTATCATCTAATGGTCCAACTGATTCGCTCACTCTATGTTACGAATGTACTTGAAAAAGTTTTTATTATGTGTTTTTGCTTCTGCAGCAAGCTTGTTTTCAAATTTTATTTATTTATTTATTTAGTACACATTTGTATACCGCTACTTCCTACGATCAGCAGCGGTTTACTTTACACATCAGGATGGACTGTACAGGACAGTAATCTGCAAGATATACATTTTGATTAAAAGGATTTGCACACAACACAGCAGTTAGGTCACTGAGTTTACACTTGATTGAGTGTGGGTGTCTTTACATATGTACATATATACAATATTATAGGTCAACAATTGCAGTTTCCCTTGTCATAAGGTCGGGAAGGGGCGGTACCATTTTGGTGCAGAGATAGTAGAAAGGGCTCACTGCCTAGGACAGGTTGTAATGAGTCTGGAATGGGTGAGTCGAGCTTTTTCCTAAAGTCTTTCAAGTCGCTTGTTGATCGTAGCTCGTGAGGCAGTCGGTTCCAGAGAAGTGGTGCTGCGTATGAGAATGATCTGTTGCTCGTATCTGCTTTGACAGTTCTTATGGTATTTGGCTGCCTTATCAATGCCTTGCATCTAACTTGCCAGTGCTTATGTTGTTTCCAGTTTTCCTCATTTGGCTCCTTTTTCCATTTCCTGAAAGAGGCTTTTTGGGCAACAACAGCCTCTTTGATCTCACCTTTAAACCATGCTGGCAGTTTTTTCTGTTGATTTTGTGCTGCTGGGGTTGCCCGAAATGGATCTGCTAGCCTGCTCCAGTGCTAAAGTTTGCCGCTTCTTCAGTCACTACACAAAGATGGGGTCAGAGGGCATCAATGCCATGATCCTGCCTTGGCCAAGTCAGCATTGGCTGTATGTGTTTCCTCTGTGGCTCCTGGTGGGGCATGTGATTCAGTATATAGAACGCCACCTAAGAGGATTGTTCTGGGGTGCTGGATGGGCCGAGGAGAGCATGGTTTGGAGTCCTGATGTGGCTCCTGCAGGTGTCTCCTCTTCGGTTGCCTCCATCTCGGGGCCTATTGCGGTAGGGACCAATCATCCTAGAAGACCCTGTTCCCTTCTCGCTTATGGCTTGGCTCTTGAAAAGGGATGACTAGCATGTAAGGGTTACTCTCCAGCGGTGGTCTCCACTTTGTTTGGATCCTACAAGAGGTCTACTTAGCTAGCATACATGAAGATCTGGTGCCTCTTTTGAGTGATGGTGCAGCACTTGGCAGTTGGCTCTGAGGTGGCCAAGCTGCCATCTCTGTTGGCCTTTCTACAGAATGGCCTGGAGAAGGGCCTTTCCCTTAGCTCCCTGAAGGTTCAGGTAGCAGCTCTGGCCTGTTTCCGAGGCCCGGTGGCTGTTAAGTCTCTAGTCTTGCACCTGGAGGTTTCATGCTTTCTCCAGGTAGTTCGACATCTGTGTCCTTCTCTCTGATCTGTGATCCCTTCCTGGAATCTGTGTCTAGTGCTCAAGGTCCTGATGGCAGCGCTCCTTGAGCCATTGAAGCATGCTATTTTAAGAACATAAGAACATAAGATATGCAATATTGGGTCAGACCAAAAAGGTCCATCAAGCCCAGTATCCTGTTTCCAACAGTGGCCAATCCAGGTCACAAGTACCTGTCAAATTCCCAAAAGATAAACAGATTCCATTTTGCTTATCCCAGGTAAAAGCAGTAGATTTCCCCAGTCAATGTTAATAATGGTTTATAGATTGTTACTCCAGGAACTTGTCCAAACTTCTTTTAAACCCAGCTAAACTAACAGCAATGAATTTCTGGCAATGAATTTTATAGTTTGATTATGCATTGAGTGAAAAAAAAAATGTCTCCGATTAATCTTATATATGCTGCATTGTAGCTTCATTGTGTGTTCCCTAGTCTTTCTACTTTTTGAAGGAGTAAACAACCAATTTATATTTACGCATTCCACTCCACTTATTTTAGAGCCCTGCTTCCCTGTTTCTCAGTTCACTGCTCTAGCTATTAGGCCGTGAACTCTTTCTTGCCCTAAACTGCTCTCATGCTCCCCAGTGAGCTGTACGTGGAGTCTCTGGGCCTATCTTCTGGAAGCCTCTGTGGATGAACCTCTCCAAGGTCTTTTACCAACTTCTCCAGGTCCTCCTCAAACGAGAAACCTGCCCTCTGAGTTTGCTCAGCTGCAGATTGGAGCTGCATCAGCAGACCAATTCTGGAACCAGAGCTACCTTTGGGCAACCACAGTTGCTGCCATAGACTTAGAGATCCTGATCAAGTTGCACAGGGCATCTGCACAATCGATTTTCAGACTCCCATTTCGCTACCTCCAGGCTGTCTGGCAATTCCTGGATCTAGTGCAAGAATGCTTAGCCACCATGCCCACACAAAAAACTGCACAAGTACCCAAAGCTAAAGCTGTGAAGGCATTGTTGAGGAGGGCCATCATGAGTCTCCTTCAGCTCAGTGCCACTTTTCACCAGAATGCTTGTGTGCTTCATCACTGCCATGATCAGGGACCCCCAAAAAGATGTTCCATGTCTCCTTGGAGTGGAGGATACAGTTGAGCCATAACCTTAATACCCCTCAACCCCAGTTCTGAGAGAACACAAGCTTTCACAGGGGATCCAGGAGGGGGAAAAGCTGGAGGGATGCCCCAGTCCTTCTAGGATAGGATCCCATTCGTGAAACCTTCACTGGAGCCGGCTCCGTTTTGGCTTCCTAAATAAGGGTACTTTAAAGGATTTGAAGTTCAAGACGGTCTTCTTGGTCACGATTTGTTCCACAAGATGGAATTCAGAGCTGCAGGCTCTGTCTTGCTAAGATCCTTCTCTGTCCCTTTCAAAGGAGGCCGTTTTCATTCAGCCTGTGCCTTCCTTCTTGCCTAAGGTGCCTTCTCCCTTTCACGTGAACCAAGTGGTATGCCTGCCCTCCTTCTCTAAGTAGGTTAAGGATCTTTGCCTTGTGATTATCCAGAGGGTGTTTCTCCAGTACTTAGACATTATGAATTCCTTCTGTAAGTTTGACCATCTTTTTGTGCTGTTTGCTGGCCCACACAACAGTGATGCAATAGCTAAGTTGACTGTGGGGCGCTGGATTAAGGAGGCCTATGCCTCAGCGTATCTGTTATGGAACCAACCAGTTCTGGGGGTTTGTGCGGCCCTGCTACCCATGTGCAGGTATCCTCATGGGCAGAGTGGAGTTCAGTAGCCCCTGCAGACATTTGTCGGGCAGCAACGGGGGCATCACTTTCCACTTTTGTGAAGCATTATGGCTTTGATGTCCACACTAAGGCAAACATGGTCTTTGGCTCAAGGGTTTAGTGAGCTGCTGTCTCTTCTTCTGAACTAATGGAGTTGTAGCTTTGGTACATCCCACTTGTCTGGACTGGTCTAGCAGGATGATATGGAAAGTGGCATTCTACTTGCCAGTTAAAGTCTTTTCCTTAAGTCCTGCTATATCAGTCCAAGGCTCACCCCTGGAACTGTATTGCTTTATCCTTCTGCTGTGGTATCTTTGGGTCCGCTCTGATTTTTATACTTAGCTCTGCAGGTTCATCGTCTATTGACAGCCTTATGTTTATGCTTGCTTTCCTGTACATAGTTCTCTACTGTTGATTACTCATTGTTGCCCATAGTTGAGGTTGTGTGAGGTTTGCCATGTTTCTCCCATATGCTTTGGGATGAGTACTGAAGAGACCTCTGGTGGCTGAGACAAATAGAGGCATGGGAGTGAGATAATCGAAACTTGGGCTTTTCAATGGTTCTTTGTCTCCACCAATCTGCTGGTAGGGTAACACAGCCCACTTGTCTTTACCGGTCTAGCAGGACTCAAGGAAAGGACATTAACTGGCAAGTAAAATGTCACCTTTGTTCCTTCCTTCCTCTCCCCTCATCTCACCCACACACTCCATGTTCTGATTTTCTTAGATTGCTTCTGGCACAAAGATTTATCTTTTGGTCAATTCATTAGATAGGTGTTGACTCTTTACATCTTCAATCAATTAAAGTTTCACCTGCAACCCACCTGTTTTCCTCAGGAAGTGTTAAAATGATCATGTTATATAGCTGTGTTTTGTATTCTGCTGCATTTAAATCTGTTTTGTATCTTGCTTTGGGCACCAAAATAGGGTTGCCAACTGGCCCCAGACGCACCAGACAAGCTTGATCCAGTCCTGGGTTTACCCCATGGCATATGTAGTTCTGATATCTTTATTGCACTCCATAAGAAAAGCAAGACTATAAGTCCCTGCATGCCATGGGGTAAACCCAGGATTGGATCAAGCCTGTTGGGCGCATCTGGAGCCAGTTGGCAACCTTACACCAAAATGATCAGACGAGTAAAAAATATCTTTAAATACCCACATTATGTAGTTAGCTGTTGAGACTCTTGAGGTTTTTGTGTCAATGGTCATGGAACACATTTTATAAGGGGTCGGAACTGGGGCAGTACAGTACCAGTAAGAATTAAAATATGGGAAGTTCCAAGCCATCCTACACCTGGTTCTGTGAGCACTGTAAAATGTACAGTGGGCCCAATATTCAGCAGCGGCAGCTAGTGCAATTACAGTGCCTAGCCATCACTGCTGAACACTAAACCCGGATATTCAATGCTGGAGCCATATCTGGTTCAGCTGCAGAAGCCAGAAACTAACTGGGCAGCAGCGATGTTCAGCTGCTGTCCAGTTAGCCTCAGCAGCAAAAGGCAGGCCAGCTGTGCTGCGCCTAACGTTTGCTGCCAAGGGATAACCGGACAGAGGCTGAATATCACCACTGACCGGTTATCCCCAGGTACCACCCCAGTAGCATTGGGGTGAATAGCAGTGGTACCCGTGGATATTCAGTGGCACTGTGTTAATGCCGCTGAATATCCTGCTTAGGGGCATTTACATGGTTTATAGGTCTGTAAACCATGTAAATGCCTTTGAATATTGGACCCAGTATTTCTATATACTGCTTAGCATGCGAGAGAGACAACATCCATTTTCTCACATGCCTCAAAAGCCTCATTCCTCTTCTTTTATGGGTCTAATTAAAGCCCTTTCGTGTGATCCATTAGAAACTTTAATTTATTTTGCCAATAAAGCCTGCACCCTCCTTGTGCCCTCAGGTCCCTCCAGGTTCCGTTTGACTTCACTGGTATGAGACAATGCTGGATAATGATGGGAAGGAGCTGCAGGAGCCTGGAGAGGCTGATGGAGTGGGGTAATCCCTGCTGTGATGAGGTGGTGCTGGGTACTAATAGAAAGGAGGTGTAGAAACTGGAGATGCTGATGGGGTGAGGTAGTCCCCGGTAGGGTGAGACAGTGTTGGGAATGAGGCTCGAGATGCTTATGAAACAGATTTCAGCTGCTTAGCACATGGAAATTTTGACCTTTTGCCTTGTTTCTTTCATAATGAAAACATTCCTTTCAGTTTCTTTACTAGACTGGGATGTGTTTCCCAGTCTTTACATTCACAGACCACTTAAATAGAGATAAAAAGAAAGGCGACAGAGAGGAATTGCACAGAGAAGGGGGAGGGCGAGGAGGGGGAAAGGAATAGATTGCTGAATGGAAATCACTCTTTTTACCAAGAAGTTCTATCACAAACTACGGAAGAGATCTGACCACTTTCTTTAGAGAAGCAATTTTCACGGTCTCTGAAGGCCAGCAATGGAGCTGCCTGAACACCTGCAGGATTAGATAACGCTTCCCAGACTCAAGCACTCCATAGCAAACCCTAGAGGCAGCATGGTTCCAGTCCCATCTCTTCAGGTTACCCTGCAGGTCTGTGGAGCTGAGAGGTCAAACACCTTGCTCGCCCCAGGCCATTAGGCCTTGAAAAAAAAGGGCAGAAGAGTGTGTGTGTGCCTGTGTGACAGGGAGATGATGATGGCAGAAAGGAGGTGCCAAGGATTCAGACCCTACTGCAGGGCAGTCTACAGAGCGTCAGGCATGAGTGAGGAGAGGCAGCTGGAAGGATTAGTTGCGTCTCTGTCAGTACTCACACTGCATGTCTGCTGCTGGCAGCAGATGTGGATTTATTCATGAAATGCATAACTCAAGACTTACTCACTGCCAGGTCAAGATAAACAGAGCCAAAAGGACACAACATACACACCCTGCATATGCACATAAATACACACTCCACATACTCACACATACAAGCTTGTGCAACCCCACACAACTATATACAAATCCTGCCTATACAAACATATTCCTCACATACACCCCTCCAGTACTCATCCCTCATACAAGTATAGAGAAACATCCCCTTTGCACACGTTCACATCACCCTTTCAACACACTCTGTACATATACACAAACCTCTTCAATACCCACTCCTTGCATATACCACTCCCGCCCCACATACAGACACATCCATTCATACCCTGTATATACCAAAACCATGCACCCACCCACATCTTGCATAAACCAACACATTCTGCACATAAATCCCATAGCTCCTTTGGAGTATAGTGTGCAATTCTGGAGACCGCACCTTCAAAAGGATGTGAACAGGATGGAGTCCGTGCAGAGGGTGGCTACTAAAATGATTAGTGGGCTTCATTATAAAGCATATGAGGACAGACTTAAGGATCTTAATATGTACACCTTAGAGGAAAGGCGGGATAGAGGTGATATGATTGAGATGTTTAAATACCTCCGTGGCATAAATGTTCAGGGAGAGAGCCTCTTTCAATTGAAAGCAAGTTCTGCTACGAGGGGACATGGGATGAGGGTGAAGGGAGATAGATTCAGGAGTGATATGCGGAAATATTTCTTTATGGAAAGAGTAGTGGATCCAAGGAATAGTCTCCCAGTGGAGGTGGTAGAGATGAGGACAGTAACTGAATTCAAAAAAGCATGGGACCAACACAGAGGATCTCTAAAGGTAAAAAGTGGACTGCTGTAATTGTTGATATGGAAGGACAGACTAGATAGGCCATGTGGTCTTTTTCTGTCATCATGTTTCTATGTTCTATGGGTACACACACACACACACACACACACTATGAAGCATGTTAACTAAAGCGTGCTACCCGGTAGCAAGAGGTTTAGCACACAGTTTGGGTGCTGCACTAAAAGGTAGCATGGCCTCCTGCATTAAAACTGTGGGTTGCATGCCATGGGGCAGGGACTGGGTGGGACACGGGCAGAATGAAGGCACTGCTGGTGCTCCACAGCTAGCATGAATGTTAGAAGCCCGTGTGCTCTTAGTGCCGCCGCAATGGGTGCTGTTAAGTGCGCTCATGTGCCGGTTAACATGGTGTGTTGTTTTGGGCCAGTGCTAACTGCTCGGGGATGGAAAGACATGCCCCCTGAAGTTCACAGAAGCCCCTCGTGCCAGTAATGCACAGGTATAGTAAACATACCCCTGTGTGCATACTCAGTTCACATACACATCCCCAGCATATATACACATACGTACATCTCTCTCAGACGTATACAGAAAGACAGAGATAGATAGATGGGGGCATATTCAAAGTGTTTTAGTTGGTTAGTAGACCTCAGGAGGTGGTCCCAGTTGCTATCTGGTGAATAGCAATATTCAGCCACTAACTAAACTGGTTAAAGTCAGGACAGTTCAGTGGCTCAGTGGCGGTATTCAGCTGCTAACTGGTGATTGCTATCCAGTTAGCGGCTGAATATTGCCACTGAGCAGATAGTGAGGCACTGATTTGTAAAACCAGATATTCAGCACTGGACAAGTTCTACAAAGACCATCACCCTGCATCTACAAGCCTCTTTGCACACATACACCCACATACTCTGCAGATAATATACATAAACAAAAGGAGTTTTAGTTATGTATAATACCTTGAATTCATAAATGAATTGAATTAAATGAATAAGTCTCTCAACACTGAGCAGAGAGGAATGGGAAGGAGGCATGTCTGGGGAGAGTGCTTCAGCATGGAATAGAGATGGCTGACCCAGGGGGCGTGCCAGTACTGAGGAGAGAAGAGTCAGCCTGGGGAACTCTGCACCTTTGCCTCCATCCTTGCACTTCTTGTTCCCTTCCAGCACTGCCAGTGATATTTCCCTCTCATTCATATTCCGTTCCATGGCTTACCCCGATGCCCTCTTGCCCCCTCACTAGCAGCAGTAGATGGTCTCTTACCTTTGAAGGAGAGGCGTACCCTTGGAGCTGCTCGATGGTTCCCCAGAATCTCATGGCAGAAAAGCAGTAGGCTGAGCAGCAGGATGCGGCCTCTGTAAGCCCCTCCATCATGCATCGTCAGAAGGCGCTAGGCCAAAACAGAAAACAGAGGCAGACAATTATTCCATCAACCGACAGCTAGCCCAAAACTATTCCCTATTCATTCTTTAACATAGTGCTCCCTGACAAATACATCACTCCACAGTCCACCTTACTGCACTCCCAGGCAGCACCCCTCTCCCTCTACTGCCTGAGACCATCCACCTTACTGCACTCCCAGGGAGCTCCCCTCTCCTCCTGTCTACTTTTCTGTCTGTGCCCTTGGATGTGTATTCTGCTACTTCCAACCTTGTGGCTGCAGAGTTACCCAATCCCTTTGTGGCCTGACACTGCCTACAGAATTAAATGCCAAATTCCCCCAGCACTGTGGAAGGCACAAGCAACCCAGGATGGAGAATGGATCAAAGCTTTTCAGCTCAACATTAAAGGAGAGGGATGTATCACTCCTGCCGATAGATGTTCTCTTTTCTAGGAAAGATTAGAACTCTGCAACTCAGTGTACCTTCCCTTTAGTATTTCATGTCAGGCAGCAAGAGAACTCCGACACCTGAGGAGGACGCCCTACCCCAGCAGCCCCACCTGCCTCTCCACTTCATTGCTCCTTCTCCTTCCGCCAGCAACTAGAGGTGAGGCTAAGGTTACAAGATGGCCCCTGGTCCGCAGAGAGAGGCTGAGTCACTCCAGAGTTTTCCCATTGTATCTATAGACTTAGCCTTTTTTACCTATAGAGGCTAGAATGTTATTTTGGGGGTGGGGTGGGGGAATAAAGAGATTTCAGTACTGGAATAGCAGGAAGTGCTACAGTGCAGGAGTGAGATGCACTGGCAGAGCTGCGTGTGGATCTGTGTACTGAAATAGCAAGGGGAGAAGATTCAGTTCTGATGCCTGAGGCCAGGCTCGTTCTTGCATGTCCAGTGACCTATGTGTGCAGATGGTGTGATCATGAGATCCCCTGTGTGCTGGAGGTGTTGGCTTGTAGCTGTAAGTGTTAGAACAGGAAGAGAAGAGAGAAAATGAGGATGTGTATTCAATCAGTGTCCTGGCAACCTCACAGGTGCTAGCCCAGGGCTCCCAAAACACTGGCAGACATAGAAGAGAGACAAACACGCACACACTACACAGTCCTCAAGAAAACTTCCTTTCCCTAGGCCAAATGTGAGTAAGATCTGAGTAAAGACCTCCTTCCCCCAACTTCTGTCCACCTCCCTCTGTATACCAACTTCACCACTGAGATATATGCAAGACCCAGAGGAGAGTGTCCATTGTTCACGCCTTCTTCTGCACAACACCCTGCATGCATACATGTCCCATCCTCGTTTCCCTCAGAGCTCCTAGAATTGCACTGACAGGGCACCTACTGTATGTCAGGGCACTGCTGTGAGGAAACTCAAGTTGCCAGCGTCCCCCCGAGAGGTGACACTGCTGTGAGGAAACTCAAATAACTAAAGCTGCAGCTGGAAAGGAAGCTGGGAGTGTCTGACAAATGCTCTCACTGACAGATATCGCCCAGTAGGTATATTTCCTGCCAGGTGCCTTGGCGCGGCCATATCCACCCCCTCAGGGGCCAGGAGATTGACATGATTGGCCAAGGTGCAGCTCACAGGTCTGCATCTGCAGAAAGAGAGTAAAGCATAGGTAGAGAGAGAGAGAGAGAGAGAGTGAGTAAGCACAAGGTGTGCATGCATTTGTCAGACAGATGCATGTGTGGCTGTGTAGAAATAAGTCCCTAGAACACACAGGCTAGCCCACTGGCAATATTGTACACTGCTACGTGGAAGACGAAGTTCAATTCCTGAACAGGCAATGCTGTGGAAGCAGTGTTCCAAAGCCCTGAGGAGGAGGGAATCTCAATCACTGCACAATGGTGACATCCAATGGTCCACAACTGCAGTTTATGGCCCTAGCCGAAGACTGTTGCTGCAATGACTGGGCTGAATGAGGAAAACCCTTGCACAATTGCAAATGAAAGCTTGTAGAGCCACAGCAGCAGAGGCTGATTTTCATTAAGCCCAAGGAGTAAGAGGAAACTGCCAGACCTCAAAAAATGTAGGGTGGAACAGCCCACACTACCTGAAGACCAGAGGGTACAGCCTTTATCATTCAAGACAGTGAGACTTGGACATAGCCCAAATCAAGTGAGACACACCATAGAAGACAAAGGCACTACCTGTGCCAGGAGAGAGAGAAGTGCTGAAGGTGAGGGGGGCAGCTGAGGCGTTCCACTTCCTTGCTGCATTCCTGAGTCATAGCATCAGTGCTGAAGATATTGTAGGGGAATAAGAACCATACACAGGCTGAAGAGTCCATGGCCCACTGCTAGTATTGGAGATGTCAATTCTAGGTCCAGTGACACCCTTGGAAAGGGGTGGATAACAGTGTGCTGGTGTGACAAGCCTTATTCCCTCCTCGCCCCTTCCCCCCAGCTTTTGCTGACATGTCTACGTGTACATATGCATGCCATAACCAGGCCACAACAGTCTAAAAGTGGGGCAAAAAGCTAGAAAAGCCCAACGCACACAAAACAGGCTTTTCTCAGTTAACTGAGCTAAATGGCTAAAGGTTTCTCCATTTTTGTGGCTATGGGGGAAATGCTTAGTACATCCGGACCCAAGTGTGCTTATGATTTCAAAGGCAAGCAGAGAAAATGAATGTCATCCAATGATGTCGAGGACTGAAAAAAATTAAGGTAACTAGTTCTGAATGCTGAGAGCTCTCAACAGTGGTGAATTGCATATGTGCAGTGGTTCCTGTTTGCTGCAGTGTTGCACAGAAACACCTCAGTTCTATATTTCCTGTGGAGCCAGGAGACATGTATTATCTGTGCCCTTCTCCTTCACTGCAAACCTCAGACTCCATGCCTTCCGCCTTGCTGCATCATATGCCTAGGATAGACCTAAGTCAGTAAGCCAAGCTCCATCTCTAGTCCAATTCAAATTCAGGCTAAAAACCCCACATTTTCTAGGCTGCTTGTGATCTTAACCTCCTTATTCTCTTGTTTAATACCATTTCTTAAAAATGATTCTCGTATAATGAAACTCCCTAGTCCATTGTTTGTCCTGTATGTCTGTAAGCTCTATAGAGAATGGACTATCTCTTATGTTATGTGTACTATGCTGCTTATGCCTAGTACTTCTCTAGAAGGGATAAATAGTAATGGTAGTGTCTTCTCTCCATGGTGAAGTAACTCTTCATTCATAAGAACATAAGAATTGCCATATCGGGTCAGACCAAAAAGGTCCTTCAAGCACAATATCCTATTTCCAACTATGGCCAATTCAGGTCACAACTACTGGCTAGATTCCATGTTGTTTACCCTCAGGGATAAGCAATGGCTTTCCCCGAGTCTCTCTTAATAACACTGAATTTTTCTCTAGGAACTTGTCCAAATCTTTTTTAAAGCCAGCTATGCTAACTGCTTTTACCACATCTTCTAGCAACAAGTTCTAAAACATAACTATTTTTTTCCTATTTTTCCCTTTCTTCATTTTTCCACAGACGTCAAGTTTTTTTCTCTCTCTCTTTCTCCTCTTACAAAGCCCTAGACACATTTTTCAACTATCTTCTAAGTTTTCCTATATTTTTATGTGGCCAAAATCTGCACCATGCCTAGTATCCACCAGCCTTCTAGTATCAAATCATTTAATTTCACTGTTGCTATTTTGGCCAATGTCCCAGAAACAGAGGACCATGGCAGCTTCAAGAAGTGTGGGCAGTGCAGTAAGATGACGGTGACACAGCTGTGCCATCTACCAAAGGATTACACCTAAGGGTCTTTGTGGCTCTCAAGAGCACAAGGATGGGATCTTCAATATCTCAAATTCTGGTCCAAGTGCATTGGCACCAGAAGCATCAACCCCATGGCACTATGGAACTGTATTAGATGCTGGAAATGCATCGACTTCAAGGGTGAAATCAAAAGAAGCCATCAGGACTGGCCATAATCCAAGTCCCACCCAAATGCAGAGGGAGTCTGGTGCATGGTTACAACCATCAGGGGACACAAATGTCTTTTACTGAATAAAGAAAAGAAATATCAACATCACTCCATTCTGAGGCATGATGCTGGGATCAGAAGAACTGCAGCAGCTACCATTTTGCCTTATAGGTACATCCACAGAGAGAACTGTTCATCCTCAGCAACACTGAGTGGGGTGAAATAGTCTCCAAGGGTCTGGGATCCAGCCACTGCTACATCTCCTGTGACCCAGAAGGACAATGCAACTCTCCTTGCAGGCCACCCGGTCTCAGCATTACCAGTCTTCGAGGAAGAACTGGACAGGAAGATTCAGGAGGCACTGCACTGTCATCTATCTAGGTTCTCTGACCCCACACTAATAAAATAGTCCCTAATGCAGATGGAAATCCAGCCAATCCTGGAAGCTCTAATGATTCTTGGAGGCATATAGCCAGCAGCAAAGTTTTAAGAGGCCTCAGCATAACCCATCCCATTAATGATACAAAGAGCACGGGGGGCAATTTCTCCAAATGGGTTAGTTTTGTCCATAACATGACAGTCATGAACATCACTCTTAAGCCAGGGTATGTGGAGTATGATCTTAGTCTCTCATTGGCACTGGGGAACCTTAGGTGTTTGTTGAGGTATCAGTCTACATCAAGGTTTAGAGCCCCCAAGCAAGGAAAGCCACCAAAAACGTTCTGACTACTAGCCAAGCTTATGATCAAACACTGCCAAAAGAATACTTCTCTTTGTGCAGTTCTTAGCTTTGGCTTACAGGTGATGAGTCTTCTTTGTTCAGGATGGGTTGACTGGCCTCCTTTTGGTCCCCTCTTCTCCACAGGAAGAAAGAAAGTTCACACCAGAGAATCTCTCGTTCATGGAGACCTTTCCATTTCAGTTAGCAAAAGAGGAAGAGTGGAAATGCTGGACATCAATTTTCTCAACTCCACTAAGGATAGTGCGACAGTGCCTGATCATAGAATCTTTAAGGATGTGCAATGGGAACCCCCCACCCTCTACGTGCATCCAATCAACAAGGTAGTGGACTCAATATATAGGGTCCAGAAGGCTCCCAGATTCCAGAAGATACACCAAAGTCACAAGATGTATCTCAGATTTATCTTAGGAAAGCACACCACCTCCAGTACTGAGTGCATCCCTTTGGCTTAGAATCTCTTCCATGAATATTCATGAAATGTTCACTTCCAGTTTGAGTAGACATTTTCCCCTATCTGAATGATTGGCTGGTCAAGTGCAAATCTCTGGAAAGGGTCTTCAGAATCAATAGGCACAACCATACAACCCTAGTGTTGGAGTCACTAAGATTCATTATAAAATATCACTTGAGCCCATCACCTCAACTGGAATTTATAGGAGCTCTCCTAGACATGACTCAGCAGAGGCCTTTCTTCTACAAATAAGGATGGCAACCTTAGAGATAATTTTATAAAATGTTTTGCATATAATAGGGCTTTTATAAAATTACCCTACTACTACTACTGAGCATTTGTATAAAGCTACAAGATGTATGCAGCACTGCACCACGTAAGAGACAGTCCCTGCTCATCAGAGCTTACAATCTAGTCAGGTAAAATTATGCAAAGTGACAAAAAAGCGCATATTTTTACATGATCTACCATGGAAGTGCTTTCTGGGTGGCGTGATTTACACCTGTTTATAAAATATGTATGTACTTATGTACTAACATTTATGTCTGTTCCTGCAGCTTCAGTCTAAATGCAATTTCTGCCGGTTCGCCCCTAGTATTTTATAAAGACACATAGACACCTATGTGTCTTTATAAAATAGGCTTAAAATAAGCTCCTATTTGGTCTTCACACATAGGTGGCCTGTTATAAAATTCCCATCCATATGTCCATTGTGGAAGAAGCAAGGAAGAGCAGACATCGACTTGGGAAATGTTTAGCCTTATGACTTTGATAGCTCCCCAGGGCATGCCGCGATATGAGACATGGCCAATGGATATTGTGCCCCCAGTGGAATGATGTTGTTGTGTGCTGTTTAGTCAATGCTGACTTCTGGTGATGCTAGCGGTCTATAAATTAATAAGTGGAATGAGCTAACATGAATCAGTTATTTATTCCTTCAAAAAGTAGAAAGACTAGGAGACATGCAATGAAGCTTATCAAAGAAAATATTTTTTCACTCAACGTGTAATTAAATTCTGGAATTTGTTGCTGGAGGATGTAAAAGCTATTAGCTGTGTTTAAAAAGGTTTGGACAAGTTCCTGGAGGAAAAGTCCATAAACCATTATTAAAGTGGACTGGGGGAAATTTACTGCTTATCCCAGGGGTAAGCAGCATGGAATCTGTCTGCCTTCTGGGGTCCTGCCAGGTACTTGTGACCTGAATTGGCTACTGTTGGAAACAAGATACTGGGCTTGATGGACCTTTGGTCTAACCCACTATGGCAAATCATATGTTGATATAATTGATATTTGCAAGTTCTTTGTATAAGTTGAAGTTTATTGTAAACCGCCTTGATTGAGCGAAAAGACGGTATAGAAAAATTGTTAAATAAATAAATAAATATGTTCTTTGAGGTTTTTTTAATGTACAGTCAAGTCAATGCTGACTCCTGGCAACCCAACAACCCCTGGGTTTTCTTGGCAAGGTATGAGTGAAGTGATAATGGAGGCAACTTGTCCAAGGTGTGCATGTGGTAATCAAACCCTGATTTCTTTGGTACTAGGTTGTTGCTCTAACCAGTAGGCTACTCCTCCACTCCAGTTCTTATGCAAGTTATGGAACAATTCAGCAACTTTCTGCTCTGGAGGATGATTTAATCGAATCCGGCTAGGGGAATCCCTTTTCAAATTGCAGAGCCCCAAATTATCTTTATAATTGATGCATTCAAGTTCACATAGAAATGCTCCACACCACAATCTATGATTTATTCAAGAGAAATTTCACTAGAAGAATTTGCAAGGGCTAAGGGTGATGTGGAATGCTCTATTTATTTTTATTTATAAAAGTTTATATACCACTTTCCCAAATAAACTTCATTCAAAGCAGTTAACACCATAAAATTCTATAACTGACAGACAAATAAGTGAAAACACAAAACTCACAATTGTAAATCTTCACTTTATAGGGGACCCCTAAATATATAGCAAGAGGAATAACACAGGCTTTTACTGTCAAAATGTGGGATTGGTCCATCTCTCAGGGGATGGCTTTCTGAACCAGCTGACAGTCAAGGACAACATCCTAGTGAACAAGCTGAGTCAAGCCTTACAACCACATGAATGGTCCCTGAACAGAGAGGTAGCAAACCGGATGCTTTTTTGAGCAGGGGAAAATTGTGACAGTTCTGTTTGTGTTCCTTTCTAATAGGAAGATCTCTGAATTTTACTACAGACACACTGCAAACTAGCTCAGATGCCTTTCTCCGGAAGTGGCGGGAGGGCCTTTTGTATGCATATACTCCATTACCTCTGGTAGCAAAACCTTCTTAAAATTCAGCTGAGACTATCGTATTCATAGCTTCTCACTAGCCAGGAAATGTGTGGTTCCTGCTCCTGAGGCTGTTGTTCATCAGGAAACCAATCAGATTGAGGTCTTCTCCAAAATGCAGAATCAGTGAATTCTGATACATCCCACCTTTGGATCACTAGCCCCCACAGCCTGGCTATTGAGAGATGCCATTTTCTTCCTTGTATCTGCCTGAAAGTGTCTCTCGACAACTTCTTGCTTCGAGAAAGGATTCTACCAGGAGGTCTTCTGGTCTTAAATGGCCACAGATCCATTTTTCTGTCCTACTTCTTTAACCACCGGCTTAAAAAACAACTTCATTAGGGTTCACCTCAGTGCAACTGGTACCTATCACTAGCATATAGAAAGTAAACTTACCTCTGTACAGCCTTTAGTTTGTTTTATGTGGGGCTTTCTTCTACTGAAGCTACCAATCAAGTCCCATGCTGTATTTTGGGACCTCAGCATGGTACTAACACAGCTGATGAGCCGCTGGACTTGTATGAGCTACAGTGACTGACACGGAAGATTATATTTTTGGCAGCTGTCACTTTGGTGTATAGTCAGTGAGCTCCAGGCTTTAGTTGCCGATTCGCTCTACACGACGTTTTCAGAAATAGGGAGATTCCAAACACACATCCTATGTTCCTACTTAAGGTTATGTCTGATTTCCACATTAACCAGTCCATCATCCTTCCAAAATTCTGCCCCCAGCCATGTGTCTCCAGTGGTGAATGTGCCTTGAACAACTTAGATTGCAACAGTGCCATAACCTTCTAGCTGTAGTGTGACTAAAACTCTTCGAGCTTCAGCCAGCATGATCACTAGATTAAGACCTGGTGCTGGCGCTTAAATTAATTTTGGTATTCAGCACCATTACCTGTATAGGTGGCAATGTTCAATATACAAGTCGTACAGTAACTATGCCAGCACTACTCTTTAGTTTAAGCCTGCTGGTGAATATTGCTGATTTCTGCAAAATTCTTAAGACCGTCTCCACTCTGTCCCTAACCTGGCCATTAAGTGGTTTAAAAGGCCTGATACTATCTGTATAAGTTTTAAAATTATTCAGATAAGCAAATTATGCATTCGCCAGCCTCCAGTAAATGCATAATTTGGTTTGAATATTAGCTCATTGGATTTTGCATCTCTTTTGCTTATGCTTTGGCAGGCTTAACCCTGAAAGGACATGATAAGTCTAATATAGCCCGATATTCAACTGGGACAGCTATGCGCCACTACTGCACATAGCCGTCACCGCCAACCTGTAACTCTGCATATGCAATGCCGGGGTCAGATACGGCCCTGGCATTCAATATCCAGGGTTACCGCACAGCCTCCGATGCTGCAGAAGCTAACCAAGTAGCGGCGATACTGCACCACTATCCAGTTAGCTCCCATAGGTAAAACTAGGCCAGCTGTTGCTGCGTCTAATTTATCCACAGGTTGCTAACCAGGTAACGGTGCAATATCGCTGCTATACAGTAAGCAACTGTCACCACCCACAACATGCCCTAGAATGCCCATCACACGTTCCGATGCTAAGTGATTAGCATTGGGACATAGAGCAGCATTAGTTGGGGATATTCAGCAGCACTAAATGTGTTAGTCCCTCTGAATATCCCATACAGCAGCATTTTCATGGTCTACAGGTCTGTAAACTGCGTAAATGCCTTTCAATATTGGGCCCATAATGTCCATGGGAGCCCACATGAGGGCCACTTCCATGGAAGAGATTTACAAAGCTTTGACATGGACATCTGACCACACATTCACATCACCCTGTTGTTTGGGAAGTAGGTTTGGCCAGTCCATCCTGAAGAATTTGAGTTTTAGAATCCATCTTCTTCCCCCTAGGGCTCTTCTTAATTAATTTCCAGGTTGCATTACTTTAAAAAAAAATGAAAAATGACAAAAATACTGGTTGCCAACAAAAACATAGTTGTTGCCTGCTGTACTCTATTTTTCTGTTTTCCTTTCTTTTGTTAAAGGCAAACTTTGCTAGGGATTGCCATGTGCCAGGATTGTATAAGATGACTGTTCTTGGAGAAAGTCAAGTTGCTTATTTGTAACAGGATTCTCCAAAGACAGAAGGTTACTCAGTCCTCACAAAATCCAGCCCTATGCCAGGAATTAGCGTCTTTGATCAAAAGATCCAAACATTACAACAGTTATGCCTGCTAATTGAGCCAAGCAATTTCCGAATTATCTTCCAGGCAATGATATTCTCACATTTGGACTTCTGTAATATCATTTATCAGGGCATCCCCAAGAGTGTACTTCTTCCACTACAAATGGCCCAGCATACTGCAGCGAGAGTCGTGAAGGGTGCCTCCAGAATGGTACACATCACCCCTATCCTCAAACAGCTGCACTGGCTCCCCCTCCAATGTCGTGGCAAATACAAAGTACTTATAACCATTTTCAAAATTATGCACAATATCTTCTCAGATTACCTACAGTCCATCCTTAAAAGGCCTCCAGAAAACAGATTCGGGAGATCATGTGCTAGGAAAAACATTATGCGTGCCTGCTGAAAAGCTGAGATTCAACCAAACAACTTGCTCACATGCTTTCTCTTTGTGTGCATCAGGCCTCTGGAATAGCCTTCCTGCAAGACTTAGAAGCATAGACTTCCTCACGTACTTCAGAAAGGAGATAAAGACACTTCTCTTTAAAGATCATTTCGATGAAAAAACATAACAGGTTTAACACAGCAATCTTATAACATCTAATGCTCTCACCCACTCCCATCACTCATATAATGTTATACAGTCTTCTGTTTGCTGAGCTGTGCCACGGCTCTCCTAACAATCAGATTATTCGCCATTGTACCACATCACCTAATTACTATTTGTATATAGGTTATATCTTGATCTTCTACTTTCAGTGTTATATGTTCCCTGTTAGCAGTTTGTTCTATGTTACTTATTCTTTGTAGTTTTAAGTTTGTTATATGTAAATCGCATTGATCTTTGGAAACGCAGTATATGAAAAAAAAGTTAAATAAATAAATACGCTTTATAATGAACTGAGGTGGCTCTGGGAACGTCACAGATGTGGGAAGCATTGCACATGCTGGGTTCACGCTCTGGAAGGAACTCTAAACTTCGAGAACTAGTTATGTTAAGTTTATCAATCCTGGGCTTTGTTGGATGCTGTCACCCTGTTATAGGTAAGCAACTTTGTTTTCTCCATCTCAACAATCACTCCTGGTTCCTAGCACATACTGCATAATTTGTGTATCAGAGACTGTGAGGGGTGCAAGCAGTTTATCCCTTTGTTATAGCAAGAACTCATGTGATCAGGACAAGAAGGGGAGCAAGCATTTTGTAGTTAATTTGCCCACACTGTTTTGTGCCCTCCTTTAATAAGCTGATATTGGAGTCTCCTCAAATAACTATTCTAAAGAGGGTTTATTCAGAAGATGCTTGCAGTCGAGAAACTGTTTTTCACCGCAGCTTGAGAAAAAGATATTTGGGGCAAATAAGAGAAAGAGCGACTCTCCAGTCTATCTTTGAATCCTCCCAAAAGGGATTATTCACTCCACCTACACTTGTTCTGCTTGGATTTGCTTCCTGAGGCCTCTACCCTGAATATATTTGTTCCCGTCAAGGACAGGAATAAGTTCAGGCTGACTCCCTTTCCGCTGCACATCTCCCATTATCTTATATCTGAGGAAATCTGTCAAATGTAATTTTCTCTTCCTGTTATGAGAAATCATGGGAGTTGGACTATACTGTCGTCTTTCCTTTTACTCTGCTTATAATTATCTGGAATATAAAAGAAGTGTGAGGACATAAATCCCAAAAGACACCGTGTCATCAGCCTTTCTCAGTGCTTCTGAGAAGACAGGATGAAGTGGTGCAATGTGTTGGTGGCAGGACTGGCTCTGTCCCCTCATTTCAGTCAGGCAATGAGCCGAAATGCCTGGCTCCTGTGGTTTCATGGTGTGCAGCACATCATAGCTAGTTACACAGGTCAGCTCTGTTCCTGCTGACCTGAAACAGCTCAAGTCCCTCCTTGTGCTAATTTTTCAGTTACTGAAAGCCTTTATAAAAAGGGAAGGAAGTGGGTTGTGCTTTTATTTCCATTTGGCCTTGCTAAGATTAGAGCTGGGTGAGCCATAGCAGGCTCAAGCCCAGCATCCGACTCCTGCTCGACTTGTGAAGGCAAGGAGCCAGAGATCAGCCACGCCAGGCGGCTTCCATTCTATTACCACGTCCTCACTGCCACATCAAGGCTACTTTCCCTCCTCCTGTGGCTCCCAAAGCTCCTGATCCCGGGTACATTTCACTTAGAGCAGAAGCAAGCAGGCAGAGGTGGCAGGGTGACCATGGAGAAAAGGAGAGCTGCTCTCATTCTGCGCCTTCGTAATCCATGCTGCCCCAAAGGAGGGCAGTGCAGCGGGAGGGAAACAGGGACAGGAGGGAAGGCAGGGGTAGCTTTACCAAAAAGCAGAATACTTAGGTAGTTCTGGGCAGGTGCTTTGCCATTTGAACCACTTGCTTACAGCATCTGCTGTGGCACTAGACCATTTCATGGGGAGTGGCTTCTAACTGGCCACTTGCATAAGGGCAGTACATGGTATAAATCTCTCAGTGGGGTGAGAGGGGTGGGAGGAGAAGGGTAGAGGGAAACAAAAGGGTAGAGGAAGAGAAAAGAGATGAGCCGGAGGGAAAAAGGAGACAGGAAGAAGTCAGGTAGATTGTAAGCCCTCTGGGGGCAGGAAAATATCTACTGTACCAGAAGGTAACTTGCCTTTGGCTACTGCTGAAAAGATGTGAGCTAAATCCAAATGTCCTTCTCTTCAGGTGCCATAAGCTAGAAAGAGGAGCTGAGGGGAGGAGGGACAGAGAGGAGCCCGTGGAAAGGGAAGATACAGAAAGAGGGACAGGCTGGAAAAGGGAGGATGGGAAGGAACACTGGAAAAAAGAGACTAAAGAGAAAATAGGAAGTGGGGGTGTTTGCAAGGGTGACCTTGAGATGATGGAGGAATGGGCCAATGAAGGAAGGGGTGGGCAAACAGGAATGAGAGACGGTAGAAGATTAAGGGGGCAAAAAAATAGAGAGGGGGAAATTAATTGGTGAAACGGATAGAAAGTTTACAGATATAAAACTCTTTACAGCTTCGAAAAGCAATGCTCAAGAGAAGAGAAAAATTGAAGAGACAGGCCGGAAGCAGAGGTAGAAATGAAATACAGAGACATGGATGCTGGCCCAGTGGCAATGCTGTGTACTTGCTTGCAAAGAGGCCTGGATTCATTTACTGAGTCAAATCTTCCTTTCTGCAGATTAGCCGGGACTGGGGGTGACGAAAGCAGTATGAGTCATAGTCATTGCACGATGGCAATAGCTAGTCATCCGATTTAGGGCCCATGATTACAGGATTGTAGCAAGAGCCCTAGTGCATGGCCTCAGCCAAAGACTGCTGCTGTAATGACCGATCTAAGTGACCTGGGAGGGGATATAAAATAGGAGAAAAATCCATGGGTAGCTATATACGAAGCCTCACAGAGCCAGATCCCACCCATGATTCTGACTGAGCTAGAAGTAATAAAAGGAGCTAGAGGAAACTGCTTGACCAAGTCAGATGGAAGAAAGAGACTGGAGACAAATAAGAAGACAAAGAAATATGAGGAAGACGTGAAATTGAGAACAATTGGAAAAGAGATGAAACAACAAGAGTCAGAGGAAACAAAGCTAGAGAAGACCAAAAAAGAAGTAAAGAGGGATAGAAACCAGTTGGAAAATGCACGTGTCCCATTTCTCTCTTAATTGTGCGATCTATTGCTTGCTTCTGCCAGCTTCACCCTTACATCACTCTGCTGCTTTTGTTGCGGCTGCAGACAATTCCACCACTGCTTCCCTGCCACCCAGCCTCTTGTACTATGGCCATGCCAGCTCTATGCTTTCTGCAGATGGTAGGGCTTAGGCAGCCCCATCCCCCATGCCACATGCCGTGGCCACAGGTTTCACCATTGCTTCAGGTGGCAGGATATTGCCCCCTCATCACCCTACAGCTCATTGCTCCTTCTCTGAGCTCTAAATTTTCTCTGCATGTACCTGTACAGATGGACAGATAAAGAGATTAAGCCTCGTTAACAGCCACTTAAAAAATGCACATTAAAACAAAACAAAAAAGGATAAAGCAGAATCTTATTTTGGCTAGACTTTTATGATTTTTTTCTGTCCTAAATTCAGTTGGCTCAAGTCATATTTGGCTGTTACATTTTCTCACTTATCCACCTTGAATGAAGATAAATTTGTGTTTCAGATACACCTCGGCGGCTCTAAGAGTGCATCACTTTTCTGCTTGTTAAAGCAAAATCTTTAGAACGACATCAAGTTTAGGGGGTCTCGGTAAGAGAGCGTGTCCGAGCAGATCCAGGCTGATCAGAGACCTCTACTTTCAGCTTTATGAAAAACTGAATGGATGTCTCTCCTCCAGGACAGCCCACCCTCACAGCTTGCTTGTCTAGGTTATATTGATGGTCAATATGTGCTGTTGCACTATTGGCTTCTTCCAGAGGCTGGCAGGAAATATGACTGAAATCAGTCATTCCTCTGTCTCCAAAAAAGTGTAGTCCTTTCTGGGGGCCATGCCTGTCTATGTGCCCGAATACATTTGGCATCCTTTTATTGAACTGAAGAAGTCTTTGTCAGCTGTTGAGCTAGCACTGGAAAACCAGAGTGTGATTTCCTTGGAGTAAATGAACAGTGTGTTTTGGTGTCTAAGTAATCAGTGTGCCATTTTCATAGGCAGAGTTGTCTGTGAGTGAAAGAGAAGGCAGTGTGTGAACAAGGAAAAGGTTATTCTGTGGAGCTGGAAACATGTTTGCCTTTCAAGAGCAGTTTCTCATGCATTGAACCTTGCTATGCTATTGCTAGTGGAAGGGACAGGATTATGGCAAGGAATGGGCAAAATGGGCAACTGCCCAGGGTGCTATGCTAGGGGAGTCCCACGGTGCTCTTTTAAGCCAATCCGTGAACTTTGAGAGGCATCAGGAGTGCTGAAGGCAACCCTGACCTGGAGCACCATTTTGTCCAGTGACTGTTTTGGGGAGAGGATAGGTGTTGGAGTCTAATATGGCATTTTCTATATGTGTCTGGTTGCTGCTTTCCCCCCCTTAAATCCTATGAAGCCAAACTGCATAAATATTTCAGAGTATATCTAAATGAGTCCAAGCTCTGACTGAAGTGATAGCAACATTTTAACTTCTTGCCCTTTAGATTATGTTGACATCCCTCCTTCAGTTTGCCTGCGCATTCGCTCTGCACAGTGCTGGATATTACTGATGTCATAGCAGCGGAGAGAATAATGAGGATCATGCGTGTTGCACTGAGACAGATGATGCATGCCGTGCCCCAGAGAGGGGTGTGTATGACGTGCCTCATCATACACTCCTTGTCCCATTCAATATTCTTTTGGTGTTCCAAAAAGCCAATTTTCAAACTCAGGATCATGTATAAGATATTGGCTCAACCCTTCTGAATTACTATGAGCCACAGTCTTCTTCTAAGGGGTGAAATGAACCCTTTATCCATAATATAAAATCATTTAGCTGTGCAGCGCTGCGTGCGTGGCGCTTTACAAGTGCTGAATAGTAGTAGTAGTAATATAGTGTAACTAGTATATTGGGGACAGCCAAGGGAAGCAGGATAGCAATATATCCCTTATACCTAGCACATGGGTTACACAAAGTCTGCTGACTGACCTTGGAAACCAAGAGATGTTAATGACAAACCAGGCATGCTCTTCTCCCTCCCAGTCTAGCACCTAACATGGCAGGTTACACATTAACAGGGCACAGCCCAGAGATCTATCCACGGACCTCTGCAGGCAGCCCATGACCACCAAAAGAAGAACGACCTTTCACATCCTGAATCTAAAAGCTATATGCCAGTGCCTGCTTCAACCATCCAAAACTGCTTGCACATATCCATTTATAAGCATACACAGTTAGTGCTCAAACATAAGAACATAAGATATGCCATACTGGGTCAGACCAAGGTCCATCAAGCCCAGTATCCTGTTTCCAACAGTGGCCAATCTAGGTCATACGTAATTAGCAGTATCCCCAAGAGACACAGGTTCCACAATGCTTGTATTGGGTCAAGTATTGATATCCTGGGTCCCTTTTTAATAATGGTTTATGGACCTTTCCTCCAGGAACTTGTCCAAACCTTTTTTAAAACCAGCTACACTAACAGCCTTTACTACATCCTCCGGTAACAAATTCCAGAGTTTGATTATACGTTGAGTGAAAAAATATTTTCTCTTATTTGTCTTAAATAGTTTACCCTGTAGCTTCATTACATGTCCCCTAGTCTTTCTATATTCTGATAGCGTAAACAATCGATCTATGTTTACCCGTTCCACTCCATTCATGAATTTATAGACCTCTATCATATCTCCCCTCAGCCGTCTCTTTTCCAGGTTGAAGAGCCCTAACCTTTGTAACCTCTCTTCATAGGAGTATCCTTCCATTCCCTTTACCATTTTGGTGGCTCTTCTCTGTACCTTTTCTAATAACGCTATATCCTTTTTAAGATACGACGACCAGAACTGCACACAATATTCAAGGTGCGGTCTCACCATGGAACGATATAGAGGCATTATAATATCCTTTGTTTTATTTTCCATTCCTTTCCTTATGATACCTAGCATTCTATTTGCTTTCTTGGCCACTGCTGCACACTGGGCCGAGGGTTTTAACATGTTATCCACGATGACTCCTAAATCTTTTTCCTGGGTGGTGGTTCCCAATGTGGAACCTTGCATTGTGTTACCATAGTGTGGGTTGTTCTTTCCTAGGTGCATAACTTTGCACTTGTCCACATTAAATTTCATCTGCCATTTGAATGCCCAGTCTTCCAATTTATCCAGATCCTCCTGCAGTTTTCCACAATCCTCTTGAGTTTTAACAACTTTAAACAGTTTTGTGTTGTCTGCAAATTTGATAACGTCACTCGTTATTCCCTTTTCCAGGTCATTTCTGAATATATCATAAATGATTTGACATATTCATAAAGGTCGGAAGGTCGGTGGTTCAAATCCCACTAGAGGACAGCAACCTTGGGCCGGAAGGACTGGGGTTTCTAGTCCCATAGGTGCTCCTTGTGGTCTTGGGCAAGCCACTTAACCCTCCATAGCCCATGTTCCCTGTAAAATAGTTATCTCCAAGCTATAATGCCCTGTTCAATGTAATTTCAGTTTGTTCAATGTAAACCGCACTGATGCAGAATAGCGCGGTATATAAGAGAATGTAAATAAATAAATAAATAAAAAGTAGCGGACCCAGTACAGATCCCTGGGGTACTCCACTATTCACCTTTTTCCATTGGGAAAATTGGCCATTTAGCCCTACGCTCTGCTTTCTATCTTTTAACCAGTTCCCGATCCACAATAGTACACTGCCTCCTATCCCATGGCTTTTTAGTTTTGCCAAAGGTCTCTGATGAGGGACCTTGTCAAAGGCTTTCTGAAAGTCCAGATACACTATATCAACTGACTCATCTTTGTCTACCTGTTTATTCACACCTTCAAAAAAACATATCAGATTAGTAAGACAAGATCTTCCGTATCTAAAGCCATGTTGGCTGTCTCCCATTAGGCCATGACTATCTACATGCTGTGTAATTTTGTTTTTTATGATGGTTTCTACCATATTCCCCGGTACTGACGTCAGGCTCACCGGTCTGTAGTTTCCCGGATCACCCCTGGAACCCTTTTTAAAAATTGGCGTTACATTGGCAATCCTCCAATCTTCAGGTATTACAGATGATTTTAATGAAAGTTCACAGATTACTAATAGCAGGTCTGCAATCTCATATTTCAGTTCTTTCAGCACTCTTGGATGTATACCATCCGGTCCAGGTGATTTGCTACTATTCAGTTTATCAAATAGTTGTAATACATCTTCTCCAGGACCAAGCAGGAAGTCAGTCCTCACATATGGGTGACATCGACGTCGATGGAGCCCTTGCCCAGCTTTCCATGAAAGCCTTTGGGAATGCAGGCACGCATGCGCGGTTCCCTTCCCGCCTAAAGGTGCCATCTTGCTCAGTCTCTCGTTTTCCGTGAAGCCCACTGGACGTGAGTCCTAGTCATCCCGGAAAATTGTTTGATTTTTTGCGATTCTTCGCTATTTTTCTTCTCCGGTTCGATGCCGGTTCCCCTCCCGCCGGGTTCGGTACACCGGTATCGAGCCTGATCTTCTTTTTTCGGGTTTTGCCCTTAGTGGCTGGCGTTTGCGCCCTTTTTTCTTTTTCCCTGGAAGGCCGGTCCTTTGACCTCGCGGGGACTCTTTTTTCCCCGATGGCTTCCAGCGGTTTTAAGAAGTTTGATCGGTGCAAGAAGCTGATGTCTCTCACCGACACACACGACTGCTGCCTTCAGTGCTTCGGTCCTGATCACAACCCTTAGACGTGTGGACCATATGGGAAAATGTCTTCCAAGGCACTGCGAAGTCGTCAGCACCAAAAGGAAAGGCTTTTTTCTGACTCGGCCTCCGGCCGGGCCCGGACCTCGTCTGAGGCCTCGACATCTCGGGAATCGGATCCCGAGCATCGTCATGGCTCCTCGGACAGGGGGTCCCCCGACCGGGAACGCAAGAGGAAAAAGCGGCTCGCAAGGGCGTCGTCAGAAGAGGTCCCTGGCTCCTCGAGAGCTAGGTCTCAGACCCCCGACCGTCGCCCCGGGCCCGTGGAACAGGAGAAGCCTTCCAAAGTCCCTCGACTGGAGCCGCAGTCTGCTGGACATGTAAGCCCTGTAGTCCTCATGGACTCTCCTCACAGGGAGCAGCCGCCGGGGCCCGAGTCGGGAGCTGCTGAGTCTCCTGAGCTGGGTCTCAGGTTGACAGCCTTGGAGAGCAGACTGTCTGCCTTCATGGAACAGCAGCGAGCACTGATGGCCAGCCTGTCTGGCGCATCTGCCCCGACCACCGGGACATCGACATCGAAGTCGACCCCGGAGACCGAGCCGATACTCGAGGCCATGAAGGCTCGAAGTCGACCTCGGTCGCGGTCTCCCTCGACCTCCCATTCGGGACCGAGGGCGTCGACGCCGGTGCCTTTGGCATCAGGGCGGGTGCTCGCAGGCCCCGCAAGGTCAGACCCCGATTCCTCATCGGACGAGTCCACATGGGAGACGGAGAACGAGGAGTCTTCCCCCCTCCTTCAAGACTCGGTGCATCCCATCGGACTCACCGCAGTCTGAACCCCGGAGTAGATCCCCTCCGGAGGATACCCGGTTCTCGGAGTTCGTCTGGGATATGGCCACTGCGCTGGCTATCCCTGCGGACCCCGAGGAGGAGCCTTGAGGCCCTGCAGTACGACTCTCCTCCGAAGGAGGCCTTTACTGTCCCGGTTCCTCCGATGCTGGAACGGCTCCTCTTCCGGATGTGGGAGGCACCGGCCTCGGCGCCGGTTTTAAGCAAGCGGGTCGATTCGATCTATCGACTCCGGAAGAGTCCTGGCTTTCAGAAGGCGCAGCTACCACACCATTCCATGGTGGTGGAATCGGCCATGCATCGCCTGAAAAGTCAGAAGATGCACTCCGCGGTGCCACCTGGCAGGGAGGCCCGAAACCTCGATGGTTTTGGTAGAAAGTGCTTCCAGGGCTCGATGCTTGCTTGCCGTGTCCAGTCTTACCAGCTGTACATGGGCATGTACTTGCGAGACCTGGCCAAGGAGCTGGCCGGGTTCTCTGCTGGTCTCTACGGGGAACCCTTGCAGAGGTTCAAGTCCTTGTCCTCGGGGATCCGGGAATGCTCCAAGTTTATGTCCCGCGCTGCCTACGAGGCTTCGGCCCGTGTTGCGGCAGCCGGCATCGCGGCTCGACGCCAGGCATGGCTGCAGTCATCGGACCTCAAGCCATGGGTTCAGGACAAGTTGGTCAATGTCCCTTGCCGAGGTGAGAACCTTTTTGGCAAGCCCATGACCGAGAAGGCCGCACAGCTCGAGACCGAGCACCTCACAAGGACAAGGCTGTCTAGAAAGACTTCTGCCCCTTCTCACAAGAAGAAGGGCTCGGGTAAAAAGCCCTTTTACCCGAGGAAGGGCACTGCCTACAAACAGTACCCACAATATCAGGCTGCCCAAGCTGCCCCTCAGGGTCAGCAAGCCAAGGGGCAGGGTAATGGGCCCCATAGGCAGAGGACCCCCAAGCCTCCGGCCCCTGCTCCCACTCAGCAGGGTGGGGGGTTTTGACTCCTTAGGCATAGCCTCTCCATCCCTGCTCTCCCAACCCTGCACAGGAGGTTGCCTCGCTCTGTTTGCCCACCAGTGGCCACTCATCACTGGGGACAGTTGGGTGTTAATAGTCCACAAGGGCTATGCACTACACTTCCAGCAACTGCCTCCTCCATACTTTCCAGGGGAGCCTCCAAGGCCTCCCCTGCACACAGATCTTCTCCTTCAGGAGCTACAAGGTCTGTTGGTGGACAAGGTAGTGGAGCCTGTGCCTCCCCACTTACAAGGTTGAGGGTTCTACTCACGCCCTTCACCCCCGACAATCTGGTTTCCGTCCTGGTCACAGCACCGAAACTATTCTTACACCTCTGCTTTCCGAACTTCACCGCTCTCACGATCGTGGTGACATTTCTCTAGTGGTTTCTCTGGATCTGTCCTCTGCGTTTGATGTAGTCGATCACCGCACTCTTCTCTCCCGCTTGTCTGATTTTGGTATTCAGGGCACAGTTCTTCAATGGTTTCACTCTTTTTTATCTTGCCGTACTTTCTCAGTTCACGCCGGCTCTTCGGTTTCCCCCCCTGCCCCCGTCACCTGTGGTGTTCCTCAGGGTTCTATTCTTGCCCCTCTTCTTTTTAATGTTTTTCTGGCTCCTCTAGCTTTGTTAATCCAGCAATCCACTCTCTCTTTTTATATCTATGCTGACGACATCCTTCTGATTCATCACACATCTCCTTCTTCCCCTGATCTTGCTCCACTTAACCTCTGTCTTTCCTCCATCACATCCTGGTTTGAGTCAAATTTCATGCATGTTAATCCCACTAAATCTGCTGCTCTCTGGGTCACCTTCGGTCGTCCTTCCCCTTCAGTGCTTCCTGCTATGGGTCCCCATTCTATCCCTTCCACCCCCACCCTCCGTTACCTGGGTGTTACCTTAGATTCATCTCTTTCTTTTCACGACCATATCTCTTCTGTTGTTCGCTCCTCCTTCTTTCACCTACGCCGCATTAAGGCTGTTCGTTCTTACTTTTCACACTCTTCTATTATCACTCTGGTCTTATCCCTAGTTATTTCGCGACTTGATTACTGTAATGTTGTTTATGCCGGTCTCCCCTCTCACCAACTTCACCGTCTTCAACTCGTTCAAAATGCCGCTGCCCGTTTTATTACTTTATCCCCTCTTCGTTCTCATGTCTCTCCCTGTCTTCTTTCCTTACATTGGCTCCCTATCAAGTTTCGGTTCATGTTTAAATTACTCATCCTTGCACACAAGGCTCTTTTCTCCGACTCTCCCCAGTAGTTAGCTAACATTATTCATCTTCAGCCCTCTCCCCGTCTTCTCCGATCTGCCCATGGTAACCGCCTCTTTCTTCCCTCACCCACTCAGGCCCGCCTCGAATCCACCCGACACTCTGCTTTCTTTTTTCTATGTCCCGCCCTCTGGAACTCTCTTCCCTTACCTCTTCGCTTAGAACTATCCTACACTCGTTTTAAAGCCCTCCTCAAGACCCACCTTTTCTGTCAAGCGTTCGATCTCCCTCCCCCTGTTGATGATGTTTTCCCCCCCTAGTTCCCTATTTCTTCTCCCCCCCCTACTTCCCTCTGTTCTTGCCCTTACTGATGGTGTTTGTCCCCCTAGTCTCGCCCCCCATTCCACCTATATCTGGCTCGTGTTTCCCCCTCCCCTCCCCATGCCTTTTTAATCCGTCCTATTTTTAAGTTATTATTTTTATTGTTTTTACATTTTTATTTTATCAGTTTTACTGTCTTACTGTTTTGCTTTCTCTTTATTCTATGCTATTTCTTTTGCTGTTCTATTATTTTTTGGCGTTCTTTTCTCTCCTTCCTTTCTCAGCAGCTGTCACATCTTATGATTGTACACCGCCCTGACGCTTCGGCCTGGGCGGTCTATCAAGTGTTTTAATAAAGATAAAGATACTCCAGGTATTTCCTGGTACCCAAAAGAACCGGTGGCCTTCGACCTATTCTAGATCTCCGAAACCTCAACAAGTTCCTGGAGAAGGAAAAGTTCAAAATGCTTACTCTTGGAACCCTTCTGCCCTACCTCCAGCAGGGAGATTGGCTATGCTCCTTGGATCTAAAGGATGCGTATACTCACATCCTCATTCATCCAGACCATAGAAAGTACCTCAGGTTCATTGTGGGAGGAAACCATTATCAGTACAGAGTACTACCTTTTGGGCTCACCTCCGCTCCCAGGGTCTTTACCAAATGCCTGGCAGTGGTGGCAGCCTACCTGAGAAATCAGGGTATCTTTGTCTTCCCCTATCTGGACGACTGGCTCATCAGGGGTCAGACATGCCAGGAGGCCAGACAAGCCACCCTCAGAACTATTGCTCTTCTTCAAAGCCTGGGGTTTGTCATAAACTTCCCAAAATCCACTTTGCTCCCATCCCAGAACTTGGAGTTCATAGGGGCAAGGTTGGACTCTCAGCTGGCAAAGGCATTCTTGCCAGAGGACAGAGCCCAAAGACTGATAAACTTGGCAAGCCAGTTTCTCATCAGGTCACTGGTCTCCGCCAGACTCTGCCTGAGGTTTCTAGGCCACATGGCTTCGACAGTACATGTGACCCCCAATGCCAGGCTCCATATGAGGCCTGCACAGTGGTGCCTTCGGACTCAGTGGTCACAAGCCACAGGCAGCCTCCAAGACAGGATAAGGGTGTCCAGACAATTCCTGAACTCCCTCAACTGGTGGCGGCACCCACCCAATTTACTGCAAGGGGTACCCTTTCAGATGCCTGGGTTCACAGTGGTGTTGACCACGGATGCCTCCCCTGCAGGGCTGGGGAGCTCATTGTCTAGGCAAGTGCACCCAGGGCCTGTGGTCTCCCTGGGAAGCCGCACAGCAAATCAATCTACTGGAAATCAGGGCTATTCGGTTAGCCCTCAAGACTTTCTCTCCAACCTCCAACCCTGGCTCATCAGTCTGTCCTAGTTCAGACAGACAACCAGGTAGCCATGTTTTATGTGAACAAGCAGGGCGGAACTAGGTCCAGGCTCCTTTGTCAGGAAGCACAGGACCTTTGCTTGTTCGCTCTCAGGCACAACATGCTCCTCAAGGCTGTGTATCTACCTGGCCAGGAAAACTACCTAGCCGACAAGTTGAGCAGGATTCTGCAGTCCCACGAGTGGCAGCTCCTCCCACTTCCTGTTCAGCTGTTGTGGTGAGCAGACCTGTTCTGCAGAGCTCCTGTTAGGGAGGAGTTCCTGCTTCCTTCCTGTGGCTGGATGTCGGGCCCTGGGCCACCTCCAGCAGGAGAGGCCCAGGCTCAGAGGCCTACCAGGCCTGGTAGGCCTCCTTTGGTGCAGACTACTGAGGATGCTGGGACCTGTCTTCAGCCGATACCCCAGGAGGGGGCCTCCCCAGGTAGGACTACAGATGGTCAGGGAACAGGGACCCACTTGCCCGGAGGTTTGGGCCCGCTGCCCCAGGGAGGAGGCTCCTCTCTCCTCCCCAGGCAGGGTGTGGAGGCTGGGTGGAGGCAGGGAGAGGCCCTGGGGAGGCCTTGGAAGCCTGCCCCGTACGGTGCTGGAGGAGGTGGGTTCCCCCCTCCGCCTCGGGTCCTGGAGGAGGCCTCTACCTCTTCCAGTGAGGATGAGGACGGAGGGTCGGGCCTGCCATCCTTCCAGAAACCAGCTAGGGCCCCAGGGGAGATTGTGGTGGCAGTACGGCGGCTCCAGGGTCTCCAGAAGGAGGCGGCCCAGCTGGAAACTCAGCTCTCCCACCTGGAGAGCCTGCAGGCCACCATTCCCAGTGAGGAGTGGGTGGCCTATACCATCTATAGAAAGGGGGTAAAGCGGGCCTTGAAGGCTAAACACCAGGAAATCATCTATCTGAGGAGCCAGGGTTGTGGGTCCCTGTCTGAAGTGTATCACAATTATGATAGATGGCAGGGTAGATCTGTAGTCCAGGGGAGACCCCCGGGGGTGGGTAAGCCGGTAGGAAATCGACAGTCCCGTTCTCTGTTGCCCTTTCAGGGTGAAGTTGAATTGGTGAAAGCTGGTGCCTGGGCGTTTGGGGGCGGGGTCCCTGCCCACCTAGATTCTTTGGAGCCAATGATGACAGCCCCGCCGACGACCCGATTGCAGACATCGATTTCCTGCACTAATGATTGGGGCAGTGAGCAGGGTGTCCGAGGAGTTGATCTTTCCCATCAGCAGGCCTTTCCCGTTCATTTTCCTGCTCTCCCGACATCAGCGTGTGTTAGTGGGGTGCCCCAAGATGGCTGCCAGGCAGTTCCCCGTGACGTCAGGCTTCTCACCGTTGCCGCCGATGCAAGGATTGCCCCGATGGAGGAGGTCTCTGCAGGGCTTCCCCCAGCCCGATCGACACTCCAAGATGGCCGCCGCCAGGGGTGTAACTTCACTTCCGGGTATTCCCGGAAGTGTGAAGCGAGCCGGGATTCTGTCTTTGCCTTGCAGCAGGAGCAGCGTCGGCAGTCTGAGGAGGCTCTGCCCGGATTTCCCCGCTCGTCCTCCGCTGAAAAATGTCCTCGAGGTGGTGATTCGCACTCGGATCCGATGCAGCAGCGTCGGGGATCTCAAGGCTCTGTGCTGTTTGACCGCCGAGTTCATTCCCCTGCAGTGGATACCGGATTTTCAGTGCGGACTTGGGGTGGGGGGGCTGCTGTGTACAGCGACTCCCCTGTTTTGGCTGCTCTTCCTGCTCCTCGACGGCTGCAGGATGGCCGCCCATCTTTTTCAGAAGTGGCTGTCTGGCACCGGAGGGGTGCAGGACAAGGGAAGGAGCAGGGTAGGGGCTGCTGTTCGTTTTCTGCAGCCCCTGAGGGGAGTCAAGAGCAGGGACAGAATGTTTCTTTGTCTTCTGTGTCAGCGGAGCGGGATGAACAGGCGCCTGCAGTTTCCGCCAGTGTGGCTGAAGGGGGCCTGGCTCGCAGGGGGGCGTCCGCCCTTCCTGCTGGAGCCTTGGCTACCGGCCAGGTGGTTCTGGACCCATGTGCCACGTCTGGCACCGACAACCAGGTAGGACCTGAGAGGGACAAGGGGCAGGGGGGTGGAGGTGTGGGGGATGTTCTGGGTGGGGGATCTGCCCTGTTGTCTCGGGCAGGTCCTGCCTTGTTGTCGGTAGCCGTAAAGGGGGGTAGCGGACGGTGGGTTAGGGGAAGGGCGGATGGAGGAAAGGGGGGAGCGGACGACTGGTCATATAGTGGGGAAGGTGGTAGTGGCTGATTTGGAACGAGGGAAGGAGTTGTTCTCAGTAGGGTCAGGGGGGGCGGTGGTCCCCCTGGATCCCGGGAATGAAGGGGAGCGGGGTCCGTCCCCGGTAGTGGTGGCCGAGACCCAGGAGCCTTGCGCTGGGTCGGGAACGCGGGAAGGAGGCTTGGGGGAGCCTTCCGGTCCCCTGGGTGTCACCGAGAACCAGGTTTGTGATGCCCTGCGATTAGCCTTGGAGACCCCGACGGGCCCTCCTGGGGCCTTTGCTGCCTTTCAGCAGATGGAGGTGGCGGCAGGGGGTGATCCAGGGGTTCTCGGTGGCACCCAGGGATCCGGAAAGGATAGCATTCCAGATTCGGTTTTGGCAGAGATGATCTTGCCCAGTTCTCAGGTCGCCCCATGTGCGGAGATTGTGGATCCTGCAGACCAGCAGCAGGATCCCCCGCAGGTAGCAGCAGGGGAAGGCCAAGGTAGGCAGGGGATGGGAGCTGGGGGGTCGGCTTCCCCCCCCCGTACCTTTGCGGAGGCTCTGAGGGGGTCGGGCACCACTCCGGGGAAGTCGGGTGAAGGTGGGGGGAGGGGGAACTCCCAGGGGAATGGTCCCGCAGGAAGGGGAGGAGGTGGGGGAGGGTTCCAAAGAGGGGTAGGGGGTGAGGTCCGACGGCGCAACGTGGCGCAGATCCGATGGGCTGGGGAGGGGTCCCCTCCAGCCAGGGAACAGGTCTTGAGGATGGTCCTTGGGCTGGGGTTTCTCCCAGGTGATCTCTACGCCTTTATCCACATGAACAACACCATTGAATATGATGTTAGTTTCATGCTGAGACGGGGGCTGGAGATTTTCTGGGACCGATACCAGCAGCAGAGGGGGCAGGGAGGGTGGGCTGACTTTCGTGTTGTGCCTATCTCTCGCCAGGGGACGGTACCTGTGACCATCCTATCCAGGAATGAGTCGCTCCCAGGGCAGGACATCCAGTTTTGGTTGTCGCGCCATGCGGTGCTCCTCGCACCCCTGGTTAAGGGCGCTGGGCCCCTAGGGGTGTGGGACGGGTCGTGGAAGGGCAGGATCCGTTTGCATGAGGTGGGAAACGTGGTGCAGCACGTGCCCTCGGCCGGTTTTCTCGGTCGGGATCGCATCTTGTGCTATTACCCCGGGCAACCCCGCGAGTGTCACCGCTGTGGCTCATTTCGTCATTTGAGCATGAACTGTCCCGAGCAGGTCTGCACCCGTTGTGGTGGACGGGGTCACGCCTCGGCCGGGTGTCTGCTAATTCGGTGTAACCTTTGCGGGGAGTTGGGCCACCCCTTCGCCCGCTGCCCCTCCGCGTCACGCAATGGACCGGGGGGGATGCCGTCACTCCACCTCGGGCTTCTGTGCGGGAGGAGGTTGTGGAGGCCCCTCTCCCTCAGGAGGAGTCCGAGGGCCCTAGGGTAGAGGAGTCCATCGAGCCGAGGGGGCCACCAGGGGGAGGGGATTCGGGTAGGAAGGAGGAGAGGGTTGATGTGGTGGAGGTTAATGTATCACGACAGGATAGTGGGTTGAGGGTGGTGCCACCTGAGGAATGGACTACGGTCCCTTCCAAGGGTGGCAAGTCCAAAAGGAAGAAACGGGAGACATCCCCGTTGCCGGATGCAGAGCCCGTGTTGGACATCAACCGTTTCGTCTTTTTGGCTGCTGATGCGGCTGAGGCGGATGAGGGCTTGCCTGTGGAGGCAGGGCTTCCTGTGCGGCGCTCGGAGCGGTTAGCGGCGGGGGCGGCCCCTCTTCCTCAGCGGCGACCTTCAAAGATGCCGAAGGCGCGCCGCAGTCAGGGTCCTCCAATCAAGGGGGATACTGGCGCCCGACGGGTGAGGGAGGATGGGTTTGTACCCCCACAGTTGGGTTTGGGGCCTTCGCAGGAGCCTCCTGCTGACCCGGCCGCCCTGGCCTCCCCCGCGGGGGTGGGCACTGTCGTATTGTCTCAGTCTTTGTCCGGGGAGGGGGGGCTGCACAGGTGGTGGACCCCACGGAGGAGGTCATTCCTCCGACCCCTGACCCGTTTGTACCTCCTCCTCCGGTGGGGGCTGGGCCTGCCCTCGCGACAGCTTTGCCTGGTGGTCCCGGGGGTGGCAGCACCTCCTGGGGTGACAGGGTCGAGCGGGAGGAGGAGGAGATCCTCGAGGTGGTTGACGTGGACCAGGAGGAGTTGTTCCAGCTTGCGGGCTTGTCCTGCAAGCGGGATTCTGGGGATCCCGGGGTTGGTGAGAAGAGGAGGAAAGGGTCACTGCACTCGAAATAGGCATGGCGTGCACTCCTGCGTTCTCGTGCGCCACCATCAACGTGGCCAGCATTTTCTCAGACCAGGCGCGGGCTATGGCCTATGATTTTCTTTCTACGAGTGGGCTGGATGTCATCTTCTTGCAGGAGACCAGGCTCACCTCGCTCGCTAGCCTTCATCGGGCGAAGCGAGAGTGGAGGTGGGGCCCTTCGTACTGGTCACTTGCGGCACAGCCCTACGCAGGAGTGGCGGTTTTGTTCACGTCTAACCGATTTCAGGTGCAGTACGTGTGGGAACTGGAGCAGGGCCGGTGTCTGCTCTTAGACGGCTACTGTGGGCCTCATCGGTTTCGTTTCGTGGTGGTCTACGGCCCCCAGTCTAAGTTGGCGCGGAAGACCCTGTTTGGGGTCATCCGCCCCTACCTACACACCTCCCGTTTGGTGGTCCTCGCCGGGGATTTCAACACCACCACCTTTTTGCAGGACCGAGGGGGGGAGCGTTGCCCACCTAGTTACGAGGGCCTCTTTTTGGCCGAGATGACCCGGACGGCTGACCTGGTGGATGTTTTCCACCGGGCCTTTCCACGGTCGCCGGGTTTCACCTACTACCATGGGACCTGCAGGAGTCGTATCGATCGGATATATGTGAGTGCCCGGGTGGAGTGTTCCCCTCCGCAGTTGCAGGCGGTTGACTTTTCGGACCACCGCGTCCTCTCCGTGTCCTTCCTGGCTAACCACGAGGAGCTTAGCAGGGGTCCTGGCCTGTGGCGACTGAATGTGCAGTTGTTGGCAACATCAGAGGTGGTCCAGGAGTTCTTGGCCTTTCTCGCAGACCAGGAGACCCTGTTGGGTGTTTTTCCTTCCCGTGGCGCGTGGTGGGATGAGGTGAAGACGCGTGCCCGACAACTCTTCCGTTCCAGGGGTACCTCCATGGCTCGATCCCGCTACCTCACCTACACTGTCCTCCGGAGGTCGCTGGATCGTTTGGTATCCCGAGGGGCAGCGCGGGAGGAGGTTGAAGAGGTGCGCGTCCAGCTCCGTGGCCTGCTTTACGATCGCCATGCCTCCCTATGCTTCGAGGGGGCGGCCGGTGGGGGCGCCACTCCAGACCCTTTCCGGACTTGCAGGGAGAGGGTTCAGCGTCGGGAGGTCATGGCCCTGCGGGGCGAGGACGGTACCATTCATACCTCCCAGGAGGACCTTTTGCGGATGGTGGGGGAATACTTCTCGGACCTGTTTGGGGATCGCCCCGTGGACCTCACCCATATCCGAGAGTACCTGGGCCTTCCCCCGGTGTATTCGGCTGTGGTCCAGGCACAGGTTGATGCACTCGCTGCACCGATTCAGCAGGTGGAGGTGGAGAGGGCGATTCGTGCCATGCCGTTGGGGAAGGTGCCTGGGCGCGATGGGCTCCCGGTGGAGTTCTATCGCACGTTCATCGCCCAGCTGGCCCCCTTCCTGACCTCCCTATTTCAGGAGATCATGGACACGGGGTATCTCCCGCGGTCATTTCGTGAGTCTGTCCTGCTGCTGCTCTCCAAGGGGAAGGACGATAGCTCCTTGGACTTCTGGCGGCCGCTCTCTCTTCTGAACGCGGACCGGAAGATCCTGGCCAAGTGTTTGGCCAACCGACTGGTGGAGGTGTCGGGCGATTTGCTGTCCCCTTCCCAGTATTGTTCCGTTCGGGGGAGAGGGGTTCTGGACGCTGTCGCCACAGTCCGGGAGATGGTGGAAAGAGGCCGGTCGCTCCAACGGGACCACTGGTTGGTCTCCTTGGATCAGTCCAAGGCCTTTGATCGAGTCAGTCACCGGTACCTGTGGGTGGTGCTCCAGCACTTCGGCCTCCCTGCAGGTTTCCTCTTCGTCGTGCAGGCGCTGTACCGAGGGGGGGTGAGCTTCCCGTTTATTAACGGGTGGCTCGGACGGCCGTTTGGTGTCGCCTCGGGGATGCGGCAGGGGTGCCCTTTGAGCCCCCTGCTGTATGTTTTCTCCCTCGACCCCTTCCTCCGGAGATTGTCCTCAGGTGGGTTGCGGGGCCTGGAGGCGCCTGGTGCGCCCCCGGTGTCCGTCGTTGCCTACGCTGACGACATCTCAGTTTACGTGGACGGCACTGAAGGGGTAGAGGCCCTGCGGGAGGCCGTGGAGGAGTACTCGGAGGTAGCCCACTCTGTTGTCAACCACAGCAAGTGCCAGACGCTGTGGTTGGGCCCCTCGGAGGCCTCCCCGCCTTCCTGCGCCCCCTTTCCTCCTCCCGTGGGGGAGGTCCGCGTTTTGGGCCTCGTCTTCGGGTCGGAGGACTGTGCGGAGTCCAATTGGGACCGTTGTCTCGAGACTGCACGGTGTCGGGTGCTGCGGTGGAGGGGGTGGAGGTGTACATACGAGGAGAAGATCAAACTCCTCGGGACGTTTCTGCTTCCTCTCTTTCTGCACGTAGCCACGGTCTTCGTCCTTCCGTTGTCCCGTCAGGAGTCTGTCTGTGCCGTCTTTTTCTGTTTTCTGTGGGGTAACCGCTTGAACCCTGTCCAGCGCAACATCGTCTGCCTGGATCGGGCAGAGGGTGGTTTGGGTATGTTGCACCCCCTTGTTTTCCTGTCAGTCTTGTCTATGGCGTTTCACTTAGGTAGGATGAGGGAAGGGGGTGGGGTTTGGTGGGTGGCCTCCTATCGGGAATGGTTCTCCCGCTTCTGGGAGCAGTGGGAGGGGGCGTCCTCGGTCCCACGTGTGCGCCGGAGAGGGGAACAGGCCCCATCGTACGTATTTGTGATGGTGGGGCTCATTCGGCGGTGGGGGGTGACCGACCCGCTCGCCCAGTCCTTGGGGCGAAAAGGATTATACCGGATGGTACTCACCTCTCACTATCAACCACGGTGGGCCCTGCGGGACTGTCCGGCGGATGTGATGCAGCGGGGCCTTCGGCTGTTGAACTCCCCTCGGCTACCGAAGAAGGTTCGGGATGTAGCCTGGTTGTCTTTCCACGGGCGTTTGTACATGAGGGACAACCTCAAGTACAGGTCACAGGCCGAGCGGGTCTGTCCGAGGGCCGGGTGTGAGGGGCAGACGGAGACCATGGACCATTTCCTCCGGCAGTGTCCCTTCAACGTGGAGGCCTGCCGGTTGGTGTCCGCTGCTCTTCACCTGCGCGACCTTTCCCTCCTCACGTATGCGGAGTGGGTGTACGGGGCCTGGTCCTTTCCTCTAAGGCAGGACTCCGGGACCCTCTACCTCATCACGGCCATAGTACGCTACCACCTGTGGCAAGCGCGCTGTCATGTCTCGACCCGGGGGTTGGTCCTGCCCCTCGACGAGGTGGTGCAGGACATTCTGGAGGAAGTGTCCAGCATGGCGCAACGTGAAAGGCGGGTGGTGGAGGCTCATCGTTGGGAGCGTCTGTGGCGTCACCTCACCCTTCGCCCCCCGTGAGGGGGAGGGGTTCCCTGGGGTTCCCATCCCTGTAGGACTGTGAGGTTTTGTTTTTGTTGTTCCCTGGGGGAGGGGTGTGATAGGAGGGGTTAGTTTCCCTTCCCTGGGGTTTACTTCTTGTTATGATTTTGGGGTGTTTTCCTCCCGGGAGGGGAGGGGGGGGGGGTGAGCTGATGATCCATAAGGGGTTTGACCGGTTGTCCGCTTTCCCTTTCTCCTTAGAGGGTGGCTGTCCCAATATTTTTGTTTTTCGTGTTTGTTTGTTCTTTTTGTGTCTTGGGCATCCCGCTCCGTTGGGCAGCACAAGGGTTATTTTTCTCTCTTGTATGTTGCTTTTGATTTGTATGATTAGTTATGATTTGTTTTGGTGGGACTGTGTTGGGGATGGGCTAAAGGGGCCCTTATGTTTTCATTTGGTTTGGGGGGAGGGGGTGGGGAGGTTTGTTTTTGAAGTGTTTGTTTGGATGGGATGGGTCTGAAGGGGGAGGGAGGGGGATAGGGGGCTTTGTTTCTGGATGGGTGGGGGGAGGGAGTCTGAGAGTCAGACAGACTGGACAGTTGGACTGGTGGGGGTGTTGTGAGGGGCAGGGGTTCAGGGATTGCAAGACGACCAATATGCGGACTATGCTGGGGTGTTCTTGCAGGGGGAGGTTGGGTCGGGTATGGACATTGGACTGAGGGGGGGAGGGGACATGGACATTGACAAGGACTTTTTGGGGGTTGTTGTTGGGAGGAGGGCACGTGTGTTGAATACTGGGGTTGGTGGTGGGTTTGGGGAGGTGGGTCACGGGGGGTTTTGTGATACCTGTTTTGTGTTATGTCGGGGGGGTGGGGGTTTTGGGGGGGTGTGGGACTTGGTTGGGGTGATTGTGTTTGCTTTTTGTTTGTTTTTCTGTTGCATGTGTTAATAAACAAAATTTCCATCCTTTGGTGGTTCAGATGATTTTCCTGAAATGGGGACTTCCATCCATAGATCTGTTTGCCAGTCCTCTGAACAAACAGCTGCCAAAGTTCTGCTCCAGGCAACCGCATCCTCTGCGGATAGCAGCAGATGCTTTTCTAATTCCCTGGTCTCAGGGCCTCCTGTATGCGTTTCCTCCTACGCCCTTGGTGGCCCGAACCCTGTTCAAGATTCTCCAGGACAAAGCCTCGGTCCTGCTGGTGGCTCCCAGGTGGCCGAGACAGCCTTGATTTCCACTTCTGCTTCAGCTGGCAGTGGAAGCTGTATACTTCAAAATCCGTTCACTCAGGCATCTGCGCTCCCTATTGGGCCCAGATGATTTCCGGACCATATACCAAGCACTAGTCTTACCCCATTTTGACTTTGCCAATTCCATCTTACAAGGTCTCCCTCAATCTACACTGAGCCCGTTACAGCTGGCCATGAATGCTGCAGCAAGGGTCCTCCACGGAGCCTCCAGAAATGACCATGTGACCCCTATTCTTAAGCAGCTTCACTGGCTCCCTATACACAGAAGGATTATCTTTAAAACTTTACTCCTTTCATTCAAGGCCATCAATGGCATCTCATCTTCTTCACTTACGGAACTCATTCACACAGTGCCCCACAACAGATCCAGAAGAGCAACAGCTGTAAACTTGCTAATAACCCCGAAGGCCTTGACCAAATGCAACAGTACAACGGCAAATAGAGCCTTCAGTCTCTACGTCCCCAAATGTTGGAATGCGCTACCACCCGACATTCGAGCCATTGTAGACCTAACTCAATTCAGGAAGGCAATCAAATTTCACCTCTTCCTCCAATACTACTCAGCCAGCAACGGAATCTAAATAACCTCGCCTAAGAAAGTATCCATTGTTAGTGCTGAATAGTCCCAACTTCCCTCCTGCAGATTATACACATACTTTCCTCATTTGATTGTGGCATTCAATATGGTTCTTTGTAATTATTTCATGTATATAGTTCAATATGGTTCTTTGTAATTATTTCATGTATATAGTTCAACCCTGTTAGCCAAGTTGGTACTCCTGTTCTATGTAAAACCAAACAGCTTGTTGTTCTGGTCATTTTTGTTATACTGTAAACCGCGCTGATATTGAATAGTGCGGTATATAAGCAACTGTAATAAATAAAATAAATAAAATAAGTGGATCCCCCACTGCCTCTGGGGTTGCAACCCGACCTTCTCAGGATCAGGGTTCCCTTCTGCACCCCAATCTCAAAGCTCTCAATTTGATGGCTTGGAGGTTGCAAGGGTAGTTTTGGCTCCCTGGGGCCTACCTCCTGAAGTTGAGGAGGTTGTCCTAGCCTCTAGGAAACAGTCCACTAGGAAAACCTATGCTCTCAAATGGAAAAGGATTTCTGTGTGGTGTCAGCTACGTACACAGGATACTTTCTCCTGTACTGTACCAATAGTGCTTCAGTACTTACTGCACTTATCAAATCAGGGACTTAAGTCCAATTCTGTTCGGGTCCACCTCTCAGCTCTAGCAGCTCACCACTCACTGGTGGAAGGACATTCTCTGTCGGTTCATCCCTTGGTGTCCCGGTTTCTCAGAGGCTTGCTTTTGCTCAAGCCTCCCATCCGTCCTCCTGCTCCTGAGTGGGAGTTGAATGTAGTCTTGCAGCAACTGATTCGCCCACCTTTTGAGCCGATGGCTACTTGCCCTCTACGCTTCCTATCCTGGAAGACACTCTTCTTGATAGCCCTCACCTCGGCCAGGCAAGTGAGTGAGCTTCAGGCCCTGGTCTGTGACAGGCCTTACACCCGCTTCTATAGGAACAGGGTAGTCCTTAGGACTCATCCAAAGTTCCTCCCAAAGGTTGTCTCCTCCTTCCACCTTAACCAAGAGGTGGTTCTTCCAACATTCTTTCCTAGGCCCCATGCAAGCCAGGCTGAAGCAGTTCTGCATACCCTGGACTGTAGGAGGGCCTTATCCTTCTACCTTGACCGTACACAGGGACATAGAAGGGCTACTCAGCTCTTCATATCTTTTGACCCTAATAATTTGGGGTTGGCTGTGTCCAAGCATACCTTGTCCATCTGGGTGGCTGACTGTATCACCTGGGCTTACAGGGCGGCTGACCTTCCTTTGCAGGGTCGGGTCACGGCCCACCGTGTCAGGGCAATGGCTGCCTCAGTGGCTCATCTCCGCTCTGTACCGTTGGTAGACAACTGCAGGGCTGCTACTTGGTCTTCAAGCCAGACCTTTGCGGCCCATTACTGTCTGGAAAGGGAGTCCCGTAGGGACAGTGCTTTTGGCCAGGCAGTACTCCGGAATCTCTTTGAGGTTTAGGCAACTCCTGCCCTCCTGCCCTCTGTTGGGCTACTGGTGGAGGTTCTGTCAGTGAAAAGCATTTCTTTGATGCTGAGACTAGAGGGAGTTCTCTTGTTCAGCCTGGGTTCCTGGTAGCCCAGAGCTAGGGAGTCACCCATATGTGAGGACTGACTTCCTGCTTGGTCCTGGAGAAAGAGTAGTTACTCACCTGTAACAGGTGTTCTCCAGGAGCAGCAGGAATCAGTCCTCACAACCCTCCCTCCTCCCCTGGGAGTTGCAGTTGTACATAGTTTATTTTTACATTTTTGTGTGCTGTTTTTAGCTATGTCATTTGACTGAGCAAGATGGCACCTTTAGGCGGGAAGGGAACCGCGCATGCGTGCCTGCATTCCCAAAGGCTTTCATGGAAAGCTGGGGAAATACTCCGCAAGGGCTCCATCGACGTCGATGTCACCCATATGTGAGGACTGATTCCTGCTGCTCCTGGAGAACACCTGTTACAGGTGAGTAACTACTCTTTCCCAGTGTAGCGATATTTCTCTCAATTCCTCTGCAGTATCACCTTTAAATACCACTTCAGTCTTGGGTAATATCCCTACATCTTCCTCAGTAAAGACCGAAGCAAAGAATTCATTCAGTCTCTCCGCTATAGCCTTGTCTCCTCTTACTGCCCTTTTTACCCCTCTATCATCTTAACGGTCCAATTGACTCTCTCACAGGCCTTTTGCTACAAATGTACTTGAAAAAGTCTTTATTTCGTGTTTTTGCTTCCGTAGCAAGTTCCTTCTCAAATTCTCGCTTTGCCTCCCTTATCAATGCTTTGCATTTAACTTGCCAGTGCTTGTGCTATTTCCACTTTTCGTCGTTTGGCTCTTTTTTCCATTTCCTGAAAGATGCTTTTTTGGCAGCAAGAGTCTCTCTGACCTCACCTTTTAACCATGCTGGCAGTTTTTTGGACTTTCTTCCACTTTTCTTAATGCGTGGAATACAGCTGGTCTGGGCTTCCAGGATAGTATTTTTAAACAACACCCAAGCTTGATGTAAGTCTTTAACCTTTGTAACCGCTCCTTTTAGTTTTTTCTTAACTATATTCCTCATTTTATCATAGTCTCCCTTTCGAAAGTTAAAAGGTGCTACTGTGGATTTCTTTACTATCCCTCCTCCACTAATTAAATCAAACACAATCATGCTATGATCACTATTGCCAAGTGGTCCCAACACCCTTATTTCTTGCACCAGATCTGGTGTTCCACTAAGGACTAGGTCCAGTATGGCTTCCCCTCTTGTCGGTTCATGAACCAGCTGCTCCAAGAAGCAGTCATTTATTTCATCTAGGAACTTTATCTCCCTAGCATGTCCTGCCGTGACACTGATCCAGTCGATACCGGGGTAATTGAAATCACCCATTATTATTACTGTGCTGTGACTTTTGATAGCTTCCTTGATTTCTTTGAGCATTTCATCATCCATTTGTTCATTCTGGCCAGGTGGTCGATAGTACACCCCCACTGCCATCACCTTCCCCTTCATACATGGAATTTCATTCCAGAGAGATTCTACAGCAAATTTTGTTTCCTGCAAAACTTTAATCCTTTCTGACTCAATGCCCTCTCTAACAGAGTGCAACCCCTCCACCAATTTGATCAGTTCTATCATTACGATATAGTTTGTATCCAGGTATCACAGTGTCCCACTGGTTATCCTCCTTCCACCATGTCTCTGAGACTGCAATCATATCTAACCTCTCATTTAGTGCTATATATTCTAACCCTCCCATCTTATTGTTTAGACTTCTAGCATTTGCATACAAGCATTTTAGAGACTGTATTTTATTCATATTAATCTGGCTATTGGTAGGCATGGGTAATTTGGAATCTTTACGCTCTGTCTGCACCATACTCAACGGCATTTGGGCTACTTTACTCTTTTTTGGAACCTCACTGCTTTTGGTAGTATCCTTCAAGGATACCTTCTTCTGAACCATGCGCTCTTGGGCGACTGTCGGCTTTCCCCTATTTTCTAGTTTAAAAGCTTCTCTATCTCCTTTTTAAAGGTTAATGCCAGCAGTCTGGTTCCATCCTGGTTAAGGTGAAGCCCATCCCTTCGGAAGAGCCCCTCCTTTCCCCAGAATGTTCCCCAGGTCCTAACAAATCCAAAACCCTCATCCTTGCACCATTGTCTCATCCATGCATTGAGACTCCGGAGCTCTGCCTGACGTTTGGGTCCTGCACGTGGAACAGGAAGCATTTCGGAGAACGCTACCCTGGAAGTTCTGAATTTCAATTTCCTAACTAAAAGCTTAAATTTAGCCTCCAGAACCTCCCTACCACATTTTCCTATGTCATTGGTACCGACATGTACTAAGACAGCAGACTCCTCCCCAGCACTATCTAAGATCTTATCTAGGCGGTGCGTGAGGTCCGCTACCTTCGCACCAGGCAGGCATGTTACCAGGCGATCCTCACGTCCACCAGCCACCCAGCTATCTACATGCCTAATGATTGAATCACCAACTATAACAGCTGTCCTAACCCTTCCCTCATGGGCACATGGCCCTGGAGAAACGTCTTCAGTGTGAGAGGCTTTTACATCACCTGGAGGACAGGTCCTAGTTACAGGATCACGTCCTGCCACGCCAGGGTGATGCTCTCCTGTCACGTGACCTCTCTCCTCCATGGCAACAGGGATGCTGCCAGACTGGAGGTGGGACTTCAGGACTATATCTCTGTAGGTCTCGTCCATATACTTCTCTGTCTTTCTTATGTCTTCCAGGTCTGCTACTCTAGCCTCTAGAGAACAGACTTGTTCCCTGAGAGCAAAGAGTTCCTTGCACTTAGTGCATACGTAAGACCTCTCACCAACTGGGAGAAAATCATACATGTGACACTCAATGCAAAAGACTGGAAAGCCCCCATCTCGCTGCTGGACTGTTGTCTGCATCTTAGTTTAAAGCTTGTGTTTAGGTCTTTAAATTCTGTACTTACTAAGTGTTGGTGTAGATGCTTATACTAATAAAAATGTATCTAATACCTCTAATATACCTTGTTCACCTGAAGCTTAATTAATCTCAGGTCCTCAATGTATGACTGATTTGGATAAAGAGCTGCACCTGAGAGCAGCCCCTTTCCTCTAAGACGTGTAAGTACCTATAAAGCTACAATTACCCCAGAGGCGGGTGGGTGTTGGGGAGGGAGGGAGGGAGGGAAATAAGACCTATTAAAGAAGGGCTGTTACAAGGTACCCTGTCCTGTACCCTCAGCAGGGGGGGGGGAGGGGGTAGTCCCTCAGGTAGGCTAGAGCAGGAAAAAAAGTTTAAAACACAGCAGGTTCTGAGGACAGAACAGGGAGAGATATTTAATTTAAAGTAACAGTTAACCTGGCTATCACACAAAGGCCAGTTAGTTGAGAGAGGCAGGGTAAGTTATACAGCTGAGAAAGCTGAAGTGCAAAACTAAAGGGAACAGGGAGGTGAAGTAGCACACCAATAAAGACAACAAACAAATAAATAAATAGACAGCTAGAACTCACAACAAAGTCATCACAGGAGTTAAATATCCACCTCTCTAGCAGAGCACTGTGAGGGTACTGCTCTTCCCAGAGCAGAGAGAGGCAAACGGAACAGACTATGCACATGTGGGAGGAGGAGACAGGAAGAAGGGCTACACAATACCTCAGCAGGGGGGGGAGGGGGTAGTCCCTCAGGTAGGCTAGAGCAGGAAAAGAAGTTTAAAACACAGCACGTTCTGGGGACAGAGCAGGGAGAGATATTTAATTTAAAGTAACAGTAAACCTGGTTACCACACAAAGGCCAGTTAGTTGAGAGAGGCAGGGTAAGTTATACAGCTGAGAAAACTGAAGTGCAAAACTAAAGGGAACAGGGAGGTGAAGCAGCACACCAATAAAGACAACAAATAAATAAATAAATAGACAGCTATAACTCACAGCAAAGTCGTCACAGGAGTTAAATATCCACCTCTCTAGCAGAGCACTGTGAGGGCACTGCTCTTCCCAGAGCAGAGAGAGGCAAACATCTAAATGTAACGTCTGTAAATGCATATAGTTAGATGCTCATAAATACCGTGATTAATCAAATGTTTTACTGCTACGTAATGTTTCTGTAGGGCCCCTAGGTGTACACTTGATCAATTTCTTTGACTTGGTGACCAAAGAGATAAATTGGTGTGGGCACTGGATATGGTGCCCTTTGATTTCTTTTAGGTCTTTGACCCTATCCTAGGGGCAGTTCTCAGATTGCTTGGCTGGGTTACAAGCTGATTGAGTGACAAGCAGCAAAAGAGTGATGGTCAATGAGGTCCACTCCAAGGAAAGAAGGCTTTCAGTGAAGTATCTTAGGGGCTCAGTCCTGGGTTCTGTTCCATAGCTTCATAAGTGACAGTGCAGAGGAGTTAATAGAAAAGACGTTTTTCTTCTTGCAGATGATAAAAAGATCTGCAACAGGGAGAACACGCAAGATGAAATAAAAAAATAGCGATTTAAGAGTAAGCTGCCCCAGAAGACTTGTTGGTAGCAACCAGAATGGGTGGAAAGTTAGAGGACTACCCCAGTAGACAATCTGACATACAAGTGTGGACAGATAACTAGGACAGGTTGTGTGCGATCTTGTATATTACCAGTATCTAATTCTTGCTTCCACTGGAAGCCAATGGAGTTGCACGAGCACTGGGGATACATATGAAAATCTTGGCTGCTTTAAGAGCAATCTCACCACTGTGTTTTGTGCATCTTGAAGGCTTTCATTGTGGAAGCAGATAATCACTGATAGATATTACAATGATTCAGGTATGGCTGCACTAAAACCTGAAATAAGGTATGAAATTTGGAGTGCAGCCAATCTCAACTGCTCTCAGAAGCTAAGCAGGGTCAGGCCTGGTTAGTAGTTGGATGGGAGGCCATCTTAGAATATCAGGTGCTGAAGGCTTACTGTGTGGAAGAAAGGCCTGGCAATCTACTCCCACTCATGCCTTGCCAAGAAAGCCCAGGGGATAGTCACAACATGGACTCAGTGAGTTGCCATGTTACCCAGTTCCAGGGTGAGATTAAGCCAATTCTGGTTTTAAAGCTGCATTGCAATGCAGTATGGTATTTGTAGTCCCTGATTTTACCCATTGGAATCAGCACTGCAGGTCCCATAACTGCATCAGAATGAGATTGTGAGAAATCAAGGACTCAATTTAAATCTCACTCCTGGAACTGGGTTACTTGGCTACTCTGTGGACTACTATTCACAGGGTCGCCAGGAATTAACATAATTCAATAGCAGTTAACAAGATGGGGGGGGGGGGGAATTAATTTTAAGTCATAAGGAAATTTGTTTAACCTGGGGCCTATCACTGTATGGACATTTTCCCATTGCCATTTTATTTTGTTACTGATGTAATTGTAATATTTAGTTTTGATTGTTATTGAATGTATTGTACTTCAGCTTGTACAGTTAACTCTCTTGAAAAGGCAGATTATAAATCTTGTATTACATTCTATCACATTACAAAGGTACACAGTTCAGAAGAGGCAACATGTTTACCATGAAAGGGCGGTTTTAGAATAAGACGGTATATGATACGAAGCTCAAAGGAGTTAGACACAGGACTAACCTAAGGAAATATTTCTTCCCATGAAAAGGTGGTGGATATATGGAACAGCCTCCCAGCAGAGGAAATGAAGACCACAACAGCTGCAGAATGTAAGATAGCCTGAGATAAGCCCAGAGGATCCTTATATCTAAGGATAAGAGGGTGAAGCCCGAAGACTGGGTAAGCTCTGTTTCATGAACAAGCAGAAATTTAAACGACCTCAGAGTTTTTATCTGTTAACATTTTCTTTGTTTCAACCATCTGTAAACACTAATATATTCACAAAAGCACCTAAAAACAACCATGTATATTGTCAGACCCCGATAAACATCTATAAACATAGTCCATCAACAGTTGCAGTCAGATGCTCAAGTAAGTTGCACGGGGAGAAGGTCCAAGCTAACATCTGGAGATTACCTGCATTTTTCAATGTTGTGCATTGTAGTCTGAGGTGGGGATCTATAGATGATGTTCATTTAATATCCTTTTTCTTTAAATCACAAACAAGATTCCTTATTGTGCAAGTTTACTAAACCCCATGATGGTAACGCGCATGTGGGCCGCATTACTAGTGCAGGGCTTCTAACTAACTGCAGGAGGTGTGTACATCCATTCCCCTGCACTTAGTGTGGGAAAAAGCCACACTTTAATTCAGTGAGTAGCCTAGTGGTTGGGGCAAGGTACTTCAGGCCGGAAGGTCGGTGGTTCAAATCCCACTAGAGGACAGCAACCTTGGGCCGGAAGGACTGGGGTTTCTAGTCCCACAGATGCTCCTTGTGGTCTTGGGCAAGCCACTTAACCCTCCACTGCCCATGTTCCCTGTAAGTATTAGTGTATGTGTTTCATATCCCTGCGTGTTAAATGTATCCCCCAATTATGCTGTGACCGCTTTGATTGAAGGATAAGGCGGTATACAAATCTGTCTAAATAAATAAATAAATGTGTGTAACTAATGCCACCAGGATTTTTAGTGTGGCGCCGAAGCCATACGCTAGCCCCGTGCTACCCTGGTAGTGCATTTTAGTAAACATGCCCTTATTTGACTTTGTAAAATTATGTCATGACAGAAATTAAGTCACCCCCTCAAAGAGGTTTTAAATGCAAATGTTGCATTTTGCATAAGGAAACATTGTTGTGGGGGATATTGGATCTTCACTCCTGAGACAGTTGCAGGGGAACAGTGGAAGTGTGTTCCATGTCACCCCTCCTTTTTGCTCTTTTCCTTTCTCTCCCATGCCTACTGCAGTCTGCGATTGGTGCCCCCAGCAGCTTCTAGGGGCTGAGGATGAGAGAAATGAAGAGCCTATTTGGAGGGCACCAGAGCATATTTGCAGAGAGGCCCTAGGAGGAACAGGTGCCTGTCACGATGTGTTGGCATCTCACACTCTTCAAAAGCTTGTTTACCACATACCAGTAGCCTCTCATCTGCCGCCAGAAGCACAGAGCAGGTACCTCTCTGGAGCTTTCATTTGCCTGCCCGAGAGAGGGACATTCCACTGAAGCTCACAAAGACCGTGTCAGAGAGTGCTTCCAGAGAGACTCAGGGTGAGAATGCACCCAAAGAAGATCAGAGAGAGCATATCAGAGAGTACCCTCACGAAGGTCCAGGGAGAGTGTCAGAGTGCTCTCATAGGCACATATGGAAATATTTTCTGAATGCTGGTATCAGGGAAAATTCAGGGCAATAACTTTCTGATTTTTGCTTTTTTACTTTTCTAAATTTTATCATTATGCGTTTTAACTTTATTTTCCTTACTGTGTTCACTTCTTTTGTTGCTCTTTTTTTCACTTTTTGGCCTGTCTCCTTCCTTCTTCCCTTCTCCCTTCTCTCTGACTTCATCGTGTCGTTTCCCCACACCTGGATTAGCATCAGCAGTATTGGCATCTTTTATTGGCCCTGGGCCAACTGCAATAGCACGTGTAGGACTTGGGGCAGCAGCAGATGCCAAGTCTCCAGTTTTAGATGCCTGGGTTAACAGCTACCTAGGATTTTTCCACATGTGCTCGCTATACCAGAGTGTTTTCAATGGAAGCTCAGAAGAGTGTCAAAGAGTGCTCCCGTAGAGACTCGGAGAGATCAGAGTGCTGTCACAGGCCAAAGATGACAATGTTTTAAATTCTAGTGCATTGAATTAACTTAGTAAAGGCAATTAGGTTAAAATATCCAACAAAACATGTGACACCCAATTTTGTACAGGTCCCATAGGTCATAAAAGGGATGTCCAAGTCCTGAAATTCACAGTTTACTGTATCTTTTACAAAATGTTCACTGAACATGGAGCTTTCTGCAAAATATGTGTAAGGCCGTGGGAAAAAACACATATGGGGAATTTCATATAAGACATGCACGTGTAAGCCCAAAATTGTCCACATCCGGATTTACACCTGCTCCCTGGCAGAAACAGATTTTTGAAAAATGCTCCTTTTGGCCATCCCTTTGCAGGAGAGATTAAGGGAATATCACCCTTAACCCCCCAGTGTTTATTTCTCCCTCCAAATTGAAATGAGGTAAAGATTGAGTCATTTGAAGTTAATCAAGAGTATTTGCACATTTAGGTTTGCAAAATGACGCAGCTGCATGTGTAAGTGGCAGTTACACAACCCTGTTGTGAAATGCTGGCACTTAAAGCATGCAAGTTGCGTGTTTCCTCTGTCAGTTTTTTCCACGTGTATATTTCTGAAATGTTCGTCCCCGTGTGTTCCTACAGTTCCTTCTATGAATTACAAAACAGGTCCATTTTGAGGGATGAAGATATGTCGATTTTACATTGGCCTCCCATGTGCACACCCTCTCTTCAAAAACTGACATAGATTTGCAGAGGTTTTCACTTCCATATCTCTTCCATCACATAAATAGCCATTCTAAAATGTGCCTTTACATGTCTAAGTGGTAGATTTTACTACCCATTCATATAGGTACCCGCACTTCCACAGGTTAAATGGTAGGTTTTGCAAAACTGCAGGTCCAAGGGAAGCCAATTAAGGAGTTGGGCTACAAAGCTCAATTTTGTTTACTGTTCAAAATGGTTTTCAACACCAGACAGATAAACCCAATTCCCCCCTCAATCACTCCTCCAAAACCCAGTTGGCTGACAGTTATGTACCTCAGAGTAGTTGCAAATACCAACGGGAAATTGTTTTGACCTATATGCATATTTCTGTTGCATAGAAAAACCATAGAAAACAACAACAAATAAAGACCATATGCCCTATCCTGTCTGCTCGTCTGTAAGAACTACTATGTTCTACAATACCTTCCTCTCCCTCAGAAATCCTCTGTATTTGTCCCATGCTTTCTTGAATTTAGATACCATTCTTGTCTCCATCACCTCTGCTGAGTGACTGTTCCATGCTTCCACCATCCTTTCCGTAAAGAAATATTTCCTCAAGTTACTCCTTGGCGGTTCAAATCCCACTAGAGGACAGCAACCTTGGGCCGGAAGGACTGGGGTTTCTAGTCCCACAGGTGCTCCTTGTGGTCTTGGGCAAGCCATTTAACCCTCCATAGCCCATGTTCCCTGTAAAATAGTTATCTCCAAGTTATAATGCCCTATTCAATGTAATTTCAGTTTGTTCAATGTAAACCGCACTGATGCAGAATAGTGCGGTATATAAGAGAATGTAAATAAATAAATAAATAAATAAACTCCTGAGCCTATTCCCCTTTCACCTTCATCCTATGACCCCTCGTTACAGAGCTTCCTTTCAGCTGGAAGAGGGCCACCTCCTGTGGTTTTATACCATAGATATTTAAATGTCTCTATCATATCACCCCTTTCCTCCACAGTATACATATTGAGATCTTTAATTCTATCCCCATATGCCTTATGATGAAGGTCACCGACTATTTTAGTAGCCGCCCTCTGCACCGACTCCATCCTGTTTATATCCTTTTGAAGATGCAGTCTCCAGAACCCCAAATGATATCTCACTAGAGACTTATAGAAAGGCACTATTACATCCTTTTTCCTGCTTATCAATCCTCCCCCTGTGTACCCAACCATCCTGGCTTTTGTCATTGTCTTCTCTACCTGTCTGGCCATTTTAAGATCACCAGATATAATCACCCCAGGTCCCGCTCTTCTTTGCTGCACTGAAGTACTTCCCCCCCCTATACTGTACCACTCCATTGGGTTTTTGCAATCCAAACGTGTGATCCTGCATTTTTTAGCATTAAATCTTAGCTACCAAATTGTTGACCATTCTTCAGGTTTCATGAAATCCCTCCTCATGTTATCCACATCTTCCAGGGTGTCTACCCTATAGGGGTGTTACTAGTGGTGTGCCTCAGGGATCAGTCCTTGGTCCTGGGTTTTTTTTTTTACATTTTGTAAGTGATATTGCGGAAGGTCTGTCAGGAAAGGTATATCTCTTTGCGAATGATATAAAATCTGCAATTACTAACCTCTCCCTTACTGCCACTCTTATGGACAAAAACACATCTACTTTAAAGGTTCACTCAAATCACACCCGGAACACTCCTCCTTCAAACCTGCACATGCTGCAGGCATACATATGTGAGCAGTGGCTTTTCTAAAATTGCTACTCATTCAGATATGACCATTTACACCTATAAATCAGCTTTTTTCACATATAAATGACACCTAACCATTGTAAAATTACCTCTTATGTATATAGAGATGATCCCTTCTCAGTTTCATGCATGCTTAAACACATTGGATTCAATATTTAAAAAGACGTATCTGGCTAGTAGCCACAGTTAACTGGGTAAGTCCCACGGAGGAAGGTATTCAGGGGAACTATATGGAGAATGCCACTAAATTTCTCCACAGAGTGCCTCAGTCCTATCTGGATAGTGCTGGGAGCATGTGAGTGAGAGCTAGGGCAGAAACCTTAGCTATCTGGATCTTGGCGATGTTCAGCACCGCTCTTTAGGTAACTATCTGAATAACTTAGAATTGCCCTATTTAGATAAGCTGTCTGGATAGCACCTGAATATTGCCACGATCCAGATAGTGCCGGCACCCCATTGCTCTATCCAGACATTCAACTGCAGCCAATTGTCCAGATACTGCTACTGAATACCTTTTTTTTATCTGCAGTGGCTGGCGTTTTAAAAAATCACTGACCGCCATGGACTCAATATTATCTCCATTATGTCTAAGGAAGGACTGAGTGTTCCCAAAAATTACACTTTCAACCCCCACTTAAGGGTTTATTAGGGGTCATCTGTAGGCCACTGCTCTGCTGGTTGTCTTTTAACTAACTTTGCTTCATTTCACCTTGCAAGTGGAGTTCCTGTCCTGGCTGGATTTCTCACCCTGCACAGGCCAATACACCATGTTTGCACACCCTACACCCAAACAAACAGATGTGCACAGAGCAAACACGGAAAAGGTACCAGCATATTGCATGGCTTCACCAGGACAATTCAAGCTGTGTCTGCTTCAAAGTAAGGTGGGCAGGGAGGCTTAGGACATGACTAATGGAATACATTCACTTGCCATCAAAAGCACCACTCCGAATGACATAAGCAGGGCAGCCTTCAGCATAAACTGGGGAACTAGAGGAGAATGCTGCCCTAGCCCCAGGCCGTTTAACATCTGCCACAATGCAGCAGCAAGCACATCCGGAGACTGTAACTTTTCCTACCAATAACTCAGGTACAACAGCCTGTTGCTTCTTCTGTATATGACCTGAGTTTACCTTTGTTAACGGAGCAGGGCTATAGTAGACCTTAAGCACATGAGCAAAGTAGTGTCAAATCTTGTTATTACAGCTAAATATTGCGCGAGCTTTCCAGAATACTCAGTTCCCCTCTTCTAGTCCCTTAACGATCTACTATTACTGCTTATCATTTGAATAGCACTACTAGGCATACACAGCACTGTCAACATACGCAGGAGATAGTCTCTGCTTTGCAGTTTACAATCTAGACCAGGGATTCCCAACCCAGTTAGTTTTTTCAGGATAACCACAATAAATATGCATGAGCGAGATTTGCATGCACTGTCTCCAATGTATGCATATCTCTCTCATGCATATTCATTGTGGTTAGCCTGAAAACCTGGCTGGCTACATGTATCCTGGGCTGGGTAAAGAACGCCTGATCTAGACAGAACAAACAGGGGACTAGGGTAATTATTACTGAAGGGAAATGATTAAGAAACACATAGGTTTTGAAAAGGAAAATAAGAGACCAGGATCCAAAAGTAGCCTTAAAGAGGTGGGTTTTTAGCCTGGATTTGACTAGGTCCAGAGATGGAGCTTGATGTCCTAATTCAGATAGTCTATTCCAGGCATACTGCACAGCAAGGTAGAACAAAGAGTCTGGAGTTGGCAGCAGAAGAGAGGAGCACAGATAAAAGCGATTAGCCTGATGAGCAGAGTTCCCAAAGAAGGGACCTCTGAAATCTCCAAAGCTCACACACTGCAACAGCTTTTTCCAAGAGCTCAGGGGTTACTAGACTGGCAGCACCTAAAACATTAACTAACTTGGACTGGAGATGAAGGCTGAGAATGGTTGGGAGCTGCAAGTGACATCAGCTCCACATTTAGCCAAATGCCGTGTTTCTCTTTCACGCTGCGCAACGCAGCACCGCACAAGGTGCTGTTTATAGTGTTAACTCGGTATCTTGCAGGAAAAGATAATGCAAAGAATAGCTATTTAGCTAGGATTCTGAACAAGCTAGGACAGGCTGACTCCCCCTGCATGAGATAAGCAGACACTGTACTCTAGTGGGTGGGAAAGGCAGAACCAGATAGACTGCCTCCCCTGTTCTGGTGCAGTGGGGCAGGCAGATCCTTCTCCCCACTTCCCTGCAAGTGGAGCAGACTCCCTCTTGCCTACCCACCTCTCCACTCCAATGCAGTGGGACAGGCAGACTCTGTCCCAACACCTCTCATGCAGTAAGACAAACTTGATTCCTTCCCTACCACACACTCATGCATGGGATGAAAAGACCTCTTTCAATTGTCCTGAATGACTAACAGCTTTCTGTAGGTCATAGGCATAGTTTACTTACTGTAGTTAGTCTGAGGAGGGGGGAGCCAGAAGTAGGGAGGTCATATTGGTTGGTGGTGAGACCAGAGGAGCCAATTCAGCACTAGCATGACATCTACTCTTCATCAAAGTACACTTATGCTGCAGATACTCAATGATTCCCACAAAAGGGAAAGTGACTGGTAATAAGGGATAGCTCAGGAGGGCTTTAACTGGCTGACCTGAAGACAGCATTCTCTCACACACAGAGTGCTTTTCAACCAGTTCCCTGAAATGGCACAGACAATGAACCAGAAACATGTGCTAAAAAGGGATCCTGAATGTGCTCTTTCAAGTAGATGTCCCAAAAGCTCCTCACAATACCAAGCACAAGGACTTCCAGCACCAAGGCTGCAAGCTATTCTGTCCCTGGGAGAGAAACCCACGTCAAATGAGAAGGAACCAACATTAAAATATCCAAAGCAATTCCTGGATCTGTCTGAAGGAACTAGCGTGTCCCTTGCGTAAGAGTGCAGGGGCACAAGTTCTTCCTCACATTTGCCTTGTTCCACAGAAACATAGGATATGACGGCAAATAAAAACTGCAAGGCGGCCCATCTCAGTCTGCCCAGTTTTATTCCTGCTGTACTGCCACAGGTTCCCAGTTTATCTCTGTCTTCCCATTACATCGGCTCCAATCCCAGGAGAGGAGTTCTGGAAAGGAAGCATGTTTCCTTTCGGTTACCATGTAGATCTCAAACGGCTCTTCACTTCCCTTTATGGACAGATGTTTTAAAGAACTCAATAAAGCCAATTTATAGAGGAGAAAATAAACCTGTCTAAAAAAAACCCAGCTCATAGAAACCAACAGAGAGGAAATAGTAAAGCTCCCTGAGAAAGGAAGATATCCAGTAATCCTGTCTCCACGCAGACATGGGAATGACAGAGATTACTATACTATCTCAATTTACCTTCTTCACCAGCACTTACATCTACTCTGTACCCAGGGCAACACCACACTCACTGAACGTATTAACCTATATACCTACAGCAACACCCCACTCACTGACCACATCACTCTCTATTCACAGCAACATTGACTACTTCACCTCTGTGTTTATTTATTGCAATTCACGGTGATTTACAACTTTTCACATTAAAATACAGCATAAAATATAGCATAATCTATTGAAACATAGTAATAACACTAACACCCATTTGCTGATCACATCACCCTTTTAACTGCAAGACCACACTCCCTACTCGCTAAGTAAATCACTCTGTATAACACCAACACTCTGCTTGCTGAATGTCTCCCCGGTATCTGCAGCTCAACTCACTGACTGCATCATCTCTTTACCCACAGTAACACCCCACTCTCTGTCCATATCACTCCACATAGCTCTCTCGACTGTATTATCCATTTACTGAATGCAACAACTTTGGCACTCACATCATTCTCTGTACCCACAGCAACATTTTGGTTAGCTGCCTCACGCCATACCCACCACAGCACCCACTCAATGACTGCATCACCCCTTTACCTTATAGGTGCACCTCACTCACTGACCACATCAACATCTGCTTGTATGCACAGGATTACCCCCACTTACTTACTGTATGACCCTCTGTACCCAGAGGGACTCTTCGCTCACTCTCCACATCACCCACAGCAATAGCCTACTCACAGAACCTAGCAACCTTTGTACTGACAGGAATATCCCCTTAACCTTCCATACCCACAACAAATGCGGCCCCCCAGGGCTGGCCACAGCACTCCTTTACCATAGGCGCCAGCTCTACAAAATGATTGGGGGTGCTGAAATCAACCCAAATGACACCTCCCTCATGAAGCATTTGTTCAATAGTGGGGTGCTCAAACACCCCCAGAGCTGGCACCTCTGCTAACCACATCAGCCTCTTTACCTACATTATCAGCGCACCGCCCCTGTACCTGGTGCCGCTCGGCAGGAGTGCGGGGGGCAGTCCTCTTTGCATCAATGTGCAGTCGATTTGGCCGGCTCCTACCCCCCCGCCCCCCGCATTCCTCCGCGAAAAGCAAGCGAGCAGACTGGCCGTACCTTGAGCCGGAGCCCAGCCGAGTTGGCAGCCCGAGCCTCGGGAGGAGGAGGAGGAGGAGAAAGTTAACGTCCCGGGAGAAGTGCTCGCGGCTCGGGCATGGTGCTGCTGCTGCGATGCGAAGGGCTAGTTCTGGCGCGTGCGGGCTGCTGCTGGGTGCCGGCGCTGACAGGTGGCGCTTCGCTGCTCCCCCTGGCTTCGCTTCGCCTGCTCTGAAATCGGCAGGTCAGAGGGAAGAGGAGGAGGAGGCAACGATGCACCGGGAGGGAGGGAGAGAGGGGCAGGGCAAAGAGAGAGGAGAGCGAAGAAAGGCGAGAGAAAACAAAGAAATACAGGGAGGGGGGAGTGGAGGAGGGAGGAGAAAGAAAACAAAAATAAAGACAAAATTCGACGAGGCAAGGTAGGCGCCCCGGCTAGACAGCCGAGCGAGGAAAGCAGCTTACAGGTCGAGATTTTTGAAAGTTAGAAAAGGAGGGGGAAGAGACGACAGCAAGGGAGAAAAATGCTAGGTTGCAAGGGACTGGGAAGATGCCCCTCCCCTCCCCCACCCCAGAAACCTGGAACTCACTCCTTGGGCCCGGGAAACTCAGCACTTCGCCCTATTCACTCCCTTGGCTTCGATACTAAGCGCTCCCAGGCCTAAGGGACCCTCACGCCCTAAACATGAGAACTGGTACAATTAGTTTTCTCGCATTCAGACCCCTGAGCATCTGGGAGTGAACACTCACTCTCTCAGTGGTCCTTCCTCCCACTCACTGCTGAGATGCACAGACTAAGTGCTCTCACCTCAAGAGACCAGCCTCTTCCTTCATACTGAACCATAGGCCTCAACAAATGAGCAGTCTGTCAAACTCGCACCCTGGGACCTCAGAGATTGAACATTGCCTCATTCAGGTGCTGGCTGGCTTCAGAAAACATGCCCATATTCACTACCTCAGAGTTCAGGGATAGACTTAGGGGTCTGTTTACTAAACGGCGCACTTGTACGGGGCGCACATGAGCGCTCTAAAAGAGGTATTTAAGTGCTCTTAAGCGCCCCGTACGAGTGCGCGGCACATTAACGGGTCCCGCAAGCGTGCGCCGACAACGCGCACATTTGCGGGACGGTAATGTGCGAAACAGGCGTGGAAAGGAGAAATGAGGGCGGAGGAAGGCCCCCTAGGGGCGGAGAGACGGGGTCAGTGGGCGGAATGTGGGAGGGGGGAGACTCGCCGCACAGGAGCGTGCCCGAATCTCCAAAGAAATATACCGCGAGTCCAACAGTCGCGTTAGAGGTGCTGGGAAGGGAAAGGAAACCGTTTCCGTCAGCAATGTGCAGCACAATACTGGAAAGCCCAAATCCGTGAGCAGTGTGTCCCATGTGCACAGATCAACCTCGTTAATTGCACAGGGCACTAACCACACGGGCGCCGCGCACCTTCGCGCATCTGTCACTCACAGCTTCCCGACGGAACGCCCACTCCTTCTACGGCACCCGCTCTGCACCGCGGACCGCACACCACCGGCCTTTAGTAAACAGACCCCTTAGTGATCTCTCATACTCATTCTCTCCAGGCTCCTTCACATTTTTCTCCTGGGCATGAGAGACTTCAGCTCTCTCTCTCCCACTCAGTCCCTATGCCTCAGAAACTGTGTACACGTATTAGATGTGTATATCTCCTTTTGTGCCGGAGGTGCACATCTCTTTGTATTTGCAGCCTTGTCGTATACATATATCCTTTTCTCTCTCTTTCCTTATCCCCCATCCCTCCCGTCTGCATTACCATGTGTTTGATCTCAAATTCAATCTTCCTTATAATTTTTGTGGAAAGAAGTTTCAATTATGTCTGATTCGTTGCCAAGATGGACTTCAGACAAGCTTCCCAGTCTCATATTCCTTTGTTGGGAGAGCAAAGAATTTAACCAACAAACAATACAGACCAGCTGAGAACCCACAAGGCAGGAGAGTAAACTCACTAGTCCCTCATATGCCATCCCACAGCATAGACCAGCAGAAGACAGAATCCAGCCCCTCACACATCAGTGCAGGCAGGGTAGCTCAGGCAGTTCTTAAAGTGGAGGTCTGGAAAACTGCATGTAAGAGAAGCCTGTGCCCTCAGGGAGTGCTGCACCATCCCTAACACCTATGATCCCAGAATGTATACCAGTTCGTACTATTTTTTTAGCAAGTGGTTTAATCCTCCTTTCATTGGCACTGGTGATATCATAATTGAAACATAGAAATATGATGACAGAAAAAGACCACATGGCCTATCTAGTCTGTCCTTCCATATCAACAACAGTCCCCTTTTTACCTTTAGAGATCCTCTGTGTTTGTCCCATGCTTTTTTTAATTCAGTTACTGTCCTCATCTCTACCATCTCCACTGGGAGATTATTCCATGGATCCACTACTCTTTCCATAAAGAAATATTTCCGCATATCACTTCTGAATCTATCTCCCTTCACCCTCATCCCATGTCCCATGTTTCTTCATTGCGGGTCAGACGGCAGGACGGCTACCCCACATACTTTGCAGGTTCCCTTTTAGCCAAAAGGCTTAAAAACGATCAGTGGGATACTTAAGATTTTCAGATATTATCCCAGGTTATATACTAGCAAGGGACATAACCTAGCCTGCCCCAGCACACATGACATCAGAGCAGTCTACTGCTCCTTACCTTTTCTACTAGACTTTTGCAGCACAGTATCCCCCTCCTTCTGTGCCCATGACTCTTCTGCTTCCCTGAGATGGCTGTAGATGTGCAGACATTACAGGAAGGGAGCTGAGCAAGCCCAACCTGAGAAGAAAGGAACTGAAAAGCTAATTCAAAGTATGCTACATCACCACAAGCAGCAAGCCTGAATCCTTGCCAGCTAAAGACTTACACACTCCCCAAGGAATTCTCCTCAGGAATGTCAGGTATCTCTGCGGGGGGGGGGGGGGGGGGGGGGGGAAGCCAGCAGTGAAGAACCCTTCTGAGATCACCTGACTCAGCTCCACCTAGAAACAGTAGATAAGCTGGGAGAGCTAGGCAGAGGGGAGGCACATAGAGATTTCTCCACTGGTGAGTGCTTCGTGTTGTTGGGCAGACTTCCAAAGAGACCACATTCACAAGAAGTCTTTTGCTGGCTTTTAGAGAACAGAGTAGCATTTTGCCCACTTTGATGATCTTCTGAGCTTTGCGTTGGAGCCTTAATTAGGGACCCTCTGCTCCCTCAGGGGCCCCAGCAGGGCACTCTAGATCAGCTAACTGCAAATAGCCAGCCTTGAAATATCATGGCTGGGCTCTTGAGCTGGAAACAAGTTTATCCTCCTTGCCCCAGTGGAGGAAGTCTCTGTCCCCACAGCAACTGTTCTGTCCTCTTTTCTTGGGCCTAGGGATCACAAATTATTTCTCTTCCAGGGAGCAAAGGAGGAGCTCCCCAGACTAGCAGTGATTGATTTATTTTCCCCTCTATTTCTGAATCTAGAGGAAACGATCCTTGGGCTCTTGACAACTGGATTGTCTTTCCCTCTTCTCTTGAATTCAGGCAAGAGAATCCATAGGTTTGCTGCAACTAATTATTATTACTACTAATATTTAGGGACATTCATTTTCAGTTTAAACCAATTTCCACCCATAAATTCATCCAATAACTGCCTTTTAAAACTTAGGGTTATGGCCAAAATTGTCATCCCAGTGCAGACTCTTGCTCCAGCAGAGGAAGCACAACATTGTTAGGCAGAGCAGAAACTGCCAACTCTCAGCTCTTTACTGCTTTTAGATACTTGGAGCCATGTGGTACTCATAATCCTGAGCTGTTCTCATGCTGAATGGCCAGAACTGCAGGAGAACAGGTACAGCACACGGATGCAGTGTCTGAGAGCCAGGAGAGCCAGCCAAGAGTGAAAGTGAGCAATGGTGAGGCATGCCAGTGGCACTCTTGTGCAAGCACCAGAAAGAAACAATGGGTCCGATATTCAACGGCATTTACACGGTTAGCATCGGGGTGTTCCAAGGGCGTACTGGGGGTGACACCAAGGGATAACTGGTTAGCAACGATATTCAGTCGCTGGCCGGTTATCCCTCAGCGGAGAAGGTTAGGCACATTAAAGGCTGTCCTAACTTTCACCGCCAAAGCTAACCAGGCAGAAACTGAATATTGCCACTGCCCAGTTAGCCTCTTTCATAGCTGGCCGACCCAGTTATGAAATGACGGTGCCTGGATCTGGCCTTGGCATTAAATATCTGGGTTTAGCTTTCAGTGGCAACAGCTAGCTGCTGTAATCACGCTAACTGCTGCTGCTGAATATCGGGCCCAACATCTTTTATGAATGTCAGGATGTCCTCTCATTCCCCCCAGAGAATACTGCAGTTGAGAAAAATATGTGAAGTGACATTTTAGAAAGGCAGTTTCCATATCATCCTGCTAGACTATTCCAGGCAAGTAGGTTGTGTTCCTCTATCAGCAGATGTGGAGACAAAGAAATAGTCCAGAGGCTTCTTATGAGATTATCATGCCATTAATGGCCAGCACCCCTAGGGGGAAACCTCATTATTTTCTCTGTCTCCAGAAGATGGTGTATGCAAATTTTTACAGCACTGGTGAAATCTGAAAAAGGATCCAAGAGAGATTGAACTGACTGTTCCACCAGTCTCGAGGTAACTGTCTCACTTGAGCGCAGCACTAAAGGCTCCACTAGTCACCCATAAAATCGTTGCTCTTTTGGGTATGGTTCAGCTCCTCGTCCTTATATTGCTAAGGGCCATTTGAGCAGCCAGAAATGCGGAAAGGATTCTTCAAGCCACACACAACTTCAGTGCCCCCTCTCTCCTCATGCCTCCTCCAGCTCTCCCACAAAGATTAGTAGGCTGTTCAGAGGTAGGTGCCTGCAGGCCCTGGCAGCAGGGGAGTTGCTTGTGCCTAGCATGGTTTTCCTGTCTTGGGGTCCCCAGGGGTAAGTACCAAATTAAGTCTCTGCCTTTCTATCTGACTTATTTTGTGGGGGCTACCTGCCCTTGTCTGCTGGGGCATCTGTTGGGTTTTGGGCTACTCGGGGCAACTGTTGGTATGGTGCAACTTCCTGCCATTTTTCCACCTCACCATGCTGCCTGTGTACACTAACTGTGCTGTGTGTTAAGAATGCATTCTTAATCTGCATACATGGTTTAGTGCCCATGTGGCTGTAGCACCTGGTGTTAGTGCCCGCAAGACTGCAATGTGTGGTAGTGATACCCGAGCAGCCATAACATGCAGTAGTACTGCCCACATAGCCAAAGTGCACGTTACAACATGCCCTAAGCCTGTACAGACAGTTGGGCGGCATTTCAGCCTCTCTTTGGTCACACAACCTTATACCTACTTCTAAGAAATGCTGCCTGGTCTACGGAAAATGGAGAGTTTTGTCACTGGATTCTAGTTTATGCAGTTCTTGCTTGGAAGCTTTGGTTGAGCCATTGGAGAGTCCATCTCCCCTCTTGCAGTGAAAGGACATGGATTCCTCGGTCTTATTGTCCTCGCTACAGCAGGCAGCAGGCAGCGGACACAGCATTGAAAAAGGATGACCTCCTGACCCTGGATGCAAGTGTATGACCTGGCCACTCCCCTTCTCTTAATTGTCCAATGACAACTCCTTCTCCTGCGAGTAGGGGGCCCAGGTTGTCCTACCCAAAATTCTTTTCATTTCTGCAGCAAGTTTGGTCCTTCTGGCATGGCAACCCAGAATCTGAGGCCTCAAGGTCTTCTCCTTCTCTTTCTGTGCTCTTGGAATTGAGACCGGTGGCAAGTCAAAGCCCAGCCTGAGTGCCTTCTTCTAAATGACTTTGGCGGCAATTGGAGTCGGAAGATTCGGATCAACTATTCCTTGGCCAAGACTTAGAGTTCTGTTCTGACATTTGGGTGACAGTTCCAAACTTGAAGATGAAATGTCTTCTCCTTTGGAGGATCATGATGATTCCAGCCTTGTTCACCTGATCAGAAAAGGAAAGCTGGGGAAAGGAAGGGCTCTTCCGAAGAGATAGGCTTCACCTTAACCGGGATGGAACCAGGCTGCTGGCATTAACCTTTAAAAAGGAGATAGAGGAACTTTTAAACTAGATAATAGGGGAAAGATGACAGTCGCCCAAGAACGGATGGTTCAGAAGAATGTATCCTTGAAGGATATTACCAAAAGCAGAGAGGTTCCAATAAAGAGTAAAGTAGCCCAAATGCCCTCGCGTATGGAGCAGACAGAGCTTAAAGATCCCAAATTACCCATGTCTACCAATAGCCAAATTAATATGAATAAAATACAGTTTCTAAAATGCTTGTATGCAAATGCTAGAAATCTAAAAAATAAGATGGGAGAGTCAGAATATATAGCACTAAATGAGAGGTTAGATATGATTGGAATATCAGAGACATGGTGGAAGGAGGACAACCAGTGGGACACTGATACCTGGGTACAAACTATATCGTAATGATAGAGCTGATCAAATGGGTGGAGGGGTTGCGCTCTATGTTAGAGAGGGCATTGAGTCAGAAAGGATTAAAGTTTTGCAGGAAACAAAATTTGCTGTAGAATCTCTATGGATTGAAATTCCATGTAAAAAGGGGAAGGCGATGGCAGTGGGGGTGTACTATCGACCGCCTGGCCAGAATGAACAAATGGATGATGAAATGCTCAAAGAAATCAAGGAAGCTAACAAACGTTACAGCGCAATAATAATAATGGGTGATTTCAATTACCCCTGTATCGACTGGGTCAGTGTCACGGCAGGACATGCAAGGGAGATAAAGTTCCTAGATGACATAAATGACTGCTTCTTGGAGCAGCTGGTTCATGAACCGACCTGAGGGAAAGCCATATTAGACCTAGTCCTTAGTGGAACACCAGACCTAGTGCAAGAGATAAGGGTGTTGGGGCCACTTGGCAATAGTGATCATAGCATGATCGCCTTTGATTTAATTAGTGGAGGAGGGATAGTAAGGAAATCCACAGTACTACCTTTTAACTTTCAAAAGGGAGACTATGATAAAATGAGGAAAATAGTTAAGAACAAACTAAAAGGAGCAGTTGCAAAGGTTAAAGACTTCCATCATGCTTGGGTGTTGTTGAATAATACTATCTTGGAAGCCCAGACCAGCTGTATTCCACGCTTTAAGAAAAGTGGAAGGAAGTCCAAAAAACTGCCAGCATGGTTTAAAGGTGAGGTCAGAGAGGCTGTTGTTGCTAAAAAAGCATCTTTCAGAAAATGGAAAAAAGAGCCAAACGACGAAACCTGGAAACAGCACAAGCACTGGCAAGGCATTGATAAAGCAGGCAAAGGGAGAATTTGAGAAGAAGCTTGCTGCGGAAGCAAAAACGCAAAATAAAGATTTTTTCAAGTACATTTGTAGCAAAAAACCTGTGAGAGAGTCAGTTGGTCCATTAGATGATAGAGGAGTTAAAGGGACACTAAGAGGCGACAAGGCAATAGCGGAGAGACTGAATGAATTCTTTGCTTCGGTCTTTACTGAGGAAGATGTAGGGATGTTACCCATGACTGAAGTGGTATTTAAAGGTGCGGAAGAATTGAAGGAAATATCGATACATTGGGAAGATGTATTACAACTATTAGATAAACTGAAGAGCAGCAAATCACCTGGGCCGGATGGTATACATCCAAGGGTGTTGAAAGAACTGAAATATGAGATTGCAGACCTGCTGTTAGTAATCTCTGAACTATCATTAAAATCATCTCTAATACCTGAAGATTGGAGGAGCGCCAATGTAACACCAATTTTTAAAAAGGGTTCCAGGGGTGATCCGGGAAACTACAGACTGGTGAGCCTCACGTCAGTACCGGGAAAAATGGTAGAAACCATCATAAAGAATAAAATTACTCAGCATGTAGATAGTCATGGCCTAATGGGAGACAAGCAACATGGCTTTAGACAAGGAAGATCTTGTCTTACTAATCTGTTATGGTTTTTTGAAAGTGTGAATAAACAGGTGGACAAAGGTGAGTCAGTTGATATCGTGTATCTGGACTTTCAGAAAGCCTTTGACAAGGTCCCTCATCAGAGACATTTGGCAAAACTAGAGTCATGGGATAGGAGGCAGTGTACTACTGTGGATCAGGAACTGGTTAAAAGATAGAAAGCAAAGGGTTGGGCTAAATGGCCAATTTTCCCAATGGAGAAAGGTGAATAGTGGTGTACCCCAGGGATCTGTGCTGGGTCCGCTGCTTTTTGACATATTCATAAATGACCTGGAAAGTGGAATAACGAGTGAGGTTATCAAATTTGCAGAGGACACAAAACTATTTAAAGTTGTTAAAACCTAAGAGGATTGTGGAAAATTGCAAGAGGATCTTGATAAATTGGAAGACTGGGCATCAAAATGGCAGATGAAATTTAATGTGGACAAGTGCAAAGTTGTGCACCTAGGGAAGAACAACCCAAACTATGGTTACACGATGCAAGGTTCCACATTAGGAACCACCAACCAGGAAAAAGATTTAGGCGTCATTGTGGATAACATGTTAAAACCCTCGGCCCAGTGTGCAGCGGCGGCCAAGAGAGCAAATAGAATGCTAGGTATCATAAGGAAAGAAATGGAAAATAAAACAAAAGATATTATAATGCCTCTATATTGTTCCATGGTGAGACTGCACCTTGAATATTGTGTGCAATTCTGGTCGCCGTATCTTAAAAAGGATATAGCATTATTAGAAAAAGTTCAGAGAAGAGCCACCAAAATGGTAAAGGGGATGGAAGGATACTCCTATGAAGAAAGGCTAAAAAAGTTAGGGCTCTTTAACCTGGAAAAGAGACAGCTGAGGGGAGATATGATCTAAGTCTATAAATTAATGAACGGAGTGGAACAGGTAAACGTAGATAGATTGTTTACGTTATCAGAATATAGAAAGACTAGGGGACATGCAATGAAGCTACAGGGTAAGCTATTTAAGACTAATAAAAGAAAATATTTTTTCACTCAACGTGTAATCAAACTCTGGAATTTGTTACCGGAGGATGTAGTAAAGGCTGTTAGTGTAGCTGGGTTTAAAAAAGGTTTGGACAAGTTCCTGGAGGAAAGGTCCATAAACCATTATTAAGAAGGGACACAGGATATCAATGCTTGACCCAGTACAAGCATTGCGGAACCTGTGTCTTTTGGGGAAACTGCTAGGTACGTATGACCTAGATTGGCCACTGTTGGAAACAGGATACTGGGCTTGGACCTTGGTCTGACCCAGTATGGCATATCTTATGTTCTTATAAGTGTCCCCAGCTCTGAGTTTGGCTGACGCTTTAGTGACAGAACAGGGCCTCCAGAGGGTTTGTATCAAGAGTATGGTCCATTCTGAGTGGGACCTCCCTGCTCCCCAGTGAAAGAGATGAGAGTCTAAGAAGCTTTATTGCTTGCCACAGGAAGACTACTCCATGTGGTTCAACACATGTCTGATGAATGAGCAGGTCATGGTGGTTACGAAGCAGACCACCATCCAGGTGGAGGGTGGTGCAGCCCTAAAGGATCACCTGGAATCGTAAGATAGAGGCTGTCCTGAAGAGTCACTTCTCGGTTGCCTCTGTTGTTCCCAGCTGATTGTGTGAGTTGGTCTGTTGGCTAGAGCACTTCTTCAGTGAATTCAGTCACTCGCTCCGGAAGATACTGCCATTCTCTTGTAGTTGGCAACAGCCTTTCGGTTAAATGCTATGTATGATCTTGTCCACTTAGTGGCTAAAGATGTTGCTCTTTCAATGATGACGTAACGCTGGCTATGACTCCACTACTATGCAGCAGATCACGCCTCCAAGTCCCAGCTGTCCCGGCATGTCTTTAAGGAAAAGCTATTGTTTGGAGAGGACTTGGAGAAGTTGGTTAAGGATTTTGGTAAGTCCAAACTCATTGCCTCCCAGAGGATAGGCCAAAAGGGCCTGGGAAGCATATGGGTGCACCTTCCTCTTCAGCATCCACCCAATTCCTGATACCTGCAATCCTTGAATTCCCAGGACTGCCATAGGTATCACCCTGGAAAGCCTGTCTTCTCATCCTTTTCTGGGTTTCAATCTCAGACCCAGGCTTTTCGTGGACTTTGTGGACTCCAGAAATCTACCGCCTCCAGAAGAACTACTCCAATCCGGCGCAATGATAGGTTGGAGGCCCATTCTGGGACGCCCCCAGTGGGTGGTGGGCTGTGCCTTTTCTACCAGGAGTGGGCCCAAGACACTGAAAATCGCTGGATGCTAGACACCATTCAGCATATCTGGAGTGCAAGAAGCCTATCCTGGATGTAGGGCTGGCCCAAGGATTTCTGCTTCCCTAGGCAGAAGCCCTGGTGTGCTGCCCTCCATCTCCCCTTGTGCCGAGCTGCACTACCCTTCCCCCCTGTGCTGAGCTGCGCTGCTGCTGATTCTGGCAGTGGGGTCGTGGGTGGCTTGGCAGCAGCCCATGTGCTTCAGAACACATGGCCTGCCACTTCTGACACAACTTCAGAGGGGTCAGAAATGGCAGGCCATGTGTGTGAAAGCACAGGGCCTGCTGCTGCTGAGCCAACCCTGCCACCGGAATCAGCGACAGCAGGGGTCAGTGGCATGGCTCAGCATGAGGGGGGAAGGGTAGTGCACCTAAGGAGGTCTGCCACACTAGGCGGCTGCCTAGCCTGCCTAGTGGATGGGCCGGTCCTGCCTGGATGCCTTCATTGTCTCCCCATGTGGTTCTGCAGCCAGGTCACACTGGAAAGATTGCTCAGTCTACAAGCAGTTGTCCCAGTTCCCCCTGCTGAGTGGGACAAGGGCCGGTGCTTCATCTACTTTGTGGTGCCAAAGGAGGATGGTTCCTTTTGACCAATTCTCAACCTCCAGGGGAGTCAGTGTTCACCTGCAGACCTTGCACTTCCATTTAGAGACACTATAGTCTGTAATCCAGGCGGTACGGTGCAGAGAATTCCTAACATCTCTGAATCTGGCTAAAGCTTATTTCTACGTTCCTTTCCATGAGGATCAACAGCACTTTCTTTGTTTCACCGTGCTTGGCTCTCATTTTCAATTTGCCACTTTTCCCTTTGGTCTCTCCACCGCCCCAAGGACATTCTTGAAGGTCATGATGGTGGCGGCCATGGCACTGAGGCACCAGAGAATCTGTATTCACCCATATCTGGATGACTGGCTCATTTGAGCCAGGTCAGAAGCATTTTGGGTGTCAGCTTGTGTGATACAATTTCTGAAGAGTCTCGGCTGGGTGATCAACCATGGAAAGAGTCACTTGTAATCCTACTAGTTCCTGGAATACCTGGAAGCGCAGTTTGACACTCGGATAGGCAGGGTCTTCTTACCTGAGATGAGAGTGGAAAAGCTATCATCTCAACTGGCAGCCTTCTGAGCTCAGCAGGCTCCCAGAGCTTCAAACTATCTGCAGCTTCTCGGCTTGATGGCATCGTTGATCTAAATGATGTCTTGGGCACAGGCTTATATGAAACCATTGCAGAGGTCCTTGCTGTCTCAATGGTTTCAGGACTTTGAGACCAGACTTCCTCTATAGCCAGCGGTGGTGTCCTATCTGCAAGTGAAACCATCTATTTGTGCTTTTTCAGGTCCTTGTAAAGGAGACATGGCTATGAAGTCTACTCTGAGGCACTGGATCAAGGAAGCAATTGCCTCAGCATATTTATTGTGTAACCAGCCGGTTCTATAGGGTTTACGTGCGCATTCCACTCAGGTGCGAGCATTCTTGTGGATGTAGCGTAGCTTGGTCACCTCCTCAGACATTTGTCGGGTAGCAATGTAGGCATCACTTTTCACTTTTGTCAAGCATTGCTGCTTGGATGTCCATGCTCGGGCAGACACAGCCTTTGGCTCAGAAGTCTTGAAAGCTGCCTTGTCTTCTTCCCTCTCTTGGAGTCATAGCTTTGGTATGTCCCACTTGTCTGGACTGATCTAACAGGATGATATGGAAGGTGACATTTTACGTACCAGATAATGTCCTTTCCTTGAGTCATGCTAGACCAATCAAGGACCCACCCCTGAAGCTGTTTTTGGTCTGCTATTCTCTGTGGATGGCCTTGTGGGCTTCTGCCATTGCTAAGCTTTCTGTCTGAATCTGTTCCTGTACATAGTTATGGTTCTTGTTATGTTGAACCTTGTTATCTTCATTGAGGTTGTGTGGTCAGGGATTCTTGACCATATGCTGAAGTACAAATACTGAGGTGTCTCCCTAGGGGTGCTGACTGTTAATGGGATGATGTCATAAGAAGCCTCTGGAATATTTCTCTATCTCCTCATCTGCTGGTAGGGGGACACAACTCACTTGTCTGGATTGGGCTAGCAGGACTCAAGGAAAGGACATTATCTGGTAAGTAAAATGTCACCTTAGGTGCCATCTGGGATGTACTGCATATAAAAAAATCTTGAACATGCAGAATAAAGGCCTGGGGATATGCGGGGAAATGGGTCATTTTAAAAATGTAAACACTGAAAACATGCATGTTTGTGAAACATCAATATAGGCGATAGTATTTCAGAATGCACATGTGTATGTATTGCAATATACACGTCCCAGCCTACCATTTTGCGAGCAGAGATGTCCAGTAGCGCGGCAACTTACAAAAAGGCCTCTGTATTTACCTGTATGCCACTTTGAGGGGGCAAAAATTATTGGGAGAGTCAGAAGACATTCCCCTCTTCTTTACTGTTGCTTTCTGGTCTTAATAAGCAGGTATGAACATAAACATGTCCACAGACGTCATAATGTGCAGCGCCATTCTAAAATTGGACATACACAATCTTTTACAAACTATCCCATGCAACATAGATGTGTTTCCACTCGTACCTGTAAAATCGAGCCTTTCTAAAATGGCTCTTGGAACATGGATGTGATTGGCACTTCTGAATGGGCATTTTCAGATGTGCATATCACAGAGCTTCTAAAATGACTCCCTTAGAAAATAGGATGTGCAGTTAAGCATTATAAAGTCCTACCCATTCCATGCAGATGTTAATTTTGAATTCATGATTTTCATATATAGTATGCCAAAGTAATTAAAGTAATTACAGTATGCCAAGTTAATTTAAAAAAATGATGATTGGTCCTCCAAAATATTTTGTGATATTTACACAGAAAAAAACGTGTGTTCTTTTTTATATTGATTTTTCTCCCAGTTTCTTTCTCATAAACACTGCTGAATTCCCTGGGAAAATAAACGACCATAAACACTGAAAATGAACATCCCCATTCATATTTGTATTTTTATACTTAATATACTGCCTTTCTTCAAAGAAAGTCCTTTACCCAAAGTGGTTTACAAAAGTCAAGTAACAATACAAAATAAACCTCATTACAATACAAACCCTACCCCCTCCCACTCTTGTTAGCAAAAAGGTAGTTTTGTCTTATAACACCAGTTTTTCTTCCTAACCATATCTACCACTCTCCCTTCCTTATTGACCTCCTCATATAGTCACCCTTTATAGACTTGCTGTGGTCCCTCTCTCTATGTATGTTCTCCCTTGTGATATCACTCTCTATGTATTCACCCCTATGCTGTGTTCCTCCCTTTGTATGTATTATGCTCCATTTTCCCCTTGCTGCATTTTTCTTCTCCTTCTAAGCCTAAGGGAAGGGAAGTACAGGGCAGGTGCAATGGTATTAGTATCCCTAGGCAAAACCTTAGCCTTGTACCCCCTCACAATTAGCTATTAGATCCTTCCTCTCATGATTTTGATTATTGAATTCAATTGTACTCATCTCAACACCATCCTTCCCATAATAATCCTATAAAAAGGCATATATTATTATTACACTTCTAAATATTGAACTTTGTTTTGTAAATATTTGCATAATGAGGGTGATAAATTGACAATTTGCATATTGCCCATTCTTCCTGCAGGTATGACCTGATAAATGTTTGAGTTTGTGTGGCTGCTAGGACCCATTGAGTTTGTGTGGCTGCTAGGACCCATTGTTTGACTGTAGCTGCTCTATGCTGCCCTCGCAGAAGCTGCTGCTCTAGGTGCCTACCTAATTTGCCTAGTGGTTGGGCTTCCCCTGGGGAGGTGATCCTCTGGTCCTTGGCAACTGGTCTGTTCTCTCCTTCCCTCTCCTCCCATATGCCAACTTATCTGTATCCCTGGACCTCGGAGGGAGAGACTGATCTTGGCTTTCCTTTCTAGGGGAGGGGATCACAGCCATAGCTGTGACCTGTCCTCCAGGTGATGTAAAACCCTCTCGCACCGAGGAAGTTTCTCCAGGGCCATGTGCCCATGAGGGAAGAGTTAGGACAGCCGTTATAGTTGGTGATTCGATCATTAGGCATGTAGATAGCTGGGTGGCTGGTGGACGTGAGGATCGCCTGGTAACATGCCTGCCTGGTGCGAAGGTAGCGGACCTCACGCGCCACCTAGATAAGGTCTTAGATAGTGCTGGGGAGGAGTCTGCTGTCTTGGTACATGTCAGTACCAATGACATAGGAAAATGTGGTAGGGAGGTTCTGGAGGCAAAATTTAGGCTTTTAGGTAGGAAGTTGAAATCCAGAACTTCCAGGGTAGCATTCTCCGAAATGCTTCCTGTTCCATGCGCAGGACCCAAAAGGCAGGCAGAGCTCCGGAGTCTCAATGCGTGGATGAGACAATGGTGCAGAGATGAGGGTTTTGGATTTGTTAGGAACTGGGGAACATTCTGGGAAAAGGAGGGGCTCTTCCGAAAGGATGGGCTTCACCTTAACCGGGATGGAACCAGGCTGCTGGTATTAACCTTTAAAAAGGAGATAGAGCAGCTTTTAAACTAGATATTAGGGGAAAGCCGACAGTCGCCCAAGAGCGAATGGTTCGGAAGAAAGTATCCTTGAAGGATACTACCAAAAGCAGAGAGGTTCCACAAAAGAGTAAAGTAGCCCAAATGCCCTCAAGTATGGAGCAGACAGAGCTTAAAGATCCCAATTTACCCATGTCTAACAATAGCCAAATTAACATGAATAAAATACATTCTCTAAAATGCTTGTATGCAAATGCTAGAAGTCTAAAGAATAAGATGGGAGAGTTAGAATATATAGCACTAAATGAAAGGTTAGATATGATTGGAATATCAGAGACATGGTGGAAGGAGGACAACCAGTGGGACACTGTGATACCTGGGTACAAACTATATCGTAATGATAGAGCTGATCAAATTGGTGGAGGGGTTGCGCTCTATGTTAGAGAGGGCATTGACTCAGAAAGGATTAAAGTTTTGCAGGAAACAAAATCTGCTGTAGAATCTATATGGATTGAAATTCCATATAAAAGGGGGAAGGCGATGGCAGTTGGGGTGTACTATCGAGCACCTGGCCAGAATGACCAAATGGATGATGAAATGCTCAAAGAAATCAAGGAAGCTAACAAATGTTACAACGCAGTAATAATAATGGGTGATTTCAATTACCCCGGTATCGACTGGGTCAGTGTCACGTCAGGACATGCTAGGGAGATAAAGTTCCTAGATGAAATAAATGACTGCTTCTTGGAGCAGCTGGTTCATGAACCGACCAGAGGGGAAGCCATATTAGACCTAGTCCTTAGTGGAACACCAGATCTAGTGCAAGAGATAAGGGTGTTGGGGCCACTTGGCAATAGTGATCATAGCATGATCACCTTTGATTTAATTAGTGGAGGAGGGAGAGTAAGGAAATCCACAGTACTACCTTTTAACTTTCGAAAGGGAGACTCTGATAAAATGAGGAAAACAGTTAAGAAAAAACTAAAAGGAGCAATTGCGAATGTTAAAGACGTACATCAAGCTTGGGTGTTGTTGAAAAATACTATCTTGGAAGCCCAGACCAGCTGTATTCCACGCTTTAAGAAAAGTGGAAGGAAGTCCAAAAAACTGCCAGCATGGTTTAAAGGTGAGGTCAGAGAGGCTGTTGTTGCCAAAAAAGCATCTTTCAGGAAATGGAAAAAAGAGCCAAACGACGAAACCTGGAAACAGCACAAGCACTGGCAAGTCAAATGCAAGGCATTGATAAGGCAGGCAAAGAGAGAATTTGAGAAGAAGCTTGCTGCGGAAGCAAAAACGCGAAATAAAGACCTTTTCAAGTACATTCGTAGCAAAAAACCTGTGAGACAGTCAGTTGGTCCATTAGATGATAAAGGGGTTAAAGAAGCACTAAGAGGCGACAAGGCAATAGCGGAGAGACTGAATGAATTCTTTGCTTCGGTCTTTACTGAGGAAGATGTAAGGATGTTACCCATGACTGAAGTGGTATTTAAAGGTGCGGAAGAATTGAAGGAAATATCGATACATCGGGAAGATGTCTTACAACTATTAGATAAACTGAAGAGTAGCAAATCACCTGGGCCGGATGGTATACATCCAAGGGTGTTGAAAGAACTGAAATATGAGATTGCAGAACTGCTATCAGTAATCTGTAAACTATCATTAAAATCATCTCTAATACCTGAAGATTGGAAGATCGCCAATGTAACACCAATTTTTAAAAAGGGTTCCAGGGGTGATCCGGGAAACTACAGACCGGTGAGCCTGACGTCAGTACCGGGAAAAATGGTAGAAACCATCATAAAGAATAAAATTACTCAACATGTAGATAGTCACGACCTAATGGGAGACAGCCAACATGGCTTTAGACAAGGAAGATCTTGTCTTACTAATCTGTTATGTTTTTTTGAAGGTGTGAATAAACAGGTGGACAAATGTGAGTCGGTTGATATTGTGTATCTGGACTTTCAGAAAGCCTTTGACAAGGTCCCTCATCAGAGACATTTGGCAAAACTAAAGAGTCATGGGATAGGAGGCAATGTACTATTGTGGATCATGAACTGGTTAAAAGATAGAAAGCAGAGGGTAGGGCTAAATGGCCAATTTTCCCAATGGAGAAAGGTGAATAGTGGTGTACCCCAGGGATCTGTGCTGGGTCCGCTGCTTTTTGACATATTCATAAATGACCTGGAAAGTGGAATAACGAGTGAGGTTATCAAATTTGCAGATGACACAAAACTATTTAAAGTTGTTAAAACCCAAGAGGATTGTGAAAAATTGCAAGAGGATCTTGATAAATTGGAAGACTGGGCATCAAAATGGCAGATGAAATTTAATGTGGACAAGTGCAAGGTTATGCACCTAGGGAAGAACAACCCAAACTATGGTTACACGATGCAAGGTTCCACATTAGGAACCACCACCCAGGAAAAAGATTTAGGCGTCATTGTGGATACCATGTTAAAACCCTCGGCCCAGTGTGCAGCGGCGGCCAAGAGAGCAAATAGAATGCTAGTTATGATAAGGAAAGGAATGGAAAATAAAACAAAAGATATTATAATGCCTCTATATCGTTCCATGGTGAGACCGCACCTTGAATATTGTGTGCAGTTCTGGTCGCTGTATCTTAAAAAGGATATAGCGATTTTAGAAAAGGTACAGAGAAGAGCCACCAAAATGGTAAAGGGGATGGAAGGATACTCCTATGAAGAAAGGCTAAAAAGGTTAGGGCTCTTTAACCTGGAAAAGAGACGGCTGAGGGGATATATGATAGAAGTCTATAAATTAATGAACGGAGTGGAACGGGTAAACGTAGATCGATTGTTTACCTTATCAGAATATAGAAAGACTAGGGGACATGCAATGTAGCTACAGGGTAAACTATTTAAGACTAATAAAAGAAAATATTTTTTCACTCAACGTGTAATTAAACTCTGGAATTTGTTACCGGAGGATGTAGTAAAGGCTGTTAGTGTAGCTGGGTTTAAAAAAGGTTTGGACAAGTTCCTGGAGGAAAGGTCCATAAACCATTATTAAGAAGTGACCGAAGATATCAATGCTTGACCCAGTACAAGCATTGTGGAACTTGTGTCTCTTGGGGAAACTGCTAGGTACATATGACCTAGATTGGCCACTGTTGGAAACAGAATACTGGGCTTGATGGACCTTGGTCTGACCCAGTATGGCATATCTTATGTTCTTAGCCCTTGCATATATCGTCTCTGGCCTCTAAGCATCTCAACTAATTTTATAGTAGAATGTATAGAATATAACACAGAGATGTCTTTTGCAAACAATGTGAGGTCAATATTCTAGTCTAAAGCACTTATATGAACAGTGGCAGCAGAACTGCACCAGGCTAGAAATGTGCCTTGTGTGACTCGTGAACTGGAAAACCCCCCAGCTGCACGCAGCAACTCTCTCTTGTTGGGCTTCCTGTAAGCCCAGTTATGACATCAATGTCCTTTGCGTATTTGCACCTATACAGCCTTGGTACAACCCTGACTAGATTTTGTTTAAAAAAAATCCTTCGGCAGTTGTAGAGATAAATTTGTTTGTCTGATATATAGAAGTATCGACGGAGAGGGTATTGCCCAGAAGGACCATAGTATTAAAGCTACACCCCCACTGGTACAGCTGAGCCAGAGTCTGAACTGATTCCTGACCTTACATCTCAATGGATTCACTCGAGCTACGTCCACATGAGAGATCCCGAGGAATTGCCAGCAGAGACTTTTTATATCATTTGTGTTTTCTTAACAGAATCCAAGGAATGGGGGAAATTCTTTAAAGATTTACCAAAATAATTCCTATGTTGCTACTATTCTGTTTTAATAAGCCAGACGTCTACCAAAAGATGTGGTGCACCTCATTCTCCTGGTTGGCTATTTCTGTAAAATCTAACCATAAATAAAAAAACCACAACTTATTTGGTCTGACTAGAGCATGCTGAAATGGATAGTGAGATTTCTGACTATTAAGATAAAGCAATGTTATTTTATTACTAATGATCCTAGGATGTTATTTTGCCTTGGCTTTTACCATGTGGTCTAAACTGATGTGTTATTGATAATAAGAATCATAAATTGCTTTCTACAAAAAATTCAAAATATAATATTTTTTACTATTCCCTTATTCTGGCTTTTGTTTCTTTGGTATATTTCTTATATGCTTTTTGAATTTTTGCCTTTATAGCTAAAGAGGACTTTTGGATCCAGAGGATGAAATGGTGTTGAAATGGTTTAAAGGGCATGGGGTCAATTATAGAGCCTGGGCCTATAATGGTGATAAGAGATTACTGTAAATTTAGCCATTCTGACAAAATGTTTTCTATTTTCTTTCTTTCTTTCCTTAACAGTTTTTCTATACCGTCCTATCATAGGATTCAGAGCGGTTTACATATAAGATGAATCAACAATAACATAAAAGATTTTTGGGGGATTGGGTGTTTTGTGGCTTCAGAGATTTAGGTTCTGAGGGACATGTTTGCTAAACCACACTACCTGGTAGCTTGGGGTTTAGCGTGCTACTGCTCAGGAAGTACCCCAGGGATTCACTTCTTTTTTTACTACTTTATTAAGGTTTGCAAAAAATAAACAATTCATGCAGATCGATAATAGCAAAAAGTGCTATACATCTAACCAAATTAGACAAAATAAAACAAACAAATTCATATAGCACTATAAATTTCCAACTTGGGAGGAGAGGAACAAGAAACATATTATAAATCAAATCCATGAATGGAAGGAGGAAAGGGGCATATTAGGGAGCAAAATGGCTCCTCTTTGCTCTGTCTGCAACAGGCTCAGCCCTTCCCTTCCTTGTTCTCTACATGCTGCCTTGGAGGGGAAATGTTGGAACAGGAAGCAGAGGACTATTCTCTGGGACATTGTCCACTAGGGGCAATACCCCCATGAACCCATGCACTACTGTCACCAACAAGGCACACCAAGGACTTTCCTAAGGCACACTGAGCTAGCAGACTGTTTCAGTCACAATCTCGACCCACATGAGTGATGCCTTGCACAGGAAATAGCCCAGTGCATATTCAGCCAATGGGGAACTCCCTTGCATTGACCTCTTTACTACTGAATTCATCACCAAATGGCAGAATTTCTGCTCCAGGAGACCATCTTCCATAATTCAAGCAGCAGACACTGTGGACCAAAAGCCTCATTGATGCTTTCTCGCCCATTCCTCTAATCGCAAAGTAATTCAGAGGATCATACATGAGCTCCATAGTCCTATATTAGCCCTGGCATACTTGGTTCCTGTGGCTCTCAGCCCTGGTGTTAAACCAACCTTTGCATCTGGGCAGCAGTTTCCTGCTGTTTACGCAGCAAGACAGTTGCCTTCTACGTCCAGACCTCGTGTCACTCACTCTCTCAAAATGATGATAGGAAACTGTTAGCCATCTCTCACCTTTCGCAAGAAATTCAGGATATCCTTGTGCTGCATGACAATACTCAAGAAGAAAATCCTTTAGCCTCAAATGGACACTCCTTCTCTGTAAACCACAATGTAGTTTAATTTCGAACAGCGGTATATCAAATCTTTTAAATAACTAAGTTAAATACTTTCTCTACTTTTTAGATCCAGACTCAAAACAAATTCTGTCTGAATCCATCTCACTGCTATTGCTGCTTATCATGCCTATGATCAAAGAAAATCAATTTCAGCCCATCCAGTAGAGAGGGGCAGTTTATAAAGAAATTAATGAATATCAAAGCTATACCAAGGGTTCTGCGAGTGGTACGGCCACACAGGGTGCAAGTACAAAAAAGGGCACCAGTATCACTGGGTTTCCAGGAAGCTCTAAAAGAGTGAGTTAATGCACGTGGTTTGGGCACCAGATTAGTTAGTCGCATAGGACGCATTTCTAGCTTGGTACGGTCCTGATGAATACTCATTCCCCAGTGCAGCTCCGGCCCCTATCTTGGACTTCAATGTAGTCCTTGCACAGCTTGTCAGACCCCTCTGAGTCTATGAGCAAAGCCTCATTAAAATCTCTTTCTTGGAAGTGCCTGTTTCTTATTGCCATCACGTCTGCAAGAAGGATCAGTGAACTGCAGGCGTTAAGCTTATTATTCTTCCTATAGATTATTCCTCCAAACAGAGTGGTTTTATGTTCTTACCAAAATGATTTCTCTCTTTCACATTAACCAGGACATAGCCATTGGGGACACACTCCCATCCAGTAGAGGGCTCCCTCCATGTCTTTGCCTACAGGAGAGTCCTGCTATATTTCTTGTACTGCACCAGAGATCATTGTAGATCCTTGCAGCTTTTTGTGTCATTCCAACCAACACACCTAGGCTTCCAAATTTCTAAGCACACTCTTTCTACTTGAATAGCTAACTGCATTGCATTCTGTTACCAGCAGGCTGGGCAGGAGCCTCCAGGCTGGGTTGGCATCTCTGGTTCAGTATTCAACTGGTTCTCCTCATTCCTCTCAGATCATTCTTTTCAGGTACTTACAAGACCAGAGACTTATCAGCCCCCTCTTGTAACAAAACAGAAAATTATGAGCACACTTCAGTTTCGGTGGTCCGAATAATCTCTCTGCAGTTTTGTTTTATTTCGTATCAAATAAAATGAAACTGCAGAGAGATCATTTGGATCACTGGAACTGAAGTGGGCCTGTAGCTTTCTATCGTGTTACAAGGCCAGAGACATATCAGCCCTCCTCGTATTAATACAGTTTACCCTGACCCCATACCACTCCACTGTGGGTCCCAATGCTTTTCAATATTTTCCTCAGTCCCCTAGCCACCTTGGTTCAGGATTTGAACATCAGTGCTTATTACTATGCTGATGACATCTTACTCCTCTATCACTTAGACTCCCTCAGGCCTGATTTTTCCTTCATTAATCGCACACTTACTCTCATCGCCTCCTGGTTTTACACAAACTGATTTAAATTAAACCCCAGAAAAACATCAGCCATGTGGTTCACTGGAGGTTCTTCACTTTCAGCATTGGTACCCTCTATTAACCATTCACCTGTTCAAGTTACCTCAACCATGAAATATATCGGTATCATCCTGGACTCTGATCTTTTTTTAACATAACATATAAACTCTGTGGTGAAAAGGTTGTTTTTTGCACCGCGTAAGTGTCGTACTGTTGTCTGTTTCTCGATTCTTCTGCCTTGGCTTCCTTGTTGCTTAGTTGTGTTATCACTCGCCTGGACTATTGTAATTCCATTTATGCTGGCTTGACTCTGTTTTCACTAAAGCATCTCCAAGCAGTTCAGAATACAGCCGTTCGCATACTATCTTTTACAGAAAAATTCAATCTATTAGTCGCTTTTGAAACATCACCATTGGCTTCCATTATGGGCACGCATCCAATATGCTATTGACCCTTGTGCACATGGTCCACACAACTGGCTCCCCTGCTTATCTGTCTTCTATCCTTAAATTCTACACTCCACCTAGGGTTCCCCGCTTTCTGCACAATAACAGATTAAACATTCCACCATCCAATAAAGCCTGCTTGGCATCTATGCACTGCTCAGCATTTTATTTCTACATGCCTACACTATCGAATTCCTTACCCTGATCCCTTCATCTTTAACTTGCCTTTACATCATTCAAGGCCCAACTCAAAAGGTACCTTTTTACCCAGGCTTATGCAGCATAGGTGTTTAGGTGTCTGGGACACAAGCCAACCTTTCCTTCTGCTCTGTCCCCTCCTTTCTCCTCTTCCCTAAAGTTTGTCTTCCTGTGTTTCTATTTTCCTCTGTCCTATCAGTTTATGGCATTCCTTTCCTTTCCTCTATTAATAATTATATTTTGTAACTGCTTTGCCTTTTTTTTTTTTTATAGAAAAGCAGTATATAAAGAGTCAAATAAACAAACATCAATTACAAGCCACATCCACTTGACACCCCTGAAAGACATTTTCAAGGTTACCACATAGTCTTCTATTGATACTTTCATAAAAAATTATTGCTTGTACTTATACTCTACAGCAAACAGACATTTTTGGTCTGGCTGTCTTTCAGTTTATTTGCATGATCTTCCAGCCATGCAAGACTGACCTCTGAAAGTTGCCTCACTAGTTAAAATATAAAATGGAAAACCCTCAACTTGCCAGTCACCAGAGGTGACTGCATTATCCTGTCTGTTACCAGAGAAAGCACAGTTGCTGACTTGTAACTGGGTTATCTGTTGACAGCAAGATAATGCAGATATATCATCCTGCCCACTGCCACTCCAAGGCATAAGATGGAAAAAAACCCCTTAGTTTAGCTACAATAAATATAGACTCTCAGCTTGCTATTGACTGAAGGGAGAGACTACAATGGTCAATGTGGAAAATTAGGCACATGCCTAGAAAACACTCGAGGAAACTTCTAGGTTAAAGAGGACAGTTTCATATCTGAGGACATCACCAGAGGAATGTTTGCATTATCCTGCTGTCTATGGAGAACCCCCATTACAAGCTTGCAAGTCTACTCTCACACATTCAATGAAGCACTTCTGTCATGCATCAAAGCCTCAGTGCTAGCATACTGATCCTGATCACTGTCTTGCTGACAGGAAAGCTAAGAGAGTTGCCTCAGTGGTAGAAAGAATTCTCCATAGACAAGCAAGACAAGTGCTCACATATGGGTGCTATCATCAACGGAACTTCGCATGGGAACCTCTCTTAGCTCCTTAGAGCTTTTAGATTGGCTCTTCCAGGAATGTGTGTGCCTTCCTGCTTGCTGCCGCCATGCCTCATCTCCTCAGTCTCGCTTTTTCTGTGGCGCCCGAAAGATGTTCTTCAGCAGTGTTCTGTGTTTTTCCTTTGGCTTTGTTATTCTTCAGTCTTATACTCTTTTGTGAGTTATCCTACCATCATCATAGCCACATGTATCTTCCCTTCATATTTTTCTCAGTGTAGAGTTTTTCAGTTTAAGGTTTTAGTTATTTTTTTCATGATACCACTATAGGCTGTATTTAGGACTCAGGCATTCTGGCCACGATACTTTTTTTATTTCTTCAAAATTGAGTCATTTGATTTCAAATACTATGTCCAGGAAACTGGCCAGCGAGTTCAAAAAATGCACCTGATGCCTCAGGACCATGTCTATTACAGACACCCACAAATGGTGCCTGCAATACTTGGGGCCTGACCATGAGCTGTCTTCTTATGTTTTATGTTCACTGATGACAAAGAGTGGGCTCCAGAGAAGCAGTGCAAACATATTTTGGGTGTTGAAAGACCAATCCATCATCTGTGGCATCAGTGGCTCCGGTCTCCATGGCTTCCAGAGCTGCATTGGATGCTGGCAGTATACAGACATTGAGAGGCCCTCATGCTCACTTGGAGATGAGGACCCATAGGTCTTTCCAGCATTGGATAGCCACCAATACTGCTTCAAGGAAGAGGAAGGATTCATCCTCATCTAAAAAGGCATTGAGGACTAGAGATGATGAGTATCAGGTAGTATATCGGCACAGAGATCCATTGGAGCACAATGTCAAGAGCATCAAGATATCAGAGGAACCTTAACCCCAAAGCAGCTCCAAGGTGAGGACCACTCATCCTCTTCAGTATTGGAGGGACCATGCCAGACCCTTTGAAGCCAAGATCAGCTTGCCAATACTCTCCATCAGATTGCAGACATTGACCAAATCTGCTGCAGGCCTCACACCTTTGTCCATGGCAGCCCTGAGAGAGTGACTCATGAAAGAGTTTGAGGAGAGGAAGACAATGTTCTTTGCTCTTCACAAAGCTGAAGCTTCGATGGCAGTGAGAGTGCCCATGCACCGAATCCTGCAGAGGCTGCAACTGAGAATGTAGGAGATCCTCCTCTCTGTGCCTCCAGTCATTAAGAAAATCAGCTCTACATAGAGACTTCAAAAGGCTTCCAGATTCAAGAAGCTTCAACTAGCACACCATTCCATGTCATCAAATCTGCTGGCAAAAGGGCCAAGAGCTCCAAGACAATGGCACCCCTGGAGAGGGATTCAGAAGCTTGGACCTTGGATTCTTTAGGAGAAAGTTTTTCAAAATGCGATGCTCATGTCCTATGTAAGTATCCTACCATATCTTCAAGGGTATTCTCTTGCAGAACTTCATGCTCTGCTTAAACAAGTATGTCAACTTTCTTCCTCTAGAGAAAGCTGAAAAATACTGCTCCCTAGTGATGCAAGGGAGGGAGTGTGGAAAATACATTGTCCAGGCGACATAAAATATTTTTGATATTGCATGACTCCGGGTCTCAGACTTACAGCCCAATGTGCAGGAGCAATTTAACATAAGAACATAAGAAATGCCATACTGGGTCAGACCAAGGTCCATCAGGCCCAGTATCCTGTTTCCAACAGTGGCCAATCTAGGTCACAAGTACCTGGCAGTTTCCCAAAAAGACACACAGGTTCCACAATGCTTGTATTGGGGCAGTGAATTTCCTGGGTCTTCTTTAATAATGGTTTATGGACCTTTACTTCAGGAATTTGTCCAAATCTTTTTTAAACCCAGCTACGCTAACAGCTTTTACTACATCCTCTGGTAATGATTTCAAGAATTTGATTACGTGCTGAGTGAAAAAATATTTTCTCTTGAGTGCCATGGAGATAATTTCATTGGAAATAAGGTTCAAGAGGCTGTGACTATGATCAAGCAGTATACTAACACCTTGAAAACCCTCTCCAGGCCTCCTTCCGACCCAGCCTCTCATCTAGGAAGTTCCACAGCAGGGGGCAGCAGAGATCTTACTACTCTCACGAGCATAGCTATCCCCCTCTCTCCTGCTGCTTGTAAGCCAGGCAACCTTCTCATTCCTGTCTTAGGCAGCCAAAGGTTCAGAAGCCCCAGCCAGTGTCCCAGCCGTAACCAGAGATGGGATTTTGACTGGTTCCTAGAGAATATTGTCGCTTCCCCAGTCATGTCCCTGGACAACTTTCCAGATAGAGGGAGGTTAATGCTACTTGTGGATTGTTGACCCCTTATAACCTCCATATTCCCTATTTGAACTCCCTCCAAATTGCCCATTGAGTGTCCATTTTCTGACCTCTCAGAATCAAGGACTGCTACTGCTGGAAAGAAATCTACACTTGTAAGTATTTACCTGTTGGTAAATTCTCTAAATCTCGGGGAAAAGAGAATTCTTTGTGTTAAAGCTGATAAACCTGTGTATTTTAGAATTCAGTGTTTTTGTTAAATCAGTCAGGGCTTAGTACCACCAGAGAGTTTTCACTTAATTTTAAAGTCAGTCAGGGCTTAGTACTACAAGAGAGCTTTTCATTTAAATCAAAATCAGAGTATAGCTTAGTATATAAGGTAGAATAGGGTAAATATTATTTGAGTAGAAAGAAATAGTTTCTAGAGACCTTTACAAAGAGGTGTTCCAGTTAGGAGGCAAGAGACCTGTGAAATTGTTTTAAATATGTGTTAAAGCCAAGTGCCAAGCCGCTCCCCGATCGTGGCCACAAGGCCAATCAGCCCACCATACCCCAGCAACGATAAATAGAAGCGCCTGGCAGGCCCACGCCTCAGGGCTTGCCAGAGGGCCCTTTGGCGTGGACCAAAGGCACAGACCAAAGGATATCTTCCAGAGCAAGACAACTCACTCACATCTCCAAGGTAGGAATACACTTAGACCAGCTCCTCCCTTCTTCCTCACACCAAACCACTTGCACAATAAACAGCTAAACAAGCCACTTCTGAGCCACTCTTTCTGCCCCATCCGAAACAAATTCCCAATGCACCACCACCACCAACCACAACAGAATGCCAATTAATCCTTAGAACAAAACTTACACCCCCCCCCCCCAAGCAACACTCCCCTATCTAACTCAGAGCCCCCATCTCCATCATCAAGGAGGTGGAGTACTCATCCTCTCAAAGCTACATCACAACTTTTGCACCCAAGCCTCCAACAACACGAGCAGCTCTGACACCCTCACCATCTCTAATAAGCACATCACACTATGCCTCGTCTACCGACCACCGTCCGCCTCTGCCTCTGCCTCTGACATAACCAGTTTACTAGAACATGCTCTCTTGATTACCAAGACAAACAAGACCTCCGTACTCCTCGGAGATTTCAACCTCCATCCTCCAGCCAACAAAATCAAGCCACCACCTTCCTGGTTGCCATGAAAGCCATGGAATTCGACCAGATAGTACATTACCCCACCCATGATAAAGGCAACACCCTTGACTTGATCTTCCATCAGCAATCTCACCACCCCTCCATTCACCTATGCATCCAAAAATACAACAAATCTCCTGGTCCGACCACTGTCTCATCCACTTCAATCTCTCGCTCCCCCATAAACCCCCCCAAACCCAACAAAAAGAAGATTTAAGCAATTCAACAAAGATGACTTCCTCAACAACATATTAACCTAGATCGACAACAAAACCAATGAACCGAAGCGTTCCCAGATCTATGGAACAAGACCATCCACACAGCCTCAGCAACCCCAACTAGCTTACATCACAAACCAGACAAAACTCCAAAACCCCATGGTACACACCAGAACTCTGGAGAATCAAAACTCACCTATGGAAACTGGAAAGAAAATGGCGCAAATCCAAGCACCCCACAGACCACAACCTCTACATGAATCTACTAGATAACTACAAAACCTCAACGGACAATGCAAAAAAACACAATACCACTCAAAACCAATCAACTCATCCCTCAGCCGCCGAAGAGAACTCTTCAGTATTGTAAAACAACTATCCAAGCATCCAACCAAGCTTACCACAGGAAACTCAATCAACCCTCAACAATTAGCAGATTACTACAAACAACTTCAACAACCTCAGATGCAAGATCTCCCCTCACCCTCTGCAATCACCATCACATCACCCTGGTTGACCTTCCACCCAATAAGCACAACCCATATTGAAACCATCATCTCTTTGCTCAATACCATCACCTCCTCTGCCCTTGATCCATGACCAGTAACCTGGATCAAGGCAACGAAAGCAGAGCTCAGCCCCATCATCGCTAAATTCATCCAAATATTTATTTATTTGTCTATTCTATACCGCGCTATTCACATCAGTGCGGTGTACATTTAACAGAACCTTATACAATGCAGTTGGGCTGCATTGTATTTACAATAAACAGGGAACTATAACTTGGACATAACTGGGGTAACTTTCTAAATTATTTACACTAATAACTATACTGTACACCTGATATCTACTCGGAGTTGCGTTGGTGGGGCTAGCAGCCCTCTCGTGTGCTGGATGTGCTATTGGGTGAAGCGAGGTGGTTGGTGAGAGTGTTTGCAATTAGATCTTTGAGGCTGATCTCTGGGTAGTGTCGTATGAACAGGTGGTGTTTCAGTGCCTTCCTGAATTGAGCCAGGTCGGTGATTGCTCGAATGGGTGTGGGGAGGGCGTTCCTACATCTAGCGGCATAGATCATGAAAGCCCTATTAGATGTTGCCTGGGTGCATTTCGTTGTTTCCTTTGGGATCATCAGCGTATTGACAGCTGTAGATCTTCTGAGTCTGTTCGGGGGTGTGAGGTGGATTAACTCAGTGATGGCGGTGGAGGGTTGATTGTTTATGGCCTTGAAGGTCATTACTAGGATCTTGTAATGTAGTCTGCCATGTACTGGTAACCAGTGGAGTTTCTTCAGGATTGGTGTAATGTGGTCCATTCTTGAGACTCCTTATAGAACTCTCGCGGCTGCATTCATTGCAAGCTGGAGTGGGTTTAGCGATGCTTGCGGGAGCCCAAATAGGATTGCGTTGGCATAATCGAAGTGTGGGATTATTAGGGCTTGATAAATTGTTCAAAAGTCGACGGGGTCTAGTAGAGGTCGTAGATGCCGTAGTGTCCGTATTTTATTGTATATTGTCTTAACTGTGTTTCTTATGTGGGTTTTCATGTCCAGCCATTGGTCCAAGGTGACACCTAGGTATTGGATTGTGGGTTTGGCTATCAGCTCGGTGTTCTTCACCTTTAATGAAGGTGGGGGAGTGAATTCTTGGTTCCTCGTGATGAAGAGGATGTCTGTCTTGTTATGGTTGATTCGGAGATTTTGCGTATGGAGCCAGTCAGCAACTGCATTGAAGCAGCTTGTTAGTGGGGAGAAGTCTGGCTGGTCCGTTGCAAATGGCATGTATAGTAGATCATCATCTGCGTATACCAGGTAGGCGACATTGAATGAGCGGATCAGGGCGCAGATGGGCTGGATGTATATGTTAAACATCAATGCCGATAGCGAGGACCCCTGTGGCACACCCTGTTTTTGTAGGAACGGTTCCGAGGTTGTGTTGCCGGTTCTCACGTGTTGCCATCTGTTGGACAGGTAGGATTTGCACCAGCTTAGAGCTGTGTCCTGTATTCCCTTTTCCTTGAGACGTCCCAGGAGTATCTCATGGCTTACGGAGTCAAAAGCGCCTGCGATATCCATGAAGATAAGGGCAAATATCCCTTACCCAAGGCCTCATGCCCAGCACCCTCAAGTCTGCCTCTATCCACCCAATCCTCAAAAAACCCAAACTTGATCCAATGGACCCTATCTCATACAGACCCCATCACCAGCCTCCCTCTTCTAGTCAAGATTATGGAAAAAGTAGTATGCTAACAAGTCCAGGATCACATTTAAACTAATGTCCCACTTGACTCTCAACAACACAGCTTCCACCCCTACCATGGAGTTGAAATCCCCCTCCTCTCCCTTATAAACAAGCTCATCCAAGGCATCCAGTCAGCACATCAAGGATTTATCCTAGTTTTCCTCTACCTTTCAGCGGCATTCGACTCAATAAACCACACCATCCTCCTCTAACACCTTCAATCCATTGGAATCCAGAACACAGTTCTGAACTGGTTCCATTCCTTTCTGTCCAACCACCAGCAGCAAATCAAAATAGGTGATGTCTCCTCCACCTCATTCACTCAAACCCAAGGCATCCCACAAGGCTCTACCCTCTCTGCCCTGCTTTTTAATATATATCTACAGCCACTCTGCTTGATTATTAAGTCCCACAACCTACTCCCTTTATAGCAACAGGATAAAATCAAAATAAACATAACTATCTCTTAAGTCTGAACAAATAGGGGTGACTTACATGGAGCGGTGGGTACACCCCTAAACAAAGGCATGGGGAGGGGTGACCTGCATGGAGCGGCAGGTGCATCTACTCTTGCTGCCTTGCTAGGCAGACTGGATGGACCATACTGGTCTTTATCAGCCATCATATGCTATATTACTATGTTACTCTATCACCTCTATGCTGACAACATCCTCATCTATATCCCCTTCAACACCAATCAACTCACAAAGCTACAGCTCTGCTTCGCCGAAATCTCACAATGGTTCACAAATAATCACCTCTCCATCAACTACAAAAAAACTGAGGCCTTTTTCAACACCAAAGACAGTAAATTCACCTCCCCCCTGCTACCATAATTCTAAACACTCCTCACATCAAAGTACAACAAGAAATAAAATACCTCAACATCATTGTAACCACAACCTCTCCTTCAAACAGCAAGTGAAGAAAACAGCAAATTCAATCTTCTACAAGATCTGCTCCCTCCAGCACCTCTCCCAATCCTAGACCCCCCCCCCAGACTTCAGATCAGCACTAGAAGCAGCCATCCTGCCAATCCTCGACTACTGCAACTCTATTTACCAAGGTCTCCTGCAATCAACCATCCTTCCTCTATGCTGAGCCCTCCATACTGCCACATGCACCCTTCTGGCAGCCCCCAAACAAGATCACATAAACTCCATCCTCAAGCAACTCCACTGGCTTCCCCTCAGTAGTCACATCAAATACAAAACTTTGATGATGACCTACAAAACATTTTGAGGACTCTCCTCCGCACACCTCCTCAGCCTCCTCCACCCCTTCCAACCAATCAGAGCAGCTACCAATCCACAAGCAATACCCTGGTCATCCCCCACTCGAAAACTAAAAGAACCCAGCAAACCTGCGCATTTGAACCTTATGCACCCACTCTATGGAACTTTCTTCCTGCCACCATCAGATGCATCAAAGATCTCTCATCGTTCAGGAAGCACCTGAAATCTTTTCATTAAACACTATGGACCTGGATCATAACCCTACATATCCACATATCCCAACAAAAGCATACCAATGTATATAGTTAAGTATTTGTATATATCAGCTTATAACTAAGTTATTTGTTCATAGTTAAGTTACATTCACTCCACATTTTACTGTATCCTTCAGTTCTTTGTAAACCGCTTTGACCCAGCAAAAAGCAGTATAAAAGCGTGCTAAATAAATAAAATTAATAAATAAATAAGTGACAGATCAAAGGGGATATTTGAAAGGCTTCCTTTATCAAACCAAAGGCTGTGTGAATCACCCAGGAAATTGTTAAGAGATTAGCTTAGAATCACAAGTTAGCACACTGTGTAGCAAGCTAGCTTACTAAGTGTTTCTCTCCCTCCTGCCTACCCTGACTACCACCCACCCCAGGCATAATCTTAGATTTATAGACTCTTAAATCTATTAAAGGGAAAGAGGTGGTCAAATTCACTTTCAGGTTCAGATGGTTATCCTCATCAGGAATAGATTAATTAAGGCTCTGAAATTAATTAATCTTGAGGTGAACAAAGTCCCTTAAACTTACAAGGTATAGTTGTATTGGTACAAGTATCTCTAGCAACTTTAAGTAAACAACTTAAACATCTAAACAAATCCTTAAAACTAAGATGCAGACAGCAGTCCAGCAGTGAGGTGGGAGCTATCCAGACTTTTCCGAGTATCAAATGTACAATTTTCTCCCAGTTAGTGAGAGATCTTACGTGTGCAGTAGGTACAAGGAGCTCTTTGCTCTTAGGAAATGAGTCCATTCTCTGGAGACTAGAGTAGCAGACTTGGAGGAGCTAAGGAAGACAAATATAGACAAGACTTACAGGAATGTAGTACTGAAGTCTCACCTCAAGTCAGGCAGTCTCTCTGTTGCCATGGGGGAGGGAGGTCACATGAAAGGAGAGCATCATCTTGGTGTGGCAGGAACTGATCCTGTAGCTAGGACTTGTCCTCCAGGTGATGTAAAACCCTCTTGCACTGAGGTGGTTTCCTCCAGGGTCATATATGCCCAAGAGGTAAGGGTTAGGACAGATGTTATAGTTAACAATTTGATCATTTATTTAGCTGTATTTATATCCCACTTTTCACCAGGTCATAGCAGTCAATTGGGGGATACATTTAACACAAGGGGATATGAGACACATATGCTAATACCTACAGGAACATGGGCAATGGAGGGTTAAGTGGCTTGCCCAAGACCACAAGGAGTGCCTATAGGACTAGAAATCCCAGTCCCTCCAGCCTGAGATTGCTGTCCCCAGGTGGGACTTGAACCCCTGGCCCTCCAGCCTGAAGTACCTTGTCTTAACCACTAGACCACTCCTCCCTCTTTAGGCATGTAGATAGCTGGGTGGCTGATAGATGTGAGGATCACCTGGTAACATGCCTCACGCACCACCTAGACAAGGTTTTAGATAGTGCAGGGGAGGAGCCTGCTAACTTGGTACATGTTGGTACCAGTGACATAGGAAAATGTGGGAGGGAGGCTGTGGAGACCAAATTTAGGCTTTTAGGTAGCAAGTTGAAATCCAGAAATTCCAGGGTGGCATTCTCAGAAACGCTTCCCATTTCACGTGCAGGATCCAAAAGGCTCCGGAGTCTCAGTGTGTGGATCAAACAATGGTGTAAGAAAGAGGGTTTTGGATTTGTTAGGGATTGGGCAACATTCTGGAGAAGGGAGGGGATTTCCTGAAAGGATGGACTCCACCTTAACCAGGGTGGAACCAGGCTGCTGGCATTAACCCTTAAAAAGGAGATAGAGCAGCTTTTAAACTAGATAATAGGGGAAAGCCAACAGTCGCCAAGAGCGCATGGTTCGGAAGGATGTATCCTTGAAGGATACTAGCAAAAGAGGGAAGTTACAGCATCCTGATAGGGAGGTTCCAATAAAGATAAAAGTAACCCAGATGCCTTTAAGTACAGAGCAGAGAGAGCTGAAAGATTCCAAATTACCCTTGTCAACTGACAAACAGATTGCTAATATGAATAAAATACAACCTCTAAAATGCCTTTATGCAAATGCTAGAAAAAATAAGTTAGAATATATAGCACTAAATGAAATATTAGATATAATTGGCATCTCAGAGACCTGGTGAAAAGAGGATAACCAATCGGATACCGTGATACCTGGGTACAAACTATATCAAAATGATACGGTAGATCAAATTGGTGGAGGGTAGTGAGTCACACAGGTTAACGTTTTGCAGGAACCAAAACACACTGTAGAATCTCTGTTCATTGAAATTCTATGTAAAAAGGGGAAGGCAATGGCAGTGGGGATCTACTACTGTCCGTTTGGCCAGAATGAACAGATGGATGAAGAAATTCTAAAAGAAACCAATTGAAGCTAACAAAAGTTACAACTCAGTAATAATGGGAGATTTCAATTATGCTGGGATCAACTTGGTCAATGTCATAGCAAGACATGCTAGGGAGATAAAGGGGTATGTTTACTAAACCATCTTAATGTTCCCAGCGCTAGCTCCAGCGATAATGTGAAGAATGCCATATAAGGAGTGGGCATTCCGGTCTTAAGGTAGCATTTCGGGTTATCGCGCGATAGAGGGAGCCGCGGCACGTTAACGCACGTTAGCCTTAATTAGGCACGCTGACCTGCAAACACAGCAACAGAGGTGTAGCACAATGGTTAATACATTGACTGCTGATACAGTGGTCATGAGTTCAATCCCCCAATGGGCTCAGTTAAAAGCCTGTCTGAGGCAATCCCTTTTCCTGCTTGTAACAGTCAGACACATCCCAACAATTTGCACTGCCAGCCAAAAAAGCCTCACCCCAGTGCCGCAACCTAATGCACCTTTTAGGGCGCACAATAAGGCACATCATAAAGCACCACGTCATCCAAGGCAGGTCATAATGTGCCCCAGAGGGTGGCAGGAAAGGCTGGCACCCTCTAAGGCAGCATATAAGGCGCCCCATAAGCTGGCCAAACCTAAGGTGCCATGAAAGATGCCCCAGGAATGCCAAGGTGATACAGGAGATGGTGCCCAGGGGCAGAAAGGTGCCCCAAAGTCACAAGCATGAAATGTATGGCTCAAACACAGATTTAACCATAACACTGCACAGAGCACCAAGTAAAGGCAATGAACAAGTGATGGAAGGAAGTAGATGACGGAGCTCATGGACCAGCCAAATCTGCGTGCAGCCCATGTGGCAGCAGGTAAAGTGGACAAACATATTGGGGGCAGCTGTACCGATGTACAGGGTGATGGTAATGTACAGTGCAACAATGACAGTGTGTGGCAGAGTATGGGGATACGTGTCCACCAGAGGAGGTAGAGGTGGCAGGATAAGTGCAATGACAGGAGGACAGAGGAGAGCAGTGCCATGCAGAGCAGACACAGGAGAGGCAAGCATGAAGAGCCGCAATGCAGAAAAGTGTGCCAGTGCAGGACATGGGGTAGCAGCCTGCACATTAGGGCAGGACGCCACACAGTTAGCACACACACATAGATAGACAGAAGGATGGATGGCAACAGTGATGAGGGTATAATGTGGCGACAGCACAGATCTGCACAGATATGACTGTTACACGAATGAAACGTAGTTGTGTAGGACAGCCATAAAAAAAAGGGGAACAGAGAGGAATTGAACCCATGACCTCTGCTACTGAAGTCATTGCATTAACCATTGTGCTACATCACTATGGGAGTTATCATACCAATGGCTGGCTACAGAAAGAGTGCACGTCACCATAAAACTGTCTGCTGTGGCTACCAGGCTAGGATAGAACCAACAGTACCCATAATGCAATTCACATGCAGAACAGCAGTCTACATCTGCTCACCAGATGGGGTATGCACCTCTACAGCACGTCAGCTTGGTAGGGGGGGGAATGATCGTGCGTGTTACTGGCACAGAGTACCCACAGGCCATGCCAATGTGCATGTTCTGTGCTCACCCTGAGGGTGAGGTGGAGTGGCCAGCACCAGGTCCGCAGTACCCGGGTTGGTTGAGATGGGCTGTGTTGCAGGTCTCCATTAGTGCCAGTGTGTGACAGGTATTTGTTGCAGACACTTTTAGGAGGTCTCTGTGTCCATTTGTAATTGCCAATCATGTCTGGCCCTTGTGGACCATGATGCACACAACATAGTGCATATCCACTGTTCTTGCTATGGTCACCTGTTTAGGGAGCAGGGGTGTGTCAGGGCTCACATGGCGACAATGTACTTAGCAAACCGCCCTCTCTGGGTCAGGGTGGAGGACATGATCTGCCCCCAACAGACCCGCACTCTCACCCTCTGCAAGGGGCACAGTGGAGGTACATGAGGACAGGCTGTGGGACCAGAAACCCCAGTCCTGGTGGCGAACAGACAGCTGCTGAAGATCTGCACTTGGGACAGGGCCACTGGCAGATAGGTAGTGGGCCAAGTCAGCTCAGCTGCCCCCCACTACGATCTGACATTCACCAGCAGAGGGCAGTCAGTGTGCACCTGCTGTACCCTGCAAGGTGGTACAGCCATACAGATGCTAACTGCAAACAGTCTGCTAGCTAGCACATAGTTCATGTTCCTGGAGGAAGTGTGTGCACCCAAAACTGGGATGTCAGCACACACACCACACAGGTATGTGAATGATTGGGCCCCAGAAAAGAGAACCCATAAATATCACTTGAGAGAAATACTGTATAGCACTATGGGGGAACCTAGCCATGCCGTGGTCACTGCTCAGTCAGGGTGAGAGCGACCTTCCAGCATGACATGCTGTGGCCACCCTGTCCATGCAGGTGGTGGTTACCACCCTGTCCGGGCCATACCCACAGTACCTTGCTCCTCATTATGCACATTTGCAGGCTAACACTGGAAACAGTGCAAGCAATGTGTGCTCAGTAAGGTGTAGGCAGCCACAACACACTGGATAGACAGACACACACTCCCACACCTATGCCAGCATTGTGCAAATATAGAGGTTTGTGGCAGCCCTGGCCGCCACACCAGTCCTGGGCACAGTGCAGGCATTCCTATGGTACTCAATACTGTTAGGGTCACTCCCCGGGGTGGTAAACACTGTCAGAATCAATAACTGAAACACACTCCACAGATATCAGAAAGGTTGCTATGATGAATCTCTATCAACAAATTGTGTTTAACTTAGGATTTGTTAGCTGACATTAATTATAGCAACCTTTTGATATATGTGGAACGTGTTCCCAAGTTTAGGACGGCATTGCTAAGGTGCCAGTATTGGGAGATGCTGCTGCACGCAGGGCCCAACAGCCTGACTCTCCATGAGGCTTTGGATAGTGGAGCCTGCGGGTGTGGGTGTTTATGCCCCTGTTGGCCGCTGCTCTAGGGCAGAGGCTCCCAACTCCGGTCCTGGTGGGCCAAACACTGTTCAGGTTTTCATGCTGTCCTTAATGAATATGCATGAGATACATTTGCATACAATGGGGCGGCACATACTAATGCAGCACAGGCATATTTATTAGGGACAGCATGAAACCTGAATGGTGTTTGGCCCTCCAGGACTGCAGTTGGGAAACTCTGCTCTAGGGATTGCACATGTTTATGGTGTCTGTGCTCTGTAGGGTAAAATATAGGCGTTTCAGGCATGTTTATTTTATCTGCAATAAAGGTTCCATCTTTATTACAATGGTTTATTACTGGGTAAAATATGGGGACAGGGTTGGCAGGAGCCACAGCTGGGACTTGAACTTGAAATTCAGTCTCTTTGTTCCTCTTTTTCCCTGTGCCCTCCTCCCCTTTCCCCTCCTCTTTCACCGTCTCCTTCTTCCTCCATTCCTTCCCCCCCTCCCTCTCATGCTCTCTCTCATACTTGGTGTTCTTTTAGTCTTGTTTCCTCTGCCGAACTTTTTCAGGTGATCTCCTCTTCTCATAAAACTACTTGTCCCCTTGATCCCCTCCCATCCTCGTGGCTCCTTGATCCTTCACTCCACCTTCTTCCGTATATCCTTGGTATAATCAATACTAGTCTTTCCTCCGGTAGTTTTCCTCACTCTTGGAAACATGCCATAGTCCGCCCTCTTTTGAAAAAACCCTCTCTCGACCCCAGCTTACCTGCCAACTGGCGCCCAGTTTCAAATCTCCCTTTCCTTTCTAAAGTCCTAGAGAAATTAGTCTTCACACAACTTTCACAACATCTTGACTCTACTCTTTATCTTCACCCCCGTCAATCCGGCTTTAGATCTGGCCATAGCACTGAAACTGTTCTCCTTGCACTTCTTAGCGATCTTCACCGTTCTCACGATCGTGGTGACTTGTCTATCGCTGTTTCTTTAGATCTCTCCGCCGCTTTTGACGTTATCGAGCATCGCACCCTTCTCACACGTCTGTCTGACTCTGGTATTCGTGGCACTGTTTTACACTGGTTTCATTCCTTTCTCTTCCGTCGTTCTTTCTCTGTTCACTCTGGTACCTCCACTTCGGCTCCCTTTCCCTTGCACTGTGGTGTTCCACAGGGTTCTATTCTTGCTCCTCTACTTTTCAACATTTTGTCTTGCTCCCCTAGCCCTCCTCATTCAGCAATCTGGTGTTTCTTTCTATTTTTACGCAGACGATATCCTTCTTGTTCATCATACCAGCTCCCTTTCCCCTGATCTTTCCACCCTTAACGCCTGTCTATCCTCTGTTGCCTCCTGGTTTTCTGAAAATTTCCTCTGTGTTAACCCTTCTAAATCCTCTGCCATCTGGTTTTCTTTCTCCTCTTCCCCACCTAGTCTAGCCCCTGTGATGTCTTCCCTTCCCATTCCTGTTGTCTCTACCCTCCGCTATCTGGGTGTTACCTTGGATTCTTCTCTCTTTCACCCTCACATTTCCTCCCTTGTTCGTACTTGCCATTTTCATCTGCGCCGTATTCGCTCCCTTCGTCCTTTTCTTTCCCCTCAATCCCTCACCACTTTGGTTCTCTCTTTTGTAACTTCCCGCTTAGACTACTGCAATTCTATCTTATCTGGTCTCCCTTCCTGTCAACTCCGTCGTCTTCAGCTTCTCCAGAATACTGCTGCCCGCCTTCTCACCTCTTCTTCCCCCTTTGATCATATTACCCCTTGCCTCTTCTCCCTTCACTGGCTTCCCATCAAATTCAGACTTATCTACAAGTATATCATTATCACTCATAGGGTTCTTCACACCAGCACTCCTCGGTATCTCTCTGACCTTATCTTCCACCAGCCCGCTCCCCGTCTTCTTCGCTCATCTCATACCAATCGTCTATTCCTTCCTCCTCCATCCCAGGCCCACCTCGAACTTACCCGCCACTCTGCCTTCTTTTTTCTGGCCCCTGCCCTCTGGAATTCCCTCCCTCACACCCTTCGTATTGAACCCTCCTTCCCCCATTTCAAAACTCTCCTCAAGACTCACCTTTTCTCTCAAGCGTACAACCTACAGGTCTCCCCCTGATATGTAGTCAACATACCAATTCATGCCCCTCACGTTACATCCAACTGCCACTCAACTCCTGACTCCCACATCACATTCAACTCCCACACCCTGTCTCCCTTCCCTCCCCATGTCCCTGTGTTTAGCTCTGTAGACTCTACTCTATTTTTCTCTCTTTCTCTCTCTTACTCTTTCCTATTATCCAATGACGTTCCTTTCTCTCTTTGCTTTTCCACAGCTGCCTTTTATTGTACACCGCCCTGATACCTCGGTCTTGGGCGGTATATCAAGCCTAAATAAATGAAATGAAATGACCTTCTGCTCCTGAACACACTGGCTGCCACAGGGACAGATCATTCCCTGGGGATACCATGACTGTTCATCAGACAGACCCTGTCTGTTGCAGTGCATGGCACCTACCTAAACGGGGCTTGGCCATGGTCTGCTGTGGGCAGATGCTACTGCCCCCTCCGCCACCAGCACCCCTCTGCCACCATGCTGCCATGCCATTATGCCGGTGGTGCTGGTGGTGCGCAGTCCCAGGCTATCCAGTGTGCCGGTAGACAGCTGCCTATGGTGTGGGTTCTCAGGTAGGGGTGCCTACATGGACATACGTGCTTTCCCCCGGCACCGCCTGCCAATGTTATGTGCCCTTGGGGGTACCTGCTGGGTAATATCCCCTATGACACTGTGGGACACACACTCGTGCCCATGTTGGACCCTCACCAGTTGCTGTTTTGCTGCTTTACAGTTTTGGCATTCCTATGTGCCACCTAGGCATCTGCCTAGTCCGCACTGTGTCCCAGCTGGACCATAGCATGTGCCGCCTGCAGCCCCCTGTATCCCATTTACAGCATCAGTACAGTTGCCCTTTCCTATGTGCCCACTCTACTGTTGCTGCTCATGTGCATGCCATAACAAACCTGCCCAATCTAAAAGAAAGAAACCCTGATCAGCGCTATTTCAATGTGGGATCATTCACTCTGTAGGGGGACAGAGCATAGACCCTTCCAAACATGATATCTTAATTTTTACACTTTGTCAGTAGTGTTCTTTTATGTTTATCATTAATATCACTATTGGCCAGCTTGGTTATTGGGATTTTAGATGTGGTTCTGGTCCTTTTATATGTTTATTTGCCTTTTTGGTCCCTGCACATGTATCACAACTATCACTTTTCTGAGTTTCCCTGCCTTTGCTGCACATTGCTGACTGAAATGGTTTCTCTTTCCTGCAAATGTGCCTTAACACGAGGGTTTCACTGGTGTTAGTGTTCAGACCCGGATTTCACAGCATTAGTGTGCCTGGAGCCTCTCCCCTCCCACTCTCCGCCCATTGACCCCCTTCTCTCCGCCCTCTGGGAAGCCTTACTCCGCCCTTCAGACCCAGATTTCACAGCGTTAGTGTGCCTTAACACCGCGTTATCACGCGATAATACCACCGCTGCAACGTTAAGACGGTTTAGTAAAGATACCCCAAAGTTTCGAGATGAAATAAATGACTGCTTCTTGGAGCAGCTGGTTCATGAACTGACTAGAATGGTTTTGGACCTAGTCCTTAGTGGAACACAGGATCTGGTGCAAGAGATAACGATGTTAGGGCCACTTGGCAATAATGATCATAGCATGATCACATTTGATTCAATAAATGGAGGGATGGCAAGGAAATCCATACTACCTTTTAATTTTCAAAAGGGAGACTATGATAAAATGAGGAAAATAGTTAAGAAAAAACTAAAAGGAGCAGCTGTAAAAGTTAAAGGTTTACATCAAGCTTGGACATTATTTAAAAATACTATCTTGGAAGCGCAGACCACATGTATTCCATGCTTTAAAAAAGGTGGAAGGAAGGCCAAAAAACTGTCAGCATGCTTTAAAGGTGAGGTCAGAAGGGCTGTTGTAGCCACAAAAGCATCTTTTAGGAAATGGAAAAAGAAGCCAAATGACGAAAACAGGAAACAATATAAGCACTGGCAAGTTAGATGCAAGGCATTGATAAGGCAGGCAAACAGAGAATTTAAAAAAAAATTGCCGTGGAAGCAAAAGGCATAATAAAAACCTTTTCAAGTACATTTGTAGCAAAATTCCTGTGAGAAAAGTTAGTTGGATAATTAGATGAGTAAAAGGGGCACTAAGAAAGAACAAGGCCATAGCGGAGAGACTGAATGAATTCTTTGCTTCAGTCTTTACTGAAGAAGATGTAGAGAAGTTGCCCATGCCTGAAATGGTATTTAAAGATGATGTATCAGAAGAATTGAAACAAATTTTGATAAATCAGGAAGATGTATTATGACGATTTGATAAACTAAAGAGTAGCTAATCACCTGGACCAGATGGTATAGATCAGAGGGTGCTGAAAGAACTGAAATATGAGATTGCAGACCTACTATTAGTAATTTGTGAACTATCCTTAAAATCATCTGTAGTACCTGAAGATTGGAGAATGGTTAATGTAACGGCAATTTTTAAAAAAGGGTTTTAGGGGTGATCCGGGAAACTACAAACCAGTGTGTCTGACGTCAATATAGGACAAAATGGTAGAAACCATCATAAAGAACAAAATTACTGAACATGTAGATAGTCATGGCTTATGGAAAATCATTTTTATTATTATTATTATCACTATCATTGTTATCAACATTCTCTATACAACCACCACAGTATTACAGTGTTACTATCCAACACAACAGTGGTACAGTATTACTATACAGCAGCACCAGTGTTACAGTGTTTCAGCCTACCCGGTCCCCGTCCACCCTTCACTCAAGCCTTCGCTCTACCCTGCAGCCCCTTACAAAGGGGGCGCCTCCTAGCAGCGCACAGCAAAGTACTATGGGGAACTACTGACACTCTCGCTGATTAACTATAAACCCTAACCAATACATATAACAGCTATGAACACTGACCAGAAAAGTGCTGGCATAGTACAAAGACCCGACCCGCTGCGGCGTGTGTCCCCTCCCAATCAGTCCCCTTGCACCTCTCCGCAGCTGCTCCGCCCTCCACCCTTTCCCCCTCCCCTACCCCATTCCCCATCCCTTCCCCCCTACCCTTTCCCCCCATCACCCTCCCCCCTCACCTCCCCCTACTCCCCATTTTATTTATTTATTTTTATTTATACATCTTTTCTATACCGCCACTTCCAGCGATCAGTGGCGGTTTACAGGTAACATAAACTTTAATAATAGATTACTATTATTTTACATAGAACAGATTTAGAACAATGAACATTCAACTATTAAATGTAACTCAAAAAATACAATGAGATAACAGGCTACCAACAGTATATCAACAGTAAAGGGATATATTTACATTAAATTACAGTTATTCACATTAGCGACAAGTAATTGCTTTCAAAGAGTAAGCTTAACTAGGTGAGCAATGTGAATGTGTGGGAAAGATTTTATGCCTTGTCTAGGTAGGGTCAGTGAGTGACTGATCCATCCTTCCACATCCATACCCTCACTTACACCCTCGCCTGAAAACCATCTTATCTCCAATATTCATATTCACATTTATACCCCCAATCACTGTGCGGCTGCTACCTCATCCTTTCCATTGGGACCTCCCCCTCTCCTCAGAATTCATCACTCAAGCATTTCCTCCACTTCCTAATCAGGGCTCCCATCGCGCTCTCCGCCCTCACCCCCACCCAGCAGCGGGGCCCATGTCTTTTCAAACCTGCTTTGTGTCCTACCCCCCAATACCTTAGCTGTTTTCCTCTCCATATCCATTAGCTCTCGCATCAAGTGTTCCCATTCCCCGATCCCAGGGGGGTCAGGTACAACCCAGTGCCGAAGTATACATTGTTTCCCCACTATGGATCCTTTCCCCAAGGTTTCCCCTGCCCGGCTCCAGCTGCTGCTCCTTCCCCCCCCCCACCCCCACCCCGAAGAGCCAGAAATCCGGGGTGAATGCTAGTGACAGCCTCATCCAAATATTAACTCTCCCCCACACCTCCCGCCAGAACACCTGTATCCTTTCACAAGCCCAGAAGCAATGCATAAATGTACCTTTCTCCTTGCCACACAATCTACACACATCTGTCAGCGCAATCCCTGCCCTTGCTGCCCAAGCATCGGGCACAAATGCCCTCCACAAGAACTTAAATTGTATTTCTTGCAGTCTGACCGACTCCACAAGATCTTTAATAGCCCGGAACACCAGCTCTAAAGTATCCATCGTCATCGCTGGCATACCATCCCTTTGCCACCGCTCAGCTAACCCATCTAACATCGTCCCCTCTCTCCCCAGACTCCACACCCTCCGCAAGGCTCCCACCGTTATTTTCCCTTCCAACTGATCCATCAAATCCATCATTCCTCCCGAAGCCAACAGAGCGCCACTGTGCTTCTGCACTGTGCGCACATAGTGTCTCACTTGTAAATAAAAATAAAAATCTTTCGATTCAAGCTGGAACTTCTGTCTCAGGGATTGAAAGGAATCCAGTTCAGGGGTAGAGGTCATCTTCAGGTGACCCAGGTAGATAACTCCCCTCTGTCCCCAGCGACTGACCACCCTTCCCTGACATCCTGGCGGGAAATCGCTGTTTCCCGCCAAAGGCAAAAATTCCGATGTCTTCCACAACACCCTCCTTCTGAGACATATCACTTTCCATGCCTGCCTCAAAGCACGTAAATAAACTGACTTTTTTCACCCATCTGGCAGCTCTCTGTCAGGCCTGTGCAGCCAAAACACTCGGTGCATAGTCCCTGACATCTCATTTATTAATTCAATAGGCAACGTCTCAGAAGTCCCCATTAGGAGGTCCCGTAGGGGTCGCATTAAGCTCACCAAGTTGTACTCCCTCAAAGATGTGAGCCCACCACCCCCTTCCTCCTTCAGCCCCATCAAAGCCGATAGTGCTATTCGGGGCCTGCGACCCCTCCACAAGAATTTACTCAAATGGCTATGCAGAAGTAACAGATCCTTTCTTGCTAACCACACCGGGAGATGCCTTAGCAAATACAGCCATCGCGGCAACTCAACCATTTTGAAAAGAGTAATTCGGCCCATTAAAGAGATGGGCAGATCCCTCTACCTCTTCAAGGTCGCTACAGAGCGCTCCAACATCGTTTTTACATTAATAGTGTACAACTGGTCCATATCATCAGGAATATGGATACCCAGATATCAGAGTTGGCCCTCTGCCCATAGCAGCGGAAACTCTCCCCTCCATCCAGGCCTCACCCGCCCTCAGACATCTAACACCACAGACTTAGCCTTATTTATGCGCAACCCCGAAAAAGCGCTAAACCATTCAATCTGTCATAGGGTTCCCTCTAATGACTCTTGCAAACAAAGAAGCATGTCATCCGCAAATGCACTCACCTTGATGCCCCCAGACCTCCATTGTATACCCCTTACCTCCTCATTGTTTACGATCGAGAGCAATAACGGTTCTAATTGTAAAACAAATAAGAGCGGGGACAACGGACAACCCTGACGAGTACCACGCCCAAGGGGAAACACGGGTGAGCACTCCCCTCCCATGGTTATACAAGTCAATGGTTCCGTGTATAAGGCCTTAATCTAACTCAAAAAAAGAACCTTCAAACCCAAATTTCCGGAGCGCTGCAAACATGTAAGGCCACGATACCCTATCGAAAGCCTTTTTGGCGTCTAAACTCACTAACAGCAATGGTGAGTTCCTCCCAAGACATCTCTCCATCCCAAGCAACACTCCACTGATATTCCGAAACGGCTCCCGGCCTTTCACAAATCCCGTCTGGTGGTTCCCAATTAACCTCGGTAGAATCTGCTGCGGCCGAGCCACCAACACTGAAGCCAAAATCTTCATGTCATAGTTAATTAAAGAAATAGATCTATATGCCGCCGGATCTTCCGGATCTTTCCCCGGTTTGGGAATCACCGTGATCGCAGCTGTTCTCATATCCCTTGGAAAACATCCAGACTCTAACACTTCATCATACAACGCTGCCAGGGATGGGGTCACCGTCAATTCAAGTATTTCGTAAAATTCTACTCCAAATCCGTCCGGCCCTGGTGTCTTATGTGGAGTCCCCTGCTTTATAATGCACTGAATTTCTGCTCCTGAAATAACTTTGTTCAGCTCCTGCAATTCTCCTGCTACCAATTGTGGCGCCTCCACTTTACTTAAAAATTGCTGCTCCTGCTCTCTATTTTCCTCTTCAGGAGTATATCGATCCTGATAGAACTGTCGGAAAACTTGCATAATTTGCCCAATACCATTATGCTTTACTCCCTTCTTGTCTTTAATAGATGCCACTATTTTGGTATTCACCCACTCCTTCACCAACCTAGCTAACAACTTCCTGGTCCTGTCCCCATACCGAAACAACTGATGCTGATAGTACTGCATCGAGTAGACTGCTCACTCTTGAAGCACCTTATTCAACTGGGCTTGGGCCTCCAGATACTTCTGCCTGGTGCGCCTATCCGATCCCCGCACATCCACCCTCTTAAGCCTCTGAAGATCCTGGGCCAGAATTAGTATAGTCTCATTAACCCTCTTCCGCTCTCTTGCTACATATGCAATAATATGCCCACGCATCACAGCTTTCCCTGCTTCCCAGAGTACCGCTACTGACCTCGCTTGACTTTCATTAAATTTAAGAAACTCCTCCCATTGGCTCCTCAAATAGGCACAAAAACTCTCATTTTTCCACAGATGTCTCGGAAATGACCACCTGGAGTTGAGCTGCCTCCGCCCTTTCCAGTCCATTCTCACCATTGCATGATCAGAAACTACCATAGGTTCTATTTCCACCGCCACAACCTTACTAAAAGAATTCTTTGAAACTAAAATATAGTCAATTCTAGACCATGTCTGGTGCGCACGTGACAGATGTGTGTAGTCGCGTTCCCCTTCATGCAACACCCACCATGTATCTACCAACTCCCCCATTCTACACAGATAATTAACTCCTTTCCTTTTCCACCCTGATTCCGCTGAGATCTATCCAATTCCTGATCATGGGGCAATTAAAATCTCCCGCCAGTATAACTGGGATTTGTGGCACTCTTCCCAGCCTCACCAGTATGTCCTTAAAGAATTTGTGATCATAGACATTTGGCGCATATATATAACCCAGAAGCACTTCCTCCCCCTGCACTTTCACATGCAGTATTATAAATCTACCCAGGGGGTCTACCTCCTCCCTCAATACTTCCACCTGGCGGTTTTTCCGGACCAAGATTGCCACCCTCTCTTCCTCCCCCCTGAGGAGGCAGCATATACCTGCCCCACCCAATCCTTTCTAAGTTTACCATGTTCTTGGGCATTCAAGTGTGTTTCTTGTAAGAAAGCCAATTGAGCCTTATTTCTCTTTAGAGCTTGCAAGATTTTCGTACGCTTAATAGGAGTGCTGACCCCCCCCTACATTCCACGTAACAATGCGCAAATCATGCATTTCCCCTCAGCATATGTACGACTCCTCCCAATTGACCTACTGATTCTTTCCACCTTCGCCCAGGGTTGCCCAGCCTCAACCCCAAGCAGACAGCTCCTCCAAGGGGAGCAGAGAGACCCCTCCATTTTACATCTATGACGTTAACCTTATACCTAACCAGCCATTACACCACCGAATTCCCCTATTCCACATTCACCCCAAAACCACCTCTTTGCCTTCCATACACACCGCACTCGCTCTTCTCCCCTCCCATTCCCTTCCCTACCCCCCTCCTCCCATTGCTCTTAACCCCAAATCCCACATAAGTCTGTCCTCCCAGTTTTTGGCCTGGGAGCTCACTTCCTTAAGACACAGCAGGGCTGCCTCGCCTACTTTGTCTGCCCCACAGTAACCCAGTGGCTACAGAAACATTCTGCAAACAGTTCTAAACATGACACACACCTCCTTATGCCACCCCCTGTTAACCCTTTCCAGGCCGAGCCCAAAACTCTCGGGATCCAAAATTCTGACTAAATATTCCTATCAAATGGTATATAATACATGACCATAGCAGAAGGAAAATCACTGTTAGAACATATTGAATAAGACGGGTACAATTTTCCTGAAATATGCAAAACTTAACCCGGCTGCAGAATGTGGATTAAAATACATGAATACATTTTAACACAGTCTTCAATATCTCCGCTTCTCTACTGTGCTACCATACTCATATGGCCTGGTGATTTTCCATCTTCTCACATGCCTTGTAGTCCAAATGACGCAGATTAACCCCTTTACATTGCTGTCCCGTAGGAAAGTTCAGATCATGGAGCACTCACATCGCCACTCAGCCTTTCTAGGTCGTCCAGAAAGCTCTTCGCCGCCGTGACTGTATCAAAGGAGTGCTCCTGACCATTGCTCGAGACTCTTCACTGCTGGGTAGGCGAGCATAAACCGGAGCTTTCTTTTGTAGAGGGCCGTGCAGATAGGGGAGAACTCCTTTCTCTTTGTCGCCACCATGGCAGAATAGTCCTGGAAGAGAAGAAGCTTATGATTGTTGAGCTGCAACTCGCCCTTCTTACGATACGCCTGGAGAAGCTGAGTTTTATGCTGAAAATTAAGAATACGAGCAATAACCACACGTGGTCTACTCCTGGTCTCCACTCTGGGTCCGATACGGTGAGCGCGCTTAATTTTCATTGTGCCCGCCAGCACGGCCAGGCCCAGTTCCTTTGTGAGCCATTCCTCCACTAGATTCAGCAGCATGGCGTCCGCCATATCCTCGGGCACTCCAATAATCCTCACGTTGTTGCGCCACAAACAGTTCTCTAAATCCTCCACCTTCTGCAGCAAGGCTTCAACTTGCTTTCTCTGCGCTGCGGCTTCTCATGCCTGCCTCCCCTCTCCGTCTTCTATCGATGCCACACGGTGTTCCAACTCATCGACCCATTTACCAATGTCCAACAAGGACTCCCCTACCACCTCCAACTTTAACACCTGGTCGAATTTTGGGTCCAGCAGCTTCAGCACCTCCCTGGCCACCTCCTCCGTGCTCGATTCTATACTCTCTGCTCCTGGCGAAGGAGGCTGCGACACCGCAGCAGCAGAGGGCCCTGGTTTCAGGTTTCTGTCCCTTTTTTTTTTCGCCATTACTGGCATTGCTAACCTCCAATTCTCCCGGTCTACAATGCCTCTCCACGTTCCGGTTATTCGGGACACAACTCACTTTGCAGGGGTGACTCTGGCAGCGATAAAATCAGATTAAATGTTGAGGCCGCCCCAGAGTGAGCAAGGAATCCACCTTACCCTCTCATGCGCCACTGGAAGTCATAGTCATGGCTTAATGGGAGAAAGCCAACATGGATTTAGACTAGGAAGGTCCTGTCTTACTAATCTGTTATATTTTTTTGAAGGTGTGAATAAACAGGTAGATAAAGGTGAGCTGGTTGATATGGTGTATCTGGATTTTCAGGAAGCCTTTGGCAAGGTCCCTCATGGGAGACTCTTGGCGAAATTAAAAAGTTGTGGGATAGGAAGAAATGTACTATTGTGGATCAGGAACTGGTTAAAAGATAGAAAGCAGCGAGTAGGGCTAAATGGCCAATTTTTGCAGTGGAGAAAGGTAAATAGTGGGGTTTCCCAGGGATCTGTGCTGGGCCTGCTGCTTTTTAACATATTGATTAATGATCTGAAAATGAAAATAACAGTGAGGTGATCAAATTTGCAGATGACACAAAATTATTCAAAATTGTTAAAACACAAGAGGATTGTAAAATTTTGTAAGAGGACCTTGATAAACTTGATGTCCAAATGGCAGATGAAATTTAATTCAGACAAGTGCAAAGTTATGCATCTAAGAAAGAACAACCCAAACTACGATTACACAGTTCAAGAGTCCACATTAGGAATCACCACCCAGGAAAAGCATTTAGGTGTCATCGTGGATAATACGTTGAAACCCTTTGCCTAGTGTGCAGTGGCAGCCAAGAAAGCAAATAGAATGCTAGGAATCATAAGGAAAGGAATGGAGAATAAAACCAAGGATATTTTAATGCCTCTGTATCGTTTCATGGTGAGACCGCACCTTGAATGTTCTGTGCAATTCTGGTCACCATATGTTAAAAATGATATGGCAGAGAAGGTACAGGGAAGAGCCACCAAAAAGTTAAAGAGGATGCAGGGATACCCCTACGAGGAAAGGCTTAGAAGGTTAGGGCTCTTCAACTTGGAAAAGAAACAGCTGAGGGGAGAAATAATAGAAGTCTATAAATGAATGGAGTGGAATGGGTAAATGTAGATTGGTTGTTTACACCATCAAAAAGTAGAAAGACTAGGGGACACACAATGAAGCTACAATGTAACCATTTAAAACTAATAAGAGAAATATTTTTTTCTCTCGACATCTAATCAAACTTTGAAATTCATTACCAGAAGATGTATCAAAAGCTATTAGTGTGCCTGGGTTTTAAAACGGTTTGGACAAGTTCCTGGAGGAGGAAAGATCCATAAACCATTATTAAAGAGGACCTGGGAAATCCACAGCTTAGCCTGGGACAAGCATTGTGGAACCTGTGTACCTTTTTGAGAATCTGACAGGTACTTGTGACCTGGATGGGGCACTGTTGGAAACAGGATACTGGGCTTGATGGATCTTGGTCTGACCCAGTATGGCATTTCTTAGGTTCTTCAGGAACCTTTTGCCCTTCAGGCCGAGAATGTGTTCGAGCTCAACTCACCAGGGTAGAAAGGGCTGGGATTTTATTCAAGGTATTTATTGATGTCTAATAAATAGGGGGATACTGTCTCATTCTAGACCTGCGGTATCTGAACAAATTTCTAGTTTGGTTCAAAATGCTTGCCCTAGGCACCTTGCTTCTTTTCTTCAAAAAAGGGTTTGGTTATGTTCTCTGGACCTAAAAGATGCCTACGCTTTCATACAGATACATCACAGTCACCTAAGTATCTGCAATTCGTTGTAGGAAACATCATGTCCAGTACCTTCAGCCTTGAGTCCATTCCTCATGTAGTCACAAAGGGGGTCATTTTAGAAGCTCTATTCATGATTTGGACATTTGAAATAGGCCATTCAAATATTCTAGTCACATCCACATCCTAAGAATCATTTTTGAAGGTCCAGAGTTTACATGCAACTGGTGCAATCAGGTCTATGTCACACGGCTGTGTGCTGGGACATTCCTGGGGTGGTCTGAAAAACATACACATGTAATCCCTATTTTAGGCCAGTGCTGCAATTCTCAATTTGCTGTCAGAGATGTCCATGGCTATACCTGCTCTAGGGCACGAATAGGACTCTGCAAAATGTTTGTTTTGGCAAACCAACAACATTAGAAGAAGCAGGGAATGCCCCCTCACTCTCCCAATATTTTTCACTCCTTCAAGAAAGCGTGGCAGTAAGCAAGAAGATATTTGTTAGAGTTCCCACACTGCTGCACATTCCTGTTTTCAAGATGGTGGACAAGGACATGTATGCGATGAAAGATATATGTGTGCAGGCACATATATGTTCCCAGAATGGCAGATGTCCATATCAGGCATGTGCAGGTTTCTAAAAGTGGGTGAAAACCTGCACATGTCTGCACATCCCCGTTTTCCCTTTTATTTCGTGGACAATGTGTATCTTTCAGGGTGGGGAATGGCCAATTTTACAAGGCATTTACATGTGCCCACCTCCTTTCCTGCCCCTTCTACCTTAGACATCTCAGATTTCACCTACATGGCCTTTCTAAATTGTGCCTTAAAATGTCTCATGGTCGTCACGGCATTTCTTTGCAGACCGAGCAGGCACATTTTTCCTTACTTGGACAATTGTCTGGTCAAGAGCATCACTCAGGAAGGAGTTCAAGAATCCATATGCCCTACTAACTGAGTGCTGGAGCTACTAGAGTTTGTCATCAATTACCCCAAATCAAACTTGAGCCTGTCATTCCAATTAGAATTCATTGGAGCTCTGCTCATCACTATGCTGGTGAAAGCCTTCTTTTGCAAGACAAACTCACTCACTTGGTGGCGATCATGGAAGAAATACAACAGAGTCAGCAGACATCAATAAACAAATTGAGAAAATTGGGTCGCATAGCTTTTCGACAGTTCACGTAACTCCCTTGGCACATCTCAAAATGAAATCATTTCAGTGGACCCCGAGTATGCAGTGGACATGGTCCACTTATAAACTCAAGGACATCTTCTCTGTCATTTCGCTTCTCTGGGTCTTCTTGTCCTGGTGGGTGGATCATTCCAGTATGGTAAAAGGTCTCCCTTTCAAATTCCCCCCTGTCAAAAGTTCCTGATGACAGATGCATCCAAGCTGGGATGGAAAGCTCATGTAGATGGATTCTAGACCCAGGGATTCTGGTCCTTCCAGGAAAGCTTGTGCCAGATAAATTTCCTAGAACTGAGAGCAATCTCAAACGTTCAACAAAAACTTTCATGATCCAGACAATCAAGTTGTGATGCATTATATTGACAAGCAGGGATGGACTGGATCATATCTCCTGTGTTGAGAGATGGTAAAGATGTGGAACTTTGCCATTTCTCAGGGGATGACTCTCAGAGCCACACCTGGTAAGGACAATACAGGTTGAGCTGTGTCCTTCAACCTCACAAATGGACCCTGGACTGGGAAATGGCTCAGACCATCTTTCAAGAGTGAGGCACCCCCCTCAATAGATTTATTCGTCACTCCCCAGAACAGGCAAATGGCTCAGTTCTGTTCTGGGGAGAGATGCATTGAAAACTAACCTTGGGTGGTTTCCTCCTCCATTGGAGAAGGGGGGAGGGAGGATCTTCTGGCGTGTATCCTCCCACTGATAGTGAAGACTCTTCTGAAACTCAGAAATGATGGGGGCACAATGATTCTCATAGTGTCTTACCGGCCTAGGCAACTGTGGTTCCCTCTTCTTCTGGAGCTTTCTATCAAAGACCCAGTTTGCCTGACAACCCACCAACTCTGATTAAGCAGGATCAAGGAACTCTATTACATCCCAACATCAAGTCCCTTGCCCTCATTGCTTGAATGTTGAGGGGATATCTTTGTCCACCCTGAACTTGTCAGCTGGTGTTACCATTGTCTTTCTGGCATTGAAAAGAGATTCCATACAGAAGTGATATTATTTCAAATAGAGAAGACTTGCTGTCTGGTGTGCTGGACAGACCCTAGACCCTTTCTCATAAATCACACAAAAATTGCTTGAGTACATTCTACATTTGTTTGAGTATGGTGTGAAAACCAATTCCGTAGGAGATCACTTCAGTGCAATTGGCACCTACCACAATCATGCAGAAGGTAAACTCTTCTCTCTACACTAGGGGTTCTCAAACCAGTCCTCGGGACCCACCTAGCCAATCAGGTTTTCAGGATAACCACAATGAATATGCATACTGTACCTGAATGTAACTTGCCTTTATCTTCTCCTGGAAAGGCTTGAGCTAAATACTACTACTAAAAAAATAAATAAATAAATGAGAGATTTCTATGCATTGCCTCTATTGTATGCCAATCTCTCTCATGCATATTCATCATGGTTATCCTGAAATCCTGACTGGCTAGGTGAGTCCCGAGGATAGAGTTGAGAACCCTTACTTTACAGCCTTTAGTTGTTTGCTTCTTGTGGAGATGGTTTCATAAGAAGCCTTCTCTTAACCCTCTGCAGACCTCAACATTGTTCAAATTCAGCTGATGGAGGCTCCCTTCAAGCCACCGGATACCCATGGGCTGAAGTCCCTCTCCTGGAAGGTCTTGGTTTTGGTGGCAGTAACGTCAGCACTCAGATTTAGTGAGCTTCAAACTCTACTAGTGGATGCATCCTTTACAAAATTTTCAATAATAGAGTAGTATTGCAAACTCATCTTAAGTTCCTTTCTAATGTGGTGTCAGACCTCCTCCTTAATTAGTCAATAGTCCTTCCAACTTTTTTCACAAGACCCCGTGCTCACAAAGGGGGACATACATTGTGCACACTGGACTGCAAGAGAGCCTTGGCTTCTATCTGGAGTGGACTACAGATCATAGAAAATTCACCCAACTTTTTGTTTCTTTTAATCTTGATAGGTTGGGTGTTGCCATCAACAAATGTAAGCTTTCAATTTGACTAGAGGATTGCATTTCTTTCATTTATGCCCAGAATGGCTTGGCTCTTGAGGGTCATGTCATAGCTCATAATATCCGAGTTATGGCTGCGTCAGTGGTCCACTTAAAATCAGCCTCCATGGAAGAGATTTGCACAGCTGCAATGGTGACTTCTGTCCACACGTTCACATCTCCTTAACTGTTTGGAAACAGACTCTTAATATGATAGCAGGTTCAGCCAACCTGTTCTCCAGAATCTGTTCTGGGAATATAATCCAATTCCATTCCCCCCAGGAATCTCATATGTGAGTACCTATCCTGCTTGTCTATGGAGAAAACAGTTACTTACCTATAGCAAGTATTCTCCCAAGGACAGCAGGATAGGTTCTCACAACACTCTATCCTCCTCTTGGAGCTGCATTCTACCTTCAGCTATGGAGCCACTCCAAAAGCTACTAGAAGAAGCTGGGAGAGGTTTGCTGCACAGGGCTCCATCAATGACGTGACCTACAGTATATATGAGGACATATCCTGCTGTTCATGGAGAACATCTGCTACAGATAAAAAAAACAAAAGAGTTACTTAAGTGGCATCAAGTCAGTGCTGTCTCCTAGCAATCCAGTAGCCCCTGGGTTTTCTTGGCAGGGTAAGACTAGAATTAGATTGACAGGCCTTTTCTTCTGAGGCAATGGAGGGTAAAGTGACTTGCCCAAGATCATAAGGAGTGCAAATGGGAATCAAACCCTAATCGTTTTCGGTGCTAGGCTGTTGCTCTAACCACTAGGCTACTTTTTTATATCTATCATAATTTATACCAATGCAGATTGCAAATATAAAACTAATATTAACAATTAATAAATACAATGCATGTTTTTCAAATAAAATAACAAAATATAAACATGTTATAAAAAATAAGAACATAAGAAATGCCATACTGAGTCAGACCAAGGTCCATCAAGCCCAGTATCCTGTTTCCAACAGTGGCCAATCCAGGTCATAAGTACCTGGCAGGTACTCAAAGTTCACAGCTTCCACAATGCTCATCCTGGGGTAAGCAGTGGATATTCCAGATCCTCTTTAATAATGGTTTATGGACCTTTCCTCCAGGAACTTCTCCAAACCTTTTTGATTACGCGTTGAGTGAAAAAATATTTTCTCTTGTTAGTCTTAAATGGGTTACATTGTAGCTTCATTGTGTGTCTTCTAGTCTTTCTACTTTTTGATGGCATAAACAACCAATCTTCGTTAACCCGTTCCACTCCATTCATTAATTTATAGACTTCTATCATATCTCCCCTCAGCCTTCTCTTTTCCAAGCTGAAGAGCCCTAACCTTTTAAGCCTTGTGACCCAGTAGCTCCCCAGGAACCGATGGACACAGATAAGCATCCGGTGGTAGAAGCCGGTACTGCGGGAGAAAGCAGGGATTTCTCTGCAGAAAGAAAAAAAATCAGAACTAATCAAGCAGAACAGCTCACCTCGGGGGAAGGGAGTAGTAAAGCTCTTGATTGGGCACGCCCCAAGAGGAGGCGGGCAGTGCAAGCTAGAAGCACCTGGTTAAATAGTCAGAAACCAGGAAGTGAGGGAGAGCAAAGGAAACTAGGAGAGCCACAGAGGCTAAGAGAGAAGCCAAGAGAACAACAGGGACGGAGAGAATTTCCAGAAGGAGAAACAAGAGTTTCAGAGGGAAAATCTGGAAGGAAATATCTTTGTTGCTGTGATTCCTCCAATAGTCTGCAACTAGCAGGTAGCGTGGTGGAAGACTCAGAAGAGGAAAGGAACTGTTGGAGGCAGAATACTTTCAGAACGCTGAGAGATCCAAGGCTACAGACCAGGCAGAGCTATGGAATAAAAGGCAGAAGGACAAAGAATTCTCCAAGGGAAAACTTCTATATAAGGTACCCAGTGGGGGAGAAGTAGTGGATAAGTGTTATGCTCCAAAGCCAGAGAGAGTGTGCCCTAGTTTTAAAAGCCAAGTCAGACAAAATGGTGGCAGCTGTTTTCAGCAAGGAGAAGCTTTGAATAAAAGTGAATATTCTTACAAGCTAGCTGAAGAACCTAGCCAGGAAAGGGCCGACGTCAGTGCTTTTAAATATCTCTTTAAAGACTCTCCCATTCTCCAGGACCAAGCAGGAAGTCAGTCCTCACTTATGGGTGATGTCGGCGCCGACGGAGCCCTCGCGGAGCAATTTTCCCCAGCTTTCAAAGAAAGCCTTTGGGAATTGCAGCGCGCATGCGCGGTCGTCTTCCCGCCCGAGGGTGCCATCTTAGCCAGTCTTCTTTTTTCCGCGGAGCCCTGCAGACGTCCCCGTCTTGTCCCCGCGAAAAAGTTGATTTTCCTCTTTATTTTATACTTTTTTCTTTCGGTTCGACGCCGATCGTTTTCCCGCCCGGACTCGCGACGCCGGTCTCGAGTCCTCTAGCGTTTTTTCGGTTTTTCTGACTTAGTCAGCTTTCATTTTCGTTTTCCCTGGCAGCCCGGTCCTTTGAATGCACCACCAGCCCCTGCTCAGCAGGGTGGGGGTTTTTGACTCGCTCAGCATAGCCTCTCCCCCCCCGCTGGTTCCTCCCAGCACCGGAGGCCGGCTGGTTCACTTCGGCCACAGGTGGTCCAGCATCACCGCAGATGCCTGGGTACTTCAGGTCGTGCGAGAAGGCTACCTTCTCCACTTCCATCAGGTCCCTCCTGTCAGCATACATTTCATGCAGCTATGGACTCTGTTTAATTCAGTCTAAACTCTGACCCCTGGGTAACGTCAGTCTCTAGGACCTGGCTGCAGCCCCTCCTTGCTAAATCAAGATGGGTAGACCTTAAAGGGAGTGGCCAAAGACAATAGCAGACCTCAAGGGGAACTGCTGGAGAGGCACTATAAAGGACAGACACACTTCCTGTCTCTCTCTCTCTCTCCCTCCTTCATCGGACAGGTTTGGACACTACCATGAGGCTCTGATGATCAACTCCCTTCACCCCTCCCCCTCTCTCTCTCTACCCACATGTTCTGGCCTACCATGCGGCTCTGACCCACAGGTTCTGGCCTCTATCTCTCTCTCACACTTCACACATGCACACACACAGATTCAATGATACACACTGAAACAGCTCTGTAACAATCACTATATACCTCTGTTCAATACCTATGTATTAAGCCTATTTTTACATAAAAACCTTTCTCCAAGCCACACCTGTTTGCTGGTCTTATTACAAGCCCTCCTGCGTCTGTGACGTGAAATGAACCCAGGACCAAGCGGAGACTAGACCAGAGATTACATATTCAGAAGATTACATATTGGGGGCTTGATAGATTGGGAAAGAATATTTCCTGGGCTCTAGCCTGTGATCAAGTACAGATCGAGCTTATTACTATACTAAAGGAAATTCTGATCACTGCTAAGTTAGGACACTGGCCACCATCTCTCATCCATATGGCTAGTACCAAAATACCAGAATTTGCTATAGCTCACCTTGATTGGTGGACAGTTAGTGTTCCCATTTGTTCACCACAAGGCTGCTCTATCTGTACTTTGATCCCATGGTCAGGACAACACACAGTTATTTATCCTGTTGTTAATATTGGGGTGCAATTTGATAATATGCTTATGTATCCTGTGGACCATCTCACATGGGTGCAGCCACTGGACGACACCTGGACTTCATTCAAGCCGATGGACCCCAGTTTGTGTGAGCAGACTACATTTCAGTTCAAGTGTCAACCTCACCAGTTCAAAGAGGCTGACACCTCCTGCTGGAACAATTCTTCCTCTTGCTCCCTGACTGTTAAGCTCTCATATTCCCTGACTACCTCACACAGTTTATATTACCTGGGAGCTGGACACTTTTGTTTTCATCTGTTCTTTCCCCAGAAAGTTTCTTTTTCGATTGCTCCCAGAATGCATGACATTCGCCTTCCCAAGAACACTTTGTTGTACAGTTCAAACTATTTACTAAACAATACCTGGTGCAGTCATACACCACTGGTCTCCATCACCATTAATGGGACAACTTATTCCACACCGCTGGTTACCAATGACTCTATGGACATTCCAGACTTTATCTCATATGCTGTGCATCCATTACCACTTGGCATGGGAGAAGAGACACTACATAAACTGCTCAACTTTACAGAACTCCATGCCTATATTGATCACCTTAAAACAACATCCACTGAAGTGAATCACACCATCGCCTATGAGAATGGACACATTCAACAAATTGTTGGACACTTGCTACAAGATGCTCATGTGTCTGTGTGGGAATTGTTATTTGGTTACTCACCTACTGCTGATCATGTCTTTAATGTTTTTCTTCACCCTATTATTATTTTAACTGCTGTACAAATATTGCTATGCATTATTGTAATTTTCTTGTGCTGTAAGATGAAAAAAAATGTATATTTCCTTGCAGCGCATGTCATACAGAACAACAACATTTTAAGGTAGTTACACTGAACCTCTCCAGCATCCACCCCTACATCCAGGCTAACTTGGCCTGCTAATTTGGCTAATTCGGTATTTCCTATTACACTGAATACCAGAGTCAGCTGCAGTCTAGTATTGCTTCCTATCCTCACTCATAGCATCCTGGTACCGTTTGGTTTTAGCCTCCTTAAAAATTCCTGCAGACCTTATGCACTGTTCACTCTCTCTAAGACGGGTATGTAAGTGGCATATTGGGTTCCCCCCCCAGTAGTGGCTGCTCAACCTAAGACACGAGGTTTGGACTCATAAGGAGACTTGTTTATCTCTAGAACACTAGAGACAGTACTAGAGACAGTACTGTGCAGGACAGGGGACCTGCTAGACATAGCAAGGTATTTAATACAGGAGGTATTCGACGAGCTGCCTACTATCAGGTAATGGCAGCTGGGACAGGTACCACAGGTTTGCTTCCACCAATTCCAGGCACAAATAATAAATAAAAATAAAAAAGGTGTGGGAGATGTCAGCATACATTTCATGCAGCTATGGACTCTGTTTAATTCAGTCTAAACTCTGACCCCTGGGTGACGTCAGTCTCTAGGACCTGGCTGCAGCCCCTCCTTGCTAAATCAAGATGGGTAGACCTTAAAGGGAGTGGCCAAAGACAATAGCAGACCTCAAGGGGAACTGCTGGAGAGGCACTATAAAGGACAGACACACTTCCTGTCTCTCTCTCTCTCTCCCTCCTTCATCGGACAGGTTTGGACACTACCATGAGGCTCTGATGATCAACTCCCTTCACCCCTCCCCCTCTCTCTCTCTACCCACATGTTCTGGCCTACCATGCGGCTCTGACCCACAGGTTCTGGCCTCTATCTCTCTCTCACACTTCACACATGCACACACACAGATTCAATGATACACACTGAAACAGCTCTGTAACAATCACTATATACCTCTGTTCAATACCTATGTATTAAGCCTATTTTTACATAAAAACCTTTCTCCAAGCCACACCTGTTTGCTGGTCTTATTACAAGCCCTCCTGCGTCTGTGACGTGAAATGAACCCAGGACCAAGCGGAGACTAGACCAGAGATTACATATTCAGAAGATTACACCTCCCTCCTATTTTCCGGGAGAACCTTCGCGCCCCCCTCTGCACAGGGAGTTGCTCCTTCAGGAGTTAGCAGGTCTTCTGCAGGAACAGGCGGTGGAACCGGTGCCCCACCACCTGAGAGGTCAAGGCTTTTATTCAAGGTATTTTCTGATACCAAAGAGAACAGGGGGCCTCAGACCCATCCTGGACTTGCGCAACCTCAACAAGTTCCTTGTGCGGGAGAAGTTCAAAATGCTTACCCTTGGAATCCTTCTGCCCTACCTCCAGCAGGGAGATTGGCTATGCTCCTTGGATCTAAAGGATGCCTACACGCACATCCTCATCCACCCAAGCCACCGCCAATACCTAAGGTTTGTGGTGGCAGGAAATCATTACCAGTACAGAGTACTGCCCTTTGGCCTATCCTCCGCACCGCGAGTCTTCACAAAATGTCTCGCGGTCGTGGCGGCCCATCTCCGGCTTCACGGCCTCTATGTCTTTCCGTACCTCGACGACTGGCTCATCAGAGCAGCGTCCGCTCAGGAGGTCACCAACGCCACGTGCCGCACGGTGACTCTGCTGCAGCACTTGGGCTTTGTCATAAACTTCGCAAAGTCCACTTTGCTCCCCTCACAGGATCTCGAGTTCATCGGCGCAAGGCTGCACACTCCTCGGGCACGAGCGTACCTACCGCTCGACAGGGCTCAACGGCTCATGGACCTAGCCGACCGCTTTCGCAGCCAGCCCCTGGTCTCCGCCAGGCGCTTCCTGAGACTGCTCGGCCATATGGCTTCCACCGTCCATGTGACCCCCAATGCCCGCCTGAACATGCGGTCTGCTCAATGGTGTCTCCGCCAGCAGTGGCGACAAGCCACAGGCGGCCTGGCAGACCTAGTGCGCGTCTCCGAGCCGCTGCTCTCGTCTCTCCGGTGGTGGCTCCGGCAGCCGAACCTGATATTCGGAATGCCTTTCCAGTCACCTCAGCCGACCCGGGTGCTGACCACCGATGCATCCCTCCTGGGCTGGGGAGCACATTGCCAAGAGACACGTACTCAGGGCCTCTGGACCACGTGGGAGTCTGCTCAGCAGATCAACTTCCTGGAGCTCAGGGCGATCCGCCTAGCTCTCAAGGCCTTCTCCCACCTGACTTCCCAACAGTCCGTCCTTGTCCAGACGGACAATCAAGTTGCCATGTTCTACGTGAACAAGCAGGGGGGCACGGGCTCCTTCCTCCTCTGCCGGGAGGCACAGAAGCTCTGCTCTTGGGCTGTCAGTCACGGCATTCTCCTCAAGGCAGTTTATCTCCCGGGCCAAGAAAATTGCCTTGCAGACAAACTCAGCAGGGTCCTCCAGCCGCACGAGTGGCGTCTGGATCCCTTGGTAGTTCAGAAGCTCTTCCTCAAGTGGGGTCTCCCCACGGTGGATCTCTTTGCCAGTCCTCACAACCGGCAGCTTCCTCGCTTCTGCTCTCGTCAGCCACACCCCCTTCGGGTTGCGGCGGACGCCTTTCTGATCTCGTGGTCGGGGAGCCTTCTGTACGCTTTCCCTCCCATCCCGCTGATCTCTCGGACTCTTTTCAAGGTCCTCCGAGACAAAGCCTTCATGATCCTGGTGGCCCCTCGCTGGCCCAGGCAGCCGTGGTTTCCGCTCCTGCTGCAACTGGCGGTGGAGGATCCAATCCCTCTGGGGGTACAACCGGATCTCCTCACTCAGGATCAGGGGTCCCTTCTGCACCCCAACCTCAGGTCTCTCAACCTCATGGCCTGGCTGCTGAGAGGGTAGTCCTTGCTCCCCTTCTCCTGCCGGCGGAGGTGGAGGAGGTCGTCTTAGCTTCGCGACGGCCTTCTACCCGCAAATGCTACGCCCTTAAATGGCGTCGCTTTGCAGTCTGGTGTACCCAACAGTCTCAGGATCCCTTCTCCTGCCCGGTGTCGGTGATCTTGCAGTACTTGCTGCACCTCTCTAATCTGGGACTTAAGTCCAACTCCGTCAAAGTTCACCTCAGTGCTCTTTCAGCACATCATGTGCCAGTGGACGGCAGACCTCTCTCCAATGACCCTCTCGTAGCGAGGTTTCTCCGAGGTCTCCTTCTACTTAAACCACCTCTGCGCCCGCCAGCGCCTGACTGGGACCTGAATGTGGTTTTGCAGCGGATCACCTGTCCGCCTTTTGAACCTATGGCTACCTGTTCTCTCCGTTTTCTGTCTTGGAAAACACTGTTCTTGATAGCCCTCACTTCCGCTAGGCGCGTAAGTGAATTGCAGGCCCTCGTGTCTGATCCCCCTTACACTAGGTTCTACAAGAATAGGGTAGTCCTACGGACTCACCCAAAATTTCTGCCTAAAGTGGTCTCCCCTTTTCACATCAATCAGGAGGTGGTACTTCCAACCTTCTTTCCCAGACCACACTCCAGCCGAGCTGAAACGGTCCTCCATACCCTGGACTGTAGAAGGGCATTGAACTTCTACCTTGACCGTACGCGGGTGCACCGTAAAGCTGCTCAGCTTTTTGTGTCTTTTGACCCCAATAAATTGGGGCTCCCGGTCTCCAAGCGTACTCTGTCCATCTGGGTTGCGGACTGTATCTCTTGGGCTTATGGGGCAGCCGGACTCTCCTTAGAAAGTCGAGTCACGGCTCATTGCGTTCGGGCAAAGGCCACGTCAGTGGCTTACCTCCGCTCTGTTCCGCTGGCAGACATCTGCCGGGCCGCTACTTGGTCTTCGAGCCAGACTTTTGCGGTCCATTACTGTCTCGAGAGGGAGTCCCGTAGGGACAGTGCTTTCGGACAGGCAGTCCTCCGTAATCTCTTTGAGGTCTGAGCAACTCCTACCCTCCATCCCGGATGTGGGCTACCGGTGGGTGATAATTCAGCGAAGATTCTATCCTTCTGTGCTGCTGAGCTAGAGGGAGCTCATTTTTGTGCTTAGGGTCTCCGGTAGCCTTGAGCTTGGGAGTCCCATAAGTGAGGACTGACTTCCTGCTTGGTCCTGGAGAAAGCGTAGTTACTCACCTGTAACAGGTGTTCTCCAGGAGCAGCAGGAATCAGTCCTCACTACCCTCCCTCCTCCCCTTGGAGTTGCAATCGTCTGCTTATGTTCTTTTTTGCAAATTTTTATGCTGTCTTTTTTAGCTATGTCATCTGACTGGCTAAGATGGCACCCTCGGGCGGGAAGACGACCGCGTATGCGCGCTGCAATTCCCAAAGGCTTTCTTTGAAAGCTGGGGAAAATTGCTCCGCGAGGGCTCCGTCGGCGCCGACGTCACCCATAAGTGAGGACTGATTCCTGCTGCTCCTGGAGAACACCTGTTACAGGTGAGTAACTACGCTTTACTGCTAAGTATCCAAGCACAGCACCCACGTGTAGAGAAAGGTGGGGAGATAACGTTAGCAGCACATTCAATGTTTGTTTTCCTGACACAAACAAATATGCTAATCAGCCTGAGATAGAGAGGCTCAGCAAACAATTGCTCCCGGGAGAAAAGGAACGCCAGCTAAGTGAAGGGAAGTCACCAGCTGAATCACTTCTCCACGAGTTCAGAGAGTTTTTAGAACATAAGGCAAGTTTTAACTACAGTGCTCCAGAACCAGTTACTGGCTGTAAAGAAGGCATGCCTATTTCTAATTCTCTGCCTTCCTCAGAAGAGGATATGTTAATGGACTGTTCTACATGCTTAATTGAGAAAAACAATTAAGGGGAAAAAGTTTACCTGTTATATGAAGCAATATAGCAGAGGCACTTAACTCGTCCTATACAAGAAGCTGGTAGAAAGTGAATGAGTCAATGTACCAGTGATTGCTATAACAGGAGCACTACTGTTGTAGGAACTTTTCTGTCTCACCCTTTTTGATTGGATCACATGAAGTGAATGTGAATTCCTGAATATAGCCAGGGGCGGTCCAAGGGGGGTGCGGGGCCATGTGCGGAGACTCGGTGCGGGGCCTCATTTGCATAAGTGGCCTTATTTGCATACATATTTACATAATGTTACCAAACACTAACTTTTAGTAAACATGTCTCTTAATGAGTGTATGGATAAAGAAAGACTAAAAGATTTCTACATTACTATAATCCAGTGCCAACCGCCAGGCACATTAGGAACTACTACAAACGCTGCCCATTTAGAACCCATAGCAAACCCGCTGTATCCTGACAGCATTACCAGGACTCACAAAGCACCAGACCCTACCTATCAAAAGGAAACACTGCAAATATTAAACCAGTACATTTCAGAGAATACTGGGGAAAGAGAACAAGTGGCAATGTCAAATAGGAATTACATAAACAGAATACCTCAGCTCAGTTACACATGCAGAACATAGACCATCACCAAACAAGGAATCGCAATTTAGAAACAGGAAGGCAATAATTAAACTGGGAACCCCAAAAGCCAAACTTGGAATGTACAACAACACTGTAGAAATAGAACTATAAATCAATTTCCTCTTGTACCAAACAAAGCGCAGACGTTAATGATGCACATTTCCCAGAGCTTTCATATTCCAGTTAATAAATTCAAAATAAAGAGATATCTTTCTACCTTTTGTGCATTTTTTTTCAGTTGCAATTGCTCCAGCCACTTTCTTCTGGTTTCTTCATGTTTTCTGCTAACTCTCCATCGTCTGCTGTCCATTTGTCCTTTCTTCTCTCTTCTAGTTTTCTTTCCATCCTCTCTCTCTACATCTGCTTTAACATACTAATCTTTCTCCTTTTGCTCTTTCCTCATTCTTATTTCATCCACACAAATTTTACCCCTCCATCCTCAATCCCCACTTACACTCCCAATACCCGGCCAATTGTAGATTTTTCATCCCTCCCACACAAAATATTTTTCCCCTCTCCATTTTACTCTCCCAGCCCCATCCCATTCTAATCCTCCCCCAACATCAGCTCCCTTCTAGTTCCAGTCTCACCCAGCATCCATTCCCTTCTAGTCCCTGCATCAGCCCATTTCCAGTCCTAGCCCCCCATCAACCCATTTCCAGTCCTAGCTCCCCCATCCATTTTCAGTCTGTCCCTTCATCAGCTCATTTCCAATCCTAGCCCCCCATCAGCCCATTTCTAATCATTTCCTAGCCCCACCATCAGCCCATGTCAAATCCTAGCTCCCCTCCACTCAGCCCAATTCCAGTCCAAGCCCCCCCATGAGCCTACTTCCAGTTCTAGCCCCTCCATGAGTCCATTTCAATTCAAGCCCCCACCACAGCCCATTTCCAATCTTAGCTCCCCCCAACAGCCCATTTCCAGTCCTATCCTAGCTGCTCCATCAGCCCATTTTCAGTCCTAGCTCCCTTCCCTCACAGCCCATTTCCATTCCAAGCTCCCTCCCCATCAGCTATTTGCAGTTCAAGCCTCCCCGTCCACTCAGTCCATTTCCAGTCATAGCAATCCCCCAACCCATTACCAGTCCTAGCCCCCCATCAACCCATTTTCAGTTTAAGCCCCCCCTATAACCCATTACTAGTCCTAACCCCCCCATCAGCCCACTTCCAGTCTTAACCCCATCAGCCCATTTCCAGTCAGCCCCCCATAGCCCATTGCCAGTCCTAACCCCCCCCCATCAGCCCACAGCCCATTACCAGTCCTAACCACATCAGCCCACCTCAAGTCCTAACCCCTCCCCATCAGCCCATTTCCTGTCCTAGCGCCCCATAGCCCATTAGCAGTCCTAACCCCCCCATAGCCCATTAGCAATCCTAACCCCCATCACCCTATTTCCAGACAGCCCCCATCAGCCCACAGCCCATTACCAGTCTTAACCACCCCCCCAGCCCATTTCCAGTCCTAATCCCCCATCACCCCATTTCCAGTCAGCCTCCATCAACCCCCAGCCCATTACCAGTCTTAACCCCCCCAGCCCATTTCCAGTCCTAACCCCCCCCATCACCCCATTTCCAGACAGCCTCCATCAGCCCCCAGCCCATTACCAGTCTTAACCCCCCCCAGCCCATTTCCAGTCCTACCCCCCCAGACCATTTCCAGTCCTAACCCCCCTCTCCCCATTTCCAGACAGCCTCCATCAGCCCCCAGCCCATTACCAGTCTTACCCCCCCCCAGCCCATTTCCAGTCCTACCCCCCCAGACCATTTCCAGTCAGCCTCCATCAGCCCCAGCCCATTAGCAGTCTTAACCTCCCTAGCCCATTTCCAGTCCTAACACCCCCCCAGCCCATTTCCAGTCCTAACACCCCCCCCAGCCCATTTCCAGTCCTAACCCCCCATCCCCCCATTTCCAGACAGCCTCCATCAGCCCCAGCCCATTAGCAGTCTTAACCCCCCTAGCCCATTTCCAGTCCTAACACCCCCCCCAGCCCATTTCCTGTCCTAACACCCCATCACCCCATTTACAGACAGCCTCCATCAGCCCCCCAGCCCATTACCAGTCTTAACCCCCCTCCCCTCCCCTTCCCTTCCCTTCCCTTCTGGCAAATTAAAAAAAAAAAAAACTGGCTCTAGCTGCTGCCGCTGCCGCGTCCATCGCAGCAGCGGCAGAATGGAGTGTCCCGCGGGGCCCCCTCTCCTCGTTGAGCCCTCTGCAAGGGCTTTCAGATTCGCGAAGGGAGAGTGCTCCCTCGCGTCTCTGTAAAGCCCGCAGGGGCTAATGGGAAATTTCCCATCAGCCCCTCGCGTCTAAAGGGGCAGATGGGAAATTTCCCATTAGCCCCTGCGGGCTTTACAGAGACGCGAGGGAGCACTCTCCCTTCGCGAATCTGAAAGCCCTTGCAGAGGGCTCAATGAGGAGAAGGGGCCCCGCGGGACACTCCATTCTGCCGCTGCTGCGACGGACGCGGCAGCGGCAGCAGCCAGAGACAGGTTTTTTTTTAAATGTAATTAAAAAAAAAAAAGCAGAATGTTCTTTGCGCGGGGCCCCCTGAAACGCGGGGCCCTGTGCAAAAAACATTCTTGCTCAATGGACGGGCCGGCCCTGAATATAGCACAGCATTGCAAGTTTGTTTAGCAAGTTTCTTTACTCTTGTTTTGGATTTATACTTCTGCACCGTCTGTACCATTTGAACTGCACAACTGGCAAATAAACCTCATGAAAAATAAATTTCTCTTTGCCATGCCTTACTGCTCGAAGCACTAAACACAACTACAACTAATTGCCTCCAGGGCATCACAAGGTAACCCCTCCTTAAACCCCCAAGGTTAGGGAGCGGGCGGCGTGATAGCCTTTCCTCATAGGGGTATCCTTCCATCCCCTTTACCAGTTTGGTGACTCTTCTCTGTAACTTTTCTCATTCCGCTAAGATACGTTGACCAGAATTGCACACAATATTCAAGGTGCAGTCAAACTATGGAACGATACAGAGGCATTATAATATCCTTAGTTTTATTCTCCATTCCTTTCCTTATGATTCCTAGCTTTCTATTTGCTTTCTTGGCCACTGCTGCACACTGGGCAGAGGGTTTCAATGTATTATCCACGATGACATCTAAATCTTTTTTCCTGGGTGGTGGTTTCTAAGGTGGTACCTTGCATCGTGTAACCAAAGTTTGGATTGTTCTTTCCTAGGTGCATAACTTTGCACTTGCCCACATTATATTTCATCTGCCATTTGAATGCCTAATCTTCCAATTTATCCAATTCCTCTTTCAATTTTTCACAATCCTCTTGGGTTTTAACAACTTTGAATAATTTTGTGTCATCTGCAAATTTGACCACCTCACTCGTTATTCCCATTTCCAGGTCATTTATGAATATGTTAAAAAGCAGCAGGCCCAGCACAGATCCCTGGGGTACTCCACTATTCTCCATTGAGAAAACTGGCCATTTAGCTCTACTCTCTGCCTTCTACCTTTTAACCAGTGTCTGATCCACAATACTACACTGCCTCCAATCCCATGACCTTTTAATTTTGCCAAGAGTCTCTCATGGGGGATCTTGTCAAAGGCTTTCTGAAAATCCAGATAGACAAAGGTGAGCCGGTTGATACAGTGTATCTGTTTATTCACACCTTCAAAAAAGACCTTTTTTGGCTAAATCCATGTTGGCTTTCTTGCATTAAACCATGACTGTATACATGATCAGTAATTTTATTCTTTTTAATGGTTTCTACCATTTTGCCTGGTACTGATGTCAGCCAACAGGATGAAATTGTCCCCAGAATCATTCACCATAATCCTGAACAAAAAAAGCAGGAGGTTGATGTTGAAAAGCACGTATACGATCAGTGTCATTTTTTTAAAAAATTTGCAGTAGTTGTATATAACACTAAATGACCAAAACTGTAAGTGTTTTTAAGGATGGCCTTAGATGAAGTAAAGGCAGGGAAAAGCATGTACAAAATGTGAAATTCAACAGCATATAGTTTGTTATATATTCCATACATACATACTTCTCTCATGCTGAGACTCAAGTTTGAACCTGTTCTATCATGGGTCCAGCTCTGTAGAACTCTAGTCCCAAGGAGATAAGGTTGGAAGTGAATCTGCTGGGCTTTAGAAAGAAATTGAAAGCTTATTTTTTTTTAAGCAGGCATTTGGTCCAGATTTATCACAGGTGATTTTCCTATCTTTTGTAATGAATATCTGCTGAGTGTGTAATCTCTACTATTTTGAATATTTGCTTTGGTGTGCAGGGCCAGTGGAAGAAGATGAGGGGCCCTAGATGAACCTCCCCATTGCCGCCGCTATTGCTCCTTTCCGTGACATGCAGCAGCTGCAATAGCCGCAAACAGCCTCACAGTGCATACCTTGAAACTCTGGCGCCACAGTGCAGTTTGCTTCTGCCCTCTCTCCAACACCCAATGCCAACATCCTGTTTGCAGCCCTGAGAGGGATGGCAGAGTTGGCAATAGGTGCCCAAGAGGACCGGTGTTCTAGGCAACTGCCTACTTGGTCTAATACTAGAGTGGAGTAGCAGCCTAATGGTTAGAGCACTGGCTTGGGAGCCAAGAGACCAGGGTTTGATTCCCACTAGCACTCATTGCCAGAGCTGGAGCCAGCAGATTACAAAGAGGGGGAGGGTATGCAAATTAGATATTACACATATTGGCCACATGACGGTGTGGCAGAAAATGTGCCATCTGACCCATACATGCACCTAGGGAGCTATGTCAGGGCCATGGGCCATGTTCCAGTGGGCAGATGACCCCTCACTCTAATCAAGGGAGGATGTGGCTGAGGTTTACCAGTTCTGAACACTTATATAATACTTCTACCACTGAACCTGGGCCTCCAGTGTTGGAGCTTGCTGATCGATGTCTCCTGCCTGGCTCACTAGCCCAGGGGCTGTGGCTTTCCATGGACCTGGGAAGCCCTTGCGCTCTTTGCTGGTCCAGTGGGCCTTTATTTTCCTGAAAGTTGGGGTATAACAGAAGAAGTGAAACAAATATTGATAAACCGGGAAAATGTATTACAAGTATTTGATAAACTGAAGAGTAGTAAATAACCTGGACCGGATGGTATACATCCAAGGGTGTTGAAAGAACTGAAAGATGAGATTGCAAACTTACTATTAGTAATCTGTGAACTATCATTAAAATCATCTGTAGTACCTGAAGATTGGAGAATGGCCAATATAACACCAATTTTTAAAAAGGGTTCCAAGGGTGATCCGGAAAACTACAGACCAGTGTGCCTGACATTGGTACCGGGCAAAATGGTAGAAACCATTATAAAGAATTTATTTATTTATTTATTTTATTTACATTTCTTCTATACCGCACTATTTGCTATCAGCGCGGTTTACATAGAACTAACAGTTTCCGACAAAAAACAAGAGTCAGGTCATTACAAAGAACAGGAGCATCAACTTGGCTAACCAGGGAAAACTATCTACATGTGTGGAACATTGAAATAAGTAATTGTATGCCTGTGGGATGGAGTTATTGTGTGTTAGTCATGCATGGTGGCTGTGGTTCGGAGGAGTCTATTAGGTACTTAGTAAAGAGGAGGTGTTTTAAGGCCTTCCTGAACTGGCTCAAGTTGGGGATAGCTCTGATGTGTGGTGGTAGGGAGTTCCAGAGGCTTGGGGCGCTCAAGCTGAAGGCTCTATTTGAAGTTGTTATGGAGCATCTTGTCATAGCCTTTGGCATTGCTAGCATGTTGGCTGCAGCGGTTCTTCTTGTCCTGTTGGGTGTGAGTGGTTGTATGAGGTCACTTATTGAGGAGGCGGATAGTCCGTTAATAGCCTTGAATGTCATCACTAAGGTCTTGAAGCTAATCCTGGCTTGGATGGGGAGCCAGTGCAGTTGAATCAGTAGGGGTGTGATATGCTCTCTCCTTGGTGCTCCGAAGAGGATTCGCGCTGCACTGTTCATTGCGAGTTGTAAGGGATGTAAGGTTGCCTGAGGGAGTCCTTGTAGGATGGCGTTTGAGAAATCAAAAAGAATACAATTACTGAACATGTAGATAGTCATGATTTAATGGGAGAAAGCCAACATGGATTTAGCCAAGGAAAGTCTTGTCTTACCAATCTGTTAATTTTTTTTGAAGGTGTAAATAAACAGGTAGGCAAAGGTGAGCCGGTCAATATAGTATATCTGGATTTTCAGAAAGCCTTTGACAAGTTCCCTCATGAGAGACTCTTGGATGAATTAAAAAGTCATGGGATTGGAGGCAGTGTACTATTGTGGATCAGGAAATGGTTAAAAGATAGAAAGCAGAGTAGGGCTAAATTGCCGATTTTTGCAATGGAGAAAGGTGAATAGTGGAGTACTTCAGGGATCTGTGCTGTGCCAACTGCTTTTTAACATATACATAAATAACCTGGAAATGGGAATAATGAGTGAGATGATCAAATTTGCAGATGACTCAAAATTATTCAAAGTTGTTAAAAACGCAAGAGGATTGTGAAAAATTGCAAGAGGACCTTGATAAATTGGTAGAATGGACGTTCAAATGGCAGATGAATTTTAATGTGAACAAGTGCAAAGTTATGCACCTAGGAAAGAACAACCCAAACTATGGTTACATGATGCAAAGTTCCACATTAGGAACCACCACTCAGGAAAAGGATTTAGGTGTCAACTTGGATAATTTGTTGAAACCCTCTGCCTAGTGTGCAGCGGTGTCCAAGAAAGCAAATAGAATGCTAGGAATCCTTAGGAAAGGAATGGAGAATAAACCAAAGGATATTATAATGCTTTTGAATCATTCCATGGTGTGACAACACCTTGAATATTGTGTGCAATTCTGGTGTCACATCTTAAAAATGATATAGCGGAATTAGAAAAGGTACAAAGAAGAGCCACCAAAAAGGTAAAAGGGATAGAAGGATACCTCTATGAGGAAAGGCTTAAAACATTAGGGCTTTTCAACTTGGGAAAGAAGTGGCTGAGGGGAGATATGATAGAGATTTATAAATTAATAAATGGAATGGAACGGGTAAACGTAGATCGGTTATTTATTCCATCAAAAGACTAGGGGGACACGCAATGAAGCTACATCGTAACCCATTTAAGACTAAGAAGAGAAAATATTTTTTCACACAATGCGTAATCAAACTCTGGAATTCATTATCGGAGGATGTAGTAAAAGCTGTTAGTGTAGCTGGGTTTAAAAAAGGTTTGGACAAGTTCCTGGAGGAAAGGTCCATAAAGCATTATTAAAGAGGACCTGGGAAATCCACTGCTTGCCCTGGTACAAGCATTGTGGAGCCTGTGTACCTCTTAGGAACCTGCCAGGTACTTGTGACCTGGATTGGCCACTGTTAGAAACAGGATACTGGACTTGATGCACCCTGATCTGACCCAGTATGGCATATTCTTATGAAACAACTGGCAACTGTGGGTGCTACTGTCAAAGCTGTGCTAGTGGTGGCGGTTATAGAACATGAAAAGTACAGGAAGAGGGCACAGATAGTCGGTAATGAAATGAAATAAAATCACAGATGATGACCTCGTGGTCAGAAGGGGGTCTTGTATCACCAACCTTGACATTATAGGGCAAGTCTCTTGTCACCAGTCTATCTGGGCTGCATGACGGCTGCTTCTCCATAGCCATCTTAGTGGTTCCTGCAGTAGGGAAGCTGACATATAGGGCATAGGGTGTCACCACAGACATTGGGTGTGCAGCTTTGGAGCTGTGGGGCTGAATGTACAACATGGCAAAGATGTACCTCAGTGGCCTAATGCAGCATAATGCTACTAGCAGACCATTCAATGGGTACAGGGTAATGAGTATGGCGGTGGACAGCACAGGTGAGGCTGGGACTGCTGTATCTGAGATGTAGACAGTCAACTAGGTGCCCATAATGGGAGGTGGGGGGCACCTGTGATTTACATGCCATGCTGGACTACAGTGTCTAACAGCCTCTGTGCCCATAGGGCACTGCCTGGGCTTTGGGCTCTATACCTCAGCCTGTCTCTGTGCCCCAGCCCTGCTGTTATACATTCATAGGTGGCATAATCCTGATCTTTATGACTCATGTCCACATGGCTTTCTTGCTTTCTTGGATGTCGCCTCATAGGTACTGGGGGCTTTTCATTTGCTACCTGCAGCTGTCCCACATAGCCTACAGGACAGCGCTTTGTGACATGTTAGGATGGGCTCAGCCCTTTGAAAGAGATCTGTGTTTGCTGGCCGCTTATGTGCCAAAGAGGCTGGACTGGCTCTCAAGCCAGCTCTTTGCCTTGTAATGGCAGTGACACAGGTTCTCGTTTGGGTTCTGCAGGTGTGTACTGGGTGCATTACAGGTGCTCTATATTTTGCCACTCTGCCACCCTTCTGAGTGGTCTAACATGTGTTCAGCAGCCACAACTACCACCACTACTACTTCTTATCATTTGTATAGCACTACAAGGTGTATGCAGCGCTGTACATATAGATGTAAGAGACAGTTCCTGCTCATCAGAGTTTACAATCTAATCAAGATGAAGAACATAGCAAAACTGGGGACTAGAGTATGGTAAGATACACATAAGCAGTGAACAAGAGAGTGAGGGGCATCAGGATCCAAAAGCAGTCTCTAAGAGGTGGATTCTTAGCCAGGATTTGAATAGGGCTACAGAAGGAGCCCAACATATTGACTTGGGTAGTTTTTCCAGGCATATGAAGCAGCAAGGTGGAATGTACAAAGCCTGGAGTTGTCAGTGGCAGAGGACGACACAGATAAAATGGATCTGCCAGAGGAGCGGAGTTCCCAAGGAGGGATGTAGAGTGAGATAAGAAGGTAAGGTGAGGAGCTGCAGAATGAATTCACTTGTAGGTCAGTAGGAGAAGTTTGAACTGGATGCCGAAACATATACAACATACATTGTCCACCCTTTACAGCGGTGTTCTGCAGATATCTGACATAGCACCCCATCTGATATTACATCTATGTTAACACAGCACTGTTGGGCCCCATTTCCCCTAGGCAGCTGTGTGGCCCATGGGTCATACTGATGCCAGGCATCCACTTTATATGGCTACAGGTCAGCAGGAAGTACTTCTCCCTATCATGTTTGGGTCACCTCCCAATAGGTCTGTTTGCTAGCTAGCCACATGAATCGCATGAAAGGAACAACAGTGTGGTTTTGGTGGTGGGCTGGCAGGGTCCCCCCATGGGGAGGACATATGCAGATAGCTGCCACCCTGTGTCATTCTTGGAAACAGTGTTCGACCTGTCACAGGGGGCTACTTACATACTTGAGTGAGTCACCTTGTATTCTCCTTCAGTGTTGCTTGGGTCTATTGGGTCTTTTCCCTACAACAGTATCACAGAGATTGATAGTTGAAGCCCAGGACAACAAATTACAGATGAGATGGTTTACTGCGAGCATTGAAAAATAATGGCAAGAGAGACATACCGGTATATAGATTCTGTAAGAAAAAGCTGGAAAGAGTGACTTAACTCACATCTGGCTGTAAAGTTCTGAGGGCAGAAAATTTCTATATCAAAAGGCACAATAAAATAGCACGTCTCATCCCTTGGGAACTCTCTAAATACTGCAACATTGCTGTGCCAGAAAAGCACTGGGATCATGACCCTAAGAAAATTACAGAGAATGAAGAGGTTATAATCACCTGGGATACCCCTATTCCGACTGATAAAAAGCTGGATGTAAGGAAGCCAGATATAGTGGTAAAAGAGAAGAATACCAGAACAGAATTGATCGAAGAGGTGTCAGTCCAAAGCGACTATTCTGTGAATCCAGAGTTGTCAAGTTACCCATTTCCAGGAGTGAGTTTGTTTGCCAGTTCTGGTTTTAAATTTGAATTGCAATGCAGTATGGTATTTGTAATCCCTAATTTTACCCATTGAAATCAGTGCTGCAGGTCCCATAATGCACCAGAATGAGATTGCCAGAAATCCATGACTGGTTTAAAACCTCACTCTTGGAACTGGGTAACTTAGCAACTCTGTGAATTGCATTCAGAGGGAGAAGATCTTCAAGTACCAAGAAATGCAGTCAGAGACCAAGAAAATGTGGCAGAAAGATATTGAGTTATTTACCATCAGGACCGTACCTAGCCCTGTGCGAGTGGTGCGGCCGCACAGGTCGCAAAGGCTTAAGGGGTGCATTTCAGCTGTCTGCCGTTGCCTGCCACTGCCACTTTTTCTTATCTCAGCGGCGGCAGGCAATGGCAGACAGCTGAAATGTGCCCCTTAAGCCTTCTTGCGGCATGCTAAGCAGATCTGTCCCTCCTTCCTCTGACGCGGTGTCAGAGAAGGGAGGAACAGATATGCTTAGCGCGCTGGCGACTTGCATATCGGGCGTGCCTCTTCTCTCCCGCCCCCATTCAAAAAGTGGTTAAATGAAGGTGCGGAGGGGGGGGGCGTGCGCCCGATGTGCAAGTTGCACAGGGCGTGATTCACGCTCAGTACGGGCCTGTTTACATCATGCTAGGTGCCAAAGAATAATTTCCAAGTAATTCCAGAAGGAGCTTGAAGAATAGTCTAGAATTTGTCAGCTGAGGTCATGCATTTGAGTTGCAGAAATCCAAGGGAACAATATAGTATAGGGGATGAAGTACTTCTGTCCACAAAAGAAGACCTAGGTGTGATTGTGTCTGATGATCTTAAAGTAACTAAACAGGTAGAAAAGGCGACGGCAAAAGCTAGAAGGATGCTTGGGTGCATAGGGAGAGGAATGGCTAGCAGAAGAAAGGAGGTGATAGTGCCTCTATATAAGTCTTTGGTGTGACCTCATTTGGAGCATTGTGTGCAATTCTGGAGACCGCACCTTCAAAAGGATATAAACAGGTTGGAGTCGATACAGAGGGTGGCTACTAAAATGGTTAGTGGTCTTTGTTATAAAGCATATGAGGAAAAGGATCTTAATATGTATGCTTTAGAGGAGGCGGGATAGAGGTGATATGATTGAGAAGTTTAAATACCTCCGTGGCATAAATGCACAGGAGAAGAGCCTCTTTTGATTGAAAGCAAGCTATGCTACAAGGGGACATGGGATGAGGGTGAAAGGGGATAGACTCAGGCGTAATATGTGGAAATATTTCTTTATGGAAAGAGGGGTAGATGCGTGGAATAGTCTCCCAGTGGAGGTGGTAGAGATGAGGACAGTATCTGAATTCAAAAAAGCATGGGACAAACACAGAGGATCTCTTAAGGAAAAAAGGGGACTGTTGCAGTGGTTGATATGGAAGGGCAGACTAGATAGAAACATGATGGCAGAAAAAGACCACATGGCCTATGTTACTATGCCGAGCATTAGCAGTTCATTTGAGAGACTGAGATCATACTCTACATACCCTGGGGCTTAGGAGTGTGGATCATGACTGTCATGGTATGTGCAAAACTAACTCATTTGTATAATTTTTTTTGTATCAATATTAATTCACAACTCTATCATACAGATCTAAAATACATTTTGCCCCTCCCCTAACTAGATCCCTCTCCTCTGTATACATGCAGCATAAGGACAGAGATACCTGCCCAGAGCTCAAGTATAGCTTCCATCAGGGCATGCAGTTCTACTCTTATGCCTTCCAAGTGGCCCAGCATGTGGTCCTGGGCCTAGGTGACTGCTCCAAAGCCCCATTTCATCTCCTGCTGGTTGGCCTAGAGATGCAGCAGGACCTCAGGCTCTGCCTGTCCCCAGGATGCCTTATGATAGGGCGCTTGTGACCCTCCCCACAAACAGCCCATGCTGTGCCACAGTGAGTGGCTGCTGTGGCAGAGCAGGGTTCTCAGCTGGGCCTGCCTTGCCCTCCCGCCCTCCTAACTCCACCTTCCCCTTAACCCTTCTCTCCCTCTCCAGACCCCCCTCCCATCTCCCCTAGCCTCCTCCTTCCTCCTGTACCCCCTCCCCTTTCCTCCCCTCCACCCTTTCCAATCCTCTTCTCCATAATCATCTGGCTGCCCTCACTGGGCACATGGTGCATGTGCATTGTTGCACCTGCAGGTGGAGTGGGCCGTCCTGTGTATAGCTCACATGAGCCCACATAATGCATAGACTGCAGGGATCCCTGTGCACTGTCCCGGCTGTGGCAGCTATCACCTCCTCCTCTCTAGAGGTGTCTATAAGCAACTAGTGGCTGCTGACACTCAAAGAGCTCAGGGTCTGTGATGGGGCTGTAGTCGGGTCTGTTGCTACAGCTTCCTGCTCCATCATCACCACCTCCTCTGCCTCCTCCTGCTCCTTTGCCTCCTCTGACTCTTCCTCTTCCCTCTCTGCCACTGCCACTTGGCCCAGCTGCGCTGCTGCTGCTGCAAATGGGATAGTGGAGGTATATGATCAGTTTTCACAGGCTCCATATAGATTCCCACATCGTACACATTCATCCCTGCTTCTCAGCCGCTGGTCTGTCACCTACCCTGTCTGTCACTCCTACCTAAATAAAACTGCTACGTACCTGACATCGGGCCTGCACTGTGTGCCACATGTATTTCCTTGATCCAGATCACATACCCAACCACCTTGGTCTCCCCCATGCATTGATTCTCCTGCATACTGTTGTATATTGCCTCTCCACAGAGTGCTCAGGTGTTACCTGTGTTCTGCTGTCCTGCTGCTGCTTATCTTACCCTCCTGCTGCTTCCATGTATCCCTGTCCAGCATCCATGCTACTTGCTACTCCTGGGTCACTGGGGTTTACCTACTTTCATTTGTGCACTACTCCACCATCTTTTCTCCGCTCACACATCTGGTTCCCTGCCCTGCCCTTTCTGCCAGCATGACTGCTGCCTGTGATCTGACACCCACACTCATTTCTTGGGTATCACCTGCACTCCCTTGCTCTTACTGCACATGCTGCTGTTCTTTCTCGGTGTCTGACAAATCATGGCATGCATGCTACTCTTGACCTTTGCTGCAGCTACCTGCCTCAGGGTCCACCACAAACTCTGTGCCAGCATGCACTATCCTTTATGACTGTGCTATCACTTGCCTCCAATATCTAGAGCTCTGAGAGGTTTGAGATAGCTGGTCCAGCAAAATGCAACCCTCGTGGAGAAATGACCTGACATTTTTTCAGAAAGCATACTTTATTCACCACCCTCCCAGTTGCCACAGCCTCCTCAGTTGCCCCCAAGCCAAATGCCCAGGGAACAAGTGATGGAGTTGTGTCATCTGGGAGAGCATTGCTTACAGTTCACTTCTTGGCTGGATATTTCTCCTTGAGGATTTTATTGGTTACATTTGCTATGGTTGTTTTTTGGGACTGCCAAGCTGTTTCATACTCCATATATTGTCAGGTTTAGGTTGTGTTTTAGTGAAGATTGGTCACATTGATTTGATAGTTCTTGTGCACTCCCCTGGTTGTATTGTTGCCTGGCACCATCTCCATGCCATTTAACACCCTCCTCATGGACCCCAGACACATATGACTCCGCATCTGATGGCCCAACATCACTCACACACATTCCACATATCTTGATGCTCCTGCATCTCCCTCCTTAGCCACGCCAGGAATAAGCCTCTTTTGGCATGAGGCCCTGAAAGTGAGTCTTCAGGGTCTCTATGTCCTTGCGTATCCTTTACCTCCTTTAGGGGACAGAGGTGGAGCCAATGCTTACTTGCCCATCCAGCACCTCTGACATCCTATGCCTTCCCACTAGTGGAATCCATCTGCCTCCACTGACTTTCTTGGCACTATGGATACCTTGTCTGCCCTTCTGTTGGTGGAGCCTGTAACTCATTTTGCCTTGCAACTCTAGGGCATTTTGGTCTTTGCTTCCTGCACTCATCTGTCTGCTGCCTGTCGCTGGCCAGCTTTTGAGTGCATGGGTTTTCTGCATGGTTTATGTTTTTCATGAGCCTCTTACTGGTCCACACTGTGGACTGTGCCCCTTGTCTGTCTTTAGCATTCCCGCTTAGTGGCCAGTGTAGCTGCTGCAACCGCAGGATTTGTTTTGTTCATCTGATCTGACATTCTAGTACAGTTTTGGGTCCCGACCACCCCCTGCCATCCCCATGCCATCACCTGCTGGGAGATCACCGCTCCCTGGTTGTGTCTGACCCCATCCCTATGCATGCCTGTCCACTTATGCCCCTGTAGCACCCTGCTGTCCATGGCTTCATTAGCACTTATTGAAAAGGGGTCTGGCGGATCGAGCTCCAGATTGCATGGACAGCCTGTGCCCTCTTGGCAGATAAAGGACATTGCCTTGTTCTATTATCATGTAGCAGAGCTGCCTTGTCACATGGGAGAGGTTGGGCAGCCATATCATCATTTCCACAACTCCTCACAATGTCTTCATGCTCTGCCACTGCGTGCCCATACGTGCTTGCATATTTTCCTACGGGCATGCACGTCCATGTCCCCATCTTTGAAAATGGTGCCTTGCATGGCTTCTATGCTATATTCTCCAAGGGCTGAACGTATGGCTGCCCCCTGAATGTTCACATGGTGAATGTTCACATGGTGATTTTGCACAGTCCCTGCCTGTGCACAGGCCTGGTTGCAAAATTGTCTGTATTTTTTGCACGTCCAGTTCTGCACGCTCCCCCTGTTGCCCGGCATCCTTTCTAAAATGTCACTTTAGATGCCTATGATGCTTTTATAAAGTTGAGATAAAATAGGCGCCTCTTTGGACATTTCACATAGGTGCCTGCCAGGACTGTACCAAGCCAGAAATTTGCAACTAAGAAATCTGGTGTCCCTCCTCCACCCAGCCACATTCAGTATTTTACTATTTTTGAACTTCCTGTAAGCCCAATGATGATATCAGTGTCCCATTCCGTGCTTGCGCCCTGTGCGGCTGCACCACTGGTACAGCCCTGGTGCCTGCTATGAAATTACCTTCAAGATGGGGCTAAGATGATTATTCTTATTTCCCATAGTTAGTCAAGTGGCTGTATTTTGTATCCACTGCAAACGTTTAAGGCTGGTTTGTAGCAATCCCTGATACAAACAATTGCAGTAATTGAATTTAACCATAACCATAGAATAAATAATTATTAACAAGATCAACCTAGTTTTCAGATGGCAAATCTGGCACAGACTACTGAAGCATGACCTGATTGCTGCTGAAATCTGGGTATACACAGGCAACTGATCATCCACAGGAACACCCAGGCTTGACACCCAGTCTGTCAGCTTCAAAGTCTGACCTGCTATAAAAGGAAGAATGGGCAAGGGTGTTTTCTGCCTAGAGATCACATGCCAGAGATCTATTGATATTAAAATGCAATCTATGTCAAAATGGCCAATCTGCCACAGTTTGAAAATAAACTGACGTTAACCCTAATGGCTTGATGGTCCCTTGACACATAAAATGCTCAAACATCATCCACAAATACCCCCCCCCCCCCCGACACTCTCATTAGTCAAAGGGGAAATACGAAGAATAAATAAGAATGATGAGAGTATAGAGCAGGAATCTCAAACTCTGGTCCTAGAGATCCGCAAACCAGTTGAGTTTTCAGGATATATATACTGAATATGTATGGATACATTTGTATGCTCACTGCCTCCACTGAATGCAAATCTTGCTCTTATATATTCATTAGGAATATCTGAAAACCCAATTGGTTTGTAGTCTATGAGAACAGGTGTTTGAGATCCCTGGTACAGAAAACCCTGTAGAACTCCACAGCACAAAGGTCTATATTCTAAGAAATAACTTTCCCAACAGATGGACTGAGCCCTTTCTGCCAAGAATGCTGAAAAACATGTCAAGGGGTAGCCTACAAAGCCCAGTTGTTGTAACTGATCTAATAATAAGTCATGGTGGACAGTATCAAAGGCTGCAGATAAATCTAGTTTTATCCAAAGTGCATCCCAGCTCTAATCTGCCTTCACATGAATACCATACAGCATGGCTAACAGTACTGTCTCTGCACTGTGATCAGGATGGAATCCAGTCTGCACTGGATGAAAAGCCTGGATCTGCTCCAAATATTCTATAATTTGGCTCTAAATCACCTTTGCAATGATTTTCTCTACCAATGGCAAATTAGAAACTGGTTGATAGCACAATAGATTTTTTAGATTTTTACTGATTTTATTTTGCTTTATTCAGGATGGAAAAATTACAGCTTTTTAAAAATCTTCTAAAAGATTACCCCCCTCCCTCCAAAGAAAAAATAAAGGGTAATATTCAATCTGCAGTGGTCAGCATTTTTTTAATACAGGCCACCATGGATACAAATAATTTGGATATTCAGCAGCAATATGTGGATAGCGGCTGCCATGGCATATCCAGACTATGTGGGTACTGTTCAGATAGCTATCATCATTACCTGGATAGCAGTGATATTCAGCCTATTCAGATAACTTATCAGGAAAGCAGTTAGGACAGAGTTGTTTTGCAATCCTAAGTTCTCCAGATAATTATATAGATAGTGATGCTGAAAATTTGTTGCCATCCCAATAAACTCTGATATTCAGCAGCACTGTCTGCATTGCGCTGCCGAACATCTGTCTCATCCACATTTATCCTGGTAACAGGTATTGTTACTCAAATGAATGTTTTTGAGTATTTGCCCCGACTATATTATAAAGGGTGTAGTCTTCTCTATCAATACCTTAATAACTGTGTTGGCACCAGATCAGATCTATTAGATGAGATTTTCACTCCTTCCGAGATTTTCTCAGCTTCAAGAGGCAGGACATGTCTAAAAGATGAGAAGGGACATTAATTAACCAGTTCTAAATCTCCTAACTTCTCCCTTCTCTTGCTCTTTGGAGCTTTTAACTAACATAAATCCTCATCTTCAATGAGAGTTTGTACCTCTATAATTTTTCCTCAAACAAGTCTGCAGACCATGGTTCATGGAATTGTCTCTATCCCTTCTGAATATATGTGTGTATGTTGTCTCTCTGTGTGCCCTTGACTTGCAGGGAAGAGGTAGTTTGAATGGGTTAGGAAATTTGACTCTTAAAGATTTGACTCTTAAGATGGGCTTTCTGATGGCTCTTTGCTCAGTCATAAGAATCTCTGAGCTTCAGGCCCCATCATGTTGGATGTTTTTCCTAATAATTTCAAAGGAGAAGGAGGTGATTCATTCATTTCCCTCCTCCTTGCCTAAGGTAGTGTCTACCTTTTCATGTGAATCAGACGGTGATCTTTCTGGTCTCTGAATGAGGGAAAGATGGTGATGTGTCAGGGAATCTGCGGCATTTGGATGTTGGGAGGGTCTTATAGGCCTATCTGAGGAGGACGGAAGAATTCCACAGATCAGATCATCAAACATTCTGTTAGTTTAGAAAGAATAATAAAACGAAACCAACATTACATGTCACTGTTAACATTTTTCAAAGGATGAATTTTTATAGGGTGCCATTGTCCTTTATCAATGGGTACATCCATGCTTCTCCACAACTAATTTGCAGTACACATAGCAATCAGTAGCAAACTACTATACATGGTTCAGTCATTAGGTATCCCTGCATATGGCAACCATTATGGAAGCTATAAGATTCATTCAGTAGATTTAAGAGTAAAATTTACAATAAAAAATAAAATGAAATATGCACCCTTACACCTGGAACCCTCGCTTGGTTTGCCATGCCATTGGGGCTTACATGCACCAGTGATGCTGAGAACTCTACTATTGCTAGCTTAACTACTGGCAGGATCTCCCAGGTTGGCAGGTCTCAGCTGAGGTGCTAGACTAAGACAAGACATTCATCTGAGCAGCAGCAGTATGGGATGATGTTCGTGACAGAGGAACACATTTCTGTGACAAGAGCAACAATGCTGGCATTGCCTGCATGGAAAAAAGGCCTGGCAATCTACTTCTGTATTTTGCCACAAAAACCACTGAATAGTCACAACAAAACAAATAATTGCAATATAATGATGGAAGATGAGCACCCCAGGTCAGAAAACACTCAAAGGGCTACTGGGGAAGAGCTGAAGAATCTTCATAGTAAAGTCAGCATTTATGATGTGGTTGGAACAAATCACTTGAGATGTCTGACTGCACATGAAATCAGAGCCAGAAACTGCAAAGATGTCTTAGATATTGGGATATGGAATGTACAAAGCATGAACCAAGGAAAGCTAGAGATGGTCAAGAATAAAATTGAATATATACAGCTCGATCTGCTGGATTTCAGTGAAATGAAATGGACTGACATCGGGGCACTTTGAATCTGATGATCACAGAAATGAAAAATGAAGAAAAAATGGTGTTGCATTTACTTTTTTAAATTTTTTTAATGTTGGTATTTATTTACAATATTCAAAAAGCCTTTAATAAACCATATCCTTCAGATACAAATATGAAGTCCTCAACCTCCCCCATGTTGCAATTATAACTAGGAAAAAACAAGCAAGAACTATAATGAAATACAGTGTAGTCAGTGATCGCTTAATTTCTATTCTTTTATGAGTAATGCCCATTAACACAACTGTTATTCAGGTATATGCTCCAACAACAAATGCAGAAGAGGATGTAGTTGATCAAGTCTATGATAAAACACAAGCTGAAATTGACAGAACATGCAAACAAGATAGATATACTGATAATCATGGGTGAATGGAACGCAAAAGTTGGGAACAAAGAAAAAGGCAAAGTGATTGGAAAATAAGGGCTTGACATGAAAAATGAAGCTGGAGAAGGAGTGATAGAATTCTGCAGGACCAATAGATTATAATCTATTCATCTCAAACACCTTCTTCCAGCAATATTAGGCAGCGACTGAACACATGAATTTCGCCCAGTGGATTGTACAAAATTCAAACTGACTACATCTGTGGAAATAAACGATAGAAAAGTTCAATAACATCAAGACAGACAAAATCTGGAGCTGACTGTGGTACAGATCACCAGCTGCAATGCAATGTGTGCCATTGAGTCAATGCTGACTCCTGGCAACCCAGCAGCTGCTTGGTTTTCTTGGCAAGCTGTGACACAAAGCAGACCGCCAGGCCTTTCTTCCAAGGCAATGGAGGGTAAAAAGTGGCTTGCCAAGGCCAGAAGGACTGCCAGTGAGAACTGAACCCTGGTATCTTGGTCACCAAACCACTGCTCTAACCACTAGGCTACTCCTTCACTTTAAACTGAAGCAAACATAAATGAAAGCCGAATAAGAGCAAGCCACTCATGAATGTAGCAAAGTATGATCTTGAAAATATACCACCAGAATTTATACATTGGCTGCTAAACTGATTTGCTGCTTTGGATACAAATGACAGAGCACCAGAAGAGCTATGGGATGACATCAAGAATGGGGTGCTTGAAGAAAGTGAAATCTTTGAAAACAGATGAAAAAGAAAAAAAACGGCCAAAATGGATGATTGAAGAAACTCTGAAAATTGCTCAGAAACACAGAATAGCTAAAGCCAGAGGAGAAAGAGAGGTAATCATAGAACTTAGTATAAATTTCCAATATGCAATACGACAAGACAAAGAGAAGTACTACAATGACACTTGCAAGGAAATAGAGTCAGAAACTATTAGAGGAAGAACAAGATCGACTTTCCTAAAGCTATGAGAGTTAGAGGAAATGGAATGCTACAAGACACTCAAGGATCCACGTTGAGTAATGCTGAGATCAAGAAAAATTGGAAAGAATATACTGAGTCATTATACCATAAAGATCAAGTGGATTAACAGCCGTTTCAACCTGTACCTTATGATCAGGAACCATTGATGATGAAAGAAATTCAAGCGGCATTGAAAGCATTATCAAAAAACAAAGCACTAGGCATTGATGGCATTACCATTGAAGTATTACAGCAATCAGATGCAGCTGTTTCAATGCTACAAGGATCTGCCAGGAAATTAGGAAGGCAACATCATGGTCAACTGACTGGAAAAGATCTGTGTTCATACCAATACTAAAGAAAGATGATCCAAATGACTGTGGAAATTATTTCACAATCACTCTGATCCCACATGCCAGCAAGATTCTACTCAAGATCATTCAGCAGAGACTACAACCATACCTGGAATGAGAACTGCCTGAAGTGCAAGCAGGATTCAGGAAAGGATGAGGAACAAGTGTCATCATAGGCAGTGGAAAGGGGTGGGCCACAGGGACCATGGCCCCACCAATATTTTGCTCAACACAGCATCAGCAATAGAGAACTTGGGGACAGGGCTGGAGATTGGTTTGTTTGGCCCCTCCAACCAAAAAGGAGTTCCACTGCCCCTGAGTGACATCTTGGATGTGAGATGAATCCTTGAAAGGACAAAAGAATAACAAAAGAATGTCTGCATGTGTTTTATTGACTACATTGCATTGCATACATCATGAAAAAACTGGGCCACATTAAGCAGCATGTGTATGCCAGAACACCTGATAGTTCTCATGCACAACCTTTACATTGATCAAAAAGCAACAGTTCAAATGGAACAAGAAGAAACAATAGTTAAAATTGTCAGTGGTGCATGACAAGAATGTACCTGTTCAATATACATTATATACAGAACAAATCATCAGAGAAGCAGGACTGTATGAAGACCACGAAAGTGTAAAGATTGGTGGAAGACTCATTGACAACCTGTGCTGTACTGATGAAACCATGTTGCTGGCTTATCATGATCAACGAACATAGTCTTAAAATGGGCCTATACCTTAATGTGAAGACAACAAAGATCCTGACAACTGGCAAAATCAATAATTGTATCTTTAATAGTGAAGAAATAGAAATAGACAACTTTAACTGCTTGGATCAATAATAATAAAGAACAAGCAGTCAAGAAATCCATTGATGTATTGCTCTTAGCAGAACAGCTATAAAGGAAATGGATACGATTTTCAACTGCAGAGATGTATCTCTACATAAAAAAGATTTGACTTGTCAAGCCATGGTATTTTCAATAACATCATATGGGTGCAAAAGTTGGACAGTGAAGAAGACAGACAAGAAGAAAACCAATGCTTTCACATTATGGTGCTGGCAAAGAATTACTGGGCCCGATATTCAAAGGCATTTATACGGTTTACATACCTGTAAACCAAGTAAATGCCGCTTAGAGAGATATTCAGTGGCACTAACATAGTTAGTGCCACTGAATATCCATGGGTCATCTAGCATCAGGGCATATTGTGAGCATTCCAGGACGGAGTGGAGGCGGCATCCATTGCTAAGTGGGCAGCAGTAATATTGAACCGCTGCCCGGTTAGCGACCCATGGGTAAAGATAGGCGTAGGAAAAGTTGGCCTATCTTTACCCATGGGAGCTAACCAGGCAGTGGCTCAATATTGCTACTGCCTGATTAGCTTCCACACCGTGTGGAAGACCCGGATATTTAATGTCATTGGCCAGATATGGCTCTGGCATTGAATATCTAGAATTAAGGTTCAGCGGCAATGACTATGCATTTTAGAAGCACAAGCCGCTGCTGAATATCGGGTCCATTGTGTACACCATGGGCAGCTGAAGAACAAATCAATCTGTACTAGAGGAGATCAAACCTAAGTGCTCATTAGAAGCTCAAATAACAAGACTTCAACTTTCATACTTTGGACACATCATGCGAAGAGAAAGATCATTAGAGAAAGGCATCATGCTTGGCAAGGTTGAAGGTCAATGCTAAAGAGTTAGACTAGCAATGCAATGGATCAATATAATAACAGCAGCTGTGGCTGCAGTATGTGGATATCCAAATGCTGGTGCAGAATATCGGGGGGGGGGGGGTTAAGATGCAGCGTCTGACATTTAAAAAAAAATGCTTACTTCTGCAGCTCATTATTTGACCCAAGCAGTTTCCAAGTGCTGTTATTTTTAAGTGCCATCAAGTTGATGTCAATGTTGACTCATGGCGACCCTATGGATAGTTGTCCTAAACTGTGTTCCGTCTTCAGTCGGGTAGCTAATTGTTGATAGAGTGTCATCCACACATCTACTTTACCTTATAGAATGCGGTCATAAGTGGTGAGATAAGAGTGCCAAGTTTGCCTAGTGATTGGGCTGACTCTGGTCACCTCCTTCCCTTCCCATCACTGCCATCTACTCACTACCCTTTCACTTATCTCCCTCCTCTTCCTTCTCTCCACTCTCTCACCTCTCCCCACTCCCTCACTCCCCTCTTTTCTTTACCCTTTCACTCATTTCCATTCTCTCACCCTCCCCCCCACCCCATTTCCATCTCTCTCACTCTCTATCTCTCCCTTATTCACCTTCTCTCTTCCTTTTCCTCCCACCTCCCTACCCTCTGCATCTTCATGAATTTCCAGTAGCTCTTTTTGACTGCACAGGTCTGGCCTCATCTTCTATTGGCAGGTCCTGGGAAACTTCACTAGTCTGCCACCATCAGTGAAGGTGTTACAAGAAAAATCTTCTCTGTGGACCAGATTTGTCTGCAGAGGAAAAAGTATAGCAGATCAGGAATGAGCTCTGTGGATTATGTCTGGCATGGGGGTCCTAGATTGGAGATCTATCATAAACCATGCCAAAGAAATTTTTAATCTTCTGGATCTGTTGCAGGAGACCAAATGCTGTGCTAATAATATAATTGGGTGCATAAATGAAGAAGCTTAACCGGGTACTCTCTACGACAAAAAAATAGAAATGGGAGATATGATACAAACAATACAAGGTGCAATCAAAAAGTATCAAGACTTGTACAATAACACAAGAAGTATAACACTGACAGTTATTGCACTCAGTCTCCTTCAAAGTAGTCCCCTCCTGATAAAACACATTTCCTCCTACCACTGCTGGAAGCAATTTTGAAATGCCTCTTTCATTATGCTGTGAAGCTGCTATGTCGAATTTTGCTTAATGATTTCCATGTCATCGAATCTCCTTCCTTTCAGTAGTAATCCTAGTTTTGTAAACAAGATATAGTCACAAAGTATGAGGTCAGGTGAGTATTGAAGCTGACGGACTTGCTCGATTTGGTGTTTGGCCAAGAACTGCTGGACAAGATGTGATGTGAGAGCTGGGGCATTATCATGATGAAGCAACCATTCACCATTTTGTGCAACTCTGGCCTCTTACGACGAACTGCTTCTCTCAAACGAGTCAGAACTTGGATGTAGTACTCCTTATTGATGGTTTGGCCTTTTGGAGCATACTTATAATGAACAATACCCTGGTAATCAAAGAAAACTGTGTGCAAGACCTTAACATTGTTCCTCACCTGACAGACTTTCTTGGGTCTGGAAGAGTTTGGAGTCTTCCATTGTGAGAACTGAGCCTTAATTTCCAGGTCATCACCAGTAATAGTCTTTTTGATGAAATGTGAGTCATTTTCAATGCATTTCAACAACTTCCTGGCTGCAGACAATCAATCTTCTGTTTGGTCAGGAGAGACAAATTTTGCAGACACATGTCTCATCCCCAAATTGACATTAAGAATGGACTGAACTGCCCCGAAACTGATGTCCATTCCTCAGCAAGCTCCTTGATAGTCAAAGATTTGAGCATATTGTAACTCACACTGCTTCAACTTTGTCTTCATTTCTGCTTGTGGATGGCCTTCCAGAACGTTCATCATTGTCAATACTTTGGCGGTCCTCTTGGAAATGTTTGTACCAGTCAAACTCGAGCACAACTCATGCGTTCATCGCCATACACTTGCTGTAACTTGTCATAGGTCTCTTTACACAAATCTCCAAGTTTCTGGCAGAATTTAAAGCAAATTTGCTGTTCAGTTTTTTCACTTATCAAAAATCTGACAAACTGCTTTTACATGATACTGAACAAAAAAAAAAAAAGAGCGGGTGTGCTGCAACCACGCTACCCTCTGCAAATGCAGAGCACATAACTAGGTCACTGCATGCTTAATAGCATCGTGGTGCGACATATTGCTGTATAGCTACACAACAAGTCTTGATACTTTTTGATCACACCTCGTAGTGTTTTCCAGCCAGCATACTGTCTGACCCGAGCAGGTGTGCCACATAAAAGTCATCACTACATGACATTTAGGTCCACACCATCACCAGGGCTCTGCTCTTAGCATTTCACAGCAACAAGAAACACCAACAGTGGCCCTTAAATGTGCAGGGACTCTTTTCTAAGCACATCTATAGTTACATATGCTTTGCCTTCATAGAAACAATATAACCCCAGGAGTGTGGGAAAGGGCATCATGCAGGGTATTGTTTAGCTGGAACCTGTTTTATGCAGGACTTAAGAAATAAGAACAAAAAAGACAGAAGACTGTGGATCCCGCATGCTACAGCAAGACACCTAAGAAATCTACATGTTGAAGACCGAAAGCTCGTTGAGGATGACGAGCTGGACCAGAGGGCATAAAACGAGGCCCAAAGATTGGGAGTGTTAGTCACTCAGGAACTGTGGATGGCAGAGGCTGCAGGGGAGCTCTGCTGAGCCAGGGAATCCCCAGAACCCAGTGAAGAGAAGCTGAGGAGGCAGATATATCCTAATCTCCAAGTTGCTGTGTTTGTCCTGACTAGACTGTAAGTTCTTTTGAGAAGTGACCATCTCTTATAGGTCTCTGTACAGTGCTGCATATGCCTATATGCCTTGTAGCATTATACAAATCATCAGTAATAGTAGTAGTAGTAACAGAGTCCAGCTGGGGGGAAGGGGAAGGGGGAAACCCAGGATCAGTGTGAGAAGGCAGGGCCATACCAAGGGTTGTGCGAACGGTGCGGCCACACAGGGGGCAAGTCCCGAAGGGGGTGCTGATATTATCACTGAGCTACCAGGAAGCTCAAAAAGAGTATTACTGAATATGGCTGAGTGGAGGGGGCACTGGATTTGTCGGTCGCACAGGGTGCATTTCTAGCCTGGTACAGTTCTGTGAGAAGGTGACAAGAGCTCTAGAAGTAACTGGAACAGAGAAGTGCAAGAGACTGTGACCTTGAAAAGAACTGTGGTGGGACAAGAGCACAGATGAGGTGAGAGAGTATACCTGCTGTAATGGGGTATAGAGAATGTTGCCCATTCCTCCCCAAAGGAATTATCAATAGTCTCCTTTAAGACAGTCTGCAGCCCAGATTTAAGGGTCGGGAGGGTGTGTCTCAGAGGGAGAGCTTAAGAACCCAGTAGGCTGCTGGAGGGAGAGAGTCCTGTGGATCCAGACATCCTTCCAAGGCAAGCCATGCAAAGGAGTTCTGAGGTAGGAACTTTAAATGAGCTGGAGGAAGGTCCGGGAGAACAAGCTTGTGGAGGTTTAACAAGCTGGAACAGAAGTAAAGCTGTTTTTGTTTTCCCTGAACTGCTATCTGTTCTGGGTTTTGCTTTGTGGAGGTTTAACAAGCTGGGACAGAATAAAAACTGCATTTATTTTCCCTGAACTGCTGTCTGGCTTATGCTGTAAAGAAAATCCCTTTCCATTGCATGCCACATTACCACATATGGTGGCAGCTTGGGGATTTCTTCTAGCCATGTGACTGAGAGCAAATCCACATACCTCCAAGGCTGGGCCTCTACAGCAGGTCAGGATTGTTTTGGTTTGTTTGTGTGGACTAAGAGGGTTAGCCTCGCCCTAGTTAGGGAGCTTTAAAAAGGTTAGTCAGTACCAGACAGACAGGCTTTGTTTTGGCCACTAGAGGCCACTAAAAATTGTTGGAGCTAAAATACTGCAGAGTTAACTCATTTGCAGAAGAGGAAACTGTGGTGGTGTTGCAAGGAAACAGTGACAAGCCAGAATGGAACGGCTCTTCCAGATTCTGGACAAAGGGCAGTAGCAGCAACAACAACAACAGTATCAACAGCAACAACAGTACCAGGAGCAACAACAACAGTTTCAAAGTACCCTGCTCGAAGGGCAGCAACAACAGCAGAAGCAGTTGATTCAGGCTCTACAGAGACTGCAACTCCACCATCCAGTGCAAGCGCTTCTTAAAAAATGATGGCAAAAGATGAACCAGACTACTTTTTGGTGATCTTTGAAGGAACTGTCCACATAGCTGGATGGCCGGAGGAGACAGACTATTTATTGGGGAATCTGCTGATGGGCAGGAGTCAGGCTGTATTTCAGGACACCAGCCCAGAAAGGCGAGCTACATATGAAGCTGTTAAAACCACCATACTGGAATGGGCCAGCTGTAACCCAGAGGCCTACCACCAGCAATTCAGAAAAGGGGATGGGGGGTTCCAGATAGAGGAATCTCCGAGGGCTCTCCTTTATCAGTTGAAGGATATTGCATGGAAGTGGCTGCAACTGGAAGGAAAGACTGGGCCCGAGATAGCCAAGATTGTGCTATTGGAGAAGTTTTTGGAGGGCTTGACTGCCCTGATGAAACATGGGTACGTCAGCACCCCAAGCTTGCACTGGACAGTGCACTGGAAATAGGCAAAGGGTATCATGAATCCATCCGGTGACTGAAGCAGACAGCAAGAAGGGGAAGAAGTCACCTGTTAGCCCATGAGGACAGATGGGGAAGCCGGAACGGTGTGGCTCCTCCTCTTCTGATCCCCAAAATCACCTCCTAGGCGAGGGCATGGCCCCAGCCACAATCCCGTCACCTGTTTTAGGTGTGGAGCCCGGGGACACTTTGCTCAGTAATGTCCCCTGGGTACGGAAGAATCCATAGATGTCAGCCTAACCACCCCTCACACCTGAGCTTTTGTAGACAGTCCCCACCCAGGGGCCCAGAACTTTGTGATTCCAGTGGAGCTTGTGGGGGCCTGCCTACAGGTCTTGATAGACTCCAGGGGTGTGCGGACCCTCATTTGCCAGGAAACCCGATTTCAAATTGAATATGCAGACAGTAACACTGACCTGTGTGCATGAAGACATAAGGCAGTATCCCATGGCACAAGTTTCATTTAAGAGTCCAGCAGGGCAAGCCACATTCAAGGTCGTGGTGCTGACCTGGCTCCTGTATCCAGTGGTAATCGGCTGAGACTACTCAAATTTCGGAGCGATTGGTCCAACTTAGTAAGCTCAGCTAACTGACAGCTCCACTAAGTTGGACCAAGAAAATTTCCCAGAGATTTTCCTGCTGAAAAACCCAGCTCTATATGTTAAGAATCCCAAGACTGCTAAGACCAGGATTTGGCATTGCCGGGAAAAGCTATGCTACCAACAGAATCTAGGGGCATCTATTGGGGAGGGATCCTGGGAGGGAAAGCCTAGGGAAGAAACCCCTGGGGATAGCTCAGGGCTTAGTGGTAGTGACCCAAATACAATGGTCCTCCTTCCCAGAGTGGGGGCTGGGGGAAGACCCAGGGAGCTACAAAGGGCCCAACAAAAGGATGAATCCCTTACACACGCCCGAGAGCAAGTTTGGAGGTGGATGGGGCTCCAATTGGTAACGGAGAGTCCCCTGCAAGAACCTTTTCCCTATTTTGTGCTAAAGGGAGATTTATTATGCAGAGTGGCTGAGTGTGCCCTAGAGTGGGAACAAGTAGAATAACTGATAGGGCCCGGGAACTATCATCAGCAGGTGTTATTGTTTGTCCATAGTCATTTATTAGAGGGACACCTGGGAGTAGAGAAAACACTAGAGCATGTTTAAACCTGATTTTTCTGGTCCATAAACAGGTGCTAGTCATGCCCCACCTGGCAACTTCATAACCTCACAAGAGTCTGACCTGCCCCTCTAGTGCCTATGTCTATCATTGAACTCCATTTGAAAGAGTGGCCATGGACCTGGTAGGTCCTTTGGGGAGAATCACCCGAGGCAACAAGTATATTTTAGTCATACTAGACTAAGCTACCCGATACCCGGATGCTATTGTTCTAAGGAATATGAAGACTACTACGATCACAAATGCCCTCTGAGAAGTTCTCTCTCCGGTGGCAATACCCAATGAGATCCTCACAGATCAAGGAACACTCTTTGTATCCAAGGTCATGAAGCAAGTGTGTGCCTTGGTGAAGGTTAAGATGCTGCAAAAATCAGTATATCACCTATAGACAGCTGGCCTCATCAAGCGATTCAATAAAACTCTGATACAGATGCTAAAAAGGTTCATGCAAGAGGACGGGAAGAATCGGGACATTATCCTACCCTATTTGATGTTTGCCATCCGCAAGGTACCTCAGAGTTCCACAGAGCTTTTACCTTTTGAATTGCTCTTCAGAGGCATATTAGATGTGTTAAGAAAAACCTGGGAAGAAGAATCTCGTGCATGGCATAATTTGGTGAAATAGCTTATACAAATGCAAGAGCAGCTGAGGAAAGCTGGAGAGGTGGCCAAAATTCTGGAAAAAGCCCAAGCTGAGCAGGCCAGGGGCTACAATCGAGCAGCCATCCACCGTACCTTCAAACCAGGAGACAGAATTTTAGTCTTGCTGCCCTCATCTGAGTACAAGTTACTCTATAAATGGCAGGGGCCCTATGAGGTGGAAGATAAAGTGGGGCCTGTTAAATGGAAGAAAATCAAAATTTACCATATTAACCTATTGAAAAAGTGGACTCCAGTGACGGTTATGGTGGTACAGGGAGATGATTTTGGGCCAGAAATTTCAGCCCTGTTGGATCCAGCTCAAATACCTATTGGAGACTAGCTCTCAGCTGCCCAGAGAAGAGATCTAGAAGGTTTGATCCATCAGAACCTAAAGGTGTTCTCCACCCACCCAGGATGATTCCATCTCATGTCATGATATCATTACTGTCCCTGGGATGGTTATCTAGCAATGATCCTATCAGAATCCAGAGGCCTGGCAACAGGCTGTCGCCAAGGAGCTGGAAGAGATGCTTAACCTGGGAGTTATAGAAGAGTCTATGAGTGACTTGTCATCACCCATCATCTTGGTTCCTAAACCCAGTGGAAGCATCAGATTTTGCATTAACTTATGGAGGATCAATGCAGCTTCTAAACTGGAAGCGTATCCCATGCCCAGAGAGATGAGCTAATCGAGCAGCTTGGTAGAGCATGCTTTATATTGACCTTGGATTTGACAAATGGATACTGGCAGATGCCTTTGACTCCAGCTGCCAAGGAGAAGACTGCTTTTTTTGACACCACAAGATCTGTTCCAGTTTACAGTGCTGCCCTTTGGATTACAAGGGGCTACTGCCACATTTCAACACCTAGATGACTGCCCACTGAGACTGCCTATCTTGATGACATTGTCATCTATATCAGAGACTGGACCACCCATCCAACCCAAGTACAAGCCATGTTGACCAACCTGCGGAAGGTCAGGTTGATGACCAACCCCAAGAAATGTTTTCTGTCGGGACATTCAATACCTAGGGTATTTAATTCAGAATGGGCAGATACAACCCTCAGCTATGGAAGGTGGTTGCCATTGCCCAGATCCCACCTCAAAATCAAAGAAAGAGGTTCATGCCTTCCTTGGATTGATTGGCTATTACCGCTGGTTCATCCCTTATTTTTCAGAAGCAGCAGAACCATTAACGGATCTCCTCATGAAGAGAGCTCCTGAATGGATCCAGTGGTCATCGGACCTGGACCTGGCCTTCCAACATCTCAAGAAGGCTGTGTGCACTGAACACATCCTGATTAGCCCTGATTTTTCTCTACTATTTATTGTGCACACTGATGCCTCATAGGAACCGTTCTGGCCCAGGAAGTCAGGGGTGAAGAACATCCCATAGCATTCATCAGCAGGGTGCTGCTTCCTTGGTAGAAGCATTATGCGGTGATTGAGAAGGAGGCCCTGACTATCAAGTGGGCATTTGAAACCTTTAAATACTATCTGCTCGGCCATCCACCAACCCCTCAAGTGACTGGCTCGACATAAGGAGTCCAACAGCCATATTATGCGGTGTTTTTTGAGTCTCCAACCCTACCAATTCCGGGTCCACTATATGGCTGGTTGGTCTCACCTGAACACGAACTTCCTCTCCTGGGTGGGGGTCCTGGGTGAGGCAGGAGCTCAACGTGGCATGGTTGAATTGAGGGGGAGAGTGTGTAATGCCTTTCTGACATTGCTGCCTGGATGTCTCACCGCCGCTTGAAGTTGAACATGGCCAAAACTGAACCCCTTATCTTTCCCCCAATGCCTCCCCTCCTCTCCCTCCTTTCTCAATCTCTGTCGACAACTCTATAATCCTTCCTGTTTCCTCGGCCCGCAATCAGGGGGTTATATTTGACTCCTCTCTCTCCTTTTCCACACATATCCAGCTCGTAGCTAAGACCTGCCATTTCTTTCTCTACAACATTAGCAAAATCCATCCCTTCCTTTCCGAACACACTGCTAAAACGCTCATCCGCTCCTTAATCACCTCTCGCATAGACTACTGCAACCTACTCCTTGCTGGTCTCCCTGCGAGCCATCTCTTTTCCCTTCAATCTATCCAACATGTTGCTGCTCGACTAATCTTCTGCCAGCCTCGCCATGCCCACATTACTCCTCTCCTCAAGTCACTTCACTGGCTCCCTATCCGGTTCCGCATCCACTTCAAACTTCTCCTCCTAACCTATAAATGCATTCACTCTGAGGCCCCTCAATACCTTTCAACTCTTATCTCTCCTTATATCCCCTCTCAGGAACTTTGCTCTTCTAACAAACTACTTCTATACAGGCCTTCCACTCGCACCGCTACCTCCAAACTTCGCTCCTTTCACCTGGCAGCACCTTACGCCTGGAACAACCTACCTGTGTCTATACGCCAGGCACCCTCCCTAGCCCTCTTCAAATCCAGGTTGAAAACCTACCTCTTCACTGTCGCTTTAAGATCTTGACTTCTGTCCTCTGTCCTGTTTAGGTTGTAATTGCCATGGTTTGTTTTTTGCCCTGATCAGACTATTGCTCTATGTTTTGTTTGTTTTTGTCTTCACTAGATTGTAAGCTCTAATGAGCAGGGACTGTCTTTTAATTGTCTGTACAGCGCTGCGTGCGTCTGTAGCGCTTTATAAATGCTCAGTAGTAGTAGTAATGTAATGGGGTATATAGAATGTTACCTGGCCCTCTCCAAAGGGATTACCAACAGTCCCTTTTAACAGAGTCTGCAGCCCAGAGTTCGGGGCTTGGAGGGCATGTCTCGGAGGGAAAGGTTAAGAACCCAGCAAGCTGCAGGTGGGAGAGAGGCCATGGAGCCAGACGTCCTTCCAAGGCAAGCCATGCAAAGGAGTTCTGAGGTATGAACTTTTTTGTGTAGAAACCTTTTGTTGAACATTAACAAATACAACAAAGAAAATGTACAGTCAGCTGGTAAAGAAACTATTACAAGCCTTAGTAGCTAAACAAAATCAGCACAGACACTCATTATAGTAATAGATAAGGGTATAACCTATCAGCAAATAAAATCACTAGCAGAATCACAATTAGACATATGAGCGTACCCCAGGTTACTCCCATTTTGTATTCCTGTGCCAAGGGGTTATAAAGCCACAGCCAGAGGAATTAAGACCTGGCTACTAGTAAGACAAAATATTAGTGCAGCAGACATAGCAAAACAAAGTATAACAAACCTCCCCCATCCCTCCTCCCTCATGTCCCAAACATCCTCCTCCGGGTTGCCAAATCCCCCATTCCCTTGAACTATTGCCCCTTGACTCTACCTCCAACTTACTCCCCATCAGGGTAATTCTATGTTGAGCGATCCCAGTCTCCCCCCCACCCTGAAAAAACAAAACTCAAAATCATATGTAGCCCGCCCATGGTGTTACTTTTACAAGCATAAGCTAGCTTACTTTTCTCCCACATACTTAAGTAAGGCTCTCAAATTTTCTGGAAATTGAGAATGTTATCCCTGAAGAGAAAGGAAAGTTTTTCATAGTACAGAATCCAAGACCTTCTGTAGCCACTCTGATTTAGCAGGAGACACCACCCGCTACACATCAAGCTTTCACCGAAAGGCATTTTATTAAAAGCCAGGATTCCCGAACACCTTCTCCAGGAGTTTCCTCCCCTAATACCATTATTGTGTACTGAAAAGGGATCCTGGTTCCTGTGATTAATTCAATCATTTCCTTAACTTCCCTCCAAAAGGTCTGAATATCAGTGCAATTCCACCACATATGCTCAAAATCTCCATTTATTCCATACTCACGTCAATACAACAGGGACGCCTGTGGCTGCCATCAATGGATCCTCGCAGGAGGCAGATACCATTGCATCAGGACTTTAAATTGAACAGCCACTATGTTTAATGAGATAGACACTCTATGTACCTGTAAATATGTTCCCAAAAAGTACCCCCTCTCAAACCCTCCTGTGCAGAGGACTGGCAGTGCTTTTAAGCTCTAGAAGGGTCTTACAAAGTGCTAAGATCAAGTGTCTCCTCTGTGCTCCCTGGAATAGCACCTGTTCCACCCTTAAAGGAGTTCTCGTCAGAGACTCCACAGATGGCAACTTATGAACAAAGTGGCGCAATTGGAAGAACTGAAAATAGTGCAATGTACAAATGTCTCCTTCTTGCAAGTCTTAGACCTAAAACTCTTTTCTTCAAACAGATCCAAGATACAGTGAAGCCGTAGGATAGATCCTAGCCCTACAAATTTGGGCCCCATCTCCCTGATGTAGGATTGTGACATCAAGGGTGTGAAGGAGGTATAGACAGCAGAAACCCCAGCTAACTTATAAACCGCCCACCAACAAATGTGTAGTACACCCAGAAAAATATGAGAGTCCAATCCGGCGGGCGATTCTATAGGAGGAAGGAAAATACAGGTCAAAGGAAATGGCTTCATCCACTGCACTTCTAAGGGCACCCATGCTGGGCACTCCCTGGGCATGTGCCAATCACGAATCACTCTCAGGCAAGTACTCCAGTAATAAGTTAATGGATCTGGAAGACCAGCACCCCACCCCCCATTCTCTCTTGGGAGGGACAATTTATCCAGAGCTATTGGAGGAATTCTCCCCTGCCAAATATACTGAGTGAAAGACTGGCACAATTTCTTAAAAAAGGACATAAGTAGCTTAACAGGTAGTTGAGTGAAAAGAAAAGTAAGCTTAGGCAGCACCATCATTTTAATTATGTTAATGCGACCCAACCAAGAGACAGCATGATCTCTTCATTGTTGCAAGTCAGTACTAATGGACGCTAGCAGGGTGGCATGGTTCAATTAATACAGTGGTGTGCAAAAGTCTGGAATCACCTGTGAGTTTTGCGTTTTTCGTACTTTCTAACTTTTTTTTTTTTAAATTTTGCGTTAGCCCAGCATATTCATCTTTCTAGCACATTAAAAGGGATACATTTGGCTATTAGAGTTGACTTTTTTGCATTCCTTGCTTCCAATTTAAATACTTTACAGACACTGGGAGATAGCTACTGCGAGTTTTGTGGATCCTGCGTCAAAACTGGATCGAGATTATCCAGTATGCACATGTTATTTCTGACCAATCAGGAGGCTAGTTTCACTAACCAATCACAATGCAGATATCTAGCCAACAGTGCAGCTATAAAAACGCACGGAATTTTTGAATTTCATACGCTTTCTGGATCGACCATGAAGATGACTCGGACCCTGACGTTGGAGGAGCGTGTTCGTGTGTCCTTTATGAGCAAGGAAGGATTTTCAAGCCGTCAGATAGCCAGGAAATTTGGCTGCAGTCAGAGCGCTGTTAAGATTGTACAGAAGAAAGAAATGGGTTCAGTGGTGGACAAGCCTCGTTCAGGTCATCTACGTGCATCAACATCACGCCAGGATCGCGCACTACGACGCATTTCACTGACTAACCTCAAGTTGACCTCTCCTCAGCTACTTCGAGAGTGGTCAGACAAGAATGAGGTCAGTGTCAGCTCATCAACAGTTCGTTGCCGGTGCCTGCAGTTTGGTCTCCGGAGCTGCAAAGCACGGAATAAGCCACTGATGACTGACATACAAAGGCGCAACCGGATCGTGTGGGCGAGAAAGCACTCAACCTGGCCAACTGAAATGTGGGAAAAGGTGTTATTCAGCGATGAAAGCACCTTCTGCCTGTTTGGTAACCAGGCCCACACCTATGTGAGGTGATTTCTTGGAGAGGAATTCAAGCCTGAGTGTCTCAACCTCACTGTGAAGCATCCTTTGAAGGTCATGGTCTGGGGCTGCCAGTGGCGTTGGATGTCTTCACATCGTCGATGGAATGGTCAACGGGGCCAAGTACATCACCATACTGCAAAAGTGCATGGTGCCATCAGCACACCAGCTGTTTCCTGGCCAGTTCCTGTTCCAAGATGACAATGCATCTTGCCATCGCTCCAGACAGGTGATCAGCTGGAAGCAGTGGAACAACATCAAGTCAATGGACTGGCTTGCCCAGTCTCCAGATCTGAATCCAATTGAGAACCTGTGGCACAAGGTGGCCTTGGAAATATCCAAGAGGCATCCGACATCAAAGCGTGAGCTGACTGAGTCACTCATTGCAGTTTGGAACCGCGTTGTCACCAACGATCACCTTGTCAGACTGATTCATTCAATGCCGACAAGGTGCAGTCAGGTGATCAAGAACAAAGGGTAGCCCATCAAATACTGAGCCATCACTGACACACAAAAATGGCCTTTTTCAAGGCCACATACATTAATTTGAAGGAAACCTGACGTGCGTCCATAATATTTTAAAGCATATTTACAATAATATATCGTTGGCCAACGATGTACATTATGCAATTTTCACAGAAAAATCTATCAACAGGACAACTATGGGGAACAAACTCAGAAAATAAGGTCCAAACCAATACTAAAAGTTGGCCCTAATAGCCAAATCTATCACTTATCATGAGATACACAGAAAAAGCCACTGGGAGGAAAAAGAAATTAAGATATAAGGTCACGAAGTTGAAAAAACGTCAAATTTACAAGTGATTCCAGACTTTTGCATATCACTGTATAACACAGAGAGATCCTTGGAAATTATTACCACAGGGTATTGAAAACTTGGCACCATCTGAAAAGTCATAGAAAGGGTACAGTTCCTCCTCCAGGCCGCAATAATCCACACAATAACAAGGCAAATTCCTGAAAATTAACCATCTATCCAGACAGCAGCCTAAAGGCCTGAATCTCCTGCGATAGAAAAGGTAAAACTACCACCAGGTCCTTCACATAGATAAGCGTGTCATTGGTGTACAAAGAGACACTATGATGCTGACCCCGAGGGGAATATCCTAGACTGGTGCCTTCTCTCATAGAAGATACGCAAAAGGTTCTATAGCTAACGTGAATAACAATGGGGTCATGGGACTCCCCCATCGGGTCCCTCTTCCCAAAAAAAAGAACGAGGTGACAAATGTCCATTAACCAGAACTACGGCAACTGGCTCACTATAGTTGATTTGAATCCAGCTACAAAAGGAAGGACCAAAACCAAAGCCCTATATAACAAGCAAACAGGTAAGGCCACTCAATTTTATCAAAGGCTTTTTCAGCATCCAAAGACAAAATCGCATATTGGTCCTCCTGATGCTATACCGCTTGGAGAATATTTAACACCCAACATACATTATCAGCTCCATATCTACCTTTGATAAAGCCTATCTTGTCAGGGTGAACTAAATGATGGATAACCCCTTCAATCCAAAAACTCAAAATCTTGGTCAGCAGTTTGTAATCTATGTTCAACAGCGATATAGGTCTATAACTACTACAAAGGGTAGGGTCTTTCCTTTCCTTTGGGAGAACTGTTATAGTGACTTCAAGAAAGGAATGGGGGAGTTGATGCTGTGTCAGGATATCATTGAACACTTCTAATAAGACTGGGTTTAACTGAGTTCGTAGGCAGTTATGCAGGTAGGTGGTCCAGGCCAGCAGCTTTGTTATTCTTCAGAAAGGTAACTGCACAAGCCACCTTGGCCTCACTAAAAGGCCTATCCAGCAAGCATGCTAAAGATACCGGCAGCTGAAGTAGATTATGCTGCCGGAAAAAACAGTCCAAAGACGTGGGCAGTAAATGAGCAAAAACAACTTTTATTGATCCTTATTTGATAGAGGTAGCCAAAAACCCAACACAGGCCATGTTTCATATAGTACTTCTTCAGGGGTATTATGGCTCACTATAAACTATAAAACATCACAATAAAATGTCATACATTAAAATATAAATAAATAATTAAAATAATAAAATATAATAAGTCTAAATCATAAGAAATTAAAAACATAAAACAGTGAAACAATATTATATTAGTGTTCAAACATTATACAGGTACTAAATGAAAAATATAAAAAAATATATATAATATATGGTAAAGAGTGCATGTAATTAATGAACATATAAATTAGAAATCGTAAACGACAATATATATAAAAACAGACAACAGTTAAAAGTATATCTTTATAAATAGATAAAAAACTTCTTTAATGAATCTATTTAATATATTTGTAAAACCCCATATCAAGAGGAGAAACAGGAGAGGGATGAGAAGCTAAGGTAAAAAACGCAGGAGTGAATCAGAGAAAAAGGGGAGCAATTGAAGAAACATGAAACATGCAGTATATAAAAATTTGTGGAAATACCTTAGACGTGTAATCGCCACTTGTTATTTACCATGGTTTATTAGGCCACTATAATGCCCTTAGGTAATTTTCATTTCACACCATAAAAATCAAAATATGCCTATATTTAAAAACCTCCATTGACAATAATAATTAAAAGATTATCTATTCTGAGGAAATGAATGTGACCACCCAACACTGACATATAAATATGCAACAGATAAACCATATTGTAAAACCAAGGATCTAAAAATACGTGAACACTTATTTCACCATTCACCGTAACCTATTATATTGCGATGGTATCTCTAGCTTATTTACAATACGCACTATAAAAACCCCAAAGTATCATACTAAAAAGCAATTAATTTAAAATATATGGAGGATTATCTGTACAGGAAAGACAAACAGTACTGCTAATACATGATAGTAAATCGGGTGAACAGCCAGCGAATCAACCACAAATAAAAATGAAAATGACAACCCAAACCCATACAGGTATTTATGCATGCCCCAAATGAATACATGTAAAGCTTTACTTACTACATATATAAAAAGGAAAAAATGTAGAATTTAACATGTGTACCAGGGCAAACATGCCAAATTGGCAATGCCAGTCGTTTAATCTAAAAACGAAACCAAGAAATAACACCAATTTAAGCATATGACTGAAGAAAACCCCCAATTTTAAATTATAAACAGTAAAAGCTAAAAAAAGGGGGGGGGGTTAAACTGAAGACATATCCTCCGTCGCACGTGAACCGCCACCAGGCTGAAGATCACTGTGAGATTGTAAAAAACGCCAGCACATGCGCGGTTTAAATGCATTCCAAGCCGCGGGAAAAAATTCCTTAATCTTCCGTCACACCGGAGATGCAACCGGGCTGCTAATCACTCTGGGATTGTGAAGGAACAGCACATGCGCTGTTTAAATGCTTCCCGGACTGCGGGAAAAAAACTTCTTACTATGGCAAGCAAGCATGCAGACCATAATTAGGTGTATTACACCCGCATTATAATCAGCGCTGCTAACTCCTACATCCCTCCTCTCATTATGAATCTTCTCAAGAGCCACTAGTCCCTTCCAGAGAGCACCAGTATCAGCTTTTGTTACTTTATGGCCACAGAGAGAAAGATAACATGCCCCCTAAAAACTCCCTTAGCCGTATCCCATAACAAGCCATGGACTATTTCAGGGGACTTATTAATGTGCAGAAATTCCTCCCAACCTTTAGTGAGTTGTGCCACAAAGTTTGGATCTTTTAACAGCAGCCTATTCATAGATCAGCCGCATAGTCCCCTATATAGATCCATCTCTTTCAGTACCAACCATAATGAGGCATGATCACAGAGGGTAAAGTTCTGTATAGTGCAATTTGTGTCCCACCCATAATCGAGTGAGACACAAACCAAAAGTCTATATGGAAATAGGTATAATGGACCCTGGAAAAACAGGTATATTCCTGCTTCTCTGAATGTAGCCAGTGCCAAATATCTATCAGCCCAAGCTGATCCAGGTAGGATTGTAAGATATGGGTACCTACTGGGTTAGTGATTCTATTTTCAGATCTGTCAGTTGGTAGAAAAGTAAAATGAAAGTCCCCCCCCCTGAAATAGATCACCTCATCCATATTGTTCTTCAAAGAATCAAAGAAAGAATGGTAGAATGATCCCACCTGAACATTCGGGGCATAAACGTTGGCTAGGGTCACTGTACATAAGAACATAAGAAATGCCATACTAGGTCAGACCAAGGTCCATCAAGCCCAGTATCCTGTTTACAGCAGTAGCCAATCCAGGTGACAAGTACTTGGGAGCAGGGGCGGCCCAAGGGGGGTGCGGGGCCTCATTTGCATAAGTGGCCTTATTTGCATAAATATTTGCATAATGTTACTATACACTAACTTTTAGTAAACATGTCTCTTAATGAGTGTATGGATAAAGAAAGACTAAAAGATTTCTACATTACTATAATCCAGTGCCAACCGCCAGGCACATTAGGAACTATTACAAACGCTGCCCATTTAGAACCCATAGCAAACCCGCCATATCATAACAGCACTACCAGGACTCACAAAACACCATACCCTACCTATCAAAAGGCAACACTGCAAATATTAAACCAATACATTTCAGAGAACAACAATACATGACCTACTGGGGAAAGAGAACAAGTGGCAATGTCAAATAGGAATTACATAAACAGAATACCTCAGCTCAGTTACACATGCAGAACACAGACCCTCACCAAACAAGGAATCACAATTTAGAAACAGGAAGGCAATAATTAAACTGGGAACCCCAAAAGCCCAACAACACTGTAGAAATAAAACTATAAATTAATTTCCTCTTGTACCAAACAAAGCGCAGACGTTAATGATGCACATTTCCCAGAGCTTTCATATTCCAGTTAATAAATTCAAAATAAAGAGATATCTTTCTACCTTTTGTGCATTTTTTTTTCAGTTGCAATTGCTCCAGCCACTTTCTTCTGGTTTCTTCATGTTTTCTGCTAACTCTCCATCGTCTGCTGTCCATTTGTCCTTTCTTCCCTCTTCTAGTTTTTTTTCCATTCTCTCTCTCTACATCTGCTTTAACATACTAATCTTTCTCCTTTTGCTCTTTCCTCATTCCTATTTCATCCACACAAATTTTACCCCTCCATCCTCAATCCCCACTTACTCTCCCAATACCCGGCCAATTGTAGATTTTTCATCCCTCCCACACAAAATATTTTTCCCCTCTCCATTTTACTCTCCCAGCCCCATCCCATTCTAATCCTTCCCCAACATCAGCTCCCTTCTAGTTCCACTCACCCAGCATCCATTCCCTTCTAGTCCCTGCATCAGCCCATTTCCAGTCCTAGCCCCCCATCAGCCCATTTCCAGTCCTAGCTCCCCCATCCATTTCCAGTCCGAGTCCCTTCATCAGCTCATTTCTAATCCTAGCCCCCCATCAGCCCATTTCTAGTCATTTCCTAGCCCCACCATCAGCCCATGTCAAATCCTAGCTCCCCTCCACTCAGCCCAATTCCAGTCCAAGCCCCCCCCATGAACCTACTTCCAGTTTTAGCCCCTCTATGAGTCCATTTCAATTCAAGCCCCCACCACAGCCCATTTCCAATCTTAACTCCCCCCAACAGCCCATTTCCAGTCCTATCCTAGCTGCTCTATCAGCCCATTTTCAGTCCTAGCTCCCTTCCCTCACAGCCTATTTCCATTCCAAGCCCCCTCCCCATCAGCTATTTGCAGTTCAAGCCTCCCCTTCCACTCAGCCCATTTCCAGTCCTAGCAACCCCCCAACCCATTACCAGTCCTAGCCCCCCATCAACCCACTTCCAGTCCTAACCCCCCATCACCCCATTTTCAGTTTAAGCCCCCCCCATAACCCATTACCAGTCCTAACCCCCCATCAGCCCATTTCCAGTCAGCCCCCCATAGCCCATTGCCAGTCCTAAGCCCCCCATCAGCCCACAGCCCATTACCAGTCCTAACCCTATCAGCCCACCTCAAGTCCTAACCCCTCCCCATCAGCCCATTTCCTGTCCTAGCCCCCCCATAGCCCATTACCAGTCCTAACCCCCCATAGCCCATTACCAGTCCTAACCCCCCATCACCCCATTTCCAGACAGCCCCCATCAGCCTACAGCCCATTACCAGTCTTAACCCCCCCCCATAGCCCATTACCAGTCCTAACCCCCTCCCAACAGCCCACAGCCCATTACCAGTCCTAACCCCATCAGCCCACCTCAAGTCCTAACCCCTCCCCATCCGCCCATTTCCTGTCCTAGCCCCCCCATAGCCCATTATCAGTCCTAACCCCACCATAGCCCATTATCAGTTCTAACCCCCATCACCCCATTTCCAGACAGCCCCCCATCAGCCCACAGCCCATTACCAGTCTTAACCCCCCCATAGCCCATTTCCAGTCCTAACCCCCCAACAGCCCACAGCCCATGACCAGTCCTAACCCCATCAGCCCACCTCAAGTCCTAACCCCTCCCCATCATCCCATTTCCTGTCTTAGCCTCCCCATAGCCCATTATCAGTGCTAACCCCACCATAGCCCATTATCAGTTCTAACCCCCCATCACCCCATTTCCAGACAGCCCCCATCAGCCCACAGCCCATTACCAGTCTTAACCCCCCATAGCCCATTACCAGTCCTAACCCCCCCCCAACAGCCCACAGCCCACCTCAAGTCAAGTCCTAACCCCCCCCCCCATCAGCTCATGGCAAATTTAAAAAAAAAAAGCCGGCTGCTGCCGCTGCCGCCACAGCAGCAACAGAATGGAGTGTCCCGCGGGGCCCCCTCTTCCCGGCTGAGCCCCTCTGCGCCGGCTTTCAGATACGTGAAGGGAGAGTGTCTCCCTCGCATCTCTGTTAAGCCCGCAGGGGCTGATGGGAAATTTCCCATCTGCCTCTGCAGGCTTAACAGAGACGCGAGGGAGACACTCTCCCTTCGCGTATCTGAAAGCCGGCGCAGAGGGGCTCAGCCGGGCAGAGGTGGCCCCACGGGACTCTCCATTCTGCTGCTGCTGCGGCGGCAGCGGCAGCAGCCAGCTTTTTTTTTTAATTTAATTTTTTTAAAAAGCAGAATGTTCTTTGCGCGGGGCCCCCTGAAACGCGGGGCCCTTTGCAAAAAACATTCTTGCTCAATGGACGGGCCGGCCCTGCTTGGGAGGTTCCCAAAAAGGTACATAAGTTCCATAATGTTTGTCCCGGGGTGAGCAGTGGATTTCCTGGGTCCTCTTTAATAATGGTTTATGGACCTTTCCTCCAAGAACTTGTCCAAACCTTTTTTAAACCCAGCTACACTAACAGCTTTTACTACATCCTCTGGTAATGAATTCCAGAATTTGATTATGCATTGAGTGAAAAAATATTCTCTCTTATTAGTCTTCAATGGGTTACATTGTAGCTTCATTGAATGTCCCCTAGTCTTTCTACTTTGTGATGGCGTAAACAATCGATCTACATTTACTTGTTCCACTTCATTCATTAATTTATAAACTTTATTATATCTCCCCTCAGCAGTCTCTTTTCCAAGTTGAAGAGCCCTAACCTTTTAATCCTTTCCTCATAGGGGTATCCTTCCATCCCCTTTACCTTTTTGGTGGCTCTTCTCTGTACTTTTTCTAATTCCTCCATATCCTTTTTAAGATATGGTGACCAGAATTGCACACAATATTCAAGGTGCGGTTGCACCATGGAATGAAACAGAGGCATTATCCATGGTTTTATTCACCATTCCTTTCCTTATGATTCCTAGCATTCTATTTGTTTCTTGGCTGCTGCTGCTGCATACTGGGCGGAGGGTTTCAAAGTGTTGTTCACGATGACACCTAAATCTTTTTCCTGGGTGCTGATTCCTAATGTGGAACTTTGCGTTGTATAAGTTTGGGCTGTTCTTTCCTAGGTCCATAACATTGCCCTTGTTCACATTAAATTTCATCTGCCATTTGAACGTCCAGTCTTCCAATTTATCAAGATCCTCTTCCAATTTTCCACAATCCTTTTGGGTTTTAAGAACTTTGAATAATTTTGTGTCATCTGCAAATTTGATCATCTCACTCTTTATTCCCATTTCCAGGTCATTTATGAATGTGTTAAAAAGCAGCGGACCCAGCACAGATCCCTGGGGTACTCCACTATTAACCTTTCTCCATTGAGAAAATTGGCCATTTAGTCCTACCCTCTGCTTTCTATCTTTTAACCAATTCTTGATCCACAATAGTACACTGCCTCCTATCACATGACTATTTAATTTCGCCAAGAGTCTCTCATGAGGGACCTTGTCAAAGGCTTTCTGAAAATCTAGATACACTATATTAAATGGCTCACCTTTGTTTAACTCAGTGGTTCTCAACACAGTTCTTTGGGAACCCCAGGCCAGTCAGGTTTTCAGGATATCCACAATGACTATGCATGAGATAGATCTGCATGCACTGCTTCCATTGTATGCAGATCTATCTCGCGCATATACATTGTGGATATCCTGAAAACTTGACTGGCCTGGGGGTCCCCAAGGACTGGGTTGAGAACCACTGGCCTGTTTATTCACATCTTCAAAAAAATTTAAGAGGTTAGTAAGACAAGACTTTCTCTGGCTAAATCCATGTTGGCTTTCTCCTATTAAACTATGACTAGCTACATGTTCAGTAATTTTGTTCTTTATAATGGTTTCTATTGTTTTGCCCGGTACTGAAGTCAGGCTCAGCGGTCTGTAGATTCCCCAGTCACCCCTGGAACCATTTTCCAATCTTCACGTACGACTGATGATTTTGAAGATAGTTCACATTTTTTTTTTAAATTTTATATTTATAAGTATACAATAAGTCAAGGAGAACTTGAACAAAGAAATCCAATAATACTTGCATGGAAATATACATTGAGGAAAAACAAGAATAATACAGGATAAATACAGTGCAAGTGTTATACTTTAGCCCACTAGAAAAGGGGAGTAAGGCTAACAGCAATTTACAACTTTAGGGAGAACCCAGGAAATTAGTTAAGAAGAAAAAACAAGAAAGACGGTGTGCCGAAGGCCCTTAATCATCACAATGGGCATAATATCTTACTCAGGAAGGGAAACAATAGGCAAATGTGCAGAAATAAACATAGACAACTCCTCAGGAAAAAAGAAAATATATCTCTGCAAGTTATACACAATTAAACATTTACAGGGGAACCTTAGCATAAAGGTAGCACCCAAACTAATCACCCCAGGCCTCAACAAAAGAAATGCTCTCCTTCGTTTCTGCGTCTCCTTGGAAACATCTGGGAACATAAAAATTTTCTTCCCATAAAACAAAGCCGTTCTTTTTTTGTAGAAAATCTTCAACAGCCATTCTCTGTCAGATGACAAAGCTAAAGTTACCAGTAAAGTTGAAACAGCAATATTATCCTCCTTAGGTGACTGTAGCAAATCAGAGACGTTTAAGGAATCCATCTCTTGTAAACCAATTACCGCTTTCCCAACCTTTTTTCCTGAAGGAAGATAATATATTTTTGATACAGGTGGCATCAAGTCAACAGGTACCATAAGAGTCTCCTGTAGATATTTCTTAAATAGCTCCAAGGGAGCTATCCCAGCAATAATAGGAAAATTTAACAAACGCAAATTTGTAGATCTAATAGCATTTTCTAACGACTCCATTTTATTTCTCAACGCAGTATTATCTTTAACCAATGAGACCGTTAGGTCAGATACCTCTTCAAGCTTCTGTTCCACTACACACTGCTTCAAATTACTTGCTTGAATATCTGATTTAACCATGGTAATGTTTTCTTCAGTAGAAGTAACCCTACTGGAAACTGAGGACAGCTGTTGACCAACAACAGTCGACAAGTGGGTAATAGCGTCCCAGATAGTGTCCAGAGTCACAGATTCAGGACGAGGAGGTAGTAAAGGCCTGGAAGCCAAAAAATCATCCCCCGTTAAGGAAACACCGACCTGAGCAAGAGCTCCGCCACCAGATGACAAATTCTCCGCCTCTGCAGCCCGAATCCCCTCAGATAATACGCCGACAGATTCATGTAGTGAAGCCCGCTTCAATGCAGCAGTTCCCACCACTTCGGGCGATTCAGCCGCATCAATCACCAACAGAGCTGCCAGTTCACATATTATTAATAGTTGGTCTACAATCTCATCTTTCAGTTCTCAGATGTAAACCATTTGGTCCAGGTGATTTACTACTCTTTAGTTTATCAAATACTTGTAATACATCTTCCCAGTTTATCAATATTTATTTCATTTCTTCTGATATATCACCTTTAAATATCATTTCAGGGATGGGTAACTTCCCTACATCATCTTCAGTAAAGATCAAAGCAAAGAATTCATTCAGTCTCTCCACTATTGCTTTGTCCTCCCTTAGCACCCCTTTTACCCCTCTATCATCCAATGGTCCAACTGACTGTTTCACAGGTTTTTCGCTACGAATATACTTGAAAAAGTTTTTAATCTGTTTTTTGCTTCCACGATAAACTTTTTTTCAAACTCTCTTTGCCTGCCTTATCAATGCCTTGCATATAACTTACCAGTGCTTATGTTGTTTCCCATTTTCATCATTTGGCTCCTTTTTCCATTTCCTGAAGGATGCTTTTTTGGCTACAACAGCCTCCCTGACCTCACCTTTAAACCATGCTGGCAGTTTTTTGGTCTTCCTTCCTCTTTTCTTAATGCGTGGAATACATCTGGTCTGGGCTTCCAAGATAGTGTTTTTAAACAATGCCTATGCTTGATGTAAATCTTTAACCTTTGCAGCTGCTTCTCTTCATTTTTTCTTAACTATTTCCCTTATTTTATCATAGCTTCCCTTTTGAAAGTTAAAAGGTAGTACTGTGGATTTCCTTGCCATCCTCCTTCCATTTATTAAATCAAATGCGATTATGCTATGATCACTGTTGTCATGTGGCCTCGACACCCTTATCTCTTGCACCAGATCATCCAGTCTTCCACTAAGAACTAGGTCCAGAATAGCTTCTCCTTTTGTCAGTTCATGAACCAGCTGCTCCAAGAAGCAGTCATTTATTTCATCTAGAAACATCATCTCCAAGCATGTACTGCATGACATTGACCCAGTTGATACCAGGGTAATTGAAATCACCTATTATTACTATGTTGTAACTTATTAGCTTCTCTGATTTCTCTTAGCATTTCATCACCCATCTGTTCATTCTGGCCAGGCGGTCAGAAGTACACCTCCACTGCTATTGCCTTCCCCTTTTTACATGGTATTTTTATTCATAGAGATTCTACAATATATTTTGTTTCATATAAAACTTTAAACCTGTGTGGCTCAATGCCCTCTATAACAGAGTGCAATTTCTACACCAATTTGATCTATCATTGTGATATAGTTTGTATCCAGGTATCAGTGTCCCATTGGTTGTCCTCTTTCCATCAGGCCTCTGAGATACCAATCATATCTAATCTTTCATTTAGTGCTATATATTCTAGCTCTCCCATCTTTTTTTATTTGATTTTAATTATACTTGACATAAACAAGCTACAAGAAATATACAGAAATACAAAAAAAATATTCTCAACAATCATTAAACAATTTACAGCCCACATCTAGGGGAGAATCAAAAAAGGAAAGAGAAATATAAAGGAAAAAAAAGAGAAACTCTACAAATTCAGAGCCAAACTTACATTACCGCCCACTAATCTCTCATCCCTCCCCAGCTTTCTCACTGTCAGACAAGAAGTTCTCCAGTTGTACGGAATCTAGAAAGATACGAGAGCTTTACACCCTGAAGTGTTACCACACACTTAAAGGTAGACTTGAGAAAAAAAGACTCCAAGGGCCAACACCCTCGGCCTCAGGGACAAAAAGGCCCACCTGCGCACTTGTGTTGCTCTTGAGACATCTTGGAACAATTGCACATTAGCACCACAAAAACAAGCATCTTTATGTATAAAGTAGCTCCTAAATACCAATACTTTATCCTGTTCAGACACAAACGAAACCACCAAAGTGGTCCTTGTTAGAATGGTATTTTGAGAGTCCTCAAGGAATTGAGTAAGATTAACTTCAGATTGAAATGTCAAAATATACTGTCGTGCCCCCTGCTGGCTAGGCAGTTGCCTATAGGCAGTGGACGTACCTCCTATTGTCCCTTGGTAGTATGGGTTCCCAGAGTCAAGGCTTCTGGGGTTTGTAGTTGTGAAAAAATGAGTAGCCGAGGGTTGAAGGCAAATACAGGAAAAATTCTTTTCTTCTTTTGCCCTTTCAAACATACAGCAACAAAAGTAGGATACTTCTCCAAATAAAGAAAAAAGGGACTTTCACAGTAACACCGGTAGCAACTGCTTCACTCAGCTTGTTATACCAGTAGTATATCTTTTTCCATAGTTCAAGAATACAGCTTAAGGGTTCCTTGCTCAGTTCAGCCCAAATAACTGCTCTTCCAAACTGAGCACTATGCAAAGCACAACCCACGTTACTTCTGGCTGTTTATACGTTTAGATAGTGACTTCTTAAGCATTCAAATCAGCACTTCTGAACATTCTCTGACAGCTTTAAAATGTTAATAACTTCATTCCAAACATTTCTAGCAGAACCAGGCAAGTACAAAGCTTCTGGGTTTTCTCAGTTTTAAACCTTACAGCTTCTTCACCTTTGCTTTACACACAAAGTATAGTCCATTTGAGAGTCGGCAGAACTATTATCAGAATCATAGTTATCTACCTGCATGCTCTCCTACTCGGGGTCAGTTAGCATCTGGCTGGAATCAGCTTGTGAGATTTCAGGTTTTATTTCTTCTAATAACTTTAAAACCTTCTTCCAATGAGACCTCTTTCTATGTTGAGGAATGTTGGAAGGGCTGAGGGGATTCTTATCCTTCAATAAACTATGCAAGGTTTCAAATGGGCTCACCTTACTTCTAGTAACAGAGCTCTTTACAGACCTTGCTGTTATTTGAAAGGCGGTATATCAAGTATAATAAAACATAAAACATTTTGGAAAAAGCTATAGTATCTGCATTAGGAAGTTCTAAAACTTCCTTTATATATTTATGAAGCAATATTTCAGATAACAAATGAATAATAGGAAACTTAAGAAAACTAATATTTTTCAACTTAAGAGAGTTTTCAAAAGACTCCAGCCTATGGTGAATCACCAAACTATCCTTAACTGAAGAAACACTCATCATCTGTAGAGAAGCATATCGGGAATCACATTTCTGCACCTGAGCAGTTAGGGATTCCAGACACTCTTTGACTTCCCCCAGCCTTATCACAGTCTCCTGTGTAAATTTACAAAGCTGGGACACTGTGGTCACCAATGTAGCCTCTGTCCGTGTCACCACATGCCATATATCTACAAGGATACCTGACTCAGGTATTCCTTGGGGATGAGTCTGGGTAGTGTCCAAGTAACAGGTAATAAAGTATTCACTACGGGAACCGGCAAACTCTGCTGTACCGGCATACAACTTGCAGTAAAGTCAGGCGGGGTTGTCATTTATGGGGGAAGAGGCAGAGAGCGCTCAGGGGAACTTAAAGAAGCTCCCTCTAGAGTCAACAGAGGCAATACAGTACCTGCAGGGGGAAGAGACATAGCTTCCCCAATCTTTACATGCCTATCCATAGGGCCAGTCTCTCCAGGTGCCAATGGAAAAATCTTCTTTTTCCTCTTACCCATAAATACAATAACTCATCAAGGCTCTTAAGGGGCTGTCAAGGGGCCTATCTGCCCCTTGTGGCGTGCCCCTTAGGGCACACCACGGCCACGTGCCTAGCAGAGAATGAAAGTTAAAGACCCTGGTGTCATCAGGGGCAGACCTCGCCACAGCCTGCTCACCACGGAAACTCCGACACACTGCGCGGCTGACTCAAATTCAGTTCTCACTACATCTTATTTTTTAGACGTCTAGGATTTGCATACAGGCATTGTAGAGGTTGTATTTTATTCATATTTATCTGGCTATTGGTGATGGGGTAATTTGGAATCTTTTGGCTCTGTACTTAAGGGCATTTGGGTTACTTTTGTCTTTATCGGAACCCCTCTACCGATACGCCTTAACTTCCCTCTTCCGCTAGTATCCTTCAAGGATACATTGTTCTAAACCATGCGCTCTCGGGTGACTGTCGGCCTTCCCCTGTTATCTAGTTTAAAAGCTGCTCTCTCTCCTTTTTAAAGGTTAATGCCAGCAGCCTGGTACCATCCCGGTTAACATGGAGCCCATCCCTTCAAAAAAGTCCCTCCTTTCCCCAGAATATTGCCCAGTTCCTAATGAATCCAAAACCTTCTTCTTTGCACCACTGTAGAGGATCCCATAGAGCCCTTAAGTATTAGAAAGTGCCCCTGCTAATCCGCACACTGAGACTCAAGTAAAAAATTACAGCCACCCCCCTCTTATATGCTTTAAAGAGGGCGTAATAGACCTGTTCCCGATCCTTTCCTCTCAATTTCAAATGCTCTTCTGCCACCAGATGGATCTTTTGTAAGACCACCACTGCTCTAACTTTCTGCAGTTGCATGAGCACTCTTTCTTTTAATGAGGGAGGAAAGGCCTTGGACGTACCAGGATATAAACTTAGCCATTGTCCCAGAGTATATACACGCTTACCACGGGGGCACAAGCAACTGTGCACCACCACTTCCATATCCCTTAAAAGTGGACAGGAGGTAGTCAATCATCTCTAACCCCCATCCCCAACCAGTGCCCCATGTCTCCCCCCCATCCAAATCCTCTTCCCCGGGTATGTGAAGCTACCCTGCCCTAGAAATCCCACATAATCCCACTCATTACCTCCCTCCCTGTCACTCCCATCCTACCCACCGCCAACCAGTTAAGCAAAAAGAAAAATTCTAAGTAACAAAAAGAGCACAGCAATTCTATGTCCATAGTTAAGGACAAAGCCAACCAAAAAGAAGCCCCTCAGGGCCCCACTATGTTAATACTCTTCAACCTTTCTATTTCACAAGCAAATGAAAAACAATAGAACCCCAGTTAAGAGGGGCAGACCTGATGCGGCCCCCCCATCCCAGCCAGGGCAGTATCAAAACAAATCCCCCCCCCCATACACAACCATGAAATGCCAGTAGCATCGTAATAATTTCCTAAATAACAATAGGAAGATAAGCAAACCAGATATACTACAGTCCACAAGTAGGTACTCAGGGTGGTCTTGTGGTGTCCATCATGGCTTTATCTTTCACTGATTCCATAGAGCTCCATAGCAGTTGCCATGAGCCTGGTGTTTTTTTGTCACTTCGGGGTAGATTCCTGCCACTCAGGGCTCTTTCCTACCAGGCCTCAGTCAGATTTAGGCTGTGCAACTCCAGAAAGCTCCTCAGCAAATGGTAGGCAATCTGCAAACTCAGAGATATAATATGACCTGTCCTCCAATTCAAAGAAAAGAGCAAAGGGAAAGGCCCAATGGTATTTCACTCCTTTCTTCTGCAGAAGCACAGTGAGGAGGCAAAAGCTGAGCCTCTTCTTTTGTGGCAGGTGCAGGCCTGTGACCCACAGTGTCTGAACATAAGCAGGCCAGCATGGCTAGCTTGACCTGTAAATGAGGCCTGTGGAGAGGCATATAGGATTGCACATCCCCCAATATGCTGCTATTGTAAGATAGAACCCAGTAGAAGTATTGAATTAGCTTAGGTAAGCAGAACTGCAGTATTGAAAGATGGAAAAATACAGAAAAGACATGTTTAAAAGTTACTGATAAGAAAAAGTACATCTGCAAAGAAATAATTAGGAGTGCTGACAGATGAGTTGCAGAGCCCAGCTCCTCTGCACGTACAAATTGGTTCCATAACCTTGAGAGTGTGAAAGTAACAAGTTGATGAACTGACCATTGTAATTGGGACTAGAAGGGGGGTATGCAGGTGTCATGCCCACTGGAGGGACATAACTGGATAAACTTATCAGTACCGGGACCAATAGAAGAGGTACGGGAGGTACGGGAGGTTACCGGGACCAATTAAATGTTTTTCTATACCTAGAATGGAACAGAAGTCTATAAAAGTTGTTGTAATGCTTGAAAACTTTGCTCAGCCATTTTGAAATTGATTGGTTCGAGACTTGTGCACAAATAAATGATTTGGACCTTTTGAACAGACTCCTGGTATCATTGGTTTGTCTGCGCTTTGCTGCTACATATTCCTTGGTGCGTTGGCCGGGAAGTTGTGGAATCAAAGTGTATATAGGGCAATATACCACGACTTTCCGCCTCTATAGGCTTGGTCCTGCCGGGATCGCGCCCTTCCGACGAGGGCTGCTCCCTGGCGCCACCGGTCCCTTGTATCGGAGGGAGCTGGTCGGACCTCGGCGGGTGACGAGCCCGGCTGGAGTCAACGCCTCGAACCCGAGTGAGGGGAGTCCGAGGTCCAACTCATGCGCCTGCTTGGGAAGTTTGAGGACCGGATCCGGTGAGTATAGTTTTGATTTTGGGTCTAGACAGAAATAGAAAGCGCAGTACTGCCATTGGAACTTGGAACTTTGGAATTTGTAATCTCGAGATATTGGGAATTGGTAAGAGAGCATGATCAACTCTCAAGGAAGGGCCGAGTAACCCCGCATGGGAATTCGCCGGGTGAAACCCCCATCCTTTTTGTAATTGGGAAATTGGAAAAGACTAGTCAGAATAGGTAGAAACGAATGCATTCTGGGATACGTTGCTAGCATGATTGTGTGAACGAAGTGTGAATGAGAGGTCTGGCAGCACGGACCAAGTGAAGGCGGACCCCTGAGTAGCGCATTTCCTGACGGGGTGACCGCGTTCAGGTCGCGAAAAGGGGGAAGCGATTGTCGTCTTGTCTTGTTATTTGTACTCCTTATACGTTTCCAGGGCCGTGAGGACCCCTTACCCACGGTCCGCCCTCCTTTTCCCTTCTGTCTGTTGTTGCGCACACACATCGAAATGGGAGGGGCGGGGTCTACTAGAAACACTCCATTAGAATGTATGATCGCCCATTTTAAAGAGGGATATTCAGGAGATTATGGTATTAAAATGACAGCAGCCCATTTGCAGATTTTGTGTACTAGGGAGTGGCCCGATCTAGACCCCATCTGGCCCCGAGAGGGAACGTTCAAAGTAGAGATTATTCAGTCAATACACCGTAGAGTGCGGATAGCGCACCCCGACCAGTACCCCTATATAGATTCCTGGTTAAGTATTTGTGAAGATCCGCCCCCTGGGCGCAGCGCTGTTATGAGGAACAGTGCAGAATAATGTTAGCTAAAACAGATTCTAGACAGAAAACGGAACAGCCTAGAATGAAAGAGCAGGATAAGAAAGCCAGAAAGAAGCCCATCCTGGCAGATCCTGATTCCCCAGAAATAACTCTCAGGCAGCCCCGAACCCCAGGTCCAGTAAGAGTAGCCCGGCGTCCTGCCCCAGAACCCCAGAGACGGCCAGAGCCGAGGCGGGACCCAACCCCTGATCCCCCTCCCGGAGGAGAGAAAGAGGAAGAATTAGCGGGAAAAGAAGAGGAGGACCTAAAAAGCGAGTCAGAAGTGGAGACCGAAGAAGGAGAAAGAGAATCCCCCAGATGAGGAGGAAAATGTACAAATAATTGAGAAAGCTAGCGTTAGCACTAGCACGCCAGTGAGAGAGAAACCCAAAGCAAAACCTGTTGAGAAAAAGAAAGTGACTCCTGCAAAGGCAACAACGATAACCCTTAGATCCCAAAATACACCCATGGCAGCCAAACTGTTTCCCTTACGGCAAGTCCCGGGAGTGCCCGTAAAGAATGATAATGATGAAGTGGTAGCGGGACCCCTAACTTATGTGTATATCCCTTTCTCTACAACTGATTTATTAAATTGGAGGTCGCATTACGCCTCCTATACTAGTAAGCCCCAGGAGCTGACAGAATTAGTAACTAGTATTATGGAAACTCACCAACCCACTTGGCCAGATTGCCGTCAGCTCCTGACCACCCTATTCACGACAGAAGAGCGAGCAAGAATTAGAAAAGCAGCTATTGAATGGATGGCAGAGAACCCTGTAGCTCCGGCACAGGGGCAGAATATAATAGACCGTCGGGAAGCAGCTCAGAGAGAATTCCCGAATGAAGACCCCCAATGGGATCCAAATACAGATGAAGGATCCACAGCCCTAGCCCGTTTTCGCCAAGGCTTTTTACAAGGCCTGAAAAGGGGGGGCCAGAAAGCTATGAACCTTTCCAAAGTTGCAGGAGTTATCCAAGGGATAGATGAGAGCCCAGCAGATTTTTATGAGAGATTAACTGAAGCATACAGAATGTATACTCCCTATGATCCCGAGGCACCAGGAAGTTTATGTATGGTGAATTCTGCTTTTGTAAACCAGTCTCAACCAGACATTAGACGCAAATTACAGAAGTTAGAAGGGTTTGCGGGCATGAATGCAACACAGTTATTGGAAGTCGCTCATAAGGTGTATGTGAATCGTGATACTGAAAGACAGAGAGAATGTGATAGAAAGATGAAGAAGAAAGCTGATTTTTTGGCTGCGGCCATAGTGGAACAGAAAAAGGGAGGTGTCCCTAGTCGAAGGAGCAGAGGAAGAGGGCGGGGTCAAGGCGGAGGCCGGACCCAGAGACTAGGCGTGAACCAATGCGCCTATTGCAGAGAGGAAGGACATTGGAGAGATACGTGCCCGCAACTCGAAGACGCCCAGCATGATGACGACAGCAGCCATCAGTGGCGAGAAGAAAGACGAAGCTATCCCCGAAGCCGAGGAGGAGCCAATCGAGAACAATTCCAGCGAGAGAGAGGAGGAGCCATTCAAGCATTGGCCACACCAGCCCATGATGAGAATGACGTGGATTAGGACAGACCGGGCTCCAAGTTTGCTTTAGGTCTCCAGGAGCCTATGGTCGGAATACAAATAGGAGACCAAATTATGGACTTTATGGTTGATACTGGAGCACAACATTCAGTAATAGACAAAAAGATAGCCCCATTCACTACAAAAGCAGTCACCATTATAGGAGCAACTGGTGCCAAAGCCACAAAGTCTTTTCTTCAAAACCGAATATGCAGTCTGGGAGGACAGCAAGTAACTCATCAATTCCTTTACATGCCCGAATGTCCAGTGCCACTACTGGGACGAGATATGTTAGCCAAGCTTCAAGCACAAATATCTTTCTCTGAGCAAGGAGAAATGCAAATGACAGTAAATCCCCAAACCAAACCAGCAGGAGTGATGCTGCTGACAGTTCCCCGAGAAGAAGAATGGAGATACTACATTGATGATTCGATACAAGATACCTATTTTGAACAAACTTTGAAAAGTATTGATGCACCACCTGGAGTATGGGCAGAAGGCAGCCCCCCAGGCCTAGCCAAACATATAGCTCCAGTGATTGTAACCCTCAAGCCTAGTGCTACACCAGTGCACGTCAAACAGTACCCTCTCCCAAGAGCCGCAATTGAAGGCATTCATCGCCACCTACAAAGATTGCTTGAGTATGGCCTACTAAAAGTATGCCAATCCCCATGGAACACTCCACTTTTGCCAGTAAAGAAGCCTGGGACAGATGATTATCGCCCAGTGCAAGACTTGAGAAGAGTAAATGATGCAGCTGAGACCATACATCCAGTCGTACCCAATCCTTACACCCTCCTAGGACTGATACCTGCTGAAGCTACCCATTTCACTGTACTGGATTTGAAAGATGCATTCTTTTGCATAAGATTAGCCCCTGTAAGCCAAATACTGTTTGCATTCGAATGGCAGGACCCCATCTCTGGAAGAGGGGGCCAACTTACCTGGACAAGATTACCCCAAGGATTCAAGAATTCGCCTACCATCTTTAGTGCCGCACTGAATCAAGACCTTTCAAGCTATCCAGTAGCCCCGGGGAAGAGAGTGCTTCTCCAATACGTGGATGATCTGTTGATAGCTGCCGTATCAGAAAGTGAATGTTTACTAGCCACCAAAGATCTCTTGCAGTTACTAGAGGAAGCTGGATACAAAGTTTCCAGAGCCAAAGCACAGCTATGCCAAAAAGAAGTGAAATACCTGGGTTTTCGTATCACCCAAGGAAGCAGAAGATTAGGCAGAGAAAGAAAAGAAGCGGTATGCAGAATTCCAACTCCAACAACCAGAAAGCAAGTCAGAGCCTTTCTGGGAGCGGCAGGATATTGCCGAATTTGGATACCCAACTTTGCCCAAATTGCCAAACCACTGTATGAAGTCACAAAAGGAGAAGAAAAGTCGCCACTGGAGTGGGGACTTGAGCAGGATACAGCCTTTAAGACATTAAAAGAAGAATTAATGTCATCACCAGCACTTGGACTACCAGATGTCCACAAACCTTTCCAATTGTTTGTACATGAAGCACAGGGAAATGCCTTAGGCATGTTGACTCAGAAATTGGGAAATTGGGAGCGACCTGTAGCCTACCTATTGAAACAATTGGACCCTGTGGCCAAAGGATGGCCACCTTGCTTGAGAGCAGTTGCAGCTACAGCGCTACTAGTGAGTGAAGCAGACAAACTCACACTAGGACAGAACATACGAGTCACTGTGCCACATGCAGTCCTTGCCCTTATGGAACAGAAAGCAAATTATTGGCTCACCAATTCCCGAATGTTGAAGTACCAGAGCATGTTATGTGAAAACCCACAGATACAACTTGAAGTGAGCCATGCCCTGAATCCAGCCACCTTGATACCCATCAGTTAAGAACTCCCAGAACATGACTGTATCGAAGTCATGGAGACTGTGTTCTCCAGCCGACCCGACTTGACAGATGTGCCCATAGATAATCCTGACCAAACCTATTATGTTGATGGGAGCAGTCTCATCCTTGATGGACGACGCTGTGCCGGATATGCAGTCGTCACTCAACATGAAGTAGTTGAATCATCAGCCCTAGCCTCAGGCACATCAGCCCAGAAAGCCGAATTGATAGCACTCACCAGAGCATTGTTGTTAGGAGAAAAACTTATACTGAATGTATATACAGATTCCAAATATGCCTTCACTACCCTGCATGCCCATGGAGCTCTCTATAAAGAAAGAGGACTCATCACATCCGGAGGAAAATCAGTCAAATATGGTCCCGAAATATTGATGTTACTTGATGCAGTTTGGGCCCCAACACGTGTAGCTGTCATGCATTGCAGAGGACATCAAGCAGGAAAAGGAGAAGTTGCCCGAGGGAATAGATTTGCAGATGCCTCAGCACGACAAGCAGCTATGACAGGACAAATTGCCCCACAAGCTATGCCAATGCAAGCAGCATTGTTTCCAGTACCTTTGAATCTATGGACCCCACGATATACCACCAAAGAATTGGATTACTATTGTGACAGAGAAAATGGAGTACTGAAAGATGGATGGATTGAGCTGCCACCAGAAGAGGGCAGTCAACCTCCAGGACGAATAGTAATTCCTGAACTATTAGGACCAGCCTTTGTCAAAGCTTTCCACGAAGCTACCCACTATGGGAAGAGTGCCATGGAAAAAGCACTCAGACCACATTTCTACATCCCTCTGATGACAACCATATCAGCTTCAGTAGCACGACAATGTCAAACTTGTGCCAAGAATAATGCCAAGCAAGGCCTTATTACAGCACCCCGAGTTCAGTCAAGAGGTGTGACCCCCATGCACAACCTCCAAGTTGATTTCACCGAAATGCCAAAAGCCAATGGGTACCATTACCTATTAGTATTAGTATGTACTTTCTCTGGGTGGGTAGAAGCATTCCCAACCAGAACTGAGAAAGCCCGAGAAGTTACCAAAGTCTTAATGAGAGAGATTGTCCCCAGATTCGGAATTCCAGCAGTAATAGGGTCAGACAATGGACCCTCATTTGTCTCCCAAGTTACTCAGCAGTTAGCAAAAGCTTTGCAGATACAATGGAAACTCCACACTGCATACAGACCCCAGAGTTCAGGGAAAGTTGAGCGAATGAATCGTACCTTGAAAGCCCAAATGTCTAAGCTTTGTCAGGAGACACAATTGAAGTGGCCCCAAGTGCTCCCCATAGCTTTATTCAGAATACGCTCAGCTCCTGTAAAGTCAACAGGATTTTCCCCTTTTGAAGTTTTGTATGGTAAACCCCCACCAATAGTGCAGGGAATCAAAGGAAGTCTAGCCCAAATTGGTTCAGAAATAACCAGACAAGAACTTCTAGCTCTTAGTTTTGTTCTGCAGACTCTCCATACGTGGATCCAAGACCAGTTGCCTATCAACTTGACGGAACCCTTGCATCCCTACCAGCCTGGTACTTCGGTGTGGATCGAAGATTGGAAGAAGACACCGTTGGAACCCCATTGGAAGGGACCGTACACCGTCATCCTGTCTACCCCAACTGCAGTAAAGGTAGCCGAGATCGACGCCTGGATCCACCACAGCAGAGTCAAGCCCGCCGCTGATCCTGAACCTGAGCAGTGGACAGCAGAACAGCATCTTGATGCACCCTTGCGAGTTACTTTGAGACGGCAACCAGCAGCTTAGACACTTCATCACAAGTGCTTTGCAGCAGCCAAGTCTTTCGAAGAGGATTGCTGTTTTCCATGCAGCAACAGCTTTGTTTCAACGAACCCAATTTGTGTGTGATTTGACACACTACTTTGAGACTACATTGACTAAGCCAGACTTCACAGGCCAACTGAAATTGCTAAAAAGTTGGTTAATGTGTACTGGACAACCTGAGGATCTTCAATCAACACTCAGCAACCGTTAAATTGCTTCATTAGCAAACGGGACGAAGAATAAAAGACCGTCGTGATCAAGATCAGCAAGCTGAGGATTCAGAAGAACTCCAATCAACATCGACATGTATCTTTACTTTTGCTTTGCTTTGGTTGCCTTCTTTGGAGGTTTTGAACAGACTCATGCTTTACCTCCATGCACTGCCTGCATTACTTCTACTAGAATTGGACTGAAAGTAACTCAGACTTTGCTTTATCATTCTTACTATACCTGCAAGGGGACAGTAACTCGGTGTATCTATAACACCACTGAACTAAATGTTTGCACTCATGGAAAGATTAAAACATGCTATAATCCGCATCAGAATCCATCCTATTACACGATGGAAATAAGATGGAAGGATGCAGATGGACCTATATTAGCTGCAACGCCACCACTTAAGGACATTACTAAACCTGCTGTTTTGAATTTTGATGCATGCAATGCTATTAATAGAGATAGTTATTCCACCTGTGGTACATGGGAGAAAGCGTATCGAAATGACCATAAGTATATGTGTCCAAAAGGTGCCACGGGATGGAGAAAGTGTACAGGTAAAAAGGAACCAGGCTATAGTACTGCCCCAGCAGCAGACTACTATTGCCCGTATTGGGGATGTGTTTTTTATGCTACCTGGAACACTGGTATAACTGATGAGAAAATAGATAAACGAATGGCTACTTTAACCAAGCCAACCACAAATGATAAATGTCAGAAAGATGCTTGTAACCCCTTACACTTACGTATACACAATCCCCATGCATGGAAACAAGGATATAAGTTTGGTTTACGTATTGCTGGAGGAGCAATAGATCCAGGGACCATTGTGTATATCAGATTGAATACCCAAGCCCACAAGTCATCTAAATATCATATTCATAATACTTTCTATGAAGCCATGCATGTAAATAAGTTTGAGATCCCTCACCCCTCACAGAATTTATTTCTAGAATTAGCCGGAGCAGTAGTATCTAGTCTCAAGATCACAGATTGTTATTTCTGTGGCGGAACCCAAATGGGAGATCAGTGGCCATGGGAAGCCCAAGAATTGAATTATTCCATGATTTACAATCAGACTGAATTACACAAGACTACCAGTGAATGGGTGTTAGCGCACTCAATCGTTGGACGTCTTTGCTATGCCAGAACTGGACCCCAGTTCACCCAAAAGGTAGGACAGCTGGTCTGTCTTAGCCAGAAGTACTATAATGCCACGACCAAGAAGATAGCATGGTGGTCAGGAATCGGACATCCTGAACCTCCTAACCCATTAGCCAGATTTCCTGAACTTGCAGGTCTATGGACTAACCTTGCTAAAGTCCAAGCCTGGCAAGCCCCACCTGACCTATATTGGATCTGTGGAAACCGAGCATATGCACAACTCCCACCACACTGGGGAGGAGCATGTGTCTTAGGAACCATCAGACCTTCTTTCTTTCTTTTAAACACTGAACATGGAGAACAATTAGGATACCCAGTATACACTACCCACCGACACAAAAGAGCACTAAGACAGAAGAGAGAGGCCTTACAGATAGGCAAGTGGGAGAAATGGCAAGGTGATGATTGGCCACCAGAAAGAATCATTGAATATTATGGACCCGCCACTTGGAATGATGATGGTATGTATGGTTATCGTACCCCAATTTATATGATTAATCGTATTATTCGCTTACAAGCAGTAGTTGAAATAATAACTAACGAAACTAGTCATGCTCTTACGCTTTTAGCTAGACAAAGTACACAGATGCGCACTGCGATATATCAGAACCGCTTAGCACTTGATTATTTGTTAGCAGCTGAAGGAGGAGTATGTGGTAAACTGAACTTAACCAATTGCTGTTTGAAAATAGATGATAAAGGTCAAGTAGTTGAAGAAATTGCTAAAGATATGCAAAGACATGCTTATGTGCCAGTACAGACGTGGCACTCATTGAAATTTCCTAATTGGTTTGCTAACCTCTTTTCATGGGTGGGAGGATTTAAGACTTTCATCGTATTGGTACTAATCCTTGTTGCTGTTATCTTCTTATTACCATGTTTAATCCCATGTTGTATGCGTTCCATTCATAACACTATTGATAGTACAGTAGAGCGGAAGACCGCAACAAAAATCATGGCTTTATATACAGCCAGTCCTGGTAGAAATCCTTTAGCCAGGATGTGATTCTTCAGAAAGTGATTTAATTCTCACACCTTATTAAGTAATAGGGTGAGATTAATCAAAGGGGGGAATGTGGCAGGTGCAGGCCTGTGACCCACAGTGTCTGAACATAAGCAGGCCAGCATGGCTAGCTTGACCTGTAAATGAGGCCTGTGGAGAGGCATATAGGATTGCACATCCCCCAATATGCTGCTATTGTAAGATAGAACCCAGTAGAAGTATTGAATTAGCTTAGGTAAGCAGAACTGCAGTATTGAAAGATGGAAAAATACAGAAAAGACATGTTTAAAAGTTACTGATAAGAAAAAGTACATCTGCAAAGAAATAATTAGGAGTGCTGACAGATGAGTTGCAGAGCCCAGCTCCTCTGCACGTACAAATTGGTTCCATAACCTTGAGAGTGTGAAAGTAACAAGTTGATGAACTGACCATTGTAATTGGGACTAGAAGGGGGGTATGCAGGTGTCATGCCCACTGGAGGGACATAACTGGATAAACTTATCAGTACCGGGACCAATAGAAGAGGTACGGGAGGTACCCGGGACCAATGAAATGTTTTTCTATACCTAGAATGGAACAGAAGTCTATAAAAGTTGTTGTAATGCTTGAAAACTTTGCTCAGCCATTTTGAAATTGATTGGTTCGAGACTTGTGCACAAATAAATGATTTGGACCTTTTGAACAGACTCCTGGTATCATTGGTTTGTCTGCGCTTTGCTGCTACACTTTAAAGTGTAAGGTAATAAGCCCAGATATATTTGAATGGACTGAGTCTGAAACTCAATAGAGTGTTTCCCACGAAAGCATGAATGAGGGCCTGTTTATCCTCAAAGTGGTGGAAACAGGCCACAATTGGCCTCGGCGAATCTGCTTTTCACTGGCGTGTGCCCTGCCCTCAATGCACTTGGTCAGTTCATACATAAGCCTTGCTACTGGGAATACAGAAGGCGAAAACATCTTGAACAAAATGTGATACATCTTCCACGCCCTCCTTCGGCTCTGACCAGTCATAAATCTGGACATTGCATCTCCTCTGTCTGTTCTCTAAGTCAGCCTGGCGTTCCCAAGTTTTCAAAGCAAGCTATTCCAATTTGTTCAGTTTGGTTTGGAAGATGGCCGTTGCATTGATCTACTCCCTGATGTGAATTTCAGCCTGCATAATGTGCTCGTCCAGAACTTTAAGATCTTGTTTCACTTTTCCTACTGGCTTAGTAATATCACTCTGAAAGAGTTTCAGTTCATGGAAGAGCTCCAAACAATTGACTTTAGTCACCAGGGGCCCCAAGTCTCCCCCTCCAACAGGAGGCGCCTGTAGGAGGGATGGTTTTACCTGAAGATGCCGATCCATTGGCCCCCTCCTGAGAAATATGACTGAATTTTGCCAAGGCCTCAGCATAGCTCACCTTGGGCTCCATGTGGGGGTCATCGAGGAGGCGAGAATGTCCAAGCAGAGGATGTGCTAGCTAGAGTTTACAGTTTTCCTGTGCACAGCAGAGTGCTGCTCCCAGCAGTTCTTTGTTTTTAGCTTTGGAAACACAGTAGGCATCGGCAAGCAACCACAGAAACCTAGACTATGACCGGGGGGGGGGGGGGGGTGAGGGATGAACTAGGCCCCCTGAGTAACCAATCAGGCTGTCCTCACATCCAGAAAAACAAAATATGGTGAAGAAGTCTATCAGGATCCCAACAATGCTCACCAACCTCATCCGAGGGTTTCAGATCCATTGTCACTCATACTCCAACGCATCCCAGGACATGGTAGGGTTTCTTATTCACAGTCCCTCTCAGCAACCAATATTCACAAACATGCCTGTGGCTCCAGGTGTTCACCTGTGGTCATCAAGGAAGCTTCTAGCTGCAGATGATTTTCAAAAAAGAAGAAAAGTAGTTTCAGGGTCAGTGCACCTTCGACTCCAACACACAGCTTAAAGGTGCATCCTTCAGCATCAAACAGCTCCACGGCCCAGACACACTGGGCTAGTATTGTTCTCAGGCCCCACAGAGGCTTCTCCCAGCTGGCCCCGCTCTCCTACTGCAGCCCGCAGCTTCCCAGTGATTGCACAGAGCATGTGCTGCTGGTGCAGCTGCCACCATCATGCTGCTGCAAGAGGAGATTGGCCATCACAGAGAGGCTCCATTGAGGGATCAGGACCAGCTCATCCCACAGCTGCCCCACAGAGCCATGAAAAGCTGACGAAAAAGACACCGCCGTCTTACAACAGGTGAGCAAGTTGGGGTGCCAGAGCAGAACAAAACCTCAAGCAGACATCTTCCTGGGCTTGACCCGCCTTCCTGAGGTAGGAACTTTAACTGGGGCTGGAGGAAGGTCGGGAAGAACCAGCTTGTGGAGGTTTAACAAGCTGGGACCAATGTAAAGCTGCTTTTGTTTTCCCTGAACTGCTGTCTGTTCTGGGTTTTGCTTTGTGGAGGTTTAACAAGCTGAGACAGAATAAAAACTGCTTTTGTATTCCCTAAACTGCTGTCTGGCCTGGGTTGTAAAGAAAACTCCTTCCCACCGCACGCCACACTACCACACAGCTGATTGTGAGAGCTGTAGGGAGCCAGGGTGCCCATAGTGGGAGAGAGTTTCCTGCCAAGACACCTGCAGCAGGGAAGGCTGCTTACAGAACAGGGAACTAGAGATGCAGCCAAATATGAGTGCCCACTAAGAACATGCTGAGAGCAGAATTGCTAGTGATGAGAGACGCTGTTGGAGAAGTGAATTAAGAAGAGGCCAGAGGGGCTGGAAGCCTAAGTGAGTAATTTAAGAAACTGTAGGGAGTGCCACCGCTGAGTATCTGCCATTGAGGACTGAAGCCTAGAATAGGAAGCTTGAGAGAGACTGCCTGTTTAAGCTGGGTGCAGAGGATGAGACCTTGCAAGATCTAGGAGCCCATGGAGAGCATAGTATGAAAAGCAGAGCCTGTGAGAGGTCAGCCAAGCAAGAGCAAGAGACTACGAGTGCTGGGTTCTAAGCTATCCTTAGCCTGCGTACTGAAGAAATTCCTGTGAAAGTTAAAGCCCTTTGTGTGTGAGTAAGCGGGATAAGTGTTTGCAAGTTACCCTTTCTTCTTGTGTTTAGCAATGTATCCTGAACAGTTTTTCTCTTTTGTTAAGTAGATCTTCAATATCACTGAGACTGCACAGAGAGTCAGCCAGAGGGAAGTGAGATACCCTGTTAGAACTGAATCCTGGTGGTGAAGAGTAAAGAGGGTCTTTCCCTTTTTATTTGCTAAATCTAGGTTAGTAGGTACCCAGCAAGAGTCGAGAGACCCATGGAAGGCTGCAACATGGGACCACCACCACACGACCAGCTACATACAGCCCAATGGACTTTCTACAGCCAGTGGAAATCATGAGCTCACCGATTTGTGTCACAAGTATGCTCTTGACAGAACTCCAAGTGATCCTCAGTAACTGACTAATTGTACAAGCTGACATCTTAGTAACTTCATGTACACTTTTACATTTACTAACCTGGTAGATGATGTTCCTTCCTGGAAGAGTCTGGAAAGGAAAAAGTGGCAAAAGATTTTGAGAAAAGGATTTGAAATGTCAAGAGGCATAGAATAATTATTATGCTGATGTACTTATCTGATGCTGAAGCTTGCTGGAACTGTAAGAAAAAATATTTGTGTTGCATATCTTGAATAGAAGAGTATACCTGCTGGTGTCCAGGGAGTGGTATATTATACATTTACTCATGGTTGAATTTTGTATTGGAAAACACTGGCAGGGATATTCGGCGTCAGCGTCTAGCCCTTGTAAAGCAGCTATTTAACCCGGATATTCAAGGCCAAGGCCATATCCAGCCACCAGCATGAATATCTGAGCTAGCTGGATAGTGCTGCAGTGAACCAGGCATTGGTGATATTCAGCCACTGTTCGGTTAGCTACATCAGCAAAGGTTCGGCCAGCCTGTAAAGTGCCTAATGCTCACCACCACTGGATAAGCGGCTAGCGGCTGAATATCACTGCTAGCCCGTTATCCCCATGGGCCACCCCCCCTCTGCCCCTGGAATGCCCCAATGCTAGCTGGCCAGCGTCAGGGCATTTACTGGTGATACTCAGGGATATTCAGCGGCGCCAACCATGTTAATTGCTATGAATATTAGCTCCACTGTTTATTTACCTGTTATCTTGATCTTACATCTGAATATCATCCTCCAGCCTTTTGGAAGGAGAGAGACACATTTGTTTAATTCTTCCTTTGGGTCTGGTTCTTCAGAAAGGTACAGAAATACCATCTAACCCTTCAACCTATATGGAGATATATAATGTTTTTTTTATTTCTCATCCTAGCCCCTTCTCCTATCTCCAGGAGATACCTTGACAGGTTGATACTACCCATTATTTAAGTGACCCTGTAGACAGTTGGGATTGTGGGGAAGAGTGGTAGGGTCTTTCCCTTCAATTTATGTGCATGCCAGATGGCATGGGAAAATCTTTAAAAATCTAGCCCCAACCAAGACCCTTCACACTCTGAAGCGGGAATCTCCGACATCCCTGAAGTGTTGCACATTGAGCATTCATTGACTGTTGGGAACAGCAGGAGTGACAGAGCTCTTGCAGTTAAATTCAATACCTTCATCTTCAATAGCAGCCAAGATAACTAACCAAGCTGGCTGCCTGCACCCAATGGACTACTGCAGTGCTATTCGCTCCCAGTCCTTGAGGGCTGCAAAGTCGTCATGTTTTCAGGATATCCCTAAGGACTATGCATGAGAGAGATTTTCATGCTTACTCCCTCCACTGTAAGCAGACCTCTCTCATGCATATTCATTATGAATACCATGAAAACCTGGCCCCTTTGCAACCTTGGAAGACTGGAGATGAATACCAATGGACTACTGCCATCTCCTGCACTTGCATATAAAGGGAGGTGTGATCAGGAGGGAGAGAGAGTTCATGCATGGTGAGGAGCTAAGGGTGGTGAATAAAGAGTACCTGCAGGCTACAAGGTGCTGAGGGAGCAGGAGCACCTGCAAGGTGAGGAGATGGGCAGGTGGGCAATGTGTCAAAGTTAAGAGAGAACACAGCAGTGACAGATCGAAGCGGAAAGTAGCAGGAGAGAAGAGGGGACCATTATGGCCAGGGCTGGTGTTAGACATGCAGGGGCCCACGGCAAAAATTGGTGAAGGGGCCCCAAAGCCCATCTGCAGGCTATGCTTCCTTCAGCTTGAGGCAGGTTTGGAGCCCCCTATGGCATGGAGACCCAGAGCAATTGTACTGTTTGCCCCCCTAATGCCAGCCCTGAATGAAGCAAGACCCTTCTCTGCATAATGGTGGTCCAAAGCATGACTTAAACCCAAGGAAATGTTACTGAAGAACATACTGAAGCTGTCAGTAGCCTACAATGCATTTTGTAATTTATTCTCCAGTATCAGAGGAGCCATGGTGAGAACTGCACGCTGTGTGTATGCCACATTTTTCTTTCTCTGAGTATATATTCTATATTTCCTTGGACAGTGGGCTTTGTAGTGTGCCTAAAACTGAACAGATTGGGGCAACCAGAGCAGGAAAACAGTATCCCATGGAAAACCTTGATCCACCCACCTCCCACCATCATAACCCCAGAAGTTAAGAGCTGGGAATTTTGCTTCTGCTCTACACTACATCTGATATTCCGTTCCAGGCAATTACGTATGCACACATGGAAAACAAGACACAGGCATCTTAGTTAATTTCAGAAGTCATTGGAATGCTGCTCCATTGTGATGGGCCCATGTGTCTCTTTATCCCTTCTCCCCGTTTGTTTTAGGATTTGGAAGAGAGAATGGTGGGCCTTTCAGTACTTCGTAACTTCTTCATTTCAGTCATTTTCATGTCCGCAGTGCCTGCTCTACAGAAGCTGCAATGCTACACAACCGTACTATTAATGTAGTTGTGTCTTGGGCTTGAAAAGGTTTGGAAAAACCTATCTAGCAGACTTCAATAAAATACCAGAAGGAAGCATTTTCAATAATATGAAAAGCTTAAAGTAAGGGATAATCACATGAAGTTAGTTATAATGTCTAAAGGAGGCTCAAAGGGAATCTGAGAAAAGAATTTTCACTGAGAGGGTAGTGAACACCTAAAAGAGAGATTCAGAGCAGACAGGGATGGCTCAAGGCAATCTGCTGCCTGAAGCGAGAGATGAGATGGCGTCCCCCCTCCCCCCATAGTGGGGGGGGGGGGCTTTCTCAAAACTCCAGTCAGGGACTGAACCAAACCAAAAAACCAATTAGATAATATGGAGGAAATGCAAGATGTTTGCACACCAAGGAACTTAAAGAATAAGCGAAAACCATAGCACACTTTATAAAACTAAATAGCTCATTTTTATTTTGTTATAAACTGCGTTGTGGTTCTTGCTTTTTCTTTTTGAACATATATTTTCCATTGACAGAACACCTTCCCTCAACAGTGGGTGCAGAGCAGAACTAGGACATTCACCGGCAGAATTCAAAATCTTAAAAAAAAAAATCAGATTCTGTCATCTCCTTAACAAACATTCTTCAGCACCAGGCATATTGGGAACTAACATAAAACCCTACAAAAGTCACCAAAAATCTGCAAGGCCAAATCTACCATACCATTATCAGCATAAACTTCCAAAACTCATACAAGGTGCCTACCCAGAAAAAAGCAGCACTGTAAATACTGCAGCAGGTCCTAGAACATAACATCTATTTGAAAAGCTGAATAAGGCAAATTACTACAGTACAAATTTCATGTTAACAGAACACACGGCCTTGGTCACACACTCAAAACACAGACTCTCACCAAGTACAGAATAAGTGATCATAACCTAAAGTAAAAATAAACTATTTAGACAAAAAATTAAACCAAAACCCCAAGAAGCCAAACTCCGCATGCAGTGCAACATCAGATAAGAGATGCAGTTCCCCATAATGTGTAAAATATAAAGATAGCTCAAAGTCCAATCACTAAATTGAAAATAAAATTATTTTTCTACCTTTGTCTGACCATTTTATTCTCTGTCATGCTAGTCCTGATGTGAGGTTGTTGCTTTCCTGTTTTCTCTTAGCACTCTGCCATTTCTTGTCTCTTTTTTTGTTTTCTTCACTTCCTTCCATCAGCCTATTTCCAGTCCCAGTAACTCTCCCCACATGTCAGCTCCCTTCCAGTCCCAGTGCTCCCTCCCTGCCAGCCTCCTTCCCATTACCCAGCCACCTACCAGTCCCAACCCCAGGTTTCAACTCCCTCCAGTCCCACCCCCAGGTGTCAGCTCCCTTCCATCCCCGTCCTCCCTTCCCTAGCGTCCTCACCCTTTCAGTCCCTCTCAGTACCATCCTCAGGTATCAGCTCCCTTCCAGCCCCCTCTTTCATCTTCCTTGCAGCCATCTCTTTCCCCCTCTGTCAACTCCCTTCTAGCCCACTATTTACCCCTCTGTCAGCTCTCTTCCAGCCCTCTCTTTCCTCCTCTGTCAGCTCCCTTCCAGCCCTCTCTTTCCTCCTCTGTCAGCTCCCTTCCAGCCCTCTCCTTCTCACCCATGTAACTCTGTTCGCTCCCCCTTCTGCCGCCCATGTCGTCTCTGTTCCGCTCCCTATCCTGCTGCCCGTGTCATCTCCATTCCCTCTCCTTCCCCCCATGTAGCTCCATTCACTCCCTCTCCTGCTGCCCATGTCATCTCCTTTCTGTTCCTTCCCCTTCCTCAGCTGGTGCAATGCAGTAATTTAAAATGAAAAGGAAACCGATGCAGAGCCTTCCAACCCTATGGAACCCCTGCTGCTGCGTCCCGCTCTAGCATCACTTCCTTTTGGGGGCAGCAGCAAGGGTTCCATAGGGCCAGAAGGCTCTGCACTGGTTTCCTTTTCATTTTAAATTACTGCTATCGCAGCTGCTGAGGAAGGGGAAGGAACAGAATGGAGACGACACAGGTGGCAGGAGAGGGAGTGGAACGCAGCCTCTTGTCCACTTTTTTTTTGTTGTTTTTTTTAAAACTGAAGACGGAGCGAGGCAGCTGTTTTGCGGGCATTTTGCCATCCCCAAAGGTTTTCCGCCTGAGGCCACTGCCTCACTCTGCCTCATTATAGAGACGCCCATGAGAGCAGAGCAGGCCCAACCATCAGGCAAGCTAGGTGGTCACCTAGGACGGCAGCTTCTTGGGGACGGCAATGAGCAGGGCATTCAAAGCTAAATAATACATTCTGATGGCCAGGGGGGCATAAGGCTTAAGGTTTGCCTAGGATTCCAACACCTTGAACCAGCTCTGGGGCCAGCCCACTCCAGAGAAGTTGATAAGAGTTAAAATAGTGGTGGAATTTAAATATGAATGGAAATGACACTTAGTGGCAGAAGGGAAGGAGAAGATCAGATGTCAAGAAATTAATTTTTTTCCACCAAATTTTGCATTCTGCAATTTATAAGATCCCCCAACCATGTGTTTACAGCTATAAAAAGTGCACTAAAATTGCATCCACATTAAACTCCTCAGTTCATTATTTGTATATAGATAATAGGTGTACCGTTCTGCTACCCAATCACACTGCAGCCTAGGTAGCCTCAGATGAAATCTTGCATTCATGCTCTTAAGGAACTTCAGATAATCATTCAGATGCCTGCCTTACACTGCATCCAAAGGCTGAGTCCAACTCTTAAGGCAGCTGCTGCCATTCCACCCATGAAGAGCTACCTCTGCAGGACTCTGTTCTCCAGTCATGACAAGCTAAGAAACAATGGGGTACAAACGTGTATGCAATACACAACCACTTCTGTCATGAAATGAAAAGTTATTCCATCAACCCACAATAGGGAGTTGCTAATCCCCCTCAAGAAACACAAAGAGCTTGTGCAACCAATGAGGGAAATTTCCCAAGACTGCATTTTATATTCTGAAACGGAGGAGGACAGCAGTACTCGACTCACTCAAGCCGCCAGCAGATTTCTCAGCTGGAGATAGTGCAGGGATAATATACCACTTTATGCTTCCATTCATTCCAAATAGGGCAGGTCTGAAAGTCAAAAGAAAGAGTCATAACCATGTTCTAAAAAAATCCAAATCATTCTTTACATTTCTGGCCTTCTATTGCTCTGGCTGTTAGATCTTACTCTGTTCTCCTTTTTAGCACATGCAGATCTCATCTTTCTCCTGAGAATATAAAGTAACATATGCACCTCTTTTTAGCAGTATGCCATGAATGGCTTTATATTTTTGGTCTAATAGTATGCCATCATTCTTGCTGACAAGCAGCAAAGCAGCCTGGCATCAAGGAGGAGGGATGTTCGCATTGAAACCTGTTTGCATGTTTCGCAGTGGGATGGAAAGAGAAAAGAGAGAGAGAAAAAGACTTGCATGCTTGAGTTTGCCCTCACTGCCTGGGGTAGGATGGCTGATTTAGTATTCCTGGCCTGGAGTCAGCATTCCAGAGAGCGCGTGGAGTAAACATCGCTAGGAATAATGCAAATATTGACACACACACTTACACAAACAAAAACTGAGTGAGGGAGGAAGAAGAGGAGAGATAAGAAAAGAGAGAAACGGGAAACATGGAGAGAAGTGGATGAAGGGAAAGAACAGAAAACTGGAAGGAGGAGGCTGAGAGGGAGTGGTCCTTACTCTCTCTATGGGAGGCAGCTTCTGAAACCAGAGGCCCAAGTGCATTGCAAGCTGAGACATGACTTTGGTTCTGGGGTCGTATATCATTCATCCAGGCAGAATACATTGACAGGCAGGTGGAAATTAAGCAGACACATCTAAAGGCAAGCAGGAGTGAAGCAGAGGCAAGACTCAGCCAGTCCCTGCTGGGCTGCTGTCAGCAAACATCCCAGTAACCTGGGGATATCTTCCACATGTGCAGAATATACTGCTTGTCTAGAGCAGGGAGCAGAACACAGACAAGAACAGGAACCAACAGGCCACACAATGCTGAGCTGAAAACACTTCTAGAACTGAGGGAGGGCCACTAGGCAATTTCTCTTTTCTGGATCAGGTATTCCCACACCCTGCTGTGGTCCATCTCATTTGCAGGCAATGGGATATGATTGCACAGTTAAACAATTCATCTCATGATGGTGATAACTAATAAGGTTGAATCATAGGTGATCTCAAATGACAACTAGATATGGGGTGAGTTTCTGGAGGTTCATGGCAGTGTTGCATCAGCAAGTAACAAAGAGCAAATTATATCAGCCTGGCAATCCATATTGCATAAATGAATGTACCAAAGCACAATACATACAAAAAACAAAGAATGGCTTTAGTAATAATTCAGTGTAAACCTTTTTTGAATGAAAACATACCAGAAACATCACAACTATGTTTCCTTGGAGGAGCAGAATGAGAAAAGTGGAATAAGCGTGTCCCAAACCTTATCTAGTGGATGAATCCAGCTGAATGTGTCTTATAGTTGGAGACTAATGCTTACAGTACACAAGTAAAAAACAAGGGGCCCGATATTCTGCGGCAGCAGCTAGTGCAATTACAGCAGCAAGCCGCTGCCACTGAACACTAAACCCAGATAGCGTATGCTGGGGCCCTATCCAGCCACTGGCATTAAATATCTGGGTTCACCACAAAAGCAGGAAGCTAACCGGGCAGTGGTGATATTCAGCTGCTGCCCAGTTCACTTCGGCAGCGAAAGTTAGGACAATATTCTTTATCCTCTGCCTAATCTTCACTGCTGAGGCCGAATATCGCCGCTGACAAGTTATCCCCGGGTGCTGCCCCTGGAATGTTCCCAGAACACCCCGATGCTAACTAATAGCACCGGCACCCATGGATTTGAAGCAACGCTAACCATGCCACTGAATATCCCATTAACGGCAAATCATGTAAATGCCTTTGAATACGGGGCACTACTGTCCCACTGGTGAGGCCTGACATTCTATGGAAACAAACTTTCACTGTTACAAGAGGAAAAAAGTAGACAAGTTTAATGTTAAAGGGATAAGAACATATACGAGTTCAGGGATCTCAGGGATCAGACAAGTTAATAAGATTTCAAAGTGAAGTGAATGAATCAATGCAAGGAGCAACATAAAAGGGAGACACATAGAAAAATAGAAAAATGATGGCAGATAAAGACCATATGGCGTATCTAGTTTGCCCATCCATTTCAATTACTATGAACTTGATAAAAGAAAGAAGTAGGCACTCCCCACTGAAGGATTTCTGGAATGTAAGTACCAGCACTATGCTCTCAGACTTTCCACAACTATAGCCATGTATCAGAGACAGGGCAAAGCACAAGGCATCCTTCACTCTTCTGCAGCTCTCAATTAACTTTCAGATTCTTAAGTCTTCCCCTCAAGATTTTGATAACTAAATTCAACAGTCATGATCACAACAGCTGGGGTAATTGTATGAAGGCCTATCAGCATGTAGAGCTCTAAATTTGTACCCGAGGCAATAGAGGGTGAAGCGACTTGCCCAAGATCGCAAGGACTGACAATAGAATAGAGATTTGAACCCTGGCTTCCCTAGAACTTAGCCCACCATTCTAACCACTAGCCTGCTCCTCAACTCATTTTTCAGTGCAAAGCTTTGGGATGCAGTTCTGCTGCTGCTGAGGAAAGAGAATGAACTCCTTGCCAAACCAAAAGACAGCACAGATTTATTGATTGCATTTCTTACCCAGCTACTGGAGATAAATATTGAATAAATGTTGAGTATGGAGTCTTGAGGCACTTCAAGCTCCAACTTATACCATGAAGAAACTTTGTTCAGAAGCCATACCTGCTGCTCTTTGTCTTCTAGGCAAAACACAAACCAATGTAGCTCAACTCCAGCCACCCCTAATTGGGCAGCCATTGCAAAAGAATCCTGAACAATATGGAACCAAATGCTAATTGCACATCAACAAACAAGAACAAATATGCCATCTTCCTACCTTCTAAACCCTGAGGGATAGGTTCAATTAATGAAACAACTGGTGTTTCCAAACTGAACATTTTGAAAGCCTTGTTGGCAGGCATCTAGCACCTGCTGTCGCTCTACATACTCATCTCGCCAGGTACACATTGCTTGTTCCATAATCTTTGATAAAAATGGTAGGGAGGATATAGGTCAAACAGTCAGATCATAGCACGACTGCATTTGATTTAATAAATGGAAGGAGGACAGCAAGGAAATCCACAGTACTACCCTTTAACTTTCAAAAGGGAGACTATGATAAAATGAGGAAACTAGTTAAGAAAAAAAACTAAAAGGGGCAGCTGCAAAGGTTAAAGATTTACATCAAGCATGGGCGTTGTTTAAAAATACTAGCTCAGAAGCCCAGACCAGCTGTATTCCACACTTTAAGAAAAGTGGAAGGAAAGCCAAAAACTGCCAGCATGGTTTAAAGGTGAGGTCAGAGAGGCTGTTGTTGCCAAAAAAGCATCTTTCAGAAAATGGAAAAAAGGGCCCAATGACGAAACCGGAAACAGCACAAGCACTGGCAAGTTAGATGCAAGGCATTGATAAGGCAGGCAAAGAGAGAATTTGAAAAAAAAAACCTTGCCATGGAAGGAAAAATACACAATAAAAACCTTTTCAAGTACATCCATAGCAAAAAAAAACCTGTGAGAGACTCATTGACCATTAGATGATAGAGGGGTAAGAGGGGCATTAAGGGAGGACAAGGCCATAGTGGAGATACTGAATAAATTATTTGCTTTGGTCTTTACTGAAGAAGTAGAAACGTTACCTATGCCAGAAATGGTATTTAAAGGTGATGTATCAGAAGAATTGACACAAATATCGATAAACCAATAAGATGTAATACAACTATTTGATAAACTGACAGAATACATCCCAGGGTGCTGAAAGAACTGAAATATGAGATTGCAGACCTAATATTAGTAATCTGTGAACTATCATTAAAGTCATCTGTAGAACCTGAAGACTGGAGAATGGCCAATGTAACGCCAGTTTTCAAAAAGGGCTCCAGGGGTGATCTGAGAAACTACAGACAGGTCAGTACTGGACAAAATGTTAGAAACCATTATAAAGAATAAAATTACTAAACATGTAGATAGTAATGATTTAATGGGAGAAAACCAACATAGATTTAGCCAAGGCAGGTCTTGTCTTACTAATCAGTTATATTTTTTTTAAATGAGCCGGTTGATACAGTGGATCTGGATTTACATGTTCCCTCATGATAGACTCTTGACAAAATTAAAAAGTCATGGGATAGCAGGAAGTGTTCTATTGTGGATCAGGAATTGGTTAAAAGATAGAAAGCAGAGAGTAGGGCTAAATGGCCAATTTTCTCAATGGAGAAAGGTGAATAGTGGAGTACCCAGGGATCTGTGCTGGGCCTGCTGCTTTTTAACATATTCATGAATGACCTGGAAATGGGAATAACGAATGAGGTGATCAAATTTGCAGATGACACAAAATTATTTAATGTTGTTAAAACATAAGAGGATTGTGAAATATTTCAAAAGGACCTTGATAAATTGGACAAGTGCAAAGTTATGCACTTAGGGAAGAACAACCCAAACTATGGTTACACAATGAAAGGTTCCACATTAGAAACCACCACCCAGGAAAAGGATCTAGGTTTCATCATGGCTAATACGTTGAAACAGTCTGCCCAGTGTGCAGCGGTGGCCAAGAAAGAAAATAGAATGCTAGGAATCATAAGGAAAGGAATGGAGAATACAACAGAGAAGAGCCACCAAAAATGGTAAAGGGGATGGAAGAATACCCCTATGAGGAAAGGCTTAAAAAGCTAGGGCTTTTCAACTTGGAAAAAAAGACAGCCGAGGGGAGATATGATAGAGATCTATAAATTAATGAATGGAATGAGTAAATGTAGATTGATTGTTTACCCCATCAAAAAATAGGAAGACTAGGGGACACACAATGAAACTACAATGTAACCAATTTAGGACTAATTAGAGAAAATATTTTTTTCAGTCAACACATACTCAAACTCTGGAATTCGTTACCAAAGAATGTGGTTAAAACTATTAGTATAGCTGAGTTTAAAAAAGGTTTGAAAAGTTCCTGGAGGAAACGTCCATAAACCATTATTAAGGAGGACCAGGGAAATCCACTGCTTATTCTAGGATAAGCATCATGGAAGCTGTCTACCTTTTTAGAAACCTGACAAGTACTTGAGAATACAAGAATAGTCATACTGTGTCAGACCAAAGGTTCAGCAAGCCCAGTATTCTTTTCCAACAGTGGCCAATGCAGGTCACCAGTACCTGGCAAGATCCCAAAAAGTAGCAGTGACTTTTCCCAAGTCTACCTTGACAACGATATATGGACATTTCCTTCAGGAATTTGTCCAAATATTTTTTTAAACATAGCTAAGCTAGCTGCTTTTATCTTATCCTCTAGCAATGAATTCCAAAGCTTAATTATGCAAACAAAAAAATATTTTCTCCTATTTGTTTAAATGTACTACTTCGTAACTTCATGATATATCCCCTAATCTTTCTAGTTTTTGAAAGAATGAACAATCGATTCCCTTTTACTTTGTCCACTCCACTCAGAATTTTATAGACCTCTATCATATCTTCCCTCAGTCATCTCTTCTCCAAACTGAAGAGTTCTAATTTCTTTAGCCTGTCCTCATAGGAGAGTTGTCCCAATCCTCTTTATTATTTTAGTAACCCTTCTCTTTTTTAATTCTGCTATATCCTTTTTTGAGATGTGGCAACCAGAACTGTATACAATATTCAAGGTGTGGTCACACTATGGAGCAATATAGAGGCATTATGACACTTTTGTTTTAATCTTTATTCCTTTCCTAATCTTTCCTAACATCATTTTCTTTTCAGCCAGCACCATATACAGGGTGGCCTAAAAAAAGTGAGAACATTTCATAAATTAAACGCTTAAATACGTAGTTTACTTATTTACCTTTTTTAGCTATATAACGTCTTTATTTCGACAATTTCTGGTCGCCATCTTTTTATTTTAAATTTGTCAGTCGTTTACATCTGTCTTTTTGAATTTTAAAATAACTTATATGCTACGAGATGTTCTCACTTTTTTTTGGGCCGCCCTGTAGTGAGCAGAAGATCTTAACATATTGTTCATGACGCCACCTAAATACTTTTCCTGGGTGATAACTCCGTTTTCTTTCCTAAGTCTGTCACTTTGCACTTGTTCACATTAAATTTCTTCTATCATTTGGATTCCCAATCTCCCAATCTTGCAAGGTTCTCTTTTAGTTTCTCATAATCTGCATGTGATTTTACAGCTTTAAATTATTTAAATAATTTTGCATCATCAGCAAATTTGATTGCCTCGCTTGTTGTTTCCATTTCCAAATCATTTATAAATATGTTAAAAAGCACAAATCTCAGTACAGATCCCTGGCACATGCCACTATTCACCTTGGTCCATTGATAACATTGATCATTTAACTCTACTCTGTGTTTTATATCTTTCCCAATTCACAAGAGGACATTGCCTCCTATCTCATGATCTTAAATTTCCCAAGGAATCTCTCATGAGGAGTTTTGTCAAATGCTTTCTTAAAAAAACAGATATACTATATCAACTAGCTTACCTTTATCCACTTGTATTCGTGCCTTCAAAAAAATGTAGCAGATTGATGAAGCAAGACTTCCCTTGGATAAATCTAGGCTGGCTTTGTCCCATTAAGCTATGACTATCTATGTGTTTAGTAATGCCGCTGGATGTCCGCGGGTGCTGCCACTACACAAGAACATAATGCCATACCCTTTTCTCTCCTCATAGGGGTATTCTTCCATCCCCTTTACCATTTTGGTACTCTTCTCTGTACCTTTTCTAATTCTGCTATATCATTTTTAAGATATGGCGACCAGAATTGCACACAATATTCAAGGTGCAGTCATGCCATGGAACGATACAGAGGCATTATAATATCCTTGGGGTTATTCTCCATTTCTTTCCTTATGATTCCTAGCATTCTATTTGCTTTCTTGGCCACTGCTGCATACTGGATGGAGGATTTCAACATATTATCCATGATGGCACCTAAATCTTTTTCCTGGGTGGTGGTTCCTAATCTGGAGCCTTGCATCATGTAACCGTAGTGTGGGTTGTTCTTTCCTAGGTACAGAACTTTGCTCTTTTCCATATTAAATTTCATCTGCTATTTGGACGGCCAGTCTTCCAATTTATATAACTAAAATGATCCTTTAATGTGGCATGCAGGGCTGGCATGATCCACTATGCAAACTATAAGAACATAAGAACATAAGACATGCCATACTGGGTCAGACCGAGGTCCATCAAGCCCAGTATCCTGTTTCCAACAGTGGCCAATCTAGGTTATACGTACCTAGCAATATCCCCAAAAGACACAGGTTCCACAATGCTTGTACTGGGTCAAGCATTGATATCCTGGGTCCCTTTTTAATAGTGGTTTATGGACCTTTCCTCCAGGAACTTGTCCAAACCTTTTTTAAACCCAGCTATACTAACAGCCCTTACTACATCCTCCGGTAACAGATTCCAGAGTTTGATTACACGTTGAGTGAAAAAATGCTCGCTCATGGCAACGTTCATGGGATGATGACACAATCAGCCAGTGAGTTGGCCAGGCCCAGCTGCAGGATGAATGGCGGCAAGCATGGACAGTGGAGAGGCAGAACAAAGAGCAGCTGGGGAGCTTTGGAACCCATTTGCATGCAGCATGTTTGATGTGTCCCTGCCCCTCAGTAATAGTAAGTTTCATCAGAGGAGCCTGGGACATGTCAGACATACAGTACATGCATGGGCACCAAAGCCCCATGCTGATTTCTACTTTTTTCAGATTCATAGCACTTTGATCTATTATTAGCTCACATCTTTCCAGAAGCAGTTGAAGGTGAGCTACAATAAGGTACTGTATAAGTATTTCCCCTGTCCCTCCGAGGGCTTACAATCCAAGTTTGTACCTGAAGCAATGGGGAGGGGGGGTTAAGTGACTTGCCCAAGGCCACAAGGAGCACCAGTGGGAACCTTGATCTTTCTGGTCCTAGGCTGCTGCCTTAACGACTAGGCTACTTCTCCTCTTCTAGGTGGACTCATCTTTGAAAGTTCATACCTCTATAAACTGATTAGTGTAAAAGGTGCCACCTGCCTCTGTCATTTTTGATACTCCAGAATAACACAGTTACCCTCTCAGAATTTGCAACATATTGGGACAAGAGAGGCTTGTGAAGGGCTTCATTGGAATCAGTGATGGGGGACAAGTGGGTCAGGGGCAAATGGGGAGCATGTCAATCATTCACACAAGGCAGCAAAACAAGGTAGCATTGGCCCTGGTGGCATGAATTATTTTTCAAAAAGCACTTATATGCTTGGCCTCACCCCTGACTGCATAAGTGCTTTTGATATCAACCTGCCTATGTCTGGATGGGATGCAACAATTTGGTCTTTTTATGGGTTCATATGTTGCTGAAACAGTAAAGTAGACTCATAAGAAACAATTATTTTTTTATTAAAATCTTTATTGCAGTAATTTATAAACAAAAACCACAACATTACACAACTGTTAAACAGTAACCAGAACACACTGTAAAACAATATCACACCTCCCATAAACCTCCTCCTCCTCCCCTTACCCCCTTTTTGCCCTTTGCAGCTAACAATTTAGTGAGCCCCTATCGCATGACTCCCCCCTCTACCTACCCAGTCCCCACCAAGCTACCTATACCACCCTACCCGACTATAACCCTTGTTTCGCTAGCCACCTCCCCCACCCATTTTTAAGTGCTGTTAGTTTATGCATCAAATATAGATCTGCTAGTTGTCACACAAAGCCTTGTGCCCCTGGCAGCGCCAGTCTATTCCAATGTGCTGCGATTTCACACCTGGTGGCTACTATGCAACGTGTAATCACACTCTGCAATCTCTATGGCACCATGTCTAACCTCTGCGAGCTTGGAGTAGCTATAGTAGTTCCACTCATCCAGATGGTACATATTCCATAAACCCCTAAAGGGCCACATATCCTCGCTGTGAAACAGCTGAGACACCTGCCCAAGACCATGCTTCTCCCAACATTCCAAAACCTGTTGTCCCAGATCCTCACCTTTCCCAAAACATGAGGACAAGCACATAATGATGGAGACACTTGTCCCCACCAGCAATGCCTTATGGTGACAGTGCCAGATGCTAAGGGTAAAACTAATGCCCCCTCTTCCATACCATAGCTTCAAAGGATGCAGGTTCCATTAGTGCTCCCCCTATAGTTACCCACTGTTATTGCTTTTCCCTACTCCAGGAATAGATTGACTTCAATTGAGTCACTATATAATACTTGGAAAAATCAGGTAAGCTCAAGCCCCCATCACTGCAAGCTCTTTGCAAGGTGTTCCTGGCCATTCTAGGGGTCCGCCCATTCCCAATGGAACTTTCAACCCTCTTTTGCACTCTCTTCAGCATCCAGGCAGGTATATCAACTGGAAGAACCTGAAAAAGGTACAAAAAGCATGGGAGGGGCAACATCTTCACAGTCACGATCCTCCCCACCCAGGACAAAAACCTCTGCCCCAGCCACACAGAAAATAATCCACCTCATTCACTAACTTCTTATAGTTCAGATGATAGAGTTTTGTTTGATACCATCCCATTTGTATCCCAAAATAGCAGATATCCTTCTCCGCCCACCGAAATGGCAGCAAGCCCTGCAGAAATGCTTTCAGGTCCTCCGGAACAATAAGGTTCAATATTTTGGATTTACTCCAGTTCAGGCAGAACCTCGACAAGCACCAGAACTCACAAAGCTCCCAAATAATGATCAGTAGGGAGATCTTTATCTTTATTTTGGCACTTGATTGACTGCCCAAATGATAGCATCAGAGCGGTTTACAATAAATGGGCTGCAGTATGTTGGAAAGGAACGCCAATTGGTAGACAGGAAAGCAGAGCAGACAGGGCACACAGAGAAAGGATGGAAGAACATGCATATAAGAACAATCAAACAAATTAAGGGGGGCATATGATCCAATCTGGGGTTGAAGAAATGGGTCCTCAACATTGCTTTGAATTTCAGGAAAGACTGTTCAGCACGGAGTAAAGCTGGGACCGAGTTCCAGAGTACAGGTCCAAGGAAAAAGAATGCAGAGTAGCAGTTATGCGGACAAGTGACCGCTAGGATGATGGCATCTGCAAACACAGAGACACGATAGTCATGGCCTCCTATTGGTATATCCTGGGCTCATCCTGATGCAGCTTGTAAGCTGCTCTATTGTGATTGCAATAAGGAGGGGCAACAGGAGGCACCCCTGTGTGCCTCTTCCAAGTGGAAAAAATATATGAATAACCCCCATTTACCTTCACACACACCCAAGGACTTTGATACAGGGCCCACACCTGACCCACAAAATCCTCACCAAACCCCATACACTCAAGCACCCTAAACATGAAGTCCCATGATACATGGTCAAAAGCTTTTTTGGCATCTATAGATAATGACAACACTGGGTCTTGCCTTTGCTGGACTGTCCAGATAAGATTTAGGGTTTTTCAAATATGTTCAGATGCCTGCCTGCCTGCCTGCCCGGCATAGAGCTGGCCTGGTCCTTGTGAATCAGACCCAAGATTGCCTTATTTAAATGGGTGGCCAGGACCTTACCGAGCAACCTCACATCTAGATTAAGAAGCAAAATTGGCCTATAGGATGTGCAGGTCTGAGGGTCTTTCCCCTCTTTTGGGATTAAGGGTATACCCACCATGCCTGGGCAAATTGAACAGCTGTGCTAGTGGCACTAATAGACATCCCTGAAACATTTTATAAAAATGTGTCATGAGGCCGCTTCCCCAAATAGAGGAAGCACCAAGCATCCATCAGGTCTTGAGTCCACACAAACTTTTTAAAGTGCCCCCTTTCAGCCTCCCTACCCTCCCCCCTACCTGTTGCATCCATTCCTGGGTCCCAAATCAAATTGAAATCCCTCTCACAAATCAACAACCCTTCCCACAAATTCCCCAACTCAGCAATAAACCCTCCCTGAGTCCCCAAAGAGCATACATGTTGGCCATCCAGAACCTCCCTGCTGCCATGGAGAGGTCACGAGACAGGACAGCAAAACCATGGTGTGACAGGAAGTGATCCTGTAGCTAGGACCTCTCCTCCAGGTGACGTAAAACCCTCTCACACTAAGGTGGTTTCTCCAGGGCCATATGCCCATGAAGGGAGGGTTAGGACAGCTGTTATAGTTGGTGTTTTGATCATTAGGCATGTAGATAGCTGGGTGGCTGGTGGACATGAGAAGCACATAGTAACATGCCTGCCTGGTGCAAAGGTAGCAGACCTCACACACCACCTAGACAAGGTGTTAGATAGCACTGGGAAGGAGTTGGCTGTCTTGGTACATGTTGATAGCACTGATATAGGAAAGCATGATAGGGAGGTTCTTGAGGCCAAATTTAGGCTTTCAGGTAGAAAGTTGAAATCCAGAACTTCCAAGGTAGCATTCTTAGAAATGCTTCTTGTTTCACACGCAGGACGCAAAAGGCAGGCAGAGCTCTGGAGTCTCAATGCGTGGATGAGACGATGGTGCAAAGAAAGGGGTTTTGGATTTGTTAGGAACTAGGCAACATTCTGGGGAAAGGAGGGGCTTTTCCAAAGGGATGGGCTCCATCTTAACAGGGATGTAACCAGGCTGCTGGCATTAACCTTTAAAAAGGAGATAGAGCAGCTTTTAAACTAAATAATAGGGGAAAGCCGACAGCTGCCCAAGAGTGCATGGTTCAGAACAAAATCTCTGTGAAGAATACTAGCAAAAGATTGAAGTTTGATACACCTCTGTGGATATGCCCTATAAAAACAAAAGTAACCCAAATACCCTTAAGTACAGAGCAGACAAAACTTAAAGAGTCCAAATTACTCCTGCCTACCGATAACTAGATTAATATGAATAAAATACCTCTAAAATGCTTGTATGCAAATGCTAGAAGTCTAAAAAATAAGATGGGAGAGTTAGAATATATAGCACTAAATGAGAGGATAGCTATGATTGGTATCTCAGAGACCTGGTGGAAGAAGGATAACCAGTGGGACACTGGTACCTGGCTACAAATTATATCACAATGATAGAGTAGATCAAACTGGGGGAGGGGTTGCACTCTGTGTTAGAGAGAACATTGACTCACACAGGATTAAAGTGTTGCAGGAAACAAAATACACAGAAGAATCTCTATGGATTTGAAATTCCACGTAAAAAGGGGAAGGCGGTGGGGGTGCACTACCGACCACCTGGCCAGAATGAACAAATGGATGATGAAATGCTCAAAGAAATCAGGGAAGCTAACAAAAGTTACAATATAGTAATAATAATGGGTGATTTCAATTACTGGGGTATCGACTGGGTCAGTGTCACAGCAGGACATGCTAGTGAGATAATGTTTCTAGATGAAATAAATGACTGCTTCTTGGAGCAGCTGGTTCATGATCAGACAAAAGCAGAAGCCATTTTGGACCTAGTCCTTAGTGGTACACAAGATTAAGTACAAGGGGAAAGGGTGTTGGGACCACTTGGCAATAGAGATCATAGCATGATCGCATTTGATTTCATAAAAGGAGGAAGGACAGCAAGGAAATCCACAGTACTGCCTTTTAACTTTCAAAAGGGAGACTATGATAAAATGAGGAAAACAGTTAAGAAAAAACTAAAAGGAGCAGCTGCAAAGAATAAAGATTTACAGCAAGTATGGGCGTTGTTGAAAAATACTATCTTGGAAGCCCAGACCAGCTGTATTCCATGCTTTAAGAAAGATAGAAGGAAGTCCAAAAAACTCCCAGCATGGTTTAAGGTGAGGGCAGGGAGACTGTTGTAGCCAAAAAAGCATCTTTCAGGAAATGGCAAAAGGAGCCAAATGACGAAAAACTGGAAACATAAGGACTGCCAAGTTAGATGCAAGGCAATGATAAGGTAGGCAAAAAGAATTTGAGAAGCAGCTTTCTGTGGAAGCAAAAATGCATAATAAAGACTTTTTCAAATACATTCATAGTAAAAAAAAAAAACAAAAAACCTAAGCCAAAAAACAACCTGTGAGAGTCAGTTGGACCATTAGATGACAGAGGGGTAAAAGGGGCACTAAGAGCAGAGAAGGCCATAGTGGAGAGAATGAATGAATTCTTTGCTTCAGTCTTTACTGAAGATGATGTAGGGAAGTTACCCATGACTGAAATGGTATTTAAAGGTGATGCATCAAACAAATTGAAAGAAATATTGATAAATCGGGAAGATATAATACATCATTTGATAAACTAAACAGTAGCAAATCACCTGGATCAGATGGCATACACCCAAGGGTGTTGAAAAAAACAAAATATGAGATTGCAGACCTATTAATAATCTGTGAACTATCATTAAAATCATCTGTAATACCTGAAGACTGGCAAATGGCCAATATAACGCCAATTTTTAAAAAGGGATCCAGGAGTAATCCAGGAAACTACAGGCCAGTGAGCCTGACATCAGTACTGGTCAAAAGGGTAGAAACCATTATAAAGAACAAAATTACTGAACAGGTAGATAGCTTTCTCCCAGTAAACCATGACTAACATGGCTTTAGCGAAGGAAGCGCTTGTCTTACTATCTGTTATATATTTTTTTAAGGTGTGAATAAACAGGTAGACAAAGGTGAGCCAGTCGATATACTATATCCGGATTTTCAGAAAGCCTTTGACAAGGTCACACTAATCTGTTATATTTTTTTGAAAGTGTGAATAAACAGGTGGACAAAGGTGAGTCGGTTGATATAGTGTATCTAGACTTTCAGAAAGCCTTTGACAAGGTCCCTCATCAGAGACTTTTGGCAAAACTAAAGAGTCATGGGATAGGAGGCAGTGTACTACTGTGGATTGGGAACTGGTTAAAAGATAGAAAGCAGAGGGTTGGGCTAAATGGCCAATTTTCCCAATGGAGAAAGGTGAATAGTGGTGTACCCCAGGGATCTGTGCTGGGTCCGCTGCTTTTTGACATATTCATAAATGACCTGGAAAGTGGAATAATGAGTGAGGTTATCATATTTGCAGATGACACAAAACTATTTAAAGTTGTTAAAACCCAAGAGGACTGTGGAAAATTGCAAGAGGATCTTGATAAATTGGAAGAATGGGCATCAAAATGGCAGATGAAATTTAATGTGGACAAGTGCAAAGTTATGCACCTAGGGAAGAACAACCCAAACTATGGTTACACAATGCAAGGTTCCACATTAGGAACCACCACCCAGGAAAAAGATTTAGGCGTCATTGTGGATAACATGTTAAAACTCTCGGCCCAGTGTGTAGCGGCAGCCAAGAGAGCAAATAGAATGCTAGGTATCATAAGGAAAGGAATGGAAAATAAAACAAAAGATATTATAATGCCTCTATACCGTTCCATGGTGAGACCGCACCTTGAATATTGTATGCAATTCTGGTCGCCGTATCTTAAAAAGGCTATAGCGTTATTAGAAAAGGTTCAGAGAAGAGCCACCAAAATGGTAAAAGGGATGGAATGATACTCCTATGAAGAAAGGCTAAAAAGGTTAGGGCTCTTTAACCTGGAAAAGAGACGGCTGAGGGGAGATATGATAGAAGTCTATAAATTAATGAACGGAGTGGAACGGGTAAACGTAGATCGATTGTTTACGTTATCAGAATATAGAAAGAATAGGGGACATGCAATGAAGCTACAGGGTAAACTATTTAAGACTAATAAAAGAAAATATTTTTTCACTCAACGTGTAATCAAACTCTGGAATTTGTTACCGGAGGATGTAGTAAAGGCTGTTAGTGTAGCTGGGTTTAAAAAAAGGTTTGGACAAGTTCCTGGAGGAAAGGTCCATAAACCATTATTAAGAAGGGACCCAGGATATCAATGCTTGACCCAGTATAAGCATTGCAGAACCTGTGTCTTTTGGGGAAACTGCTAGGTACGTATGACCTAGATTGGCCACTGTTGGAAACGGGATACTGGGCTTGATGGACCTTGCTCTGACCCAGTATGGCATATCTTATGTCCCTAATGAGAGACTCTTGGCGAAGTTAAAATGTCATGGGATAGGAGGCAGTGTATTATTATGGATCAGGAACTGGTTAAAAGACAGAAAGCAGAGGGTAGGGCTACATGGCCAATTTTCCCAATGGAGAAAGGTGAATAATGAAGTACCTCAGGGATCGGTGCTGGGTCCGATGCTTTTTAAATTTCGTAAATGATCTAGAAATGGGAATAACGAGTGAGGTAGTCAAATTTGCAGATGACACAAAATTATTCAAAGTTATTAAAACCCAAGAGGATTGTGAAAAATTGCAAGAGGACCTTGACAAATTGAAAGACTGGACATTCAAATGGCAGATGAAATTTAATGTGGACAAGTGCAAAGTTATGCACCTAAGGAAGAACAACCCAAACTATGGTTACACAATGCAAGGTTCCACATTAGGAACCACCACCCCGTAAAAAGATTTAGGCGTTATTGTGGATAACACGTTGAAACTGTTCACCCAGTGTGCAGTAGCAGCAGCCATGAAGGTAAATACGATGCTAGGAAAGGAATGAAGAATAAGACAAAAGATATTAGAATGCCTCTGTATCGTTCTATGGTGCGACCGCACCTTGAATATTGTGTACAATTCTGGTCGCCATATCTTAAAAAGGATATAGCAGAATTAGAAAAGGTACAGAGAAGAGCCACCAAAATGGTAAAGGGGTGGAAGAATACTCCTATGAGAAGAGGCTTAAAAGGTTAAGGCTTTTCAACCTGGAAAAGAGACAGCTGAGGGGAGATATGATAGAGGTCTATAAATTAATGAATGGCGTGGAACGCGTGAACGTAAATCAATAGTTTACACCATCAAAAAGTAGAAAGACTAGGGGACATGGAATGAAGCTACAGTGTAACCCATTTAAGACTAATAAGAGAAAATATTTTTTCACTCAACACGTAATCAAACTCTGGAATTCATTACCCGAGGATGTATTAAAAGCTGCTAGTGTAGCTGGGTTTAAAAAAAAGGATTGGACAAGTTCCTGGAGGAAAGGTCCATAAACCATTATCAAAGATGACCCAGGTAATCCACTGCTTGTCCCACCTGTGTCTTTATGGGAAACTGTTAGGTACTTGTGACCTGAATTGACCACTATTGGAAACAGGATACTGGGCTTGATGGACCTTGGTCTGAGCCAATATTGCATTTCTTATGTTCTTAACCACTCACCCTCAATCTTCATACGTATTAGTAAGTACCTCTCCATCTGGTCCCGAATCATCTCGCCCACTTCCACCCACAGCTGGGAGTCATCAAAAATAGCCACTTCCCCCTTCTTCTGCTCCACTATATTTGTTACATATAGGATACCCCTGTTCATGCACCCTCCATAGGTGTATCTTTTGCAGGAGATATATAAAGGTTCTCTAGCGTGACATCACAACATGGCCAGGCCCTGCCCTCTGCCCCATTGGCCCCTCCAAACCATCCCTCCCTTCCCTTCATGCTACTCCACAGCCATCCGTGCCCAAACACCCTACACCTGTTCCCAAACATTCTCCAGCAGCATAATATAATCTGAACCACACACACACAGCAAAAGGTAAACAACTTCAACCATACCATTCATTCCCACCTCATCTTCCTCCCCCCACCCCTACAAATCATTCTGCCAGGGCCAATCCGATATGTCAAAAGTCAAGGTCCACTTGACCAATGACACCAACAGTTTGTGGCCCAGCACTGCAAACATCTCCTTGTGCTAGGTCTGGTCTCTATGATTTTGTACAGGGACTCATCCTCCCAATTGCCACTTGAGATGTCATCATCCATGGGAGGCATATTGCCATCTGTGGGGGGGGGGGGGGCTCCCTCTAGGCCGCCACCTCAGTCCTTGGATCCAGTTACAATCCAGACATTCCCGTTTCCAGGAGTGTATGCACTGCTTCCTCTCGGGACTGCACTCGCACACTTCCGCTTGACCATAACGACTAGGCCAAAGAGGAAAGTCCATCCATACTGAATGCCCTCCTCTCTCAGTTTGGCAAGCACATCTCTCATGCTGCACCGCTTCTTTAGTGTCACCTGAGCCAAGTCAGCATACACTTTGACAGTACATGACTCCCACTGGAATGGACCATGCTCACACCACCACACACTCCTTTACCCCATAATTATGAAAACATGCAATAATATGGTGGGGTTTATTGTTATTTTGGTCAGATGCAACTGCTACCCTATGGGCCTGGTTAATACTGAGATCCAAGCCCTCTGTGTCCAGACCATGCAACTGCAACAGGGCTTGGGAGATTTTTTTTGAACCACAGCAACACAGCCAGCATATGGTGCCTCCTCAATGAGATCTTGAAACTGCACACTATTATGTCAGGACCTATTTTCAAGGTCTTTGACTTTGTCTTCCAGTTCATCCGTCTGCAGTTTGTGTTCCAGGGTACCCAATAGCTCCACATACTCCTTGTGCTGCTCCTCCACCTCTTTGACCCGTTTACCCAGCTCTTCCATCTCAGAACAGAGGCCCTCAATACCAGCCATCATGTTTGCACACACTTGGGAAATGTCAGACGAGCTCTTTAAACCAAGCCTGAACTTCCTCTTGAAATGCTCTTTCATGGTCTGGCTTTGCTGTGGGGATCATGGCCTGTTGTGGTTCACTGCGAGACTCTGAGTTAGGGCTGGCATCTCCCACAGTGCGTGACCCCACCACCGCCATTTTGTCTGGCAGCTTCTGCAGTGTTTGAGTGCTCACCATGCCCATGTATGCAAAATCTTTTAATTCCACTTTTTTGGCTTTTGCCGCCATCCCCACTGTCTGAACGCTTCAGCGCAGCTATCACACTGCCAGGTGAGGAGGTAAAAGGTAGGTATTTTTTGCTTTTTTCACTGCAGGACAGTAATGTCACGCATCCTCCGTAAGAGACAATTTTTAAATTGCCTGCCTTAGGGCAAAGTCTGCAAGTATTTTTACCCACAGACCTTGCACTGCATTTCAAGGGGGAAAGTATGGGCATACTTTCCCTTTGAAAATCAACATACCTGCTTTTACTACAGACAGAATTTTGCCAGAAAATAACACTCAGAATTCCAGCTTCAGCCCACATACTTTATCTTTGGAGTTCACCCAAAACACGCTCAAGAATGCCATCCTTCAATTCAGGTAAAAACAACATGCACTGGAACTCCACACCTACATTTGGCTGGATTGAGAGAGGGCAATTTTCAGACTATCAAGTTAGCTAGCTAAATCACTTTGAAAATGACCCCTAGTATGCCCAGACTCCAGATCCAGTACAACAGAAACAAACCTGAGGGCCTTCCTTCTTATTTCCCTACTATCCCAGCTGCCACTGAGCATTCAAGCAAGCTCAGAGACCAAAGGGGTAGTTTTTGTTGTTCTTTTTCATTAGAAAGGCACATTCAGGAGGCTGGGATATGGGCTATCCAGAAATTAAAACTGGTAATCTGAAACTATCCCTGCACAAGGAAACGTTTCAAAAGGTTGTGGCCCTTCCTTGTAATTTCTAGCTGGATTATTGCAATGCTTTTATGAGGATAATTTTCTAACAGGACCCCTAGGTGGGAAGCATCAATAGGAGGTCATTTTAGAAGCATCCACATGTGGAAATAGTGCCATTTACACTTGTAGATTGCATACACATGGAAATGGCAATTTCAGAAAGCCATTATTTCCATGGGTAGATGCTCCAAGACAAAGAAATTTCAAGGCAGCAGAATTTGGGAAGACCTAGAAATTGTACATGTAGTACCCATTTTGCAATGCAATTACACATATATTTTTAAAAATATCTGTGCTGGCTTTTACACCTGCTCTAGGGTGGGCACATGTTCCTGATGTTCATATTTCCTTGGAGCAGGAGTTTCCATTAGTAATTCAGGGACAATTATGCTAACCCTTGAAGTGCCTACCACAACCAAACCCAAGAGGACTGTGCAAAACTGCAGGAGGATCTGGATAAATTGGAAGACTGGGCATCCAAATGGCAGGTGAAATTTAATGTGGACAAGTGCAAGGTTATACACCTAGGGAACAACCCCCCAAACTAATGTTACACGATGCAAGGTTCCACATTGGGAACCACCACCCAGGAAAAAGATTTAGGAGTCATCATGGATAACATGTTAAAACCCTCCGCCCAGTGCGCAGCGGCAGCCAAGAAAGCAAATAAAATGCTAGGTATCATAAGGAAAGGAATGGAAAATAAAACAAAGGATATTATAATGCCTCTGTATCGTTCCATGGTATGACTGCACCTTGAATAGTGTGTGCAATTCTGGTCGCCGTATCTTAAAAAGGATATAGCGTTATTAGAAAAGGTACAGAAAAGAGCCACCAAAATGGTAAAGGGGATGAAAGGCTACTCCTATGAAGAAAGGCTACAAAGGTTGGGGCTCTTCAGCCTGGAAAAGAGACGGCTGAGGGGAGATATGATAGAGGTCTATAAATTAATGAATGGAGTGGAACGGGTAAACGTAGATCGATTGTTTATGTTATCAGAATATAGAAAGACTAGAGGACATGTAATGAAGCTACAAGGTGATCTATTTAAGACAAATAAGAGAAAATATTTTTTCACTCAACGTGTAATCAAACGCCGGAATTTGTTGCCGGAGGATGTAGTAAGAGCTGTTAGTGTAGCTGGGTTTAAAAAAGGTTTGGACAAGTTCCTGGAGGAAAGGTCCATAAACCATTATTAAAAAGGCACCCAGGATATCAATGCTTGACCCAATACATGCATTGTGGAACCTGAGTCTCTTGGGGATACTGCTAGGTTTGTATGACCTAGATTGGCCACTGTTGGAAACAGGATACTCGGCTTGATGGACCTTGGTCTGATCCAGTATGGCATATCTTATGTTCTTATAACCTTAAAATTCATTGCATAGAATTATTTTACTCAGCTCCTTAACTGACTTCTCTTTTATGTGAAGCTTTGTAAAGTCCAGCATATACACATGAAAACACTGGCAAATACACATGTATGTAGTAAGATCAGCACTTACACATGTAAGCGTGGAAAATAAATGTGTAACACCCCAAGTGATATCACACTGTTTTTTTAATGTGTTTTTTTCTGAAATGGCTGTATATGCATATGACAGCATCCTTAACTGTCTTAAAAAAGGACTCCACATTCAGCAGAGCCTTCTGTAAAGTATTTGGGGAACTGTGAACATCCTGGCCTAGACATCCAATTTCTATCTTGACAGTCTATGGAAAAAGGGGTTTCATGGCATACTATATGTGTAAACCAGAAAGGAAATGGTGTAAATCTCACCTGGACTGTAGGAAACACATGGCAATGTATTGCCAATCCTTAATTGCCAAAAAACAATGGGCCTAGTATTCAACGGAGGCAGCTAGTGCGATTACAGCATCTAGCTGTCCCCGCTGAACACAAAACTGGATATTCAATGCAAGGGCCATTATCCAGCCACTGGCATTGAAGATCCGGGTCAGCTGCAGAAGCTGGAAGCAGTGATATTCAGCCACTGTTCAGTTAGCTTCAATGGCACAAGTTAAGACAGCTTTTGCTGCGCCTAACTTTTGCCACCGATGGATAACCAGACAGCAGCTAAATATAGTCGCTGACTGGAATACACCAATGTAAACTGCATAACATCAGGGCGTATAGCAGTGGTACCCGGGGATAAAGCACAGTTACTTACCTGTAAAGCACAGTTACTTACCTGTAACAGGTGATCTCTGGGAACAGCAGGAATTAGTCCTCACATATGGGTACGTCGGAACCGACGGAGCCTGCGCGGGAAAGCTCCCCAGCTTCCTAGAATGGAAGCTTTTGGGACCTCCCACTGCACATGCGCGCTGCCTTCCCGCCTTCCTGAACAGCTCTCCTCAGTTTCCAGTTTATAGCTGAGACAATAGAGAGAGGACAGGAAGACAGATAGATAGAAGATACAACTCCTAGGGGAGGTGGGTGGGTTGTGAGGACTAATTCCTGCTGTTCCCAGAGATCACCTGTTACAGGTAAGTAACTGTGCTATCTCCAGGAACAAGCAGGAATAAGTCCTCACATATGGGGACTCCCTAGCTGAGATGCCTGGGAGATCCCCCTCCAAGGGTTCGCCATCTTCATATGGATCTCAGGCATCCATCCTGGGAAGGTGGGCAGGAGTTGTCTAAGAATGGAACAGGTGTTTGAGGACAGCCTGGCCAAACAAGGCATCCCGGCGGGAGTCCTTGTCCAAACAGTAATGGGCTGTAAAGGTATGAACCGAGGCCCAGGTAGCGGCTCGACAGATCTGATCAATAGAAACAGAGTGCAGATGAGCCATAGAAGTTGCCATGGCTCTCACATTGTGAGCTGTGACATGGCCTTCCAGAGAAATGTTTTTACTCTGGTAAGCAAAGGAAATACACTGAGCAATCCAATTGGAAAGTGTACGCTTGGAGACTGGAAGTCCCAAATGTGAAGGATCAAAAGCCACGAAAAGTTGAGAAGACTTTCGATGTGGCTGAGTCCTATTAAGGTAAAAGGCTAGAGCTCTTTTACAATCCAGAGTATGAAGGTTCCTCTCTGCACTGGATGCATGAGGAGCCGGAAAAAAGACAGGTAGATATACCTCTTGATTAAGATGAAAAGGCGAGACCACTTTGGGCATAAAGTGGGGATTCGTCCTAAGGACCACCTTGTCATGATGAAATCTTGTATAAGGTGGATTAGCCACTAGAGCCTGCAGTTCGCTGATGCGGCGAGCGGAAGTGACTGCAATTAGGAATAGTACCTTCCAGGAAAGAAATTTCAAGGAGGTAGAAAATAACAGCTCAAAAGGTGGCTTCATAAGCTGACCAAGCACTAGATTCAAATCCCATGCGACCGGGGGGGGTCTGATGGGAGGTTTAGTGAGAGTCAGGCCTCTCATGAATCTTGCAACAAGAGGATGAGAGGAGATAGGTTGTCCATTTATAGGTTTCAGGGATGCTGAAATAGCACTTAAATGGACTCTTACAGAATTCGTCTTAAGGCCTGCATTGGAAAGATGCAGGAGATAGTCTAAGAGGGAATTCAAAGGAAGTGCCAGAGGGTCAAGGCCCTGCTGAGCACACCAAATGGAAAAACGTTTCCATTTGAAAGCATAAGACCGCCTCGTGGAAGGTTTCCTAGAGGCATGAAGGATATCTTTCACAGGTTGAGAAAGATTAAAGTCTTGAAGACTTAAGCCTTCAGTAACCAAGCTCGGAGATGTAGGGATTTGGGGTTTGGGTGCCACAAAGTCCCCTCCTCCTGAGACAGAAGGTCTGGTGCAGCTCCTAAGTCCAGGGAGGATCCCTGGGAGAGCTGTAGAAGCAGAGGGAACCACACTTGGCGTGGCCAGCGTGGAGCTATGAGGATCATAGAGCCGTGATCTCTCTGGAGTTTGAATAGAGTCTTGGGAATCAGCGGAATGGGTGGAAAGGCATATAGGAACGCCTGACCCCAATGGAGGAGAAAGGTGTCCGTGGCCTGAGCTTCCTGACACGGAGTCCTGGAACAGAACCGGGGAAGTTTGGCATTCCACGGACTTGCAAAGAGGTCTATGTCCGGGGTCCCCCATTCCTGAAAGATTCTGCTTATCTGGTCCATGTGTAGGGACCACTCGTGTGGCAGCAGAACTCGACTGAGCCTGTCTGCTCGAGAGTTTTGAACTCCTGGAAGATACACTGCTAGCAGATGAATTTGGTGCTCTCTGGCGAAGGCCCATAATCTGAGAGCTTCGTTGCAAAGCGACAGAGAGCCCGTCCCTCCTTGTTTGTTTATGTAAAACATGGCCACCTGATTGTCTGTCTGAACCAGGACAGTCAGGTTGGCAAGGAGGGTATAGAAGACCTTGAGGGCAAGGTAAATTGCTCGCAGTTCCAGGAGGTTGATATGAAGGGTGGCCTCCTGTGGAGACCAAGTGCCCTGAGTGGAGAGAGTTAGCAGATGGGCTCCCCACCCCAATTGGGAGGCATCTGTTGTGAGGGTTGCTTGGGGTAGTAAGGGCTGAAAGGGAGCCCCCAACAACAGATTCTTGGTGGATATCCACCAATGGAGGGACCAAGACAGACGGTTTGAGGTTTGTATTTGGTCTGAGAGTGCTCCCGACGCCTGAGTCCACTGGGTGGCCAGGGTCCATTGAGCTGCTCTCATATGAAGACGAGCATAGGGCACCACATGTACTGTGGAGGCCATATGGCCCAGGAGGCGTAGCATTTCCCTGGCTGTCAAGTGAGTACTGGACTGGGCTTGGGAGGCCAAGCTCAGCAGACGCTGACCCCGAACCAGTGGAAGGTAGGCTCTTGCAGTGGTGGTGTCCAACTGGGCCCCTATGAATTCTAGAGACTGAGTAGGGCTGAGTTGAGACTTGGGAAGGTTTACCACCAGTCCCAGATACTGCAGAAGGCTCCTTGTGCGGTCTAGGGAAATCTGGGCCTGCGACTGAGTTGGAGCTCGAATGAGCCAGTCGTCCAGATATGGGAATACGAAAATCCCCATGCTTCTGAGAAATGCGGCTACGACTGCCATGCATTTGGTAAAGACTCTTGGGGCAGAGGCGAGACCGAAGGGAAGTACTCTGTATTGGTAATGACTTCCCCTGAACAGAAAGCGAAGATATTTTCTGTGGGATGGATGGATGAGTAGATGTGTATACGCATCCTGCAGGTCTAGAGAACAAAGCCAGTCCTGACTCTGAAGGTATGGAAGGAGAATGCCCAAAGAGAGCATTTTGAATTTCTCCTTGTACAGAAATTTGTTCAATTCTCTCAGATCTAGGATTGGTCTGAATCCCCCTGTCTTCTTTGGAATGAGAAAATAGGGGGAGTAGAAACCTGACCCTTGTTGATGAAGAGGAACCTCTTCTATGGCCCCTTGGGCAAGCAGAGAAGAGATCTCCCGATCCAACAGGGCTAGGAGAGGAGATGGAGAATTGAAGGGTCTCACCATGTGATGAGGAGGAAGGTTGGAGAAATGAAGTTTGTAACCCTCTCGGATGATAGAGAGGGTCCATTGCTCTGTTGTGATTTGTTCCCATCTGGGAGCAAAGTGAGCTAACCTTCCAGATATGGTGAGAGGTTCTGGTTGGTCCAGAACCAGGAATGGCAAGTTCTCTAGGGGCAAGTCAAAACCCCTGAGGGGGTGGAGCCTGTTGAGCTGCAGTAGCTGCTGCAGGCTTTGCTCTTGCTTGTTTCGTTTGCTGACGTTTAGCCGCAAAACGAGGTTGAGAAGATTGCTGGCCAGTATTGGAAGCATATCTGGCCTTCTTATAATAAGGCCTCTTGAAAGACTTCTTCTTAGTGGGAGTAGAAGTGGACTTAGAAAGTCTCTCTAAGGTGGCATTTTCAGCGTCCATTTGAGTGGCTTTAACTTGCCACTCTGCACCGAATAAGTTCTCACCTGTACAGGGCAGATTCCGTAAGCCATCTAGAACCCAGGGTTCCAGATCAGAAGCCTGGAGCCAAGCCAGACGTCTGGCTGCAATAGCAATGCCAGAAGCTCTGCTGGCTCCCTCGAAGGAATCAAAGGCAGCTCTGTTGGAGAACTTAGAAACATCTGAAAGTTGTTTCACTACAGAAAGGAAGTCCTCCTGTTTATCCTCAGGGATAAAGGGGGCAAAATGCCGCACTTTCTTGGCAAGTTCCCCTAGGAACATGCCCATATAGAGGCTGTAGGAATTAATCCTGGCTATAAGCATACTAGCCTGGAAGATTTTCCTACCAAAAGAGTCCAGTGTCTTACATTCCCTTCCTGGAGGTGTAGAAGAGTGCCTTTTAGTACTCTTGATCTTTTTCATTGCAGACTTTACCACAATGGAGTGGTGAGGCAATTGAGTTTTCTGAAAACCAGGAGAAGGAGGGACCCGATACATGGTGTCCAACCTACGGGAATAAGGAGACAGAGTTAAAGGGTTCTCCCAGAAATCCATCAATTGTTCCTGAAGGATTTCATGGATAGGCAGGGTAACTGCTTCTTTAGGAGACTTAGAGTATCCTAAAATATCCAACCTTTTTGACCTTGGTTCCCTTTCAGAGGAGGTAGTGATAGAAAGGCCTTTAGCCATTTCTAAAATAAAGTCCTGAAAGGACAAATCCTCTGGAGGAGACATTCTCCTTTTTGGAGAAGAAGGTTCCTCAGGAAGGTCAAGGGAGAGCTCTGCAGACTCATCAGAGGAGCCAAAATCCTCAGAGGAATCGGTGTATTCTCTAGTTTCCTCCAACGCACGATACGCATACCGATCGGTATCGACATCGGGCGTACCGGGTATGGAAGCGGTATGGAGCGAAAGCCCATACGGTACCGATTTGCGTTTAGAAGAGGAAGGCCTGGGTTCCGGCATGGCGGACGATACCGGAACCGGGCCCGGAACCGCTGGAAGCGGTACCGATGGCGTTGCAGCTTTAATGAAAGCCATGACGGCCTGCTGCATGGATTGGACAGTATTGCCCATAGACGCCACGGCTGCCTGGATGTCGGTACCGGTATGGGCCGGTACCCCAGAGCAGTCCAACAGGTGATCTGTCGAGGCCGTGCCATCGATGTCAACCTGTAGCCCCTGAATTGGCGTTTTGGAAGGCAGAGCTTCCCGCCGGGGCTGTTTGGCTGGGGCAGGGTCCTCAAAACTAAGAGCCTCTCGATGCTTTGAAGGAGATTTGCCCTTTGAGGACTTGCCCACAGAAGGTTTGGTTACCTGAGATCCATCCGGAGATGATGACCTGGATGACTGTGATGTTGGATTCTCTGAAGCAAACAGCACATGGAATTTGTTGGCCCGGTTCTGCAGCCCACGCTTAGACATTTGGGAGCAGGAAGGGCAGTCCGGAATGGAGTGGTCAGGCCCCAAACATTTAAGACACCATTCATGGGTGTCTGTGACTGATATTACAGCAGTACACTTGGTACACTTCTTAAATCCAGGGGCTGGCTTCTCCATGTGGAGAATTCAAGTAGGCCTGAAGGCCTAACTGAAGTGACCAAGTGCTGAAAAATAATAAAAGAAAAAGAAAATAATTTTTCAAGAAAGAAAAAGGAAGACCGGCGATACCGGTATCGGTATGGGAAGGCAGGTACGCGGTCTAAAGAAACAAAACAAAAAACTACAATTTCTTCAGCGGTGACAGGATACA